>CM074735.1:121333594-122533594 GCA_037367245.1 Phrynocephalus guinanensis | reverse complement strand
AAAGTGCGCTCTGCAGAGTCCCTGCTGGCCTTCCGTAGAGCGGTTAAAACTATTCTCTTCTGCGAGGCCTTCGGTGACCTAGCTTAACTTTTTTTTTTAATACCATCCCCGCCATCTGCCCCTTGTTCACCCACAGCTCGATTTCTACGAGCTATAACATAAACGGAGGGTGTTCGTGACTTTATGTCTGTATTTTAACTCATTTTATTCTATTGATTAATTTTGTTGTTTGCTAAACACTATTGTATATTTGTGTTTATCGTTCTGTAAGCCGCCCAGAGTTCCCTCAGGGAAGATGGGTGGGATATAAATTTAATAAATAAATAAATAAATAAATAAATAAACTCTTTGTAACCATGATCCACCCCAACGAACCACCCAAAACAGCCATTTTGGACATGCACTACAGTAGGATCCCCCGTATCCACAGGGGATTGGGTGCCCTGTGGATACTGAAATCTGCAGATAATAGCGAATGCTAAATATATTATATGAAAAAGGGGGAACCCCAAGAAATAATATGATCAGGGCACGAATACATGAATATGCAGATATGGGGGTCCTATGTTTCTCAGTTGCTACATCCGACAAAGTATTTTGGGGAATAAGTTTTGAGTGGTGGTGATTTTTATTTATCCTTGATTTTCATTTATCAGCTATAGATTTCTTCATGGGAAAGTGCCTCTCTTTGTCTGGTTTATCTTATCATCTTTCCTTTTCCTTGAGCTGATTCTTTAATGATCCACATTAGGACCACATTCTTTTAATGATGAACCATTTTAGGGTCTCAGACATTTGATGACGATGCCTCACACTGTCTGCTAGCACAGTGGCTTTGATTGTCTTTCCTGGCTAGTCAGCCTTTTAAAATCTCCCAAAAGAGTTTCCCCACCCTACACATGTGTATGTAAGTGGGAGCAAGGGAGGTTTATCTCCTTCTTTATCACTAAACATAAAGAATTAAAGCCAGGGGGGCTCCGTAGACATAGGTTCTCTTGTCAGCTTTATTTCCAAAAGGAGGGGGAATTATTCAGACTCTCCCCCCCCATCCATTTCTAAAAAGGTAAGGAAAATGTCTAATGGAGTAATGAGGAAGAATTCTTCAAAACTGATTAGGGGCCTTTTTACACGACCCCTAAGATCCGCTGGCCACTTAAATTCGGACCAGAGATCTTAGGGGTTCGTCGCTCTTCCTCTGTCCCCACCCCCTCCGCACTTCCTGGTTGCTGGCTGCCTGAGGGAGGGAGAAAAAAGAAAGAAAAGAATGCCGGTTTACCTCCGTTTTGTTCCCGGCAGCATTCAGATCTCTTAAAGGGGCGGGGCGCAAAAAAAAAGAACAATCAGAAGCCAGGAGAGCCCCGCACTCACTATCCTTACACCGGATCAAATATTTGTCACATCCAAAAAGCAGGTACCTGAAAGCTGCGCTGGGACGCGCTAAAGTGGGCGGGGTCACACTTAATTTCCTGTTAACTCCGGAGCTGGTGGGTAAACATTTTTAATCTCCGGAGCTGGGAGCCATTTGCCCCGGAGTTTAGGGGTCGTGTATAAACGCCCTAAGACGCCTGCTCCGAATGGCTTTGCCTTCTCTGAAATGGCTTTGGTTGATGATTTCTATGCTGTGGCCCATTATCTCCACTGGGATTTTGAAGCAGAGCTAGCTGGTCGGCATAAATGGCCCGTGGCCAGGGTAGCCTCTCCAAATACTGCAGCCAAGGCCCTGCCTCTGCTAGTCTGATGTGTAAAACATGTGATCACTGTCGTCTTGCCAGCTGTGCATTAGATTTGCTACTGGTTTCTTGAAGTTTACACTCTGATACAGGCTCCGTTTATCACCATTCCTGCCTCCTGGTGCAGCCTACCTCTTTGCCTCCACTGCTCTACCCACTTTGCTGCTTTGCCTTACCAGTGTCAGTTTTAAAAAAAAAGGTAAAGGTTCCCCGTGCTAGTTGTGTCCAACTCTAGGGGCGGTACTCATCTCCATAATTCAAGCTGAAAGAGCCAGTGTTGTTCAAGTCCGTGGCCACGTGGCCGGCATGGCTGCAAGGAAAGCCTGCCTTACCTTCCCGCTTTGTACGGCGGTATCTATTTATCAACTTGCATTTACATGGTTTTGAACTGCTGGGTTGGCAGGAACTGGGGTCATCAGCGGGAGCTCGCTCCGCTGTGTGGCATCCGGAATTCGAACCGCAGAGCTGCCGACTTTGCAGCCGACAGTTTTTGGAAGCCTTAATCAACTGAGCCACCATGTCCCACCGTCAGTAGGCGCCTGTTATTTCTGTCTGGCTCAGAAACAAAGGTTTATGTTCGTCTTATTGTTTGCCATTCCACTATAACTATTGTTTTAAATATTCTTTAATATTGTTATATCTGGCTGTTTCTGATGTATGTGCTCTTGCAGTTCCAGAAAACGGGGCGTGCTATCCTTCCGACATGTACAATCAGATTGTCCAGCAGATGTAAAGTTAACTCCCCTAAGTCAAGCCCTTTGTCCTGCTATAGGTTCAGGCCAGAATCCTATTATTGTTTACTTCCAAATATTATTATTATTTATTTATTTATTTATATAACTTGTATGCCGCCCACTACCCAAAGGTCTCTGGATGGCTCACAATCAAAGTAAACAATTCAGATAATTAAAACATCAAATTGCAATAAAATTAAAACAATAAAACATTTAAATATAATAAATACAATATATTAAAATACAACACTAAAATCGCCATCAGGACCCACAATAATCAGTTAAAAGACTTTTGGAATAGGAATGTTTTAACCTGGTGCCAGAATGTCATCAATGTTGGCGCCAGGTGGATCTCACTTGGGAGGGCATTCCACAATCTGGGGGCAGCTGCCGAAAAGGCCCTATTCCTACAAGCCATCCCTTTCACCTCCTTGAGGGATGGCTCTTTCAGGAGGGCCCTCTGGCTAGATCTTAATTGCGGGGTAGGTTCATATGGAAGGAGACGGTCCTTCAGGTATCTAAGTGTGTCTATATTGCTATTTTGGCTGCCTGATCATATATCCAGCTGCACAGTGAAAATGCACCCTTCTGGCAAATTGCATGAAATACACCTCTGCTTTCTGATCTCAGTGTTAAAATAGGGGTTTTGTTCCTGGATACATTTCAATCATGCCTAAAAATTAGCAAATAGTGTTCTTGCCTTCATCCACACTATCCATTCCACTATTATTGCTGCACAGGAGTATATGGCGCTGATCTTCTGCTGGCACGGCAATTCAACACTCTATAAACCAATTCTGAAAGTGGGGACAGCCAAACAAAAGATTACAGTTTTGAAACTGGGCTTCATATCAGCACTAAATGTGGCAAATGTGCAGCAGACAGTCTGCTCTTGCACTTGGCCAAATTTGGAGAAGGTTGAGCAAAGAGGTTTCAAGTTATTTAAAAAAGACCCTCTTGTGCTCACTGCCATTCACAACCAACCCTGACAATTGCTTTGTATTTGAATGATAAGTGGTTGACTGATCCATGAAGATTCTCAGTCATCCAGATGAGGTTTTCTGGAAGCTGAGTCATGGCAACTAGACTTCTTGTCCTGGTTGACTGATGGCGGGGGAGGAAGCTTGGGTATTTCCCCTTGCTTTGTGTCTCTCTGTGAATGGTTATGAGCACAAAAAGGTGTCCTGTCCACCATCTTGACTTATCCCATGGGTGTTTCCAACATTCAGACTACCCTCTGATAGGTAAAGCTTGGCATTCTTTTTCATGCAGGCAATGTGGGAAAGACAGCATGTGGCAATATCAGGTCATTTCCTGCCATTTTGAATTGTGGATACAGAAGTACAACCTCCCTCGTTCATGAAAAAGAGTCAGTTTTTTTTTTTAAAGTATTGAGCCTCCTCTTTTCTTCCTGCCCGTCGTTTTCTCCATTGCCTCTCCTCTCCTTGCAGCTGCAAATGCACTGCTCTCATGCTTTATGGCAGAAAAATACATTACCGTAGTCATTGGAGCCACATGCTGAATGTCAGTGAAGGTGGAGATAGGCTACTATTCAAGTGACTGCTAATGCTCGAAAGGTCACAAGCTGCAGTACATTGGCAGTCCCCTGTGTATATAAAAACTAGTAAAATGAAAACAAATACCTTTCCTAAAATCCAGGTCTCTTCTAGATACTTGTTAGTATCCATGACATGTTGCTGACTGGCCCAGGCAGGGTATCTGTTGGATCGGATCTCCCAGAGGTCAGCTTTGTCCCGTCCAACCAGAGCCTCGCTCTCCCTGTCACTCTGTGTGGCCACTCTGAGGGAGGCCTGAAGGGTTGCTACCCAGAAATGGGCCTTCTCAGTAGCCACCCCGGCACTTTGGAGCACTCTGCCAACGGAGATAAGGCTGGCGGAGTTGTTTATAGGTTTATGGGTTATGTTTTAATTTGTTGTTCCCGCAGGAAAATCGGGCGGTTAATAATTGTCTGTCTGTCTGTCTGTCTGTCTATCTATCTATCTATCTATCTCTACAGCTATAGCTATATCGATCGATCGATCAATCGATAGATAGATAGATAGATAGATAGATAGATAGATAGATAGATAGATAGATAGATAGATAGATAGATAGATAGATAGATAGATAGATAGATAGAGATCCCTGAGGACAGTCGTGCAGGCCCTTGTGATGTCACGGACTGATCACTGCAATGCACTCTACGTGGGGTTGCCCTTGACCCTTGTCCGGAGACTTCAACGGGTGCAAAATGCGGCAGCCAGACTGGTGGTGGGTGCTCGCAGATACGACCACATCACCCCAGTTCTGGCTCACCTGCATTGTCTACCCATGGCCCTCCAGATAAGGTTCAAGGTCCTGGTTTTGGTTTTCAAAACCCTCCCCAGCTTGGGTTCTGAATACCTGTTGGAGCGTATCTCCCAGAGGTCAACTGAGGCCAGATTCACACGGATGTCGCAGGCACGCTCACTCAGGGTGCCCACTCCGAGGGAGGCGCGGAGGTCTGACACATGCAGCCGCGCCTTCTCAGTGGTGGGCCCATCATTATGGAACTGTCTCCCGAGTGAGCTGCGCCTTGCACAGTCCCTGCCTGCCTTCAAAAAGGCTTTGAAAACTCTGCTTTTTGAGGAGGCATATGGCGACCTACTTTAATCTTTTTTTTTTTCCGCCGCCGATGTATCTTGCCTGGGGTTTTGTCCTTAACTGTTTTTGTAGTTCTGTATACTTTTTTAACCTGTTAACCGCCCAGAGTTCCGACTTGGAAGATGGTGTGGTATAGAAATGATACAAATAAATAAATAAATAAATAAATATCGATCAGTCGATCGATCTATAAGGTGGCAGTCTCGTGAAGGGGCAGAAAGGGCTGTACAAAAAGAAATCAGTAGTGGAATATCACACTGCTTTCAGCAAGCCTCAGCATCCAAGCAAACTCCCACAAGTGGATTTGCTTGTTTTGTGGATTTGTATTAACTTTTTACATGTGGAAGCATACTCAAATGGCATTTCCATCCTTACAGTCTCAAGGTAGTAGAACCCATTCTGCATCACTTTAGGAAGCTTCCGCCTCATTCTTCTGCATACACAAAGCTTGGAAGAGCGGGGGGGGGGGGGAATTGGGCCATGCCACTCAGCCACGATGGATCTGGGAGGTCCTTGGAGTTGTGTTCCTTAAAAGTAGCTTCACTCAATAACTATGGATGGTTTGTTTGTTTGTTTTGTAAGATCACTCTTTCTACGTCTGTGAAGATTCTCAGTCATCCAGGTTTGTTTAACTGGGAGTTGAGTCATGGCTACTGGACTTCTTTTTTGAGAGATAGAAACGTTTCGCTGTTCATCCAAACAGCTTCATCGGTCAGACCGATGAAGCTGTTTGGATGAACAGCGAAACGTTTCTATCTCTCAAAAAAGAAGTCCAGTAGCCATGACTCAACTCCCAGTTATCACCCTTTCTAGTTAGGATTCTTCTGTTGAGGTTTTTACAACCTGGCATGCTGCCTGGAGAAGGTGCAGCTGGGAGGGGCCTTTCTGGGCTGAAGTGACTTTCATTCTTGTACTGACAGAGCAAATCAACGTTCTATAAAGCAATTCTAAAAGTGGACACAGCTGAACAAAAGATAATAATTTTTGAAACTGGGGTTCATATCTAGCACTAACCAATTGTTCCCTCCTCCCTCTGAATTTAAAGAGAGCCCTGCTTCTCTGCTCAGTACTTTTCCCCTCCCTTTGTCTGTTGCTGCATCAGTCAGTCATGTTTGTCAGCTTGATGGTTGCTCTGTTTACAATGGTAAGTAAAGGAAATGGTTTTTATTTTTTTCTACTGTTAATGCCTCCGAGTGAGTGTCGCAATCTTGGGTACTGATGTTGCCACCTTTTTAAAGTTACTTCTGTTAATAAAGCATTGGAGTCTCATACATATGTTTATCGTAAAAATACATAAAAGAAGCTTATTATATAGAAGTGTTTTCTAGTAAAGTGATTTTAACCAGTATTAAAATAAATAAATAAATAAATACAAAAAATAAATTAATTTAAAATTTTCTTTGCATTTAGTTGACTTGTTTTTATATATTTATAAGTATAGAGATATAATCAAACAATATTCTATCAAACTAATACTACAAGTCCCTCTCTCCCTAGATCAGTGATGGTGAACCTTTTTAGAGACCGAGTGCCCAAAATGCAATTCAAAACCCACTAATTTTTTGCAAAGTGCCAATATAGCAATTTAACCTGCATACAGATGGCTGTGAATGGGTGATGTTGAATGCCCATAGAAAGGGCTCCGAGTGCCACCTTTGGCACCCATGCCATAGGTTTGCCGACACTGCTCTAGATGTCACAGGAACATTCAACAGTACCCTCAAACCCCCTATCTATCTTCACACCCCTCACACACAAACAATTTTGTACACACAGAGAGGGGGGCTGTGCCCTCAAACCATCCTATTGGTTAAATTTGGCATTATTCATGAGCTAAACCAACAATTTGCTACAGTGAGTTACTGGGGCTTGTAAGTACCAGTAAATGAGAAAGGGGTGGTCTACTCTATGGAACTTGAAGCTGTTCTGCATGGTGAATCTGTGCACTTCTGCAGCACAGCTAGAGAAATTTAACTAGACATTCAAAACTGCAACATCAGCTGCGACAAAAAATGGGGTGGGTGGGTGAGGTTCACAGGTAGCCACTGATACCCTTCATTCAAGAATTACAAATAACAAGGGCAGCCGAGAGAGATTTCACTGTAGAGGAAAGAGATTATAGATTATTGACTTTCAGGAATCCATTTTCATATGGTCTCTTGGATTTACTTGCTATATCAGTTTCCTTAGAGCTGGGCAGTCGACATGAATAACAAACTCTAAGAAGAGAATGATGGGCTAATACGAACATTCTTTATTCATATTCCACTAGTGGCTTTTGCTGTGAGGAGATGATGCCTAGGTGTCCTTCCTTCCATCCACTTTCATTCTTTTTCTTTTTTATAAATTGAAGGAAAGATAATAGGGCCAACACCTTATTATTTTAAAGGTTTCTCTGGAGATGTCAAGGAAAAAATGAAAATGTCAAAAATGGGTTGATATACTGTATTACTTACAGGCCGTTTGGCTGAGGGAAAACTGACCAAGTGATTTACTGAAGGCATTTACAGGACAGTCTTTCGATTACAGGGAAGATGAAAAATAAATGAAAATCTATTTTGTGTTTACTTTAGTGCAGCCGTTTAAGAGTAGCAGGAGGGAGCCTTGCGAGTTGACAGATCTGATATTCGTGGTAGAATCTGACTTGCCTATAGCTCTTAATTCAAAGCTTACTCTGAATACAGATATCAACCATTGGTATCATCACTGGAAACCTGAAACATTTTATTTCTATTTTTCCCTGTTAATGATTCATTTCGTATAGAGAATTCATCTATCTATCTATCTATCTATCTATCTATCTATCTATCTATCTATCTATCTATCTATCTATCTATCTATCTATCTATCTATCTATCTATCTATCTATCATTTATTTTATTTATTTTAGAGTATTTTTACCCCACCTTTCTCCTTGGAAAACAACCCAAGGTGGCTTACAGTAATGAAGGATAACATACAGTCCAGTACAATTAAGACATGTTCAAGTATTTGAGAACAAGGAATTGAGGGACATCTCGTGGTGCAGTGGTTAAATGCTTGTACTGCAGGTAAAACTGTGCTCATGACCTGGGGTTCAATCCCAGGTAGAAGGCTCAAGGTTCACTCAGCCTTCCAGCCTTCCAAAGTCGGTAAAATGAGTACCCAGCTTGCTGGGGGGGGGGGCAATGTGTAGCCTGCACACTGTAATTAAAAAATTGTAAACCGCCCAGAGACTACTTAAAGAGATATGGGGCGGTATATAAGCAGAACACTTAAGCAGAACACTTTTACAGCATTAATAGACAAACATTACATTAAAGCAACATGGTTTCTATATCTATCTATCTATCTATCTATCTATCTATCTATCTATCTATCTATCTATCTATCTATCTATCTATCTATCTATCTAAGAGATTGCAGTATGCACGTGCCTCTTTTTCAGTAGTACAATTCGTTAAGTAACGAAACAGCAAAACGGTGTTTTGTTTTTCATTTGGTACCTATCTCTACTACATAGTACAAAAAGGAGCTATTCATGGGGAAACAGAGAAGTTTTTTCAATAAATATTTGGGGTGGGTGGAGTGAAGGACTTATGTGATCCACGAATAGGTATATGTCAGCCATGTCCAAAGTCCGGCCCAGGGGCCAAATCTGGCCTGCCAGGCCATTTTGATTGGCCCACAGATGGCTGGCCCTCCCCTCTCCCCTCCCTCCCCATGCTTTAATAAACCATGAAGGGTGCAAGAAGCCATGGTCGGGCACTGGAGAGAAGGACTTCAGAAGGCGGCCAGTAGCCGATCCGGGTGCAAGCAGTGGGAAGTGGCTGCGGGACCCCCATCTGGACAGACACATGACCATGGGGGATCCTCCTACTGCCGCCATTCCAAGCCTCACTGGATCCCTCCTGGCTGCAGCCTGCCCACCCGCTGGAGGATCTGCTGCTGCCGCTGCTAAAGCCACCACCAGAGAGCACACAGCCAGGGGACCCCAGGCCTCGAAGAGCCCCATCAGCCTGCCATCTGCTCAATGGTGAGCCGGTGGAGTAGCTTCGGCGGCAGCTGCAGGAGCTCCAGAGGCAGGCCTAGGCCAGCCTGTTGGCCACTCACCCTCTCCCACTAGCTGGCGGGCCTGGCACCACCATCGCAATGGCACTGCCAATGCCTGGTGAGAGCTGCATATTTTTGTCTTTGCATTCCCCCCCCAATTGCATTTTTGGTAGGAAAAAGCTATGGTAGTCTTGCTGATTTCTTTTGTCCATGTTTACATTGCACTGCAGGGAGGTGTTGGGGGGGGTGTCCAGCACTGCATGCCTTTAAAGTGCACTTCATAAAGAGGTCTGAAACCCCTAGTTTTTTTTTTTACTGTAGAACAGGGGTGTCCAAACTTTTTGTAATGAGGGGTCAGTAGGTATGGCTTGCAAGGGGTCAGTGGGGGGGCTTGTAGTGGGGGGGCAGGGTCGGGGGCACCCACCCCCACATTCTCAGACACCACATCTGGCCCTCCTTACAAAAAGTTTGGACACCCCTGGCATATGTTGTTCCTTGTTACCCAATTCTGCTCTAGAGCACATACCTCTGTTGCAGTATACTATATGTATCCAGGTGAGAGGTCTATTATTTCTTTACAACTTCCACAAGAGTGGAGGTGAAAAGCACAGGGTTTTTTTCCCCTATGTGAAAAGAACCTGATAAGAATTTAATAAAATTATGGATGATATAGAGAAAATGAATAGAGGTAAATTTTCTATCTCCTTTTTAATACTAGAAGTCAGGTTCACTCAATTTAAATGATTTGGCCGTCGGAATAGTCTGTCTTAATGGAGAAATAATTTTAAAAACTTACTGCCACAATATTTGACTTTTATGTACAGAACATGAGCTTCTTATGTGCAGAAAATCCATATGGAATCAAGAGGTCCCAAGACCAGCTAACCTTGATGGTTTTAAAAGGGTGTTAGATTAAAGGTGCAAAGTCTGTCAATATGTATTAATAATTATGGCTGAATGGAGTCTTCCTGCTGACAGGCCCTAACGCCACCAATTACAAGTTGCTAGGAGAAGCTGGGAACAATACTGGATCTGTTGTGTCAATGGAAGGCTTCCTAGAAGCACCTGATGGGTCATTAATGGAAACAGATTGCTGGACTCTGTCATCTCTTGGTCTGGTCCACTGTTCCTACTAGAGATGGGCCCGAATCAAAAAAAATGGTGTTTTGGTTTTTCGTTTGTCGTTGAGAGGTCCGTTTCGTTTTGTTTCCATTTTTCGTGAATTTTTGGGAAAAAATTTTTCGTTTTTCGTTTTTTTGTTTCTACCCGCTTTTTGCACAATTTTTAAAGCATTTCCGTGCGGGGGCATCCCCCAATGCCCCAGACCAGAGGGAAAACACTAAAAAAATGATGCTGGCAGAGACACAGTATAGACTAGGTACGCAGGGAGGCTGCAAAGGCAGCGGCGGGCGTTGCCCAGGCTGCAAGGCAGCCGGAGAGTGACTGCACTGCGGGGCAGGGGAGGGTACTCACCGAGAGGTACGCACACACACACATAGGGAGGCTGCAGGACTGAAGCTAGAGTCGCAGAGACAGCAATCCCACCCTAAGTCCCACCGGGGACTGCAAGGATGATGGCGGCTGCCAGAGCTTTTTATGCCCTCTGTGGCTGCCAGACCTGCCCAGTCTGCAACCTGGGCATGCTATTGGTTGAAGTTGTCCAAGAATTTACATGATCCCATCACATGGCTTGCCTCCATGTTGTGGCTGGAGTGGCGACATCCATTTTGTCATCCTTAAAGGGAAAAGAAAAATACATCGCGATGGGAGACGACAAAAACAAACGTTTTAAGGACCCCAACCCCCTGGTAGGTATTAATTTAAAATAATTATTGCATTATTGCTGCATTTTTATGGATGTCCAGGGCGTTTTTTAACATTTAAAACAGCTCATTTCATTGCGTGTCGCCATTAACGAAAACGAAACGTTAACGGACACAATTTTTGTCGTTCTGTTCGTTTCATTCCATTTTCATCACAATTTTCGTTTGTCGTTTCATTACATAACAAAATGAATAACGAATAACAGAAATGAAAAAATGTTCGTTTCGTGCCCATCTCTAGTTCCTACCCTGTGGTGTCCCCATGCTAGCTGGTAATCCCACACAAGTCCAAAGAACACCGTGTAAATATTGGTGTTAGCTGAAGCTGTTCCTCCACAAGAGGCAAGAAAAGAAAGCTTCCACCACAGTTCTGTGCCACCCCCATGACCTCTACCCGTGCCTCCCCCACCAACATAAGTACAGCAATACTTATTTGGGGGAGGTGGAGAAAAGAAAGCAGTAACTACAATAGCCATAGTGAGTTGTGTTGAATTTTTGCTGGTCACCCGGGGAGCCTTCAGAGCATAGTTTTTGGCCAGCAAGCTATTTGCCTAATGCCTGTATTTCCATGGCTAAGGCATTTCCAGGGATATGGACCATGATGTCTCCAAATACCCAGGCCTTAAGCAAACAGGCGGTCATGCAGCAGCTATGCTTCAAAGGCAACCTGGCAGACAGTTGTGACTCAAAACAACCTACTGCCACCAACATTGTTGGTCTCTCCTTCCTCCCTCCATCCCACAATCATTATTTCTGGGCAGTGACATGCCTGGGGCAGGCAGCTTTCCACTACCTGAGGCAACCATCTCAGTCCGGCTCACAGCTGAGCTGGCTTGGTAAATACGAACATGGGCCAATCCCAGAGCCCTCTACCTATCTTTCTACAGAAACCCTTTCCTGCATTTCCTGAGCTTTTCAAAGGCTTTGTGCAGCTGATTCAGTTTTAAGCTTTGTAGCTTTTGTAACGTGTGCTTGTTCTGAATGTTCACATTTTGGACATTTCCCACACAGCCAGATGGACCTTCCATCTGCTCTCTTGCATAATGGTTAGATTCACTTCTTAATCCCTCCTTGCAGAACACCCAGTTTTGGTGACTGCATGGAATTATTATTATTATTATTATTATTATTATTATTATTATTATTATTATTATTATTATTATTATTATTATTATTATTATTATTATTTTAGCACTCACATACCAGGAATAGAGAGAGGACATATCTTCAGTGAATCCTGTAGTACTTTTTTGATGGCAGGAATTCCAGGATACTGAGGGTTAACAGTAGGGTTAGGGTGAAATTAAGCACAAGCGTTAAATATGTACATATTATATTTCCTGAAGCCATGGAGAATTTCAGGACAGTGTTTGCCCAAATGCGGCCAACCTCCTGACACGTGGAGAACATCAGCTCTACTTTTCGGTGTTATCAGTTGCTAAAATTGGCACAGGAATTTTTTCTCCTAGTAGATCCCATTTGCTAGTGCAAGGAGAGTTCCGCAGTGGTAAAAATCAAAAGATCTGTTTGGACAATTTTTATCTCAGGCAGTTCTTTTTTTAAAAAAAAATATGGTCTTCTTATCTGTTTGTACAGCCATGAAATTGAAAGGATCTTGCATATGGCATATCTGGATGATACACCTTCTGCTTTCCCTGCCAGGCAGAAACTGATTGGGTAATGAGCGGTTTTGAGCATGGCAGATCCCTGGATGCAAAGTCACAGAAACCCTTGCTGAATCATTTCCTTCTAAGCAGACTACAGTTTTTGTCCGGAGCAGAACTCAGATCATCCTGCTGAACACATTCTCTCTCTCTCTCTCTCTCTCTCTCTCTCTCTCTCTCTCTCTCTCTCTCTCTCTCTCTCTCTCTTTCCGAGATACCTTGTTTATTAGAATTCCTGTCCAAATCCCCCAGAGTCTAGGAGCCCCACTGTATATTACAGAGAGTCTGACATTAGAACCTGATAGTCCATCTTCATGTCCGGAATGTGATTCCAAATGACCTTTAAGCTGAGCAATCATACCTACAAACCAAGCTCATGTTTCCCTCCTGCTGACTGATCATCATGCAACCAAGTCAGCTGACTGGAAAACCATAGGAATTGTGCAAAGCTCATGAGGTGACAATCAGGCATTGGTCAGCATTCAAAGCATCCATCCTAAAGGCGAGATAATTTGACCCGAGACCATTTGGAGTGATAAGAACACAAGAACATAAGAAGAGCCATGCTGGATCAGGCCAAAAGACCATCTAGTCCAGCTTCCTGTATCTCACAGTGGCCATACCAAATGCCTCTGGGAGTGCACAAGACTCGATATTTGTCTCCTGATACAACTCCCCTGCATCTGGCCCTTGACGTACCCTGGTTTTAAGCCTGGAGATTACACATCTCCATCATGGTTTGTAACCTGTGATGGACTTCTCCTCCAGGAATCTGTCCAATCCCCTTTTGAAGGCATCCAGGCGAAATGCCATTACCACATCCTGTGGCAGGGAGTTCCACAGACTAACAACACCCTGGGTAAAGAAGTATTTTCTTTTGTCTGTCCTCACTCTCCCAACCCTCAATTTGAGTGGATGTCCCCCAGCTCTGGTATTTTGTGAGGGGGAGAAGAGTGTCTCTCTATCCACTTGATTCATGCCCTGCATTATTTTGTACGTTTCAATCATATCCTCCCTCAGGCACCTTTTTGCCAAACTAAAGAGACCCAAATTCTGTAACCTTTCCTCATAAGTGAGGTGCCCCAGCCCAGTAATCAGTTTAGCCTCTTTGAGGTCGGAAGTTACAGTGTGATCACCAAGGCCCATCCTGTCCCTATACTTTGCCATCTAAGCACTCATTTGGAACAGCCTGGAGCAGGTTTAAATAGGATCACTTAACATTAGGTAGGGTTCCAGTATGCCATTTGGTGTGATCCTTGCGTCCAAATGATATGCATTGCTTCGAGCAACCTGATTTGGTCCGGCTCCTTTGAAAACCCAGTCCTTCAGAGCAGCTGGTGACAAACGGGTATTCCACCAGCACAGTTGCTGTACTGATAAGGCAGGAAGCCACTTGCCATGGTGGTGGTCAGTTCTGGTGGGGCAGCCCTTACTACCCCATTCATCCACTCCTCCCTGGGCAGGAAGAGGATGCAACTGTCCAGGCTGCTGCTGGACAGCTGATCCTGAAAACAGCCCTCTTCTTTTGTGGGATCATCTGCACCTCTGCCTTTGCTGTCATCCAGGTAAGGCTGCACTCTAGGGTGGATTGGGGCGGGATTGTTGAACCTGGGCAGAAATGGTGAACCCCCTCCCCCAATGATCTGGTTCCAAAGAGGTCTACCTCCCTGTCTTTCCATGGGTCATACTCTTCTGTTAGCAACCCAACTATGCCAGGGTGGAAACCAATGCTAAATCAAGGCTGTAGTCTCACACACTATCCTCCACTTTTGGAAGAAGCTGTAGTGTTCCAAGTAAGGGCTTCCTCTTGAATCATTATGTATTGGTTGCACTTCATTCATTCATTCATTCATTCATTCATTCATTCATTCATTCATTTGTATACCGCAACTGATTTTCCCAGAAGGGAATTCTGGGCTGTTTACATAAAACAATGTATGAGAAAAACCAATAATAATAATAATAATAATAATAATAATAATAATAATAATAATAATAATAATAATAATAATAAAGACGACAAGACAGAAACAACAAACAAATACTCGGCAAGAGGCACAGAACAAACTCATAACAAAAACAAACAACAAACATGGGGAGAACAGAACACATCCTCCTCATCTACTTCCATTTCTGGGAAGAAGGGTTCAATTTAATTAATTAATTAAATTGGCAGTGTGTCAGTGCTGCTCTAATTGGCATTCTATTATAATATAATATAATATAATATAATATAATATAATATAATATAATATAATATAATATAATATAATATAATATAATATAATAATGTTTCCTCCTGCTGCTCCATGGAGCAGAAGAAGGGAGTTTTTAATAATTTCTCTCTTTCCCAATATAAATTCCCCCAATTCCTTCTTATTATTATATGGTTAAGATCTCTGTTTAATCCACTAATGATATGAGCATATTTCCAGCTGGGAAAGGGCACTTTCTTTGGTTTGATCCCAGCAATTTCAAATGCCGGAAACAACCCAAAAAATAGCCCCTGACAGGGACCCAGAAAAGTGCAGGTCAGAACACTTTGGAGACAGGCTGGTCTGGTTCTGCATTTAACATTGCCTGAAGACTGGAAAAGAAGAGTGAACCTGACCAGCCAGACAGTGTGAAAAGCCCACCCACCCCCCAGCCACCGATCATACCTAACTACACTTTTCCCAGGCTGGTTGGTGAAACAGTTCATGAGGAAAATAATGCAAGTGGACATACGGGTCTATGAATCATGACGAGGCAGTTCCATGAGCTCTAATAAGATTAATTAAATCATACATAAATAATGAAATAAGCAATCAACGTTTCTGCAGATTAACTGGCCCTGGGGAAAAATTTAATTAGATGTGCAAGGACATTTCTATAGCACTTCTTTTCATTTCATTTTTTTTTTCAGCAGCAAGCAAAAAAAAAAAAGCACACACACACTTGGCTTCTTATCCTGGCAGTTTTCTCTCCTTTTGTGAGGTTTTGCTTTTATTTTCTGAACTTTTGAAAAGCATGTCCTTCTTTTCTCCACTGGAGAAGTGCACTTCTCCTCTGATTAAAAAGAAGGAAGGAATACATTTGATCCTTCCACACAGCGAAACGAACACCCTCACTCTACCTCTGCCCTGCATTTTCTCTTGCTGTTTTCCTTTAGACACCTGAGATTAAACTTCAGGAGGTAATTGTGGCCAGGGCATACTTTGAACAATCATATAGATAAATCTGGAAACTGTGTGTGCCTGCATGCATGCACACGCACACACGCACATACACAGGGCCCACAGATCTCTGAATTTAGCAAGCAAGCGAAATACTGATTCGCAAATTCTCTTCTCTTCCCAAGATCTTCTTTGGTCCGGCCCACTCATCCCAGGTACTTATGCTTAGAGTCACTACCCTGCGGGAAGCTCATAAGACCACTACCTGTAACCGTGCCTTTTCTGTGGTATGTCCCATGTGGTGGAATCAGCTTCGCAGCAATATTAGGACCGTGGAGCCCCTCTCAGCCTTTAGGAAGCTATTAAAAACATGGCTCTTCTAGGCTGTTTTTGGCGACTACTGGTGGTTTGTCCTTTCCCCCCCTTTTTTTATGCCACCATCATATCTCCCATGTTTGTATTTTAATGTTCTGATCGATTGGGTTTGTTTTACATTTGTTTGTATAGTTGAACTGTATGGATTCTCTTGTTGTGAACCGCCCAGAGGTCCTTCGGAAAGTTGGGCGGTATATAAATACAGTGGTCCCCCGCTCTTTCGCGGTTCATATATTGTGGTCCCGCTATATTGGGGGACCGTAGTATATGAAAAAAGCCTCGCTGGGGTAAGGGGCAAAGGCGGATTCTGGCCTCCTATACTTACCCGAGGATTGGCGCTGCCCCGAACGGGCCAGCGAAGGCCTTCCCAGAGGCCTCCAGAATGCCTGGGAAGGCCCTCGCAGGCCCGTTTGGGGCAGCATCAGGCTGGGGGTAAGTACAAGAGCCCCCAATTAGGCCCCCCCAGGCCCGACCTGACCTGCATCCGCATATTGTGGATTTTCAATTATTGCAGGTCGGGTCAGGTCCCTAACCCCCGCGATAGGTGGGGGGTCACTGTAGAAAGAAAGAAAGAAAGAAAGAAAGAAAGAAAGAAAGAAAGAAAGAAAGAAAGAAAGAAAGAAAGAAAGAAAGAAAGAAAGAAAGAAAGAAAGAAATCATAGAGGAGAGAGAACAAGAGGGTGCATACCTAAATTCTCTTGACAATTAGAAAGGAATCGGTTTGAACAGGGAAATGTCTGAAAACCCTAGCACCAAACTATCTATTGCTGGATAGCTCAGTGGTTTCGCTCTCTGGCTGTGGGGCCAAAAGTTGGGAGTTCAGGTCTCCACTGTGCCTCCTTGACAAGAGGCTGGACATGATAGTCCATAAGGTCCCTTTCTAGCTCCAAGACTATATTAGTACAGTATATGTGTTTAGCCATGTACACACACGGAGCCCTGTGGCGCAGTGGTTAAATGCCTGTACTTCGGGTAAAACTGTGCTCATGACCTGGGGTTCAATCCCAGGCAGCAGGCTCAAGGTTCACTCAGTCTTCCATCTTCTTGAGGTCAGTAAAATGAGTACCCAGTTTTCTGGGCAGGCAATGTGTAGCATGCATGCTGTAATTAAACTGTGAACCGCCCAGAGACTACTTGAAGTGGTATGGGGCGGTATATAAGCAAAACACTTTGCTTTTAACAGAACTCATCATGTCTAATAGTAGAAAGTGCAGAATTAACTTGTAGAAGATGGTTGGTTTGCTCCTCAATCCTGTTGCTTAGCTGTGGTCCTGCCAATAACCTGAGCGGGGAGTGAAAAATCAGTATTGTATAGCCATTATGAACTGTTCATACAGTTTGTAAATGCAATAATCAGAGTAACAATATTTAGTTTTTGTCCTGGGAGTCATTCAGTTTGTTAACAGGTTAAAGTTAACAGGCTTGTAGCATGCTTACAAGAGTCCTGTGGTGCAGTGGATACATGCCTGCCTGTATTGCGGCTAAAACTGTGCTCACGACCTGGGGTTCAATCCCAGGTAGCAGGCTCATGGTTGACTTGGCCTTCCATCCTTCGGAGGTCAGGAGGGGGGAATGTGTAGCCTGCATACTGTAATTAGTGATCTATGTACTTCAGAAGCAGATGGGCATTTCAAGAGTATTCTGTGGGTTTTTTTTTTGGGGGGGGGAGTTAAATTTCACTGAAAATTGGAAACATTGTGGCTGGGTGGCTGGGTGGGAATCCCACATGTATTTAGTACATATGAGTTTATATTTTGCACTAAAGATGGGGACAAATTTAAACAATGGTGATTCAGGGCTGACATATTGATGAATCAATGAATGTTCAGTGACAAATCGACAAATTGACAAATCAATTCATCTCCTATTCAAAATGCTATGAAATTTACAAAGAGGATTCTGCCAACTCATCTTTACAATCTGTCAAAGTTTGTTGAAGATTAGATTTCAGTCATCTAAGTTATATACCCAGAAATCTCCCCCCTATGGAAACTGCTCTTTAGCAACTAAGTTGGGGAAACCCAAATCTTCACCAAACTTGGAGAGATTGTAGAAGAGAGTAAGAGGAACCTCTCTCCAAGATTGGAGTCTTTAGATACCTGGGGATTACTTTCGGGGGGGGGGGGCTCTTTTGAAGTACATAGCTCAGATATCTGAACTCCAACCCTCAATTTCACGGCTTATAGAGGAGGGTCAAGAGATGTTTCCCTCCAAATTTTGTATCCCTAGGTGCCGGGGGGGGCATTTTATAGCCTGATGAATTAACGGATCAAACATTGTTAAGATTGGACTTGATGGCCTTGTAGGCCCCTTCCAATTTTACTAGTCTACAAGTTTATGAGGAAGATAAATTGGCAAACCTTGACGACTCGGCCCAATTCATTAGAAAATGTGATTCCTTTTTCATTTCATCTCCATCTCTAATTTGCACGGTAGAAATACCTTTTTGATTTAGATAAAGGAAGCAGAAGTAGAAGAGAAACATTTGCTTGGAGATTCAGCTCTGTGAAATTCAAAATAAATTTCAAAGGGATTGTGTCCATATGTCTTTCTTTAGAAAATAAGAAACCTTGCATTGATCAGAGAAACACACGTGATAGAAAAGGTGATAGTAGCCTTAGTTCTGAGTCATCTTGGTCAGAACACTGCCCATATTTTTTTCAAGGTCTCTTTTTGCATCAGGACAACTCTTCAAGCGTACAGCACATCTTTAATACATCTATCTGTATTTCATTCATTTTGAACATACTTCTTACCAAACTCAAGGTGCCTCAAAGGATCAAGAAACAGATAAAGAAAGTAAATCAGTTTTACTGACTTACCCTATCATGAGGACTATTTGAATTACTGATGCATTTGACTTTATGTCTCCAGAATATTGCCAGTTTATGAGTTTGAAACTACCTGCTCAGATTAGGTTTGCATGGCAAAATAGGGTCCTGTTTTAAATGTTAGCCATCGACAGTGGCTTTGGGTAGCCAGAATTGATGCTCTGGTGTGTTTTTTGTTTCTTTATTTGCTTGGTTGATTGAGTAGTGGGGATCATGGCACCATCAACAGTCTCTCAGGTTTCTTCAGTTTAAATAACAGTCCTCAAACCAGTTATGGGGAAAGAAGGATCTCCTTGTTAATAATCTATTGCTTTGAATGATCCATGTTATATTGAAAGCTACTGTGAAATCACTTTGTTTGAAAGGGGAATTAAGCTGAATGGGTGATTTGTTGTTCAGTCATTCAGTCATGTCCGACTCTTCGTGACCCCATGAACCAGAGCTCACCAGGCCTTCCTATCCTCCACTGCCTCCTGGAGTTTTGTCAAATTCATTTTGGTTGCATCGATGACACCATCCAACCATCTCATTCTCTGTCGTCCTCTTTTCCTTTTGCCTTCGATTTTTCCCAGCATCAGGGACTTTTCCAGGGAGTCCTCTCTCCTCATGAGGTGGCCAAAGTACTGGAGCCTCAGCTTCAAAATCTGTCCTTCCAGTGAACATTTGGGGTTGATTTCTTTCAGAATGGATAGGTTTGATCTCCTTGCAGTCCAGGGGACTCTCAAGACTCTCCTCCAGCACCACAGCTCAAAAGCATCAATTCTGCGGCGATCAGCCTTCTTTATAGTCCAGCTCTCACTTCCATACATCACTACTGGAAAAACCATAGCTTTGACTATCCTGACCTTAGTTGGCAAAGTGATGTCTCTGCTCTTTAGGATGCTATCTAGGTTTGCCATTGCTTTCCTCCCAAGAAGCAGGCATCTTTTTATTTCGTTGCTGCAGTCGCCATCTGCAGTGATCAAGGAGCCCAAGAAAATAAACTCTCTCATTGCCTCCATTTCTTCCCCTTCTATTTGCCAGGAGGTGATGTGACCGGTGGCCATGATCTTAGTTTTTTTGATGTTGAGTTTCAGCCCATTTTTTCACTCTCCTCTTTCACCCTTATTAAGAGGTTCTTTAATTCCCCCTCAGTCTCTGCTATTAGAGTAGTATCATCTGCGTATCTGAGGTTGTTGAGATTTCTTCCGGCAATCTTAATTCCGGCTTGTGATTCATCCAGATCTGCCTTTCTCATGATGTACTCTGCATATAAGTTAAATAGGCAAGGTGACAGTATACAGCCTTGTCGTACTCATTTCCCAATTCTAAACCAGTCAGTTGTTCCATATCCAGTTCTGACGGTTGCTGCTTGTCCCACATATAGATTTCTTAGGAGACAGATAAGGTGGCCAGGCACTCCCATTCCTTTAAGGACTTGCCATAGTTTGTTGTGGTCTACACAGTCATAGTCAATGAAGCAAAAGTAGATGTTTTTCTGGAACTCTCTGGCTTTCTCCATAATCCAACGCATGTTGGCGATTTGATCTCTAGTTCCTCTGCCCCTTCGAAATCCAGCTTGTACTTCTGGAAGTTCTCTTTCCACATACTGCTGAAGCCTGCCTTGTAGAATTTTGAGCATAACCTTGCTAGCGTGTGAAATGAGTGCAACTGTGCGATAGTTGGAGCATTCTTTGGCATTTCCTTTCTTTGGGATTGGGATGTAGACCGATCTTTTCCAGTCCTCTGGCCACTGCTGGGTTTTCCAAATTTGCTGGCATATCGTATGCAGCACCTTTACAGCATCCTCTTTTAAGATTTTAAAGAGTTCAATTGGAATGCCGTCACCTCCACTGGCCTTGTTGTTTGCAATTTGTAAGGCCCACTTGACTTCACTTTCCAGGATGTCTGGCTCCATGTCAGCAACTACGCTATCTTGGTTATCAGGGACATCCAGATCTTTCTGATATAACTCTTCTGTATATTCTTGCCATCTCTTCTTGATCTCTTCTGCTTCAGTTAGGTCCCTACCATTTTTGTCCTTTATCATATCCATCTTTGCACGAAATGTCCCTTTAATATGTCCAATTTTCTTGAATAGATCTCTGGTTTTTCCTTTTCTGTTGTTTTCCTCTATTTCTTTGCACTGTTCATTCAAGAAGGCCGCCCTGTCTCTCCTTGCTATTCTTTGGAAGTCTGCACTCAATTTTCTGTATCTTTCCCTTTCTCCCTTGCATTTTACGTCCCTTCTCTCCTCCGCTATTTGTAGGGCCTCGTTGGACAACCACTTTGCTTTCTTGCATTTTCTTTTCCTTGGAACAGTTTTCATTGCAGCCTCCTGTACAATGTTACAAGCCTCCATCCATAGTTCTTCAGGTGTTCTGTCCACCAAATCTAGTTCCTTGAATCTATCCTTCACTTCCACTGTGTATTCATACGGGATTTGACTTAGATTATACCTGACTGGCCCAGTGATCTTCCCTACTTTCTTCAGTTTAAGTTTGAATTTTGAAATAAGAAGCTGATGATCTGAGCCACAGTCAGCACCAGGTCTTGTTTTTGCTGACTGTATAGAGCTCCTCCATCTTTGGCTGCAGAGAACATAGTCAATCTGATTCTGGTATTGTCCATCTGGTGATGTCCATGTGTAGAGTCGCCTTTTGTGTTGTTGGAAAAGAGGGTTTGCAATGACCAGCTTGTTCTCTTGACAAAACTCAATTAGCCTTTGCCCTGCTTCATTTGGGTGATTAGGTTTATACAAATACTGCTCTTGGTTCTAGAACCCATTGGTTATCATAGTTCAACACAACACGTGGACTATGAGGCTGTCTTGATGCATGCCTTAACTTCAAATTCCACCTTATCCCAATATCCTCGTGGATATTGGGTCTTATGTTATCCATCACAACTTGAGTTTAATTCTTCTATCAAAAGCAGTGGTATTTAGAAGTGCTGAGCTTTGCCTGAACTGTATCAGTGAGAACTAATCTCTGTCCATATTTCCCAACAGGACAGGAGAAGCACAGACGTATACAGTGACCCCCCCCCACCTATTGCGGGGGTTAGGGACCCAACCCAACCCTCAATAATTGAACATCTGTGATATGCGAATGCAGGTCGGGTTGAGCCTGGGGTGCCTAGATGGGGGCCCTTGTACTTACCCCCAGCCTGGCACTGCCTGGAATGGGCATGCAAGGGCCTTTCTGGGTCTTTTGGAAGCCCCAAAAGGGCCTCCCTGCAAACCAGAAGTCATTTCTGAGGCCTTCAACAGGCCCTCCTGCCTTACCCCAGGCCTTTCCCCCTCTTACCCCAGGGGGTCTTTTTTCATATACTGTGGTCCCGTGATATAGCGGGACTACAGTATATGAACCGCAAATGGGCGGGGGACCACTGTAGTACCAATTGAGAGCCCGTGTAGTATAGTTCGATAGAGTGTCAGACTAGGATTTGGGATATCTAGGATCAAATCCCTGTTCGGCCATGAAAATAGTACATCTCAAATACCTTGAAAGCCTTATTAGAATATCCATAGCTTGGAAGCAGGGATTTTGGGAAGTTTTTGGGTCCAAGTCCCGAGTCTGAGTTCAAGTCTTTAGTACCAAGTGTGAAGCCCAAGTCCAAGTCTTTGGCACTGAGTCCCAAATCTCAGTCCATATCAAAAATAATATCTTTCCCCAAGAAAAAAAGGGAGGATCTGACTTAGGAGTCGGAAATAAAAATAAAAAGACAAGTCAAGTTCATGTCACTTTTCAAATGCAGGAATAGGTGATAAATTTATTAGAGCACCAAAACAAAAATCAATCAATCAACAAGCTTTCGGTGGAGCAAGTCCACTTCCTCAGGCCATGCACCAATGTCTTGTGGATAGTGCTGAAAAGTTGCAAATAAGAATCCCAAAAACCCATGGCAGGTGTTTGTGCTAGGATTCCTTCCTAGAGGCGAGTTTGAAAAAACACAGGGTGCATTGGAGGCGTGGTGTTAAAACCATATCCCAGGCAGCTGTTGATTGGACCACACACACACACCCGCAGTTTAAAGAAAGAGCCACCAGGTAATGTGCATGTTCCCCACTGCCCACATATAGCCTTCTTTAAAAACTGTGAGTTTCTGTTTGGCTGTGGAACAGGGAAACACAAAAATCAAGAGCCTTCCGTAAGGGAATTGGTTTAAACCTTAGTTTACTACTAGTCAAAGCCAATTGGAGCCAAATTAATATTATTATTTAGTGGACTGAAGTAGGTTTTTCTTTCAATTTGAAGCCCTGTTTTATTGATGTTAAGAGTTCATGTTGTATCCTTGGTGGTTTTGTGGGCTGACTTTTTCCCGGTATTGTCAATTGTTCCGAAGAAAATAAAGAAAGCCCTGTGGTCCATACGCAACACAAATGCAGAAGTAGGCAATTCCTTTAATAGACCTCTAAATAACAATCAGCACGTTTCCGTGGGTCACTTTTTGGTATGTCACATTTCAGTTAGCCTTTTCAAAATAAAATGTACTGAAACAATACCAAAAAATGGCCATCAGCCCTCCAATATGATCCAAACACAATCTCGGCTTCCATTGCTGATCTTCACAAGGTCAAATAAGACATAACATAAAATACACCTTTGCATTTAAGAAAGCACATTTTAAAAATACAAATAACATATTCTGGAAATGCATGTCATGTGCCATCAAGTCCAAACCAACTTCAACTGACCTTAATTGGGGTTTCAGGTTACATAGGGTATTTAAGGAGTGATTTTACCATTCACACACCCATCCCAGTAGGTTTCCATGACCAAATGGGGATTCGGACATACAGGCTCCTGAGTTCTAGTCCATCATTCTATCCATTCTCTAGTGGTAGTGGGGAGTGACAGTTATCATCATCATGGAATTTGAGTAGGTAGGCTAACCTACTAACCTTGAAGACCTGGCTTTTTCATGAGGCATTTGGCGACCTTGAATAGCGGGGGGGGGTGTTTTGTTTGTTTTGTTTGTTTTTCCTGCCATCTTGCCAGATATCTTTTCGATTTTGCTTTGCCTTCATATTAGTACAGCTATTTTATTTCATACATTTCATATATTTTTACCTTTTGTTTTTGCATTATCATTATTATTTTTGTTGCATTGTTATTTATTGTTTGCTTTTTAATGTTGTAAACCGCCCAGAGTTCCTCCGGAAGACGGGCAGTATGTAAATTTATAAATAAATAAATAAATAAATAAATAAATAAATAAATAAATAAATAAACCTTTTCCTCCCTTCCTTTGGTTCTGATTTTTAAAAGTCCTCTGAAGCTTATGTTTGCATAGGAAGCTTCCATTCCAAGACAAATAATAACTTGGAGGACCTATTTTTGTCATACTACAGCGGAGAAGGAAAGAGTTGTGTTACCAGCATGACAGCCATCATCACTGGAAATAACCCATATACACCCCAATGGCTCCTATATGCATTTTTAAAGGTACAGTGGTACCTTGTATAAACGAATTAATTCGTTCCAAGTGAAATTCTGTTCCGCAAATTTTCCTTTGTACAAATTTCCCATAGGGATGCATTGAAAACGGATTAATCCCTATCCCTAATTGCGACCAATTTGCAGTTGTATGGATTCGCCCCATAGGCGATTCTGTTCAGCGATTTCCCCTTATCTCTGGAAATTTTTTCCTTTAAGCGGATTTTCTGTTAAACAAGCCACTTGTTATACGAGGGTCCACTGTACATAAATTCCTTCTAAAGAAGCGAAAGCTGAGGCCAAATAAAACATGTGAGGCTTTAAAATGCCTTGTTATTTCAGCTGCAACAGACGGACATGGCAAGCCTCCAGGAAATTAATTGCAAACATACATCTAGCATTATGTGGAGTTTGGCCTTCATAGAGAAATATGCTTCCAGGACTCCTAGGGCTTCCCTCCGATTACATTTTTGAATGGTAACGGCTGTGTACAATGATCATCGCAAATGTCCTTATATAAAACCACTGCTATATTCTAAAGAAAGAAAGGGGTGACCTCTTCCCCAGACTAAAATTGGAACCCCCAAGTACCAAGTGTTTCAAAAGGGATGTGAAACAAGTGTAGCCTGCCTACCAAGCTATTATTACCAGGTTTGTCAATAAAGCCACAGGTACAGCTACAGCTTTATAATGCCCTTCCAGATGGAACCACTTGGCTGTAGCAACACACGTCTCCTTTTGCAGTCGATTTTTCTATGCATAATACATGCTTATTCTCACCACCCCAAAAAAATGCAGATGAGAGATAACAAAAGCCATTATGACACTAATGCATAGCATCTTGGTGATTCTTATATTCTCAGTAAATGTGTGTGGGCGGGACATATGGTCGTGGGAATTTTTAACCACAGTTTTGGTATCCGGCAACACTAGGAATGAAATTACAGTTATGATACAGCTTTAATAGAAATTTTAATAATGCCCGTTCGTCCATCTCAGCTGTCAACAGAATAGATGGAATAACTCATTGCTGTGCATTGGGAGAAATACAGTCTTTATAGAACCGGTAGAAGAAATGTGTGCAGGCACAATATCTACATGCTATCCAGAGTTAAGTGTTAAATTATCTCAAAACAATATGTCACTTGAGGGCTTTGACTAGCATATTTTTTTGCTTTCCTTTTCCTAAGGAGCATAATTCTAAATCCAGCCTATTTCCGTAACCACCTTCGTCAAGCTGCTGTGTTCCGATGCTTAGAGAGATATTCTGAAGCTGCAAGGTAGGTTTACACATAATAGATTTACTATGGATTCCCCCCATCCCACCCCATTTTATCTGCTGTTCACTGGGAAGGTAAAGGGGAGTGTTGAAGTGACAAACTGACTAATTCTGGAGGTGCCTAAGAATCCTCTCCCCCATCCCCCACACACACACCATCTCCAAACATATATGAATGTGCAAATTATTCAGCATTAATCTCCCACCCTTGACGTTAAAAAATAAAAAACAGAACAAACTAGAAATGTTTAATTAATATTGAAAAGTGCTGAACCAGTGTGAGAGCTGTTTATTCAGCCTCACATTCTGCATTTCACTATTATCATTTATGCCACTTGAATTTGTGTTTTTGTTTTATAATAGAAAAGTATAAAATTGTAAACAAGAAAACAAAACATTTGCGTTTAGATACCTCATACAATATCAGAATCATTCATATTCAAATTGAATAATAAAAAGAAAAACACTAATAAGGCAAAGTTATATAAACTAAATAGAAAACAAGCAATATAAAAATGTATCAGCTTTGTGCACTCTTCACCCTCAGGGCTGCAACATCAACTTATTATATTACTGTATTCTCAAAGACTTTCACGGCCAGGGTCTGACAGCTATTGTGAGTTTTTTGGGCAGTTTAGCCATATTCTGGAAGTTCAATGATTCCCACCCAGTCACAAGCACCAGTGATCAGTTCACACAATAGAACAGCTAATGATACCCATGAACTACAGAGAAGGATCGCCATCCCACCTCCACCACAACTGCAGTGAAACTTCTTAATCCCTCCACATTACAATACAATGACTAACACCTATTCACCTGCATAGGACAAGTTTCCCCTTTCCCACAACTTTAAAAAACCCACAGTCTCACTCATTCTATATCCCAAAGCACAGGTAGAATTCCTAGTTCCCTGAGCTTCCTCTGAAGATGCCAGCCACAGAAACTGGCAAAATGTCAGGAAGAAAAACTTTAAGAACACAGCCAAAGAGCCCAAAAAACTCACAACAATTATTATATTATTGCTTTGTTGATTAACATCCTTACTAATGTTGCCCCCATTCTTTCCAAAAACTAGGAGTAGATTCTTTTTCTTTTCTCAAATACATGTGTCAAAAATGGGCTCCAGATATATTTAAAATCACTCATATGGGATACCCCTTTACTCATTTTCAGATCACAAGCTGATTTATCATTGATAGCCATATTCCATGTAATCTATTATTATTATTTGTTTTAACCTCTGTAAACTGCAAACCTAAAGATATCCATCTTGATTGAAGGAAGGTTAGAATAGGTTGCAGTAGGTAAAGGGCAATCTAGGAAACCCAAATAGTTATGTCTCTTTCTCTGCAAAAAATATGCATCTTCTTCAACATAACTTGAGCTGCATCCAATCGCTTCAATTATATTGTTTGTTTGTTTGTTTGTTTGTTTGTTTGTTTGTTTATTGAGTATTTTTACCCTGCCTTTCTCCTTGGAAAAGAACCCAAGTCAGCTTACAGTAATGAGGGACAATATACAGTCCAGTACAATCAACACGTTTTCAAGTATTGAGAACATGGAGTTGAGGGGCATCTTGCAGCGTTAATAGACAACATTAAAACTAGCAATTGATAACATCATCTTAATGCAATCACACAAGGAGATATAAACACATAGTTATAAGTGGTCACAGGGCTTCAAAATATACACATTTTGATTTTTTTTTAACAAACCATGTCTTATTCTGCATGTCACGGAGCATCGAAAAAAGAAACAAGCATGAAAACAGCAAAAAGAACCACCACGGGGGGGTGGGGGTGGGGTGGTAGGTGGGGGGAGACAGTCTGCCATGACCTACAGTGACCCTTTCCAGGGTTTTCTAGTAAGAAACACACAAAAGTGGTTTACTACTACATATTTTCTGATAGTATTCTAGGGACTGTGCAGCTTGCCCAGTGGTACACAGGCTTGCTTTTCTCTCTGGAGGCATAGTGAGGAATTGAACTGCCAACCACGGACTCCAAAGCCATCCAGCACTAAAAGCACTGAAAAATGTTTATTCAATTTTTGGAGGCTGGGTTGGAATAGGAGAACAACACTGGAGATTGCCTTCCCTCCCCATTGTGAGGACGTCTTGAGAGTGCAATGAGTGCCAATGAGGAGGAAGAGGAAGCATATTCATAAACTTCAGAATCAAACTTTCTGTGCTTACACATTCCCTATTATGGGAGGTGCTGTCACGCTTAAGGGTTTTAGGGGGGGGAAATAAATTGTTCTCTACCAATTAAAATATTTTAGTTGAGAAATCCTCTGCATACGTCCTAATTAATCAGTGGCATTTTTAAAGAAAAGTGTGTACTATCAAAATCTAGTGGATTCATGAATGTGAAGGAAGTGTTGTATTACTGAAGAGTATCTAACACCCCAAAACAGTAGATTGCTTCGCATCAACTTTCCACATTCGCAGCCTCAGGTTGCACCCACATTTCCAGTTTTCTATTTCAATTCCCCCCCTAATACCCATGGTAAATGCATGGCAAGTTAGGAGAAATGATTCTTGCATTACCAGGCTATAGGTATGTGGTATCTCTGTAAGCCACAGGTCCCCCATCCCTCAACCATGCTATACAGTGGTACCTTGTATAAAGGAATTAATTTGTTCCAAATGAAATTATGTTAAGCAAATGTTCCTTTATACAAATTTCCCATAGGAATGCATTGAAAACAGAGTGATCCCATTTTTATGTTGTACAGATTTGCCCCATAGGCAATTCTGTTGCAAATTTCCCCTATCTCTGGATTTTTTGTACAAATTTTATGTTATACAAACCATTTGTTATATAAGGGTCCACTGTATCTCAATTTTTTTCCTCCTCTGTGGTCCCTAGTTTGTCTGCAGATCTTCTGGTTCTCACAACCACTGGCTAAGGGCCTTTTTACGCGACCCCTAAGATCCGCTGGCCACTTAAATTCGGACCAGAGATCTTAGGGGTTCGTCGCTCTTCCTGTGTCCCCACCCCCTTCCGCACTTCCTGGCTGCTGGCTGCGTGAGGGGAGGGAGAAAAAGAGAAAGAAAAGCATGCTGCTCACCTCATTCTGCCTCTCGTCTCTGTAAAAGTAGCTCTTAAAGGGGCAGGAGCCAAAAAACAAAAAAAAAGGAGAGCCCGCACTCACTATCGTTACACCGGATCAAATAATTTTCACCTCCAAAGAGCAGGTACCTGAAAGCTGCGCTGGGACGTGCTAAAGTGGGCGGGGTCGCACTTAATTTCCTGTAAACTCCGGAGCTGGTGGGTAAATATTTTTAAGCTCCGGAGCTGGGAGCCATTTGCCCCGGAGTTTAGGGGTCATGTATAAACGCCCTAAATTTGCTACTGGAGTGGGGCGGAAGGCTCTTGCTCGTTCTTAATAGGAAAGACAGCCTTTGATTTTCAAGCCTCATTACATGAATGGATCATAATTAACTCCAAACTAATGACTTGTTTCTTCAGTTGTAGAACCATCAAATGATGTTGATGTCCACCTTAGGACTGAAGTTGTGTCAAATTCCTCTACACAATTTGGCATGGTGTAATTAAGGTTGTTTAAAAAGCAATAGGTTTTCCTCAAAATTGTTGGATTTGAAAATATTTGCAAATGTAGCACTTGAATCCAAAGATTTGCTGAATTTCAGGTGGGAAGAGATATTCTAAGGGCCAAATGCATTTCCTAGCAACACTGGCAAAAAAAGTGCATAAATGTAGCAGACAAATGACTATCTCTGTCCACTGTTGGAAAAAGGGCAAAAGACTATAAATTCTTAATGGTGACCATGCTGGGCTCTTCTTGTGTTCCTTATGCAATCTTAAAACCACTGCGGCTCAGCTGAAATGTGGGAGACAGCACAGACTGTTGGTGATATCAAATCATAAAACGATTGTGGAGGAGTTTCTAAATTGGGTTTGTTTGGATAGTGGGAGCGAGATGGATGAAATATTATGAGAGAGACTCACAGTCTGACAGAAAAGCTAATGATTTTCCCCTCAGCTGAGACAGAATCCCAGGGACACTTGAAAGGGAAATGGAACTGAGGACTTGTGGAAGAATAACAAGTAGGTATGCCACCGCCTTAAATTAACATGACTCTTTAAGGAACCAACAGGCTCATGTCCAATATCTACCTTTGAAATTAAGACTATCTTGACTGTCCTTCCGCAAGGAGGCAAAGACCAGCGGTGTAGCAAGGGTTTGGAGTGCCTGGGGACAACGTTATTTTTGTGTCCCTCTGGCCCTCCCGACCCCCATTGCATCTACCCAGCAGGGGGGCAATCCTGTGGGTGTGGGGCAGGCAGGTGGGTGGGTGTTTGTGTGCGTGTGCATGTGGTAGCGCACACTCCTTACCTCTTCCGCTGTGGACCCAGAGCAAGGTGAGGAAGAGGAGGGGGCACCATGGCCACTGCACTCCCTACACGCCTGTCTGCCTGCTTGCTTTGCCACTCGCCTGGCGTGCAGCAGCAGAGGCGGTAGCTGCGGTGGAGTGGGTCCCGTTGCCAAGCCTTAGCCCAGGGAAAGGAGGACTACTGGCAGGAGGGCGCACGGCTTCCTCCTGCTACTCCCCCTCCGGGCACCCCCAGATTTCTGCACCCAGGGAAAATGCACCCTTCCACCCTCCCCTTAGATAAACCCTTAGCAAAGACCTTTCTCTTCAGGCAAGCTTTCCTTTAGTGACTGGGTGTTTTTAAATAGATTATTGTACCTTACCGTTTTGAATGTTTTTTGATGCTGTTAATGTTTTTTTAAGTATGGTTTTTATCTTATCCTTTACAGCATTTGTATACTCGCTATTGTTAGCTTTAATGTTGTCATTTAATGATGTACGCCACGGAATCCTTTAGAGGAGAAAGGTGAAGTAAAACAAATAGTTTCTATTAACATTTGCTTTAATCTTTTCAAAGGTATCTTTGAAGCCATGAGGACTTGTATTTGGATTTTAAAACATTTGGTGTTAGGGTCACGTGACAGATGTGAAGATTATGCTCCTGTTTGTTTGTTTGTTTGTTTCTGTCACAATGCTTTTGATAGCAGAAGAGGGTGGGTTTTGCACATAGGAGCAGATCTGAGGAATGGGAGACAGGAAGAAAGGCCTATCTTGTTCTCCTGAACCCTTCATTGGGTAGTAACACGAGGTATGTTCCCCTTAGTGCAGCAGCCACAGTCCCCCCCACCCCACCCCCCACTGGCAAAATTTGTTTCCCTAGTGGACTTGTGCCAATGGATTGTAAAAGCAAAGTGTTCTGCTTATAGACTGCTCCAAAGCACTTAAGGCACTCGCTGAGTGGTTTACAGTTTAATTATGCAGGCTACACATTGCCCCCCAGAGCAAACCGGGTACTCATTTTACTGACCTTGGAAGGCTAGAAGGCTGAGTCAACCATGAGCCTGCTACCTGGGATTGAACCCTGGGTCATGAGCACAGTTTTAGCTGCAGTACAGCTGTTTAACCACTCCGCCACAGGGCTATTATATTTTACCTGTAGGTTTGTGCCAATCCATACATGCATTTGTGGACGAGTCATTTGGGAAAAAAAGTAATAGAATGCTTAAAACACTTGGAGAAAGATAACACAATTGGCAGGGTGACTTACCACCGGTTATGTCCTGGAGAGTCCGCCCCCTGCTTTTATGGACTTCCCAAGGTCCACAAGCAAGGAGTCCCCCTCAGGCCCATTGTCTGTAGTATAAATTCAATGACTTACAACATTGCAAAATAGTTTGTTTCTAAAGTCAGGGAGTTGAAACTGGCTACAGACAAACCATGGTATCCTTTGATGTTACTTCTCTCTCTACCAGCATTTCCACCACCGATGCCCTAACAACTTTAAATAAAAGACTAAGAGAAGACAGCACCCTCACCTCCAGAAGCAGCCCCTGTGTCTGAACCCCATATAGTAGTAAAGGGTCAGTTATTGTAGGTGAGAAGTACAGCTCTTAATGGTGGTTGCATCATTTTTTAAACCAAAACTTATAGTACTAGTCTTTAAAATGGCATAAGGCTCTGCTCTATTTTGGCAAGATACAAATGTGGCTACCTCTCTAAAAATTTTAAAAGTTGAACATCCTCCTGAAGCACAGGGTTTAGAATTAGATTTATTTTTATTTCAAACCGTGAGTGCCACCTCAGTCTAGAGTGTCAAGCATGCATGTTATTTGCAGAGGGTCCATCAGATTGTGTTTACAGGCCTCCTTAGAGTGGAATGAATAATTAGTTTGGCAAACACATAGTCCATGGCCAGTATACATTGAAATAATGGGAATGCCGGGGAAGTGGAAACTATTTGGAAGGAACAATGAGCACACAAAAGAGAGAAATACTTAACCCAGGGCCAACCCTACCATTAGGCAGGGTGGAGTGTCTCCCCTAGCACAATTTGAGTGTAATGAAATATCAACAACCTGTTGCTTGTTTACTTTGTTTGTATGGTGTCTTTTTACTCCCAGGGATGGGGAGAAAGACATGTGGGATTGTCTCGTGAGCAAAATATTATTTGTTTGACTTTGTGGTTTAGTTATTTTGGCATGGATGACTGGAGGAACCATTTGCTGTGTTGCCTCAGGCACTGAAATATCTGTACTGACCCTGGCTCATTTCTCTAAGGCAATTTTTCTTTTAGTCCCAGAAGAGAAAAACAGAAGAAGATTGAGGGAATGGATTAATCACCTTGCTGCCCACCGTACTTGTTCACAAATATCCCCTTCCTAGTATTAATAGGACACTTAAACCTGGGAATACCATCTTTCCTTCAGAAAAGGGAAAGGTTCCCTACGGAGCTGATGGCAGGTTATGAGTCTGCTATAGTCTTGGACACCTTACGACTGGGGTCTTCAATCTGTGGCCTGCAGGCTCACCAGCCATTGCAGAACCAGCCCCGTTTTAAAAGTTTGAGTCTAGGATGCCCAGAGTTGGCGCTACTGCGCTCCCCCACTATGCGGCCAGCTTGCTGCAGGTTCACAGCTCCTCCTCTTCCCTTCTCCACCTCCGTCTCCTTCTTTGCCCCCCTCTCCCCACTCACTCATTGGTGGATGGACAGAGGGCGAGTCCCTGCACCCCTCCCTCCTTCCCTCCCTCCCGCTGGCTCGGCAGCCAGGCTTTGGATCATGGTACGTCCTCTGGACCACCACGCCCACCCATCTGTGTGCCCGCTGCTGGGGTGGCTGCCTCTCTTGGCCACGCGATGGAGGTGACCTGGCATCCTACCACCAAGGTAGGCAGTGCAAGCCCCACTTCTCCTGGCACAGGGGCGGCAAAACCCTGCAAGTGGCGTTTCACTCAGAGGAGAGGCCCCAGGTCCAAGGAGGGGAGGCAGTGCTCCAGGGTCGAGGCTCCTGCTCACCCACCCACCCACTTATCCTGAGTGTGGCTTCTCTCCAGGAAAGGGGTGTGTGAGCTTATGATCCCTGGCACTCTGCACAAGCTCAGAGGGCCATGCGCACTGGGGGCTGCAACAGGTGGATCTCTGCAGCCCAGCCTAGGTCTCTCACCTAGACCTTCACCTGCTCAGGGCTTGTGTCAGGAAATAAAAGTTTGGGTTTGTTTTTTTGTAAAACTCCAAAAGGCACCACCTTTGGAGCTGACCAACTGATGCTGTCTATTTCAGGGCCCAAGGAAGGGGAAGATCAGCCATGACGGCCGTCCCTGGATGTCCAGGTGCCACAGAGCAGTTGTGTTTGGCCCAGGACCCTCCTTCCTGCTGGAAGACTAGGAATCCCACCTGGCTTTTCTTAGTACAAAAATGCCAGGGAATGCTTCTACCGACTTGAGCCTGTTGGGATTGAAATCAGATCTTGAGCAGAGTCCTGACTGCAGTAGTACTGCAGTTCAGCCACTGTGCCAGGCAGCTCCTTAAGGTTCCTGCTCAAGAACTGCAATTTCTGGTTCCTCCATCTCCCTACAGGTCCCATTTTGCATTACAAAGGTAGAGTTGTTTTGTGAGGGAGAAATCAACTTCTTCCCCACGTACTGTGAGCATTTTTCCTAAGCCCAGAAAGAACAGGGAAGCTTGAGGGAGGTGGTAGATGGTGCCATAGCCTCTTGCTGTGCAGGAAGTCTCATGGCTTTGACCTGTGAGACCTGCCTCTGCTACACTCCCAGTGGCACCATATCACCTGGAATACACTTGATCTTACCTGTTGAGGAGCTCAGCAGGGTCAAGCATGGTTTGCACTCAGATGGAAGATCATCAGGCAGATGCCAGAGACATTCAAGTAGGACTAGGAAAGGGTCCTGCCTGAAACCCTGAGGTGCCAGTGACAATCAATGTTGGCAACACAAGGGTAGATAATCTAATAAGTTTCCGTATACAACCGCTTTGTATGCTCCTACATACAGTGCCTTTGTCTTTCTTTAGCACCATCTTTTTGGAAATGTTTTGTGTTTCACATAATTCCTTTCCACAGCTCAGGGGGTAAGGAGGTCTCCACAGTGGAGAAAAGGATGAACAGTGATAGCCAGTGTGATTGGCAGTGAAGGAAAGGAGAGTGAGAGTAATTGAAGTGTTTGCTTCAGATGTGGAATTCAAAAGAGACCTCTCTTGTTCTCAGGCGTGAATTCCAAAAAGCCTCCCCCCACCCCACCCCCACAGAATAGACCTAAAGCTGCTACTGCTGACATTCATCAAGGGCTGTTGAAGCCCACAGTGAAGCCCGCATGCATTTGACACCAGTGTATGATGTGAGTTCGCAACCCACAAAATACTACTTGTATGTTTCTATGCCAGACTCATTAGACTTCTAACAGTATGAACTACTGTGAGCTCAGAGACAATTGATTCCTACTGAGCTGGGCCATATTTTCCAATTGTTTTGCTTATCTGTTCATTTTCACCCCTCTAAATGATACATTGGGGAGAATCCAGTTTGTTCCTTCTGTCTGGACAGTCACCTACCAAGTAAGCACAAGGAGGTGCCCAGTAATGTGCCATTCACAAGCTTAGAAACTATCCAGCCACACACATGATAGACGGGTGAGTGAGTCGAAAGAACAAAGAGAATTCCACCTGTTATCTCTGTTCATGCAATTTATTTCCATACAGGGTGTTCATGAGAGCACTGCATAATGGTTGGTTGGTTGATTGATTGTTCACTGACTGACTGAATGACTGACTGATTGACTGACTGACTGATTGATTGATTGATTGATTGATTGACTGTTGATTATTGATTATTGATTGATTGATATACAGCATAAGACCATCTGGCCTGAAGGCCAGTTTATATGTACATAATACAACAGTACAGAGATGGTAATTCTAGGGCAGTTACCAAGGGTAGTAGAGGCTGACTCTTGTGTCTTTAATAAAAGCTTCTATGAGTGACCATAGGAACCCAAGGAAGTTTTAGTGAGGAGCAGGAGATGATCTTGTCAGTCAACAAAGCCACGCTCTCAAGGAGACGCCGTTGACACCCTCTCTGAAGACACACATTTATATTCCATCTTTCTGTTATTTATATATTCTAAGAAGCAAAGTTATTAGTTGAAAACTCTGCCAAAAACACAGGCACTCCAAGAAAACAACCTACACATTAAATCCCACTGTTAATTTTGCTGAGGAGATTTTGGAAAAGTTACTTTTTTGGATTACAGTTCCCAGAATCCCCCAGACACCATTTCAGTGGTCATCTTGATTGCAATATTATGCCATGTTTTCCATGGGAATGAGCTGCTAGGTAAACTCTGGGTTGATCTCATTCTCACTTACTTCTTTCATCCTGTTAAACACATTAAGCTTTAACGAGAGATCTTCAGCCTTTGGAAATGCAACCTTCAGCATTTAATTAGAAATGCAAACAATCTTGTAGAGAAGTGTTACCATTTAAACACAAGGAGCCTTGTTCATTTTACTTGGGAGAGCAAAAAGGGCTTGTTGATTACGCTGTTACTCAGATCAATGTTATTCTTACACTTGTGCTAAAAAATAGTCCTGCCGCCATATTACCCTCTATTCTCACAACCACCTCTGGAAATGAATATGTGGTTACTTTTACATGGAAGGCTCCTTTTCCCAACCTCATATCCTTAATTATTTTGGACTACAATTCCCATGAGCAATGCCAATTCTACCCAAGGGTCTTAAGATTTGTAGTTGAAAACACTGGCAGAAGGGTAGCAGGATGAGATCCATGTCCTCTAAGGAGATTAGAAAGGTTTGCAGGGTTCTTCATCCATTGTTACATCCTCCCATGAAGTCAACTGTGCTGTAATACTGCAACGGATTCAACACTAGGGATTGGCATTTCGTTTCGGAACCAGTAGATTACAAAACGAACCACGCAAGCCCAGGTGGTCCTCGGAACCGGCTGATACATGCAGATCCAATTGCTTTAACTTTCTCTGCTTCGCACAGGGTTAAAATCCAACAAGGAAGCATGCTGCAACGTCAAATTTCCTGCTTTGTGCTGCTGACCAATCAAAGAGGGAGGTGGGGTGATGCCTGTCCCTCCACAGCTCCTGACTGGCCAGCATCTCAGATCTAGCACAGATTACATCGCAGCACCATCCATTAAACTTAGAGACCAAGTAGATGATACACCACCTCCATAATACTTGAACATGTCTTAATTGTACTGGACTGTCTATTATCCCTCATTACTGTAAGCCACCTTGGGTCCTTTTCCAAGGAGAAAGGCAGGGTAAAAATACTCTAAAATAAATAAATAAAATAAATAATTAAAAGTTCTTTAATTATTGCCTAACATTTTAACCCATAAGTTGCAGCCTGTAACCTACATGCTCTCATGTAGCTCTTGGTCTAATTTCAAAAAGTCATCTATGAATATTCAGCTCACAATCTTGCAAGAGAAATATTTTCCCTCCTTACCATCCTGCTGGTAGGGAGTAAGAGGGAGTAAAAGAATATGAAAAGGATAGTGGAAAAAAGAGAAGAAAATACACTCATCTTTTCTGTCCCCATCTACTACTGGATTCAGTCCTGCAAAAGGCCATCAAGTCCAAACCCCTTCTCCATGCAGGAATCCAAATTGGAGCAGATCTGACAGATGTCTAGCCAATTTTCTCTTGAATGCCTCCAATGTTGGAATGCTTGCCACAGTGCCTCGGGTAACTGGTTTCACTGACGTACTGTGCTACCATATCGTCCATCAGTCTTTCTTTCTCAAGGCTAAGTCAGGGAATCACTTCATCCCAGCCCCACAAAAGCAGAAGCTCTACAGAAGATCAGGATTAGGCTGGAGCACGTTTCCCTGTGTATCGTGTGATTGCCAGGAAACAGATCCCACTGGACCACGACATAAGCAGTCCAATCATCCACTTCTCTGTGTGATCACACCCTCAGAATACAATGGCATCACTACATGACAGGCATGTATCCAGCACAATTCAAGGTGCTGACATTGACCTACGAAGCACTGTATGACCTGGGTCCTAGCTACCTCAAAGATCGAATCTCAGAGTATGAACCGACTTGGATGTTAAAGTTATCAGGAGAGGCCATTCTCTCCTTCCCACTTTGATCCTACAAAGAGAAACCACTAGGAAGCAGCATAAAGGACTCCCCTCCTGTGCATGCTGTTTCAGTGATGGGCACATTCCCAGGTGACATGGGCCATGCGAGACTGGTTGGGAAGGATATATAAATCTCCTGCAAGGCAGTAGAACATTAACGGCCAGACCAGGGCCTCCCTCTTAGCTCCCTATAGTGGTTGGCGTTAAAACAGAAACCCATCTTGGTGTAATCAGCTATAATGTTTTTATTACAAAAGCAGAATGTCCCAGTGAGAGAAATACTGTGCAAAACCAACAACAAGTGTCAAAAGAAAAGAAAAGGACTTGCAAAATGACTGCCATTATGATGTGCAAGAAAAGCATGGCCTGCCCTAAAGTGGAACATAATGGATAGCAAAAGCAGCAATCTTGAAGAAACAACAAAGCGGCCTCGGACATAAAGAACAGCCAGTGTTAAGGGCAACATGGTGAGCCTTCTTAAGCCCTTCTGTCTAACAAATCAAGTGACACATTGCATTTGGTATGCATGGCTTTGAACGCAGCAAATGGCATCTCTTCTTTTGTTTTTAAAAGTTACTCATTGTGGGAGATGTAACCTTTGGAAGCCCTGGTAGTTTAGAATTACTAATCTGAAGCTGAAGGGAACTCTCCAGTGATGTCAACAGGGAATGCTCTTTTCCTTTAAATAAGATCACTGCAAGCACAATATTTTTACCAGGACAAATGCTGGGAAGAAAACCGTTAAACTCTTCCTCTGATTTTACTGTAGCCTGGATAATTGTCATCTCCCTCCCTCACCCGCCTGATTGTATTTGCTTTTCTGTTAAAACTGTGTTAAGAGACAGACCTAGTTTGGCCCTTAGTTTATGCAAACCATGAATTTATATGAGCTGTATGGGGCAGCAGATAAACTGCAGTCAAGCAGTCAAGCCTCTGCTTACAACCTAAGTTTGATCATGACGGATTCAGGTAGCTGGCTCAAGGTTGACTCATCCTTCCAAAGTCAGTAAAATGAGTACCCAGCTTGAGAGGGGCAAAGTAAGTGTTCCTTGCAAAATTATGTCGAAATCTCACCAGACAATGCCCTAGCACTCTGGGGCAATATATAGGTCAAAGCAACAGCAGCAGCAACAAAAACAACCAATGGAACAAAGACCATGTGCCACGTGTAAGTTTGGTGATCAACCTCATAAACAAACCTGGTTAGGCCATATTTTTATGGGAGGGTTTTTTTTGGGGGGGGTCTCTCCTGTTGAAAACAGAACGCAGGAAAGCAAAGAAGTCATGTGGAATTTTTGTGCAAATATTTGCAGCGCTGTCTCACCCACAGCAGCATCTTAGATTCTTTTTTTAAAAATGCTTAATGAATTCTATTTAATTTCTATACATTAATTCATCCGTTCTCTCTTACAAGTTGAAGGCAGAGGGAATGCTTTCTGTGAACCCTGCAAAACTTCCATTTTTAAACTACAACTTCCGTACCAGTTGGGGGGGGGGTTACGGGACTCCAAAGAGCACCATTCCAAAGCTTTGGTTTTCTACCTTGACAAGGAAGATCTTCCTGTCCTTTTTTGGCTTAATATTGAGCCTGAAGGAATGTTCCAGAGAACTTTTAGCTTACCTAATGGTTGTGGTATTTTAATTTCTGCGAAGATGCTAGTCCAAGGAGTTCTCTTCAGAAGCTGTCCTCCAGGGACGGGGAATGAATGGTCCTCAAGATGGCACCAAGTGCCACCTCCCATCCTCCCTGATAATTGGCCATGCTGGTTGTGGCTGATGAATCTTTCAGCCAGACAACACATGGAAGGTGTTATGTATCGCTGCAATGCCCTACAGAGAGTGGTACGACGTAATCCTCCAAGGTTATCGGATAGCAGCGAAACAAATACGGTCATTGTAACTATTGCTTGGGGCAGATCACTGGGCAATTACATGTACAAATGTACTCCATGCACCAAATATTATGTTTTTGCTTTCATTTTCTTTCTTTCTTTCTTTTTAAGGGGTGGCACCTCTGTTTTCTCTGATTTGACCCAGCACTGGGAAACATTACTCTGGTTGTTGTTGTTGTTGGTTGTTTTTGTTGTTGTTGTTTGGTTTTGTTTGGTTGGTTAGTTGGTTTGAACTACAGCTCCCGGATAATCATGGTAGGTTTTGTATTCTGGGTAGAGATGGGCACGACTCAAAAAAATGGTGTTTCGTTTGTAGTTTGATCGTTTAGGGGTCCGTTTTGGTTCGTTTTTGTTTTCGTGACTTTTTTGTTAAAAAAATCGTTTTCGTTTTGTTAGGTAATGAAACGAAAAAACGAAAATGAAAATGAAAAATTGCTGTTTTGTTAGCATTCTTTTTAGTTCAATGCATCTGCTGCAACGAAAACGAAAAACACAGCAAATTTGGTCGTTTCGTTTTTGTTTTCGTTTTGTTAAAAAAAAATTCGTTTTGTTTTCGTTGCGTATAACGAAATGAAAAAACGAAAATGAAAACAAAAAATCGCTCGTTTCGTGCCCATCTCTAATTCTGGGATTTGTAGTCCAGAAACAAAAACAAAGAATGTTTCCATGCTCTGGACCTTGCTTGATGCTACACATTTTTAGTGAAGCCAAATAAACAAGGATTTTTTGAGAAAATAAGAACCTGGCTCTAAAACTACATAAGCATAAATGTAAAAATGTCCACAGTACATGTGATTACGTGCAGGCCTTGGTTGTGTTGCCTTCCAGTTGCAGCTAGGTAATGTAGTGTTGTACTCCACCCAGTGGTCAGACAGAGCAGAAGGAATCCATGTGTGAAATCTTGGCTTTCCCACTACGATTATGCTCCAGATTAATGGCCCTTGCCGTGTTCAAGAGGTCTGCTTTTTAAAAACATATTGGATACACTTTTTAAAAGTAAAACAATTTTCAATTCTTGTCTCTGCCAGGCTCTGTCTTCTTAGGATTTCATGAGACACTGGTAGCAGATGCTTTGAAGCTTAGTCTTGATACTAGATGCTAAACTGTGGATCGAGGACACTTGAAGCAGAGATCTGGCTGGCCAGTGCCTGTGTGAGAGACCATCTAAGAGCTTTTCTTACACAGGCTGCTCCGACAGAACTGCAGTTCATGAACTAGAACTGTTGAGCCCATGAATCTTTCAGTGTTGCTCCCTACAGGTTTTCTGAGGGCCTCACTACACATAAGAGCATAAGAACAGCCCTTGCTGGAACAGGCCACAGCCCATCCAGTCCTGCATTCTTTCTCACACAGTGGCTCACCATTTGCTTCAGGGTATTCCCAAGCAGATGTCTTCACCTGCTTACGATTCCCTGCAAATGGCATTGAGAGATATCCTGCCTCTCTCTCCAACCCAGAGGTTGTCCTTAAGGATCCATAATGATAGTCATTGATACCCTGGCCCATTGATACCCAAGTTCAACCATGAACTTGTCCAATCCTTTCTTGAAGCTGTCAAAACTGACAGCTGTCACCACTTCTTCTGGCAGGGACTTCCACAAACTAGTGATCCTCTGGGTGAAAAAGTACTTTCTCTTATTTGTTTGAGATCTAGCACCCAAAAGTTTCATGGAGTGCCCCCTAGTTCTAGTGTTGTACAATAGGGAAAACAGTTTTTCCTTATCTATTTTGTCCACACCATGTATGGTTTTATAAACTTCAATCAGGTCACCTCTTAGGCACCTTCATTCAAGAGTGAAGAGGCCCACAACATGTTACTATCATGGGCCTCAATACAGTGATGCAAAAGCAGAATTCAACTTGTGTCCTACACTTTCCCCTTAAATCTCTCTCTGCTGAAACCACCGTACTTCCCCAAATCCAGTCCAAATCAACCCAAGGATCCGCAAAACCATCTGGAATAAATCTCAGGGCACGTGGGATTATAAGTAAATGCCAGACAGAAATGCCCCATCAGTGGCATCCATTCCAACAGCAGAGAGATACTATTGAATTTAACCCATGATTAATAAAGGTTGAATCTAGCACATAATTAATTAATATTGGGAAAGGCAGTTCTCACAGCATGCCACTCCAATGCCTGGCTGGGAAGAAGACCCACTCAAGGTCAAGCATTTGAGGCCTGGTTGACTGTGGAGAGCCGCTCGTCTCTCTTGTTGGTCAATATGGAGTAGTGAGGGCCACACTAACGAGAGTCACAATTTGTTGTCACTTACACTCCATCACTTTGAAAGAGTTGCCACTCCCGATCTACTGGGGAAAGTCTAATACTGGAACACATTCTTAGGAGGCCTATAGACCTTACAGACTTCTAGGAAAAAATCAGAAGCCAAGCATCTGATATCAAACATTGATCGCTAAAAAGGTTAATTGTAATAATCATTCCCAAAGATATCAAAATTCATCTGGGTGTCAAGGTAAAAGTTGCTTCAGTATTGCAATACTTCAAGCAGTGGCGTAGCTATGGGGGTCAAGGGGGGGGACATTTGTCCCCAGGAGTAGCATCTGGGCTAGCTACACCTCTGACTTCAAGGTAATATCAGCTTCTCTATTTCTGCTGGTTTTATTCATCTTCATTGCTTCTGTGTTCCGTAAGGATAAAACTACTTTAAAGTTGTTGAAATGTGTAACATTTTGAGAAGTTATAAGCACATTTTGGCGACACAGAAATTATTCTTGCAGCTGTGAAAACACTGTAGGTTACAAATACTTTAAATATAATTCAAAAAGCTCTTGATAGGCTCAAGCATTTGCCAAAAACAACAAAATGAAATTTAAAATGGATAAGTGCAGAGCTACATGAAGGAAAAAGATACCCCCAATGCACAAGAGGGGGGATTTTGGCTTAGCAATTCTACAATTGAGAGGATCCTGGAATTATTGTACAGTAACCGCCTGCTTATCGCTGGGGTTAGGGTCCTGACCCGACCCATGATAATCAAAAATCCACGATATGCGGATGCTGGGTTGGATCGGAACTGGGGGCTGTTTGGGACCTCCTAGACTTACCTACACCTGGCACGGCCCCAAACAGGCCTCTGACGGGCTTCCCGGGCCGGTCGGAAGCCCCAGAAGTGGTTTCTGGCAATCCAGAAGTCACTTCCGTTTTTTGGAAGGCACTTCTGGTTTGTCGGAATCCACTTCTGGGGCCTCCGACAGGCCCGAGAAGCCCGTTGGAGGCCTGCTTGGGGCAGCGCCAGGCCTGGGGTTAGTGCAGGAGGCCTCAAACAGGTCCACACAGCTTGACCCAGGGGGTCTTGCCTTTCATATACTGCAGCCCCGTGATGTGCCAGGATAACAGTATAAGAACCGCAAAATGGTGATCACTGTAGATCAAAATCTGAATATGAGCCAACAGTGCCATGTGGCCTCAAATAAAGCCAATGCTATTTTTGTGTGCATTGACAGGGTATAGCCTCCAAATCAGATGAAGTACTAGTTCCTTTCTATGCACCACTGGTTAGGCCTCATCTCGCTTACAACGTGGAGTTCTGCAGGTGCTGCAGTTGAAGAACCATGCAGACAAATTGAAATAAGTCTGTGGGAGGGTAACAAAGATTATGAGGGGATTGGAAACCAATGAGAAAAGACTGAAGGGACTGGGCATGTTTAGCCTTGAGAAAAGAAGACTGAGGGGAGATATGATAGAACTCTAAAAACACTTGAAAGAATGTCATTCAGAGGAGGTGCAGGATTTATTCTTGACCAACCCAGAATGCAGGACACACAACAATGGGGTCAAGCTAGAGTCGAGGAAGCTATATTTCAGCCAAATATCAGGAAAATCTTCCTAACTGTTAGAGCAGTACAACAATGGAATCAACTACCTTGAAAGGTGGTAAGTGCTCCAACCCTGGAGGCATTCAAGAGAAAATTATTTCACTCCCTGGCCGCTATGTCACTTGGGGGAAGATCCAGATATTGTGAAAGTCTGGCTTTTCTTCTTTCTTGGTCACGTGACTGAAGATGTGGGATCTCCATTAAAAAAATTTTAAAAGGATTTTTTTTAAAAAAGCACCGACATGCCCCAGGAGGAGCTGGTTGGTGCTAGGAAAAAATAAAAAAAATAAAAAAAGCGCTGACAGCCTGAAGGCCAGCTGATCAGTGCTGGGGGAAGGGGAAATTTTTAAAAAAGTGCTGACCAGCCCCAGGATGAGCTGCTCAGGGCAGGGGGGGGGAGCAGAAAACCAGATCATTTGCGAGCTCCCACCAACTTCTGGCTTGCATTTCTTAACTGGGGCAAAAAAATCCCAACTTCTCCGGCAGGCCTTGGAAAACTCGCTAAAGGGGCATAACCGGTTTTTTTTTTAAGCCTGGTGGCCGTGGGGGAAATGCTTTATCTTGAAATTTAATCAGCATTTAAAGGGCGTCTGATAGAGCCCTCTCTGTGGGCGTTTATACACAACCCCTAAGCTCCGCCGCAAATGGCTGCAAGCTCCGGATGATAAAAATGTTTACCCACCAGCTGTGGAGTTTGCAGACAATTAAGTGCGACCCTGCCCACTTAGCATGACCAAACAGCAATTTTCTTGTACCTGCTTTTTTATGGTGAAAAATATTTGATCCGGAGACTGCCTGAGGTCTCCTCGCTTCTTTCTGTTGTTTTTCTTTTGCCTCCGCCCCTTAAAGAGGAACCAGGAAGTAAAAGGAGATCGGAGCAACTTCCCCCAACACTGGGAGGGTAAGCCTTTTATTCTTTTGTCTCTGTCTAAGGCTTTTTTCCCCTCCCCCCTCCCGCAGACAGAACAAAGAAGTGCCGAGCGGGTGGGGAGGGAAGAACAGCAACGAACCCTCAAGATCTCTGGTCCGAATTTAAGGGACCAGCGGATCTTAGGGGTCGTGTAAAAAGGCCCTGTGTCAGATCTGCGTTGATTTGTCTTCCTGCACTGAGCAAGAAGTTGGATTCTAGGGCCATGTGGCCCCTTCCAACTCTCTATTATTCTATTAAGACTAATCTTAAATTTCAAGCAAATACTTAAGTCAGCATTCACTCCAAAATGTACGGTCATAAAGGGGACAATAAAAATACCAAAACAGTAAATTTCTTTCTAAAGAATGCAGGAACTTGCAGTCTCAAATGGCACAATCAAAAAGCAGAGAATGTATTCCTTAAACCACTGCAGTTAGTAAAAATAAAAACATGGCTTCAGAGACTAGGACTCGGGGCAATGGTTTCAAACTACAGGAAAAGAGATTCCATTTGAACGTTAGGAAGAACTTCATGATGGTTAGAGCTGTTCGGCAGTGGAATATGCTGCCACAGAGGGTGGTGGTTTCTCCTTCTTTTGAGGTTTTTAAGCAGAGGCTGGATGGCCATCTGTTGGAAATATTGTGATGGGGTTCCTGCATGGCAGGGGGTGGGACTAGATGGCCCTTGAGGTCTCTTCCAACCCTATGATTCTATGATTCTAAGCATATTAGTATTACTGCACACACACACACAAAATAATTAACAATGTTCTCATCTCAGTCAGCCAACTTCCAGTATGAGTCCATGGAGAAAAATCCATGATGCCTTTTGCTGGTCCTGCCTGTTATCTGTTTTGCTACCATGCACCGTGCATGGTATATGTGTGTATCTATCACCTCCCTGTATTTATATTTGTCTCAGTGGTTTACATTTCCGTTATAATGGCTGTTCCATAGCATTTTACTTGGCAGGAAAAAAATGCCAAGAGCTTGGAACAAGGAATACGGTAAGTCACAAGTCTTTGGTCTCATAGCCCCAGAGTGACCTAAAATGACAACCCAGAGTACAATAAGTGGTAAAAATGGTGGCAAAGAGAGGGCACCTTGGCAGGGCAGAACTAAGGGCCTTTTCACATGACCCCTAAACTCCGCGGCAAATGGCTCCCAGCTCCAGAGCTTAAAATTATTTCCCCACCAGCTCCGGAGTTTACAGATAATTAAGTGCAACCACGCCCACCTAAGCGCATCCCAGGGCACTTTTCATGTACCTGCTCTCGGATGGTGAAAATTCCTGATGCGGATATAACAGTAGTGACTGCCGGGCTCTCCTTGCTTCTGTTTGTTCTTTTTTTGCCCCCCGCCCCTTTAAGAGATCTGAATGCAGTGCCGGGATGGCAGAACGGAGGTGAGCGGCATTCTTTTCTTCCTTTTTTTCTCCCTCCCCTCACGCAGCCAGCAGCCAGGAGTGCGGAGGGGGTGGGAACGCAGGAACGGCGACAAACCCCTAAGATGTCTGGTCCGAATTTAAGTGGCCAGCGGATCTTAGGGGTCGTGTGAAAAGGCCCTAAGACCCACCACAGTTGAAACTCATTGCCCTTGCATACTTTTGGCTAAGCTCATGATATGGCCAGACAGCCATGGGCGTTGGTGTTCATTTCATTGTTTTTACTTTCAAAAATATCAACTTTCTGCAAAAAAAAAAAGAAACAGTGTTTATTCCCAATGAAATTTGTTTAGGGTAGTAGAAGGAAATGTAATTTTATTCCTGTGGCCTTGATGGCACTGTAATTTGAATGAGCTTAAAATGCAAAACTGCGCATACTCAAGAGTATCCCCCCCCACACACACACACATACTTATTTTGTAATCAGAGTCGGTATTTTTCCCTTTCTTTCTTTTCCCCCAACAAATGTATCAGGAATGTAAATGTGATTGCAGAGCACTGAATGGAATGCATTGGCAGGGACAAGAGGTAAGCCAGCTGTGTCCTGCAAAACTGGAGTGAGATGTATAGGATGGCCTTGAACCCAATAAATCTGGGGCCATATATTAAAAAGATGTGGCATTACAGTATATCTGATTTCAGGAATCTGTACCCCAGCACTACTACCCCTCCTCTAAACTAAAGGTGTTTCTTTTCCTGGAGAAATCATGGCTAGACTAAGTTGTGTGCCCTGCAGATCATCTTTGAGTAAAGATTCTATATAACAAAGGCAAGTTCTCTTGACAAACAAGGAACTGACCAATTTTATGTGTGATCTCGGGCAGATCTTTTAAGTGGCAATTCAGGAAGTACTTCAGGCATCCCTCTTGACTCCACTAAATTGTCCCTTTCCTGACTTGCTTAGACTCGGCATAGGAAACCAATTCTCTAAGCAACCCCAGAGATGCTAGGAATGTGTAAGAAATACAAGGCTACCGTGTTGCACGCCCTCCATCCCTCTTGTCCTCTCTTCGTCTAGCTTGTTTACGCCTCCACATACATACATGTGTCTACCATTATCTATAACATTACTAGGGTTGCCAGGTGAGCAGCATTACTTTTCTGGGGGTTTCAGAGCCAAACCTGAGACCAGGGAGTGAGCTACTGATATCAAAAGGAACTTGACTTTGTTGTAGCAAGTGGGAACGTGTGTATGGCAGAGAGACAAAGTGGATGTTAGTCTGTGGAACTCCCTGCCACAGGACGGGGCGATAGCATCTGGCCTGGATGCCTTCAAAAGGGGATAGGACAGATTCCTGGAGGAAAAGTCCATCACACGTTACAAAACATGATGGAGATGCTTCAAAAGTCAGATGCGGGGGAGTGGTATCAGGAGACAAATATCTAGTCTCATGCACTCCCAGACGCATTTGGAGGGCCCACTGTGAGATACAGGAAGCTGGACTAGAAAGGCCTTTGACCTGATTCAGCATGGCTCTTCTTATGTTCTTATGGATTTTCTGCACTACCTCCTAAACAAATGTAAACAACCTGTATCACTGGGGACTGGGACTCCAGTTTCAGAGAGGCAGTGGATCCACTCCAGGTTTTGGACTTACCTTTACACAATCTATCCAAAAGACGGAATAAGGAGCAGCCCTTGGCAGCTTGTGACTATGACCTCAAGGAGATGTTCCACTTCTGAAGGCTGGTGATTTTGTACTGCCAGCCTCCAGTGACCCCATACAAGGCATATCTTTGTGCTGATCCAATGAGCTCTGGCAGCAGCTGGGAATGAGCAAGAGAATGTCCCCTGGGCCTGGATGCTACTGTACATTGTGATATCAGATGGCCTCTTCTTCTATCACCACTTGCCCTGAGATTTTTCTCTTTGGTCTGGAGACCCATGGAAGCCTCAATTCCCCAAGACTTCAGCTGGTGGCTTGAGATTTGGGCATTATAGCCATGGACTGTTTTCATTGCAAAAAGACACAGGGACCGGGTGAGAACCTTTGCAAATAACTCAAGATGGATGAGATTACTTGACCTATGCTGCCGAAAGCAAAGATGGGAGACACAAACCACTCACCTATGCCTCTCCAACAAGTACAGTGCTTACTTGGGCGACAGTATCAACAAGATAACATTTGCTAGGCAGTATCAACAAGATAGCATTTGTTCTGCAGTGAGGAGAGTGGGGAGGGGAAGAAGGAGATGGCATTTGAGACTCCAGAACTGCGGAATTTAATCTTTCAAAAGCTAAAGCTGCTGTAGAAGCACCAGATATCAAGTAATGAATAAACAGGGATTTACAGAGCAGTCTCCTTTAAAAACCACATTGTTGTGAATGAGTTGGCTTCAAAGGAGGGTCTCATTTTCCTAGAGGCAATAAAGCTGCTCCAGTTTTATTCACTCCTGAACTGTCACCCAGCTTAGTTTTGGCACCCTTTAAAGCCCAGATGGTGGACAGAAACCTGGAGGAGATCCACCTACACCCAACCAATGGAAATCAGAATCACTGGCTGCTTTCACATGACCCCTAAAATCCGCTGCAAAATGCTCACAGATGCGGAGCATAAAATTGTTTTCCCACCAGCAGCGACTTAAAAAAAAAAAGTACAACCACGCCCACTTAAGCACGCCCCAGCGCATTTTACAAGTACCTGGTCTCGAGGAGGTAAAAAAATTTCCGATGCGGATGAATGACTGGCTCTCCTCCGCCTTCTGTTTGTTTTTGTTGTCCCCCCCCCCTTTTGACAGGAATGCCTAACAGGCTTCCTGTCCTACAGCAACTATCTGCTGCCAAGAGCAGGCGGAGGTGAGCCTGCATTTTTCCCTCCCCTCACAGCAGACAGAAGCAATAGAATCAGAGTGCGGAAGGGTGGGAACACAGGAACCAGGACAACAACAACCACGATCTCTGGTTGGGGGGGATCCGAATTTAAGTTGCCAACAGATTTTAGGGGTTGTGTGAAAGCAGCCACTGTTCTCCCCTTCCTGGCTTCTTCAGTGTTCCTCAAAGTTTTGTGGGATCTGATTGCATGGAAAACACCTACTCAAAGCAGGGATTACCTGTCCCTCTCACTCCTCCCAGGCTGGAGGGCTGAGGGCGCTAACTCCAAGGGAAGCCTGGAAGGAATGAACAAGGAACTGGGCCTTTTCGGTGCTTGCACCTGGCCTATGGAATGAATTGCCACTTGAAAATTGCATCACCCCTCCTTGGCAGAAACTTTTAAACTCCTCTCTGTTCCAACAGGCTTTTCAAAACCCTGACAGCTTCCAAATTTGTTGACCAGCATCCTTTCGATCTACAACCACTGCTTTCAACTCTTTGACTCTTTTTATCCTTTTTGGATTGCTTGTGAACTGCCCAGAGTGGCCCAGTGGTCAGATGGGCAGTATATAAATCAATAAATGAATAAAAATATGAAATGGGAATTGTGAAATCATAGCTACATTTTGCATTTTGAATTCAAGAAATGCATGCATTTGTGTTCAGATGTAGATCTTTTTCTAGGCTTACCATGGAATATAATTGCAATATTCTTCCTCCTCTGCACCCAGACAACTCTGAACCATTTGTGATTTAAACCCTCTGTTTCCTTTATTTTCATTTCGACATATCTCATTAGGAACATAATGCAGCTTGAGAAAACATGTTCTAAAATGGTATTACTGCTAGTTTGGGATTAGGCTTTTATAACACTTGTAACTGGGGAGAAGATTCCAAATTCAATTTACAGTAATGTCAAGGAGCAATAAATATTCCAGAGGTGGGGGGGGGGGGAAACAACTGCATTCTGATAGGAAAGCATCAACAAATAAACTTTTTGTGCCAGTAATTAGGCACACAAGATTATTATATGTTTAATTGACTAAAGTGACAATTTGGAATTACATCTAGTTGCATTTAATTGGATTTGGAACCTCAAGAGGGAGGAAAAGCGAGAGGGGTGTCGGAGGAGCAGCCATAAAACGCAAAGTGATTTTCTGAAATCTGTTAAAGGCAGCATTAATATCCATTGCACACTAGTTTTTAATATCCTTCCAGTCTAATAAGAGAAATGGGGCAGTTGTTGCAAACATTCAGGGTACTAAAGCATTTTCAATTAGCTGGAAAACATGCCAAATTCCCCACTCCCGCCCCCCCTTCCAATACCACCCCACAATGATGAGGGTAATAGAATCAAAAGTGAACTAGCTAGGTCTGGCTTTTCCACCAAGCCAGACCTTCTTCTCTAAAAACCAGCATCACATTAGACCAAGCCTTTCACTGTTGCATGCAACGGCATATAATGTGCAAGATTCCATAAATACTTTAGAGGGGAGCTACTCAAAAATAAAACATTTTTGAGTGGCCATTAAATATTTGTACACAATGAAAAAATAGAAAGGAACATCAACACTTATGGTCATTTCTTTCCACCCCACCTCGCACCCCCCCCCAATACACCAGCACACATTTTTGGCACATAAAACCTCTCCCTGCAGTCTCTGGAGTGCCTGCTGCTTGGTCAGTAATTCATCAATATAAATACAAGTTAATACAAATAAATGCATCCATAAGGAACTGTACCATGGATGGGTAAGCAGGGCTTTGAGCCACAATGCCAAATCAATATTTACTGTTGCAAAGGCACAACTTCATCCATTGATATTTGCTATGGAGAATGGTGCAAACCAGCCTGATGCCATATACTACTTCCTCCTGTTCTTTCCCAGGTAGAAACACCAGTAGGCTGGCCCACCGCAATCCAGTAGGGTCATCATGTGCCCAGATGGAGGTTTTCTCCTCATTCCTGTGTTCTTTCAGTGTATGCCCTGGTCATGTGATCCAAATATAACCATATAGGGCAGTAAATGGATAGTTACAGTTTTGCATGCACACATAAGCTTTAGTCTAGCTACTGGGTGGGGAATATAGCTCAGTGGGACAGCATATGTCTCTGTGGCACAGTGGTTAAATGCCTGTACTGCAGGTAAAACTGTGCTCATGACCTGGGGTTCAATCCCAAGTAGCAGGCTCATGGCTGACGCAGCCTTCCATCCTTCCAAGGTCAGTAAAATGAGTACCCAGCTTGCTGGGGGAGGGGGGACAATGTGTAGCCTTCATACTGTAATTAAACTGTAAACCGCCCAGAGACTACTTGAAATAGTATGGGGCAGTATATAAGCAGAACACTTTGCTTTTTGCTTTTGCATGCATTAAATTCCAAGTTCAATTTCTGGAGTCTGCAGGTCAAACTGAGAGAGAACCTTGACTGAGACCCTGGAAAACCACAGCCATGAGCTGTGAGTATTATCAGTACAGTGCTAGATTGACCAATGACCTGACACACCACACGCAGCAGCTTTCATGGCATAAGCTGCAGCAAATGACAAGGGTAAGCTTTGAATTAAGTTGTCACAGCAGGTATGAAGATGCTTCACCAAGCACTTTGGATGGCGATCTGAAGACATTGGGGGTGTGGCTGACCGTGCCTTGATCATCAACCCTATTGTGACAGCATAGGTGGAAAGGATGTGGCTACTGGTTTTTGCCAAAGAGTCCCTTTGATGGGAAATATTTGGAATTGTAGTGGCATGGACCTATTCCTGCTCCTCTTCGGTACAGAGTGAGAATGACCAGTTGGAAAAAGAAGAACTGTGATGCAAGACATAGATGTACAGGACATGGACCCTGGCATTGACACCAAACTTCACCTTGTCAGTCAGGAGCCTCAGGAGCGCAAGTCACCTGAACTGGGACTCAGAGAAAGCATCCTCTAAATCAGATGGTCCTGAATACTCTACATCTGCCTTTAAACCAGGCATGTCCAAACTTCAGCCCTCCCGATGTTTTGAACCACAACTCCCAGAATTCTAAGCTTAGACTGCCAATGACAAAGGACTGTGGGAGTTGTGGTCCAAAACATCTGGAGGGCTGAAGTTTGGACATGCCTGTTTTAAACTATAATCTCCATGCGTCCTGAGCTGACTGCCATGCTAGGTTCCAAACATAGGGCTATCCCTCTAAAGCAGTGGTGGTGAACCTCTAGCACTCCAGATGTTTTGGACCACAACTCCCAACAGTCCTTTGTCATTGGCCATGCAGGCTTGGAATTCTGGGAGTTGTAGTCCAAAACATCTGGAGTGCTGAAGGTTCACCACCACTGCTTTAAAGCTTTCAGAAGCAGCAGGGACTACAAAGAACATTGCACCCATGAATCTGCTTGGAGTTATTTCTGAGCTACAACTTCAGCCAAACTTGACCCACCTTATAAACCTACTTGGTGTTAACTGTATACAGTATTATGAGCTTTGTCATCCATGCAGGATGTGATCCAGCTGCCCAACCATGTTCTAACACTGCAGCTTCTTATCCCTCTGTAGTCCGCTTTTCCCTCTGAATTGTCAGGTGTGAAAAACACCTTAGTGGGTCTGATTTGCTCAAATGCCACCAGTTTCCATCTAAGTTCCTTCTTTGGACTGTTACTTCAAGAATGTCCTAAGGCAGTATCTTTTCTGAACTCCTTCCCAAGTACCTTTAGTCCCAGCCTTGATGTGTTATCCATGCTTTGCACAAAAGACTTTTTTTCAATGCAAAAGGCACCTCCTGTGCGCCTGTGTATGCACAGCTTCGATCCTGGGAGGGTGGAATAGCACAGAGATTGTGCCTACAGCCTGAATGTTCAAAAGCTCTGTGCACAAAAGGCAAGGCTGTGGAAGTGTGGTTGGAGGGACTTCAAGATCTGCAACAAAATGTTGTGGTAAGGAGCACTTTTGTTTATAATCCATGCCACTCTGCACGTAACTTCACATGTAATTGATGAATTGCATGTAATTCATGTAACTTTTCTGAGCAATGGCCCAAGACCCCCATGTTTTTTTTATTTATTTTTATTATTTCTTTACAATGATTTGGTCTTTATGCCATGTGCATGGTACTCTTGTAATCTCATCAATCTTCTCTCCTTTCCTCAATTATTCTACTTGCTTATTCTGTTTCCATCCTTAGGAGCACCATGGTTGCTGACTACATATACTGCCTGTCTGGCGGAAGGGAGCAGCAGACCAGCAAACTCATCAAACTGTATTGGCAGGTAAAAAATGGATGGCCTGGCTAGGAAACAGATACTCGTCCTGCTGTTAGAACCCAAATGAAGGATTGGTGCTTAACAGACTGCCAGCTAAGGTAGCACTGGGGCGTATCAATCAAGAGGCCATTATAGCACAGTAACGTATTTATAATGAAGGAGATTTTTTCCAGGACTAATTTTAAAGGTAAAAATCAAGGTGGTTAACCCTTGGCTCATACTTCAGTTTTATAGACTACCATAAAATTTGATAGCTGCCAGTGCTATCTATCTATCTATCTATCTATCTATCTATCTATCTATCTATCTATCTATCTATCTATCTATCTATCTATCTATCTGCAGAAGTGGATGAATAGCTCAGTGGTTTAAGTATCTGACTGTGGAGCCTGGGGTTAGGGGTTTGAATCTCCCCTGTGCCTTCTTGGAGAAGAACCAGCCTGGGCTGTTATGGGCAAGTTGCACAGTCCCATGGCACCCCAAGAAGGATGGAATGTAACCCTCTTCTGTGTATTTTCTACTTCTAAAACCCTAGAAAGGGTTGCCATAAGTCATAAAGGATCAAGATCATGAAATGTTATGGGAATACAGTTTGTGGAAGAAATAAGAAATTGGCATCTGGAAAAATATATAAGGTTCACTCAGTGGAGGTCGGTAAAATACCCAGCTTGCTGGGGGGGCAATTGGCCTGCACTCTGTAATTAAAATTGTAAACCCGCCCAGAGACTACTTGTAGTAGTATGGGGTGGTATATAAGCAGAACACACTTTATATAAGAATATTTAAATCTATGCCTGTAAGGATAAAGGAAAAATTATAGGTTTGTTTGGTGACGATATTTAATATGGGTGAAATTAATTCAAAGAGATACAAATTACCCCAAACTGAATGGGATGGGTTGTCAGAAAATAGGTACTTATTCTCGTATGTGTTGGGAATGTGAGAACATATTGAAATGTTGGTACCTTTTCAAAGAGATAAATGAAATAAGTTAAATTTACAGCTCAGTCTTCAAATACCATTTATCAGTATTTGATAGGGAGCAACATATTTGGACAATTAAGAAACAAATTTCCAATTTATCAACAGCAGCAAGATTAATTGTAACTAGGACTTAAAATGTTATTTATTTATTTATTTATTTATACACTTGTATACCACCAGTCTTCCGAAGGGAACTCTGGGCGGTTGACAGTAATTAGGCAGGGTTGTCCAAACTTTTTTGCAAGAAGGGCCAGATTTTGTGAGGTGAAAGTGTTAGAGGCCGACCATTCAGCCTGAAGGGGGGGGAAGGGTGTGGGCCCGCATGCAACTGGAATAGCCACAAACGCTCCGGTTTTGAGACACCCAAGGGCCCACCGGCTGTTGCATGGCCCGGGGATCGGCCCGCATGCACCCAAGGCGCACCGCTGCTTGCATATGCTGCCCTCCCTTGCAAGGAGGTGGGGAAGACCCTGCAGCAACGGAGCCGGGGGTGGGAAGGCAGGACAGATGGATGGGGGGGACAGACAGAGGCTGGGGGGGTGGGGGTAGGCAAACCATAAAACTACAAGCTGATGTCTCCAAGCATCATGGGGGGGGGGGGGGTGTGGCAGGGATGAGTGACAGGCTGAGCCAGCAGGGAGAAGAGGCTGCGGGCCACTCAGAATTTTAAACCGGGCCGCATTTGGCCCCCGGGCCGGACTTTGGACACGGCAGAATTAGAGGAAAAGAAAAAAGAAAAAAGTAGTACTAATAAAAAGGAAATAGATAAAAAGATAAAAAGCATAATCTCCCATTAAATGAATGATAGATAGATGGAGGATATACAGTAGCTATCAATGATAAATTAACATGTAACATTAAAGTGAAAAGAGGGATGATAAATAACAATATCTTTCCAGATATGCTTCAAGGTAATTGATTGACTTTGTATTTATAAAAGGGAAGTGATGTGCACTCCCACAAGAGTCGAGGCAACTTTGGAAGAGGAATAGGTTACACAGAGGGAGGAACAACTGGTTATATCTCCAAATGGTCCGGATGGGGAGGAGCACAATCTGTTTTCTGTCCTCAACAGCTCTGCTCAGCTCTTGCAAACTCAAGCCTGTGGCTTCCTTGACAGAGTTAATCCATTTGTTTTTTTGGTCTTCCTCCTTTCCTGCTCATATCAAGCTAGAAATGCCTGCTGTTCAATCTGGATTCCAGAGACAGAGCTCATATTGCAAACAGCTTGCTGGTTACTGGAATGCGACAAAAGATTTTCAGAAGAAAATCAGTCTGTGCTTTGTAGATTACAAAAAAGCCTTAATATAGCGAATGCTAGGCTAGATTCAGAAGGATGAAGAGTGAAAATTGGTGGGAAAACATCAAAAAATAGGTTTGCAATCCTTAGTAAATGGACAGTTGACAACCCTAACTAGCTAATGAATAGTTCACTCTTGAGTAAGTTTTCAGTAGCAAGGCTAGGCTTATAACTACAGATAGGTGGTTGGGGGGAATTGTTCACATTGGCATCATCAAATGCCCTGAGCACATCCAATCTCGCCTGATTTCAGGAAGCTAAGCAGGGTTGGCCCTAGTTAGTACTTGGATGGGAGACCACCAGGGAATAACAGGTGCTGTAGGTGCCTGGAGTAGGAATGGGCAAACCACTCCAGTATTCCTGCCAAGAAAACTCCATGGATATGGGGTCACAAAAAGTCGGTCATGACTGTAACAACACAACAAACCTCCACAGCACCCTCATTCTGTTTTTCAGCAAATGTTCTCCTTGCTCATTTCTCTTCTGGGTGCACGAGTGCCCTTTTGCCTTAGACAAATAACAGATTCACCTGGGCAGAAATGCCTTCCTACCAGTTGGGATTATTATCTACTTTGCCCTCCTACATTACGTGCCAGGTGTTCACTCACAATTCTCTCCCTACACTGAATCTCTCATCTGTGTTTCATAGCATATTTTTCACCTCTGCACCTCTCCTGTTTCCCAAACACCCATCTGTCTTGTAAAGATGTGAGAGAGGGAATCCACCACATTCCTTTCCGAACTGTCTGATTAATTGCAAGTATGTTTTTTTTCTAAGCATGCTTTGATTTCGTGTTGAATTTGTCCACTAGTGCTCAGTAGAACTACCTCCCGAGTGAGCTGCGCCTTGCACAGTCCCTGCCCGCCTTCAGAAAGGCTTTGAAAACTCTGCTTTTCAGGGAGGCATATGGCAACCTAATTTAATATTATTATTTTTTGCTTACTGCCTGCTGATCCATCTTGCTATATTGTCTTGTATTGTTTTCTTTTTTAATCTTGTGAACTGCCCAGAGTTCCATATTGGAAGATGGGTGGTACAGAAATGAAACAAATAATAAATAAATAAATAAATAAATAAATTATTACAATGTATATTCTCAGGTAAAAAGAACCATCTGTTGACATATATATTTTCCCACCAAAATAGAGATCAACAAGAGGGGATTCTGTTTACCTCGTATCTTCTCTACAACTCCTATTAACTCAGGCTCAGCCAGAACCAGAGCTAGCACTAGGCAAACTAGGCAACCACCTAGAGCGCAGACCTGAGAGGGGCGCAAAACTGACCTCAGAGGAGCACATTTTCCTACAATTTGTCTGTTTTTTGAAAATTGGGGGTGGTCGGGGTGGTGCAAGTAGTTCTCTCTCTCTCTCTCTCTCTCTCTCTCTCTCTCTCTCTCTCTCTCTCTCTCTCTCTCTCTCTCTCTCTGTGTGTGTGTGTGTGTGTGTGTGTGTGTGTGTGTGTGTGTGTGTGTGTGTGTGTGTGTGTGTGTGTGTGTGTGGTGTCATTACAGTTGTTACCGACTCTTCGTGACTCCATGTCCATGGAGTAGTGGAGTGGTTTGCCAGTTCCTACTCCAGGCGCCTACAGCACCTGGTATTCCCTGGTGGTCTCCCATCCAAGTACAAACCAGGGCCGACCCTGCTTAGCTTCTGAAATCAGGCAAAATCAAATGTTCTTAGGGCATCTAGGGCACAAAAAATCCTGCCGTTGGCCCTGGGCTCAGCTGATAAAGAGGTATTGTGTGTCTTTTTAGGTTTAAGTTCTTTTGAGACTGGGCCTGAATATATTGTGGTTCATACTCAGCCTTCACTGTGGCCTCTGCTGCCCATCTCTCTGGGTTTGTTTGTTTTTTAATGGCATTTTCATGCTCCTTTTCGTTTTCTAATGCGTGGTTTACAGCAATGCAGTAACACAAATAGTTTGAAACGAGAAAACAGGACATCTGTGAAAGCGGTTTATTAAAAAGCCAGGGCAATCAGGAAAGTTGATGGGATAAACAGGTAAGTTTTTATTTGATGTTGGGATGACCCATCCATTGGGAGCCTACTGAGGTACAATGGAGGAACCGTGTTTGTTTGTCAACACTACTGCTTCTGGAAGATGTTCTGGTCTTTTCATACTTGGGCAGTTAACCCAAGTTTTTCAGTAGGGTTTCTCAAGACACTCCTTTTCATCTCAGTCAATAAACTTTGCAACTGTCTGTTAATGTCACTAAATTAGGGATGGGCACATAATGGAAAAATAATGCTTAGTTTCGTTTGTTTCGTGCTCACCCCGTTTTGTTTCATTTTTCTTATGATGTTTTTTTTAAAAAAAAATCATACAAAATGAAATTAAAGAAACGAAACTGCTCCCCTGGGTCCTAGAGGCACCAAATTTTGTGCCCAGGACTCTGGGAGCCCTTTTAAAAAGGGCCCCTGCTGAGCTGTTATTGGCTGGACCCCTTTAAACCTGGCCGTCAGCACCAGGGGGATCCCCTGGTACCAACTGGGCCAGGTTTTAAAGGGGTCCAACCATTGACAGCTCAGGAGGAGCCCAAAAATTACGGAACAAAACAGTTCATTTCAATGCAAAAATGACAGCTTCATTTCGCCTATAACGAAATGCTGCTTCCTCGTTTTGTTTCATCATGTTACTTAACGAAATGACAAAACAACATTTCATTTTTCGTTTCCTGCCCATTCCTACACTACATCTCCTCATTGCAACTAAATATGCCTCAGTTCACTCTTCTCTCCCAAAGAACAGCGATAGGAAAGTTAGTAGAAAAAGCTGAACAACTTAGTCAACTATATGAGTGGTCCAAACATCTAATTCAGTTAAATGTAATCTGGTGGGAGTAACCTTCTGTTTGGTTTATGATAATTTTGATTTACATTAGATGACTTAGAAAAACACTTAGAAAAAAAAGTAGGAGGGAAAATTTCATTGTTTTATTTATTTTATTTATTTATTTATTTATTTATTTATTTATTTATTTATACAACTTATATGCCGCCCACTACCCAAAGGTTTCTGGGCGGCTTACAATTAAAATGAACAGTTTAAAAAGTTAAAACGCCAAAAAGGCAATGGACAATTAAAACAATAAAAACATTTAGACACAAAACACTAAAATTGTCACCAGGACCCACAATCTATGTTAGTTAAAAAAAACTTCAGAAACAGGAAGGTTTTTACCTGGCGTCGAAGTGTCATCAGTGTTGGCGCCAGGCGGATGTCACATGGGAGGGCATTCCATAACCTGGGGGAAGCTGCCGAAAAGGCCCTAGACCTACAAGCCATCCCCTTCACCTTCTTGAGGGATGGCTCTCTCAGGAGGGCTCTCTGGCTAGATCTTAATTGCCGGGTAGGTTCATATGGAAGGAGACAATCCTTCAGGTATCTAGGTCCTAAGCCATTTAGGGCTTTATATGTCAAAACAAGCACTTTGAATTGGGCTCGGGCAACAACTGGTAACCAATGCAGGTTGTGCAGAATCTGTGTGATATGACCCCTGGCAGCCCCACCACTCACCAGCTGGGCTGCACGATTCTGAACCAGTTGCAATTGCCGGACCGTCTTCAAAGGCTGCCCCACATAGAGCACATTGCAGTAATCAATACGGGATGTTACCAGTGCATGAGTAACTGTCATGAGGCTTCATTCGTCCAGGTAGGGGTGTAGCTGGTATATTTTCCACAGCTGTAGAAAGGCACCCCTGGCCACCGAGTCCACCTGGGCTTCCAGAGGTAGAGTACCTCCAAGCTGAGGACCCTGTCCCTTAGGGGGAGTACAACCCCGTCCAGAACAGGGAGATGGCCCTCTAGCCCAGTGATGGCTAACCTTTTAGAGACAGAGTGCCCAAACTGCAAGACAAAACCCACTAATGTTTTTGCAAAGTGTCAATACAGTAATTTAACCTGTATACAGGTGGCTATGAAGGGGCAATGTCAAGTGCCCACAGAAAGGGCTCTGAGTGCCACCTTTGGCACCCGTGCCATAGGTTCGCCATCACTGCTCTAACCTGTCTGGCAAAGCACCCACTAATAGCACTTCCGTCTTGTCTGGATTATGTCTCCCACCATCCATTTTGGATGGAAGGAAACATCTACAATAATCTGTTACCCGCTTCACCGAGAACTTTCTCTTGTCTTCCATCATCTATCCTTTTGTCCTCAAGTGTGATGGAACACATTAACCTTCTGCCAGCCATCAAAGAGGCATCTAGTTCTTCACCTCAGGCAACAGACCACATTGAGCTAAATACTCCCTCAGAGTTGGAGGAGAGCTCAGAAAAGTTACTGTTTCGAACTACAATTCCCAGAATCCACCTGCCAACTCCAGGCAAGCCTTGATCTCTTCCCTTCCTTTTTTTAAAAAACTGGAAGAATCCCATGTTTCTCAACTTCCTATGGAAAGTCAAATGCTGAAGGAGCCTTGCTCCCAGCTACCTTCACTCAGGATCAGAGCTTCGAAAGTTCATCCTTTTGGACCACAACTCCCAGAACCTATCAGGAACATAAAAAAAAATCATAAGAAGAGCCATGCTGGATCAGGCCAAAGACCCATCTAGTCCAGCTTCCTCTATTTCACAGTGGCCCCACCAGATGTGTCTTGGAGGGCACGAGAATAGATATCTGTCTCCTGGTACCTCCCCCCTGCATCTGGCCCTTGAAGTACCCTGGTTTTAAGCCTGAGATAACACATTTCCATCATGGTTTGTAACCTGTGATGGACATTTCCTCCAGGAATCTGTCCAATCCCCTTTTGAAGGCATCCAGGCCAGATGACATCACCACATCTTGTGGCAGAGAGTTCCACAGACTAACAAGTGTGGACTAGGAAGTGAGGCAGTTTCACAAATACCCATAGGCAATGAGGTCTGCACCACTGCAAAGAAGAAAAAAAGATAGAGTGAGCAAAGAGAGGTCCTAGTAAACTAATTCTGACCCAAACAATCAAAGCTCATTAAAGAAGGAGGAGGCTCTGATGCAGTCAGGCAAATACACTCAATCATAGTATTTCAACAAGAAACACAAAACAAAACAAGAGCAAAAAAAAAGACTTTAGTAAATGAACTGACCAGGATATGATATGGTCTAGAATCAAGCCCTGATTATCAGCTGCAAATTGCGGATTATGTTATATACACACACCTAGATGTAATATCACCGTGTTGTCTCAAAGCCAATATTTCCATGTGACCAATCCTGACAGTAGCTAAACCCCTGGCATTACCCGTCTGTTTTTAACCATGCTCTTTTTCCAAGGCTGGGTTCTCTTTTTTTTTGAAAGCAAGAAATCCTCCTTTTGAGAAGCACTTCTAATCCTTTTGTCCTTGGGGAGAGAAGAAGCAGAGCATTTAAGTAGCAGCCCTTTTTGCAAGGCACTGGCAGCTGTGTGAAATTGATGAGGATCATGAATGTAGACCCGCCTGACATCATGCTTCTGCAAGTGCTAGAAGGGATATCCTGCTGTAGAGACACAGCCTTCTATTAAAATCTGTTCCTAGGCCACTAAAATTATACCACTGTTCTCTAGCGAAACGTCTTGCCCATTTATTCAAAGAAAAGAATAGAATTTGGGGACACCAGGAACTACAATGACTTTTGGCCGGTTAGACCTAACCTTGGGCCATGCTGGCCGGTGGATTAGGGGAGTTGCATTGTCACACCCCAAAAAAGCAATGTTTCTAATCTGTGTTCAAACTCAAGAGACAATAACAAATTCCCTAGTGAATAGTGAGTTCGGATTTAGGGCCCTACCTCTGGATGATGCTCCATTTCAGCTGTTCTGCTCGGACACAATCATACACTTTTATTTTAAAAATGTCCTATGTAGCATCTTTTCTTCTCCCTTGATTTTTGCAATTTGCCTTTACTTTTTCCTGTTTCCCCCCTAAAAATAATAGGCTAGTGTATCATGGGGGGTTGCTCCTGTGATATGCCCATGGGTCCATAGAGGGAATGAACAGTGGTACAGTGGACCCTCGTATAACAAGCAGTTTGTTTAACAAAAATCCGCTTTAAAGAAAAATTTCCAGAGATAGGGGGAAATCGCTTAACAGAATCACCTATGGGGCGAATCTGTACAGCAGAAAAACGGTCGCGATTAGGGAATAATCCGTTTTCAATGCATTCTTACGGGAACTCTGTACAAAGGAAAATTTGCTTAACAGAATTCCATTTGGAACGAATTAATTCCTTTATACAAGGTACCACTGTATTTGCTACCGTCTCATGTGGATTTCTACCTGGCACAGACATACACAACTATTTTACATGGTTCTCCTCTCCTCATTTTATGCAAATGAAGTTTGGATGAGAGATTGGACCAGGGTTGCCAAGTAAGTTTTATGACTAAACTGGGATGTGAAGTTGGGTCCCCCACACTCTTAAACACAACACTATTATACTGTACTATACTAGCTTTCTCAGGTCAATAGTTACTGTATCTCCTACTCCAAGGACAAAATATAAAAAAGGTCCCTATGAATGTGCTTAATTTGGATAATATGGGAAAGTTCACATTAACTTGCATAACAGGGTCAGGCACATTTGTATATTGGTTAAATAAAACTGCCCAACAATTGCCAATAATCGTAAATTAATGTAGTATATAAGTTAGGCTGCCTGGGTTGCGAGAATGGGGATATGACAGTTCTATGTTCTACCAAATAATAGGGGTGCCCTTGACTCGTACATGTTTTGCTGAAACTGCATCAATGTAGAACAGTAGAATAATGGAGTGGGAAGGGTCCGATAAAGCCACTGGGTTCAACCTCCTGCTCAACACAGGGAACCAACTCTAAGCCAATCTGACAGATGGTTGTCCAACTTTCTCGAGTGCCTTCTGTGTTGGAGCACTCACCACTTTTATTATTATTATTATTATTATTATTATTATTATTATTATTATTATTATTATTATTATTATTATTATTATTATTATTATTTAATATTAATATAATAATTATTAATTAATTATAATTAAATGTTAATTAATTAATATATAATTATTATATATTTCATTTATATAATAAATTATTATTATTATTATTATTATTATTATTATTATTATTATTTATTTTATTTATAATTTTGTATTATTTTTTAATTTTAATTTAATTTAATTTTTATTTTATTTTAATGTGTGTTTGCATAGTTTCAGAGAGCCCCTAAGAGCTATTGGTTTTGAAGGAAGTTCTCTACATCTGTGCTCATAAATATAGCAAGTGCAGCCAAGTCTGCCATCTTAATATTATTTTTATTTTTATTATGTTTTGTTGTGTTACTATTTATGGTCTTATTGTCTAAATTGTTTGGATGTATTAATTGTTGTAAACCGCCCAGAGTGACCTCACTGCCAGATGGGCAGTATAAAAATCCAATAAATAAATAAATAAATAAATAAATAAATAAATAAATAAATAAATAAATAAATAAATAAACAAACAAACTTCCCAAAATAATTGGTTCCATTGTCTAACTTTCTCTCATAGTTAAGTCTGATATTCAGTCAAAATCTGGCTTCCTGTAACATGTTCTGCATTCCGTCATGATCAAGCAGAGATCCTGCTCCTCCTGTGAATTACAATCTTTTCCCAAGGCTAAACATGCTAGTTTGTTCTGTCTTTCCTCATAGGGCTAGTTTTCTAGCCTCCGGATCATCCTTCTTGCCCTCCTCTGAATGTGTACTGATTTCTCACCAATCTTTCTTAAAGTACAGTCTCCAGAACCTAACCGGTGCAGAAACCTAAACAGAGCCAAAGAGAAGGGAACTCGTACTTCACTGGGTGTGGAGCATGGTCACTCAGCGAGCTAGAGCGTTAAACTGTCAGTTGCAGAGTTGGCAGCTTGGCGGTTCAAATCCTGAGTGCCATGCAGTGGAGTGAGCTCCTGCTGTTAACCCAAGCTCCTGCCAACCTAGCAGTTTGAAAGCATGTAAATGCAAGTAGATAAATAGGTACCACCATAAAAAGTGGGACAGTAAAGTGTTCCATGTGCAGAAATGTGTTCAGCCATGCCGGCCACATGGCCACAGACTTGCACAACACTGGCTCTTTGGCTTGAATACGGAGATGAGCACTGCCCCTAGAGTCGGACATGACCAGCATGCATGTATTGGGGGGAACCTTTACCTTTACCTAGTACTTCATTAATTTGGAAGCCATACTTCCATTAATGCATCCTAAAATACCATCCATGTTGGCTCACCTTCAGCTTGTGATCTACAACAATTCCAATATGCTTCTTTCTCATAGTATTATGGAGCCAAGTAATCTCCATCTTTCCAATTGTGTGGGTTTTTGTTTTGTTTTGGTTTCCTTTTATCTGTAGAAGTTTGCAGTTATCTCAGTTAAGTTTCATTCTGTTGTTTTCAGCTCAGTGCTGAAACCTGTCCACATCCTTCTGAACGTTTGTTCATAAGCCTCCATTTGTCTTTATCTCTGAATTTACATCTCCCTCCCTCTTCCAGTTCAGTTCAAAGCCACCCTGATGAAGTTCATTATGTTGTGGCCAAACATCTTCTTCCCAGTGCATGTAGGGTGAAATGTACTATGGGTATATTATGGGTTGTGCTTGATGGAAGAAAGCATTCTGTCAGATAACAAAGTCCCATACCATTTAGGGCTTTCCTGCCCACAGAAAACAGATTCTGAAGCCACCCCAAAGTAAAGAATTCAGGAGCACAAGCTATAGTGGTAGGCAGGCACCAACATGGCCATTCCCACCAAAAAGAACTGAACAAAGCTTGCAAGGTTCATACTTTCTCGTGATCGTTAAAAGGTATATGAAGAATATATGATTACATTCTCCTAAGGTTACATTTATTTCCTAGGGATTAAATCAACGTAAAATGGCATTATGCACTCTTCTCCTTTCCCCATTCAGTAGTGGTTATGCGATGAATAAAACATCCCATGTACAATAGCTGAGAACACCTCGCTTATCGGCCATTTTATACTTCCCCTAATGTAGGTCACGTCGCATATCAGCTTATTATTTAGGTTCTTCGATGTGTTTAATAACTTAAGACGGCAGCTGTATTTCTGTACATGGTGTAGTTATTTTAAACCTGGTCTTGCAGAACAGCCAAAATATATATCTCTGTGTTCTGCTGAGCACTAAGAGGCAAAACCACAACGGCTTAAGAGATTTATTTTAAAGTTCAGGGAGCATTAGATGCTACAGCAAACTGTAAGTGTATTAATCTGGATAAAAGAGGATGCAGACTTAGCACCTCTTCGATCGAGCAAAGAAGATACGTATATAATATGGATAGGCTTTCTGTGTAGATTCCTTCATTTTATCAGGACTTGCCTGAGCAGGTTCTTTGTGGATCCAGAGGGCCATTTGGAAAGCCTCCCGTGTAGGTCCCATTTGCAAGATCAATGTGTGGATTTCCCACACATAAGGGAGTATGTGTCCAAACTGTCCATAATTTAGCTGGCTGAACAGCTCAATGGTTTAAGTATCGGGCTGTAGAGCTAGATGTTGGAAGTGGAGTTCCCCACTTCTGCACTTCTTAGAAAACAGAGCCAGCCTCTGTAGCCTTTGGCAAGCTGCACAGCCTCAATGCACCTCCAGAAAAAGGAAATAGTAGACCACTGCCATAGAAATTCTGGAAAGAGTTGCTAGAGGTATGCATGTTCTTAGAAATGTCATTGCTCCCCAATAAATCTTTTCCTGCCCAGGTTCTTTTCCAAGGTGTCCAGGCAACCTCACTGCCCAGGCAGTCATTTGACTTTAAATAAATAAATAAATAAATAAATAAATAAATAAATAAATAAAACCAACCAACCAACCAACCAAGCTCTACTCCTTTCCCCATTGTCCCTCCATGTTTCTTGTCGGTGAGGTTTCTCACTCATCCATGTGAGGTTATCCGGAAGCTGAGTCATGGCGACTGGACTTCTTTTCTTGTGAGATAGAAGCGTTTCACTACTCATCCAAGTAGCTTCATCAGTCTAACAAAAGTTAGTGCAGGGCCTCCAATTCATAGTTCCCCTTGCTTTCACTCCACCCTGGTCTGACTGACAAAGCTACTTGGATGAGTAGTGCAACATTTTGCACTCACAAGAAAAAGAGTCCAGTGGCCATGATGACTCAGCTCCCGGATTCCATGTTTCTTGAGAACTTCACTGGTTTTATTTCTAAGCAATAAGAAGTGAGGGGTTTTTTGCCAGGGGTTAGACCCTGGGTACCTATCAGTTATACACTGGTCTGTGTTCTTTTCCTTCCACTCCCGATCCTCTGTACTCTGTGGTTGGCAGAACATGCCGAGATGCTGCCTAGTGGGAAAGCCCAGTAACAAAGAATTGAATCAACTTGTAGATATCATAATAGTGACTGGGGGCATTATTTCAGCATAGTCTAATGTGAACAACCTTAGAATCAGATTCATATCGGATGTAAATTCACTGAGATGCTTTGGTCAAATTGCTCTCTCTGTGGCTCAGAAACCAACTATATGTTACAGATCCTGAGAAGGTGAAATCACACTAATCTTCCAGAGGCACAATTCCAGCAGGCCTTCTTGTCAGAGCAGCCACATTTGCAAATGGAGCCCATATTTATTTCTCAGCAACCAATCACAAAACAGCGCAAGCTCGTTGGCAAATGAAAGGAGGTGCAAAAAGCTTGGGCTGTGACATCTTTTGGCACTGAGGGATTCCCCTTTCTAATGACAAGCAATTGGGAATGTAAAGTTACCTCAGGATGGAAATGAGCTGGACAGAGTGGGTAATACTCTCAGATATCCTGACACTGCTTGCCTCACCTGATAATCTTCTACTGCTGTGAGTTAATCCCATTTTCTCATAACTGTAATTAAACAAAGTTCCCTAAAGCAAAAGAATTGCAGATTAGGGATGGGGTACAAAACGAAAAACAAAATGCTGTTTTGTCCTTTTGTTACATAACAAAATGAAATGAAACAAAACAAAATGAAACTATGAAGCAGCATTTCGTTACTAACGAAACAAAATGGTCATTTTTTTTCGTTAAAACGAACTGTTTCATTTCCTCTGTAAAACGCGGCCATGGGTTTAAAAAAACAAGTGCTGACAGCCCATGGGCCAGCTGGTCGGCATGAGATAAGAAAAATAAAATTAAAAAGAAAATGTGGTGACCCGGCCCGTGGGCCAGCTGGTCGGCATGAGGGGGGGGAAAGTGCCAACCTGGCCTGCGGACCAGCTGGTTGGCAGAAGAAAAAAAGCAAAATGAAACAAAATACAAAATGAATTTTTTTTAAAAAAAATTGTTTCATAATAAACCAAACAAAATGGGAGGGGGAGAAACGAAGAACGAAACGAAACGCCATGTTGGCATTTCGTTCCCATCCCTATTACAGATCTAACGCCAGAAAAGCTGTGTCATTATCTTTCAATACAAAAAGTAAAACACATACAATAGTTATAACATTATGATTGATAAAATAAACTAAGTATGCATCCTTTATTATTTGTAACTGGTTACTCCCAAGCTGTGTCCGTAGCAAATGCCTATAGAAGCCTTTACCTTTCCAACCCCTTTGTCCAAGAAATGGAGACAAAGCATTGCATCTTTTTATTATTTCCTATCTGATATTCTAACAGCTTGGTGAAGCCTGGACCCTATTCCTTCTGTGACATCCTCCCACCGTAGACCTCCTGCATGAGCTATCTTCCCTGCCATGCTGACATCTCTGTTGTGACGTCCCCCACCCTCCTTGAAAGAGGCTATGCCCCTTTTATTTCAGCTCATTCTCCATGGAGCCTAGCTCGCCTATCTAGCCGTGAAATGCCAGGACCTGCAGGTCCGACCTTGCGCCTCCACTGTTGTTGCCATACATGTTTGTCAGTGATAAGTAAGAAGTCTCTCCGCCTAGGGCTTTGGCAAAGGTCAGAAACCTTCAGCAATCTGATTGCTGCATTGAACGTCTCCTGAAGCTTGAAATGAGGAAGAGGCTTGGGAGGGGGAGAGTTTATAGAGCCCTGGCTGCTTCATTTCGGAGCACTTTTGGCACAAAGCCCATAGGCGTTTCTTCGCCACCCTCGATATCCCCAAGGGGTCCCTTGGAAACTGAGAAAACTCAGCACCAAAGAAAAGCACCAGCTGGTTAGTACCCGTGACGTCCTCAAGACACCTTCTCTCCCCCTCCATCTCATTTCCCAGGCCAATTATGAATGCATATCTCATAAGAATATAAGAACATAACATAAGAAGAGCCATCCATCCTGGATCAGGCCAAAGGCCCATCTATTCCAGCTTCCTGTATCTCACAGTGGCCCCACCAAATGTGTCTGGTAGCGAGCGAGACTAGATCTCTGTCTCTTGATACCATTCCCCTGCATCTGGCCCTTCAAGTAGCCCGGTTTTAAGCTTGGAGATTACACATCTCCATCATGGCTTGTAACCTGAGATGGACGTTTCCTCCAGGAATCTGTCCAATCCCCTTTTGAAGGCATCCAGGCCAGATGCCATCACCACATCCTGTGGCAGGGAGTTCCACAGACTAACAACATGCTGGGTAAAAAAATATTTTCTTTTGTCTGTTCTCACTCTCCCAGCCCTCAATTTGAGTGGATGTCCCCTAGTTCTCCCAGGACCCTGCCCTTTCTGCCTCGCTGCCTTGTGTGTTTGCAAGCTGCCTTTCTAAACACCTTGAAAGTCACAGGGAAGCAAATACAGCCCTGCATGCAGCACCCATGCCCATTCTGATGGGGACCAATTCCACATGAAATTCTTCCATTATCAGGAGGAAAGTTGGCAGGAAAATGTGATGGGGGAGAAGGGTGTAGTCATAGGAAAGACATTTTCCCTTTAACACCTTCTTTGACCCATTATTATTTTTGTTGTGGCCGCTGCTGCGGCTGCTTATATGTGCTGTGAAGTTGCCCGTGACTTAAGGTGACTTAAGGTAACCCTGTGAATGAGTGCTCTCCAAAACATCCTCTCCTCAGTTGCCTTTCTCACTCAAGTCCATTGCTTCTTTTAGGAAGTCAGACTTCACGTCCATCTCATCGCTGTTCGCGGTCGTGCTTGGGACCAGTACGAAGTAATCTAACCGCACGTCCATTGCGGGACAAGGGGAGTTCGTCCTGACCACGCCCCCTGAACTGCGATTTAAGCGGGATGAGAGATTCCCCTCCCTGGCCTCGGGAATCTGCTCATCACGCTTCTCATTCTGAGACGAGTGGCCATGAGGTAAGGCTCGTCACGCAAGGTGCCATTTTCCTTCTAGTGGGCAGGAGTGTGAAGTGCCATTCGCCAGTACCTTCCCTATGGAGTCAGCAATGCAGTGCAGAGAGACTAAAAGACAAATGCCTCAAACGTAGCTCCGTAACGCATTGATGGCAAGGCTTTGGAGAATCGAAACATTGAAAAACGGAAAATCGGGCCAAAAAAAAAAACAGAGAACAAAGGCATGGAATTTCACATCTCATCACGGAATGAGGACGTACGGTAACAGTCATGCCGATATCATCCATCACGCCCGTGCGTACACGGGAACAGGGACAGAACTGGAAGAAGACCATGTGACCGCGACCGACATCAACACGCAATGATCTTCCTCCCGGGACGAGAATGGACGTGAAGTAACCATCTATCTCACATTTGGTCTTCCTCCTTTCACCTTTCCCAATATGACCGCCTTTTCCAGGCAATCCTGTTTTCTCATGATGTGCCCAAAGGATGAGTCTTTCAACATTTTTTGCCTCCAGAGAGAGTTCAGGTTTGATTTGATCTAGGCCCCCCTTGTTTGTCTTTCTTGTAGCCCAGGCTATCCCCAGAGCTCTCTTCCAGCACCACCTTTCAAATGAATCAGTTTTATTACCTTGCAACTATGTCCAAATATCTGGAACAGAAACAGTCATGCATGTCTTTTTCTCTCTCTCTCTTTCTCGCCTACAAACCAAGCCCTCTGCTATCTCCCCTTTGTTAACCTTAGTTGTCGCTGTTTTTCAGGGCAGGAACCTAATTTCCTAACAGTCTGAAATATGCCATGCACACTGATAATAGCAATCAATGGATTGAAATGTACATATATTTTTTTGATGGAATTGGTATATCCTCTCCAGTCCGTAGCCCTTGGCTGTGCTTCTCAGGACCTCCACTGGCACCAAGTCACCTGAAAGCTTCTGGCAAGGAAGAACACCACAACTTGGTTGCCTGAGGAAAGAGACAACAGGCATTTTACCATTGAGACAAGGCACCTGTTCATGCAAATGGGGCATGGTGGCTCAGCAGACTAAAGTATTGAAATATTGGCTGCAAAGTCGTCAGCTTGGCGGTTCAAATCCTGGGTGCCACGCAACTGAGTGAGCTCCCGCTGTTAACCCCAGCTCCTGCCAACCTAGCAGTATGAAAGCATATAAATGCAAGTAGATAATAGGTACATCCGTAAAAAAGCAGGAAGGTAAACAATGTTCCGTGCGCAGAAATGTGTTCAGCCATGCCAGGCACAGGGCCACGGACTTGCACAACACTGGCTCTTTGGCTTAGAAACGGAGATGAGCACCACCCCTAGAGTCAGACATGATTAGCACGCATGTGCAGGGGGAACCTTTACCTTTACCTTTACTCATGGAATACAAGGGACATATTAGCCAAAGACATGTGCTGTTTGATATGTAAAAAATTGATCAGATGCTTTGTGCTGCCTTTCTCCTTGTTGATGCCAAAATACAGCAGTACAATCTGCTGCTGATTTCAGTTACACAATTTCCAGGAGTCGTGTTCAGAATAGTGCAGCTTTGAATATGATACTGCTGGAATTTACAGAGTCCTGATGCTTCAAGGAAGGAAGGAAGGAAGGAAGGAAGGAAGGATGCTTTGCTTTGCTTTGCTTTGCTTTGCTTTGCTTTGCTTTGCTTTGCTTTGCTCATCAGCACAATCAGTATCTCTACCAGTGGACAATCTGCTATGAATATTATCTCAACTGCCCATGCTGTGCCAGGGGATTTGGAACCTCCATTTAAGTCATATTGGTTGTAATTCTGTGCAGCCTACTTAAGTCGCAGCTAAACTGCTGGATAGCACAGTGGTTTACGCATTTGACTATGGGTCAAGAGGTTGGGAGTTCAGTTTATTTATTTATTTATACAACTTATATGCCACCCTCTACCCAAAGGTCTCAGTACCCCACTGCGCCTCCTTGATGGGAATTTGACTTGATGATCCCTAGAGGTCCTTCCAGCTCTGCAGTTCTATGATTATTATCATTAAAGTAGGGCTGCTTCCATCAATGAACCTACAGATGATTTCACTCGCCAAATTGCAACTAATTCAGTGGGCTTACTCTAAAGCAACTTATCCCACTAAGCAACAGGATTTCGAATACTTAATGGGTGAGATACCTGGAAGAGTTCCACATATTCTTAAAAACAGAAAACTCTCTTTATTCAGATTGCAAAATATTTATGGACTCAGTCTTCTACAACAGGGCTGTTCAACTTTTGAACAGGCCAAGGTCTATTTTTTCCGGCCCCAAATGCCTGAGGGCTACTACACTAAAACCATTACAAATGTTATCCGTTCCAAGCACATGCTCATAAGTAAAAACTTTTGTAAGTAGAGCAGTGGTTTCCCATAGGAATGCATTGAAAACCAATTAATCTGTTCTGGAGTGAACAGATTTCAATGCGCCATGGCCCTTGAACTGCCCCGCTTGGCTGAGACAGTGGGCTGGCAGACCCAGAACTTTGCTGGGGCAGTGGTGGTCCTTGGGATGGGGGGGGGGGGGGGAGAACTTATCCCCTCACTTTTTTTATCGATGGCTGGCGGGCTCCTTTTTTTTTTCCCTTCTCTGGCCCGCTTTCTTGGAGTTTTCTTTTGGCCTTCTTGATTGTACTTGCTGTACCTGAACTGGTGATGTTTTAGCTTTTTAATTGTTTTATTTTACCGGTTGTAAACCACCCTGAGTCCCACTTGTGGTGAATAGGTGCGGTATATAAGTGTGAAAATAAATAAATAAATAAATAAATAAACCCTTCGCGGGCTACCAGTAGCCCGCGGTCTACCTGTTGGGCAGGCCTGTTCTACAAGAATGGAAATCTGGTGGATGATAAAGCAAACAGCAGTGACATAATGTGGCCAATATTGTGAAGCGAAAACCAGGTCATACCCTCCATGGTGATATTTACTAGCCTCTCATCTCTTGCTGACCCCCAGAAGTGACCTTTAATTGAAGATCCCTTCCAAACCAATCAAAGTGTTTGTGTTGCTCAGACTGGAGATGTCAACCAGGTTTTGTTGGCATGACCCTACCACTACTGCCACCAGCGTGTCAAGTCTGGTTAAACTAAGAGTGCAAGGTAATTGCTAGAAACACCCTTGTAAACGACAGGATCTTGTAGATGTGGTTCAAAAGATTGCGATGTTTTGGAACCTGTACTATGTCTATAGGTAGAAGGAAGAAGAGTCGAGTTAGTGATCAGTTACAACTGTTCAGGTGATGACAGTACCACTTCCTGGGGCTGATGCACCCCTTAGCAGGTACTGGAAGAGGAATCTCCTCCTTCAAGTTGCCCACCACTCCTTTGGTCTGGTTTAGGCTAAGTGGAATGGCTGTCTCGGGCAACATATGTGGGGTATTGTGAAACAGACTGCTGACTGGGGCAGGGTACAGAGATCACATTATACGCCTATTAAAGCAGCTCCACTGGCTGCCAATCAGCTATTAGGCACAATTCAAGGTGCTGACCATGATCTACAAAGCACTGTACGACCTGGGTCCTAGCTACCTCAAAGATCGAATCTCACAATATGAACTGACTCGGGTGTTAAAGTCATCAGGAGAGACCCATCTCTCCATCCCGCCACCCTCACACATCTCCTGGGAACCCATGACTCTGGTACTTCCTCCTGTTAGAGGCCAGGACTTCCTCATCTCTATTGTCTTTCCGGAATCAGGCAAAGACCTTTCTCTTCAGGCAAGCTTTCCCTGAATGATGGACTACCATGTGTATTTTATATGAATCTATGGGTTCACATAGACTTTGTGTTTATGACTACTTATAACCATGTTGCTTTAATATAATGTTGTCTATTAATGCTGTAAGATGTCCTTCAATTCCTTTTTCTCAAATACTTGAAAATGTCTTAATTGTACTGGACTGTCTATTATCCCTCATTACTGTAAGCCGCCTTGGGTCCTTTTCCAAGGAGAAAGGCAGCGTAAAATACTTCAAACAAACACTTCATCCCTTGGTTATTATCCTATCTTTACTTCTGGGGAGGGGAGCCTCCTAGATTTTAATGTCTTGTGTGCTCCCATGAATTGGGCTGCTTTGAGATACCACCAGGCATCTTCCACTAATTTCTTGTCCACCACTAATTTATTCACAACCTTTTGTTTTTGTTTCCATTTAAGTTGCCAAGCCAACAATTTCCCTACTTTATTTGCCGATTCAAAATTTCTTTGTCTCATCATCTTAACCTTCCACTCAATTTCTTGGTTTATAACCATTGACAGCTGAGTTTGAAGCATCTTTAGTTTTTGAGTCCATTTCTGTTCCTTTGGCTTTTCCACCAGTTTCTTCTCTGTTTCCACCATTTCTTTTAAGATCTCATATTTTTTTTTTCTTTCTGTTTCTTCTGGTACAAATTTCTCTGAATAAAGAGACCTCGCATGACTGCTTTGCTCGCATCCCATACAAAATTTATTGGTGTTTCTCTTCTCCAATTATTTTTCAAATAATCTCTAAAAGTCTTTTTCGCTATTTGTAAAGTCTCTGTCTCATCTAATAAACTTTCATTCAATCTCCAGCGATGCAATCCTTGCATCTTTGTTTTAACTTCCATCACAATTGCGTTATGGTCCGAGATCGTTTTAGGTAAAATTTCCACTTTCGTCACTCTATGTGAGATGTCATTAGGAACAAATACATAATCAATTCTTCCCCAACTCTGGTTCAGTTCAGAAAAAAAGGTGAACTGTTTCTCCGTTGGGTGTCTCAATCTCCAAATATCGGTCCATCCAAAATTCTCAACTAAAGCAAAAAAGGATTTTGGTAACTTCCCTTCTAGGCCTTTCTTCTTCTGGGATCTATCCAGTTCCGGCATCATTACTCCGTTGCAGTCTCCCATCAAAAAGAGTTTTTCATCCATATAGTCTAACAATCTTTGTTCTAGGTCTCTATAAAATTCTAATTTCCTTTCATTTGGCGCATAAATTCCTACGACGAAGAACTTCTCAGATTGCCAAGTAATCTGCACCATCAAGAATCTTCCCTCTTCATCTTTCATTATCAACTTAGGTTCTAATTTATCTTTTGCATATATCACCACTCCTCTTTTCTTCAATTTGTCTGACGATACAAATTCTTGTCCCAAAGTTTTGTTTTTTAAAATCTTCATATGCTTCAATGCAATATGTGTTTCTTGCAAACAAATCAGGTCTAAGTTTTCTTTCTTCAATATATGCGTAATTCTGTTTCTTTTGGTCTTTTCATTCAGACCATTTACATTCCATGTTAATACTCTCAACGCCATTGCAAATTTCGAATTAAATATATTTTCATCAATCTCTTCTTAAATATTAGCCATAGCTAAATCAGCTTTGCCTTCTTCCTCTTCAAAAAATTGTAAAAGTGTTTCAGAAATTTTATAGAGATTTATATATGAAGAAAAAAGAAGACCCAGAACAGATTGATAGATACTTAAGAGAGAATGGATTGAAAAAAATCTCAGCAGACCAATTGTTGACATTGAGTGAGAAAATTACCCCACATGAAATACAAAGTGCAATAGAAAGGGCGAAAACTGGAAAATCACCAGGCCCAGATGGTTTAACCGCAAAATACTATAAAAAAACTATCAGAAGAAATGTTACCAATAATGGTGGAGGTGATGAATGAAGTTCTAGAAAAAGGAGTTATACCTAATACTTGGAAGGAGGCGTATATAACATTGATCCCAAAGGAGAATTCAGATGTGACAGATGTTAAAAACTATAGGCCTATTTCCCTTTTGAACGGAGATTATAAATTATTTGCTGATGTCTTGGCGAATAGATTAAAAAGGATTCTAAATGAATTGCTACATAAAGACCAAGCGGGTTTTCTTCCTGGCCGACAGATGAAAGATAATATGAGAAACATAATTGATATGATAGAATATCTAGAAGTCAGGAAGGAAAAACAAGCTGCCTTGATATTTATTGATGCTGAAAAAGCTTTTGATAATGTTTCTTGGCAATTCATGAAGAAAAATTTGGAATCTATGGGAGTGGGAATAAAGTTTTGGAATGGTGTTAATGCAATATATGAGGATCAGAAAGCAAGTTTGTTGATTAATAATGTGATAACAGAAAGTTTCCCGATTGGGAAAGGTACAAGACAAGGGTGTCCATTGTCTCCAATGTTATTTATAAGTGTATTGGAAGTATTGTTGGTTAAACTTAGGGACATGATGACAATTAAAGGTATAAGAGTGGGGGATAAGGAACATAAATTAAAAGCGTTTGCTGATGACTTGGTTTTGACACTAGAGAATCCAAAAGAAAGTATTATTGAGGTGATGAAGATAATTGAAGAATTTGGTAATCTAGCTGGTTTTAAATTGAATAAGAACAAGACGAAGGTCTTAATGAAAAATGCAACAAAGAAAGATTGTGAAGAATTTGAAAAATTGTCCGCTCTTTCAGTTGTGAAAAAAGTTAAATATTTGGGAATTAATTTATCTCTTACGAATTTAAATCTATTTGAGGATAATTATAAAATGGTTTGGAATAAGATTAAGAGAGATTTGGAAACCTGGAATAGATTGAATTTGTCGTTGATGGGAAGAATTTCTGTGATAAAGATGAATGTGTTACCGAGGTTGCTATTTCTATTTCAAATGATCCCAATAATCAGAGGGATAGGCCATTTTAAGGAATGGCAGAAGATATTGTCTAAATTTGTCTGGCAAGGTAAAAGACCCAGAATAAGGTTCAAATTATTAACAGACGCTAAGGAAAGGGGTGGATTTGCCATGCCAGACCTGAGACTGTATTATGAAGCGGCCTGTCTCTGCTGGATAAAAGATTGGATTACTCTAGTAGATGAGGATCTCTTAAATTTAGAAGGTCACGATAATAGATTTGGTTGGCACGCTTATCTCTGGTATGATAAAGTGAAAGTACATAAAAGTTTTATGAACCATGTAATTAGAAAGTCATTACTTCAGGTCTGGGAACGTTTGAAACCTTTATTAGAAAGACACACCCCGAGGTGGTTATCCCCGATTGAAGCATCGGTGATCAAGATGAAAGATATAGAAGAAGTGGGGATCACATATGGGGATGTGTTAACTCTCTCAGAAAAAGGTCCTAGACTGAAATCTTATGAAATGTTAAAAGAGAAGTTAACAGGTTGGTTCCAGTACCATCAGCTACATGATATTTTTCAGAAAGATAGAAAGATGTCCGGGTTTGGGGAGAAGGAGTCTAAGTTTCAAACCATAATCATGGGCCCAAAAAAACAATTGTTGACCAGATTATATAGTTTTCTGTTGGAGTGGAACCTAAAAAAGATGAACAAGTCAAAGAATGTATGACAAAATGGGCTATGGATTTGGGTCATAATATTGAGTTAGACTTGTGGGAGAGGTTGTGGAAAAAGAATATGAAATTTACCGCTTGTACTTTGATAAAGGAAAACTTGTTGAAAATGATGTACAGGTGGTATATCACTCCAACAAAATTAGTAAAGATGTATAGGATGAAAGACAATCAATCATTGTTGGAAATGTAAAGAGAAACAAGGTGACTTCTATCATATGTGGTGGACCTGTGAGAAAGTGAGAGAGTATTGGGCATTGATATATGATGAACTCAAAAAGATGTTAAAGTATACATTCCCAAAACGATCCGAATTTTTTTTGTTAGGGTTGGTGGACAATGAAATAAAAGGGGCAGATAGGACTTTATTTTTATATGCAACTGCAGCAGCACGAATGCTTCTTGCTCAGAACTGGAAGACAACATATATACCGACTTTGGATGAATGGAGGGCGAAGATATTGGATTTTGCTGAGATGGCCAGACTGACTTGCAGACTGAGGGATCAAGATAACCAGAGGTTCCAAAAAGACTGGCAAAAATTTAAGAACTACATGGAGACTTATTGCAAGGAATTAAGGACTCTTACCGGATTAGGGTAGAACTCGAAGGACTATGTCTGTTCTGAGAATCTTTTTTATAAATATATAAAAGAGGTTTGTTAGAAAGGAAGGCTAGGAGATAAACAATGCGAAAACCACGTGAAGAACAGAGGGAAGCCTAACCATAGTGATGGACTGATTTTGTATTGTCAATGTTTGACTATAACTATAACTTTTTTTTGTATATTAAAATTTCTTAATTAAAAAAAAGAGAGAGATACCACCAGGCATCTTGGCTCATGGAAAGCTTTAAGTTGGCCCTCTCCAGACATAAAAGCCACCTGTTTTACCTTGCAGCTTCTGCTGTGCCGTGCTTTTTAAAAGAGTACATCTTTGACTTGCTCTCCCAGTCCTGTGCGTTTCATTCCCAGGAGGTATTGCATAAGGGCAAACAGATCAAATCGCTGTTTTCATCAGAAGCCACATTCACCAGGGAGTGAAGCGGCATAATGCACAGCAAAGTACCTGTTTATATCCATTACCAAAGAGAAGACAAATACCGAATTACCTCAGCCTCTCCATTCCAGCCAAGCAGAGACAATTGTCGCAGCTTTTGGAAACATTACTCAGATTTACTCATAACTTCCTGAGCAATTTTACATTGCCAGAGAATGACCTTGAGATCCAAAATACTGTCTGCTCAGTCTGCCAGTAAAACGGTGAGCGGTAATTTCTCAGTTCCACACTGAAATTTTCCTGTGAGTCACTCTGAAATGAAAAATCTTTGCCTTCCTCCTTTGCCTTTGTCAATTTGCCCCCACTAAAATCAAATCACTGTTTTAAAAAGTGGCCATTTGGTTAAATTTATCTCATCAATTATGTCTCCAATTAATGTGCCTTATCATTAGACACCACCCACCCCAAATAAAGAAAAGCAAAGATGTTTTTCTGATGTTCTGAGTTTGGATATAACATAGAACACAGAAGGTGAGCACAGCTGCGTCACTCCACCCAGAGCTATCTCTGTTAGCTGGGAATTCTGGGAAATAAAGTCAAAAAAACCTCTTCCTCCAGTATCTCTGGGCCCAACCTCCACATATGGGCCATATTTTGCACATAGCTTTATACATATGAGTTATGTGCACACAAACACTCAGGCAGGATTCCTGACATCTGTATCCTGCAAAATGTAGTTGAAGCTCAAATGTACAAAGCCTACAGGCATACAGCTTGGATGTCCAAAAGCCATGTTTACAACGAGTAGCACTGTGGAAATTTACAAGTGGGATGTGCAAGTCTTTAACAAATTGTCGCAGAGAGTGGAGTGCATTTCCTTCAGACTTCCACCATTCCATTCCATTCCTCCTCCCAATCTATTTTCCATCAGTCAGCCTTCCATGCACTGTTTTTTGTGTTTGAAAAACTGTAGAATGGTACCGCCGCTAGGGTCACGGACTCCAACCCCTGGTGAAGAAGAAATCTACAGGTAAAGTACTCCTGACAAGTAGGTATCTATCCTCCAGTGCAGGAATGACCAGCGCGCAGGGAAGCAGTCTATTCCACTGTCAAGCAGTTCTTGCTCACAAGAAATTCTTCATAATGTTTAGGTGAAATCTAATTGGTCTTTCAGCTGCCTAGATGCCCTAAGCACATCCAATCCCGCCTGATTTTCAGAAGCTAAGCAGGGTCGACCCTGGTTAGTACTTGGATAGGCAACCACCAGGGAATACCAGGTGCTGTAGGCCACTCCAGTATTCCTGCCAAGAAAACCCCATGGACATGGGGTCATGAAGAGTCAATCACGACAGAAATGACACAACACACACACACACACACACACACACACACACACACACACACACACACACACACACACACACACACACACACACACTTAGTCTTTCTCAGTCCTCTCCACACAGTAGACCCATCGTTTCCTTTTTCTTCCTGATAATTTGCCCCTCCTTCCGTTTTCCATACATGCCCACCACAATCTCCTTTGGAATGGGTTTGCATGTGCTTATGGCAGTTATGGCGGGCTCCTCTACCCTGCAGGCTCCGCATATGTGTACACAGTGCCCCTTAAGACTAGACAACCAAAACAACCAAAAAAGTGTTTGCACTGGGCCATCATCACTGGGATGTTCACCTAACTCTCTTACTCTTGACCATTCATCGCTATGGAAAGATTATGGGAAAGGAAGGTTATTTGTTGGATTGGCATGCAGTAAATTAGTTCAAAGAGATCGTGTCCTTTGCCTTGTTCTGGTGGCCTCATTTGGAACTGGATACAAATACGTGCAGCACTTCTATCTGTCTGTCTCTCTCCGGTTCTTAGCCATTGCTCTGGACTTTATTTCTCCCACAGTTATTGACTGGCTATATGAATATATATTATATTGGCATTGCTAGCCACTTCCTTCCCCCTCCCTCTCAGGTGTCAATTGTATCTCAATTTAGAGTCCCTGCACAGAGTTTGTATTTCCAATTTCATGCGTGAGTTCTCCAAGTCACAAAACATTTGGCATGTGTCAACAGCAGATTCAGTGCTATTCCAGTCTCTATACCAGCCCCCCTTCTAGCCACAGTTCAAGGTTCTGGATATGTACCGGTATGCTCTGGGCTGCGTGCCTTCTTAGTTCTAGGGAAAGCATCAAATATGGCCGCAAGTGCAGGATTCCGTTTCTGAATAATATGAGCCCATTTGCTTGCTTTTCCAAAAACATTCTGTTTTAATGATGATAATAATAATAATATAATAAGCTTTGAACTGCAGAGCTGGAAGGGATCATCGAGTGCAAACCCTCTCAAGAAGTCCCAGTGCGGAATTGAACTCCCAGGTTCTGGCTCCACAGCCAGAGACCTAAGCCTGATATAATCATAAGCTATACAGTGGATCCCAAATTTGGGCCCCTAGATGCTCTTGGACCACAGCTCCCAGAACTCCTGAACTGCACAGCTAGTGGTGAAGGCTTCTGGGAGTTTTAGTCCAAGAATATCGAGGGACCCAAAGCTAGAAGCCACTGCTACAGTATGAAAGCAAGTAGGGATGGGCATTTCGTTTCAGAACCAGTAGGTTACGAAACGTACCATGTGAGCCCAGGTGGAACCAGCTGATACACGCAGAGTGCATATACCTTTCTCTCTGCGAGCATGGAGCTGCGCTGCAATGAGTCAGCACGCTGCGACATCATATTTCCTGCTCCGTGCTGCTGGTCAATCAGAGAGGGAGGCAGGATCACAGATCAAGCTGCATGCTTGCTCGCTGGATTTCAACCCCGCGCAAGACAGAGAAAGGTAAAGCAATTGGATCTGCGTGTATCAGCTGGTTCTGAGGACCACCTGGGCTCGCGTGGCTCATTTCATTATCTACTGGTTCTGAAACGAAATGCCCATCCCTAAAAGCACGACTTGCTCACATCTCCAAAGTCCAGGAAATGGTTAACAGTTCAGTGGCTGAGAACAGAGAACATGTGTTTTTGTGAAGAGGTAAAAAAAGCAACTGGACAGGGAAGAGAGAGATGTTGAGCCAAAACAATAAGCTTCAGGGGGAAAGGTGAAGCACCCCCACTCTCCCCTTCATCAAGTTAAGAGTCTTCTGCAGATTGTGTACTTTGCTTTTTTTTTTTAGTTCCAGGAAAGGTTTCACATAACTGTGCATAATCTTTTAATCTGCCACTGAAGAGAGACCTGGGATAAGAGACTTTTACGTGGACCAAGAAGATATTACTTCAGTTTCATAGTCAGTTAATCAGCCTAAAACAGTTAGCATCTTTTAGGGTCTGTTACCTAGTCTGCCCCTAAAGTTGATATGCCATTAAAACAGAGCTCTCTTAAAAGGTGAACATGCCAATTTATCCCAGTATAAGCTTTCCTCATATCCCATGTTGCAAAACTTCACTGCTTCAGACACAGATTTTTGGAGGAACAACATGCCTGAGAAGAAATATTGTAATGGAAGGAAGTAGGCATTGGCCTTTCGTATCAGAATGGGTCTGGTTCCAAAACAGGTACCGTTCAGAACTTGGACTCACCCGCCGAAACAAAATCACCCATTGACTTACCTTGACTTTCCTTGTGCGGGGCGATGCTCCAACCAGGAAGTAGCCTTCACAACGTCATGTTCCTTCTCCTTAGCACTGGCCAGTCAGGAGCTGTGCAGGGGCAAGCATCATCCCACCTCCCTGCCTGATTGGCCAGCTTTCAACTCATTCAAGTTGAGCACCTGGAGAGCAGGTGCTGGGCTGAGATGGTGATGGTGATTTCTATTTAAGTCCCAGCGTTTTTCATTCTGCTTCTAAGTTCTGTTTCTAAATTTGCATCTCCACCTATGTTAGTACAGTCATAATTATGGGTTGTCAAGTTGATTCTGCCTTACAGTGGCCTTTTCCAGTGTGTTCTAGGTAGAGAGGACTCGAAAATGATTGGCCATAACTTTCTTATGAAGGCATTCTCTGCAATTTGCCCAAGGCCATGCAGTCTGACTTTTCCTGCAAGAGACATAGGGCAAAATGAACTCCTCGGAAAAAATGCGCTCGAATCCACAGTGTTCTTCAGCAGTTCAAAATGGTGCCTGCTGTTGTGTCTTTAATTTGTTGTCCTTTTTTGTCCATTCACACACCCAGAGGGCTGATTCCGTATTTTAAACCTGCATTTTAAATTGCTCATCGAAAGAGCATTATAGTTTTGCAAAATGGTTTTGTTAGAATATGGTTTTTAAAAAGGAAGATCAAAGTTGGGAGATTTTAATTTGGCATTTCTGTAATAACAAAGGCGATAGCTACAAGGATGGTGGCACTATGAAGGGCCTCCTCATTTTATTTATTTATTTATTTATTTATTTATTTATTTATTTATTTATTTATTTATTTATTTATATATTTATTTTTACAACTTATATGCTGCCCACTACTCAAAGGTTTGTTTGTTTGTTTATATTCCACCTATCTGGCCAATCTTTAGTGTTTCTTGTGCAGCTGGAAAGGGGGCGTTTCACCTTGTCCTAAATTCCTTTATTTATTTTAATGTAGTTTAATGCACAAAAGAATGGGGTGTGGTGGCTCCGTGGGCTACAGCGCTGAAAATTGTTGGCTGCAAAGTTGGTTTGTATCCCAAGTGTCACGCAGTGGAGCGAGCTCCCGCTGTTAACCCCAGCTCCTGCCAACCTAGCAGTTTGAAAGCATGTAAATGCAAGTAGATAAATAGGTACCGCCGTAAAAAAGGTAAACAGTGTTCCGTGCACATAAATGCATTCAGCCATGCCGGCCACATGGCCACGGACTTGCACAACACTGGCTCTTTGGCTTGGAAACGGAGATGAGCACTTCCCCTAGAGTCGGACACGACTAACACACATGTGTAGGGGGGAACCTTGACCTTTTTACTTTTAATGCACAAAAAAGAAAATAAACCAGCTTGGGGGCCAAGGGAAGTATGTGGCAATCAAAGGACATGCATGTTCATAAACAGTATGTTGTTCTAGTGTTATTGCAAAGGTGGGATTTTACCCATAGTGGGGAATTAAATTCCCAACCTCTGGCTCCACAACCAGATACCAAATGCCCGTGTTACCAAATGCAAATGTTCTCTTTTCGTTTGTTGCAGTTGGGTTTTTGGGTGATGCATTTCCTCTTTTGTGGCCGTGAGTTAAGTGGTGACCTTAAACGTAGGCTTATTTGGGTCATAAAGCATTTGCCTATTCATTACACTGTGTTTATGCTGCCTTGTCTGAATAATCCACATTAGAAACAACTTAAATTTAAATCAATTCTCCAAGCTTTGAACAAAATCTCTGGTGGTACAGATATGACCTTCAGAGAGAGCAAAATTCATTTTCTTTGTATCTTTGAGATAATTTCTCTAATGCCTTTATTCTTTCTATTGAAAGCATAGACCTGGCACTGTGAAGACTGTTTACAAATGTTCTTTTTCTACATTAAAATTGATTTTCAGAGGGTAAGATAGGCAAACCATTCTGGAATTAATTTAAATTTCTCTCTGATTAATATTCATCCCCCAAATATGTTATCATTGCATGACTGTGCAATTATTAAAGGGGAAATATCATTCATGGAGGTAATTATTTTTCATTTTCCTCTTAATTTTTTTCTCTTTTTTTAAATAGCAGTCTGTATCATATCTTTCTTACTTTTTTTTCTAAAGGCGATGATTGAGGAAGCCATCACGCGAGCAGAATGCTTCTCAGTGATGTACACACCATTTGCAACTAAAATAAAGGCTGAAAATATAGACAAGCTAAAGGAAGCTTTTACCAAAAAGCACCCCGATTATGTGGAATACATATATACAGGTGACAAACTGACATTTACAAAGCAGGGTTTCCAGGCAGAATTAAGTATTTTGAAACAGTTGAAATGTCTCTTTCCTTTTGCAACTTGTAGGAACGCAGGAGGCTGCCTTATACCCCAAACCCCCCAAAGACCTTTTTTTTTCAATCCAGCCCAATATTTTCAGCTCTGATATGACTGGCAGGGACTGTCCCATTTTTTAGACAGGATTATTTTCTACTCATATGTGGAGTCTCCCATTAAAATGCTAACCAGGCCTGACCATGCTTAGCTTCTGAAGCCAGACTAGTATCCTCAAAGTGGTAGTGTACACAGCCCTGTGGCGCAGTGGTTAAATGCCTGTATGGCAGGTAAAACTGTGCTCACGATCTGATAGCAGGCTCATGGTTGACTCAGCCTTCCATCCTTCCGAGGTCAGTAAAAGGAGTACCCAGCCAGTGGGGGGGGGATGCGTAGCCTGCATTACTGTAATTAAAACTGTAAACTGCCCAGAGACTACTTGAAGTGGACTCGGGCGGTATATAAGCGGAACACTTTGCTTTTAGTTAGGGTTATGAAACTGTTTCACCATTTACATCTGGCCTAGAGAGAGAAACTCATAAAATACAAATTGAAAACCAAACCGTAAACCACTTGCAGGTCCTAACATTTGGCAGAATGCGGAGCCTGTCTTAGGCAGCAGATATATAGCACGGGTGTAACGTTCAGACTGGAGTCCCTTTTATGTCTGGGTAGTCCTCTTTGGGCCTTGGCCGAAGAAGGGGGAAATTGTGCAGGTCTTGAAAACAAGCAACTGGATAAAGCAATAGTTGATATCTAGGAACATTAAACACTATCAGGATTTAAGCAAAAAATATAATATTTAAATGTGTTTGGCACAGAGCAGTGCAGCAGTAGCGTGCAGATAAAATGTCAGTATTGATATAAAGTATTGCAGAGTTAGGTTAACGGAAGACAATGACAATGGGTAGAGTAAAAACTCATATATTCATATATACATCAAAATTATATACACAGCATAACATCCAAGCAATATATACAAACAACAGAGTGTGGAGTTCTGTCTCTCACCATAGACAGACCCACCTAACATATGTCAAGCTAGTGCTTTTATACAGTTCAGCACCCATCAGATATGAGTCATCACTAATTACAATCTGATGCAATCTGATGCAACCATGATGTTATAAATTCTTCCACCTGTGCTTCATCACGTAACATGCCTGTGATTACTTATCTCTTACACTTGTGGATTAACATCATGAGACTGCAGAATCTAACTGCCTCCATTTTACAACTCTCTTTCTACTATCTGTTAAATATACATAACATATATTTTATCAACTTTTACATATCATCGAGCAATCATCAAGACAACATCCTTGCTACTTAATTGGAAGCTTTGAAGGAGAAAAGAATGGGGTTAATTTAGGAACTAGTACAAATTTAAGATGAGATGGGTGAAAGTCCCTAGGGATGGTGACAGCTCCCTAGAGTGGGATGCTGCCATGAAACAGGATTTGCTGGGCTATGGCAAGGCAGTCTAATAAGATTACAAAACACACACACACACACACACACACACACACACACACACACACACACACACAAAAGGGTCACGTTTGCAGCTTACATCCTGCCCCATAGAGCTTAAGCACTCTTTGGGATCTTTACAATTGAATCATGCAGGCTATGCATTGTTTTTCCCCCTCCCCCCATCTACAAGCAGGCTATTCAATTTTTCCAACCTCGGAAGAAGGGAAGGCTGAGTGAACCTTGAGTCAGCTACCTGGGATTGAACCCTGGTTTGTGAGTGGGGTCTGGCTGCTGTGCAGCAATTTCACCACTGTTCCATGAGCAAAATATGAAAGATCACATTGAAAGTAATGTGTTAGCCTTATCACACTGCTATTTGTATCTTTTGTTTTGTATTGTTGAAGTCCCAAATAGGTGCTGCACATGTGTAAATTGGATTTGCGTAGGGATGGGGACCTTATGAAAAACGATACACTGTTTTGTTGTTTTGTAAGTTTATGAAATCTTATGAAACAAAATGCAACAGCAAATCGTGTCATCAAGAAATGAAACAAAACATCATTTTTTGTTTCGGAAATGAAACGATTTGTCCTAGGCACTTGATCCAGTCATCTTGAGAACAAGAGGTTTATTTTAAACTGATTGATTTGCTTTCCTTTTCCCCACACATCAGTTGTTGAGATAGCTTATCTCCAATCTTGATCTGCCTGAAGCTAGCCATCCCAGAAACTAAGCTGTTCCCTGCGCTGGCTGGGTCTGCAAGTTGATTTAAACTGATTGTTTTCCTTTCCTTTTTAAGTAGGACTGTGTTGGGTTTTGTTTTTAATATTTTCTTCCTTCCTTCACACCGCAGATAAGCTGTGGAGTTTATCACCCTGATTTCTCCATGCAGCAGCTAGCTATTTTCTAGCTTGTTTACAGAGGGTTCTTTGCTTGAAAGAAAATTGATTGGAAGGTTTGCAGGTATTTGATTTAGGGCAGTGGGCTCCCTGTTAAATAAAAAAAGGAAATCTCCCCATCATTTTTAGCTTTACGAAGCGTTTTGTTTCATGACGAAAATTATTTTTAAAAATCCGTTATTCGCTAAACGAAACAAAATGAAGACAGAAATGAAATAAAACACTATATTTCCGTTTTGTGCCCATCTCTAGATTCAAGACCAAATTATCCTTATGAAAGTGTTTGCAATTCCATACATATGGATGCATTCATAGATGGGTATTGACACAACAGGCAGAACAGGGAGAGTCAAAGCGTGGCCTTCAGATTATGTGGGACTACATTTGACATCAGACCTGGCATAAATAGGGGATGGTGTGCGGAATGCTCAAAAATGCAAGCCAAACTCTGAAGGACCACACTTGGCCCACCTCAGCTACTTCCTGCTGTAAAGTGAAAGCCTTCCAAGTCTTTATAGGTACCTCGTGACCGGCTCCTGCTCCCAGTCCCAAAGGAGAGGCCTAAAGAGAAGTGGACCACTATATAACTGCAAGGGCATTTGTGCAAGAGGGAGGCCATAGCCACTGTGGAAGGCCACGGAGACTGCAGAATGCACTGCCAGACATAACACACACCCCTGAGTTCCAATAAGGAGAAGGAAAAGAGCTCAGCAGAAAATCTATGGGAATCTCCCCAGCAAAGTACTGAAGAGTCATGTCCAGACCTTACCCATGAACCTTGAACCTAGATTTCCTTAGCTGTTTCTGCAGGAGAAAAACAGTAGCATTATTTGTTAAAGCATCGTCCTCGATTCTTTTTATACTGTTTTAATCTAAGACTAACTTTGAGCTTTCAAGTTGCTTTCTGCAAATTTAGAACAATTTTACATTATTTCACAGAAATGGCTTGCTCACTAATGATAGTAAATATTCCCACCACCCCTTTTTACTTTTTCAGACTCTCATGGACTGCACACTTTGCCACAGACAGCTGACTGGTCTAGCCCTTCTCCACAGTCTTACTTGTTGACGCTGGGTCTTAGAAACAAAGAGGTTGGGAAGTTCCTAGAAAAGATGTCTTCCAGGAAACTGCCAAGCTTCTCAGGTAATCAATATGAGTTGGTGCCTGTATTTTTATTGGCCTGAATTCCTCACAGACTCCTCAAATAATTGAATCGGAAGAGGCCTGTAAGACCATTGGGTCCAACACCCTGCTCGATTCATGAATCCAAATCAAAGCAGATCTGAAGGATGGTTGTCCAAATTTTTCTTGAATGCCCCCAGGTGTTGGAGTGTTAAGCAACTCCTGAAGTAACTGGTTCCATTATCGTACTGTTCTCCAGACCCCATCTGGAGTACTGTGTCCAGTTCTGTGCACCTCAATTTAAAAAAGATGTTGACAATCTTGAGCAGGTCCAGAGGAGGGCGACCAAGATGATTGAGGGTCTGGAATAAATGTCTTACAAGGAGCAGCTTAGGGAGCTGGGAATGTTTAACCCAGGCATTTCCAAACTTCGGCCCTCCAGATGTTTTGGACCACAATTCCCACAATCTGCCATTGGCAACCTAAGCTTAGAATTCTGAGAGTTGTGATCCAAAGTTTGGAGATGCCTGGTTTAGCCTTACAAATAGAAGGCTGATATGGGATATGATAGCTATGTTTAAATATTTGAAAGGATGTCACATTGAAGAAGGGACTGGTTTATTTTCCATGGCTTCAGAGACTAGGACGCGGGGTGAAGGTCTCAAACTACAGGAAAAGAGGTTCAATTTAAACATTAGGAAAAATGTCATGACAGAGCTGTTTGGCAGTGGAATATGCTGCCACGGAGGGTGGTGGAGTCTCTTTCTTTGGAGGTTTTTAAGCAGAGGCTGAATGGCCATCTGTTGGGAGTCCTGTGATGGGGGTTCCTGCATGGCAGGGGGTTGGACTAGATGGCTCTTGAGGTCTCTTCCAATCCAACTTTATGATTCTATGAAGCGTCTTCAAAGTGTGCTGTTCACAATGGGACACAGTACTCTAGATGAGGCCTAACCACTGCTGAATCAAGGGGGGCTAGTAATGATTAACATTAGTTACTGGTGGTGGGCGGCTGAGCTCCAGATGTTGCTGGGAAGCCATGCAGCTGGCCACCAGTTGGCCCGCCAGAGAGCACTTATCCCTATGCAACCCCTAACCCACATGCCATCAGCTGTCAGGATTGGTATATATATCTCCTCGAAAGCCGAGACACCTAGGTCACAGTGAGCATATTGAAGCCACTGCAAGGGATCATGGGAACCCTGTGTGCAAATGAGGCTCCACCCCATAGCCAAACGGCCTGGCTGACAGTGCCCCACCTCCCTGGAGCTCCCAGTCCCAGGCAGCCGAGGACAACACTTGACAGCTATGGTCCAAAGATCTGTCTGGACCCTTCTCACAGAAGAAAAGCTATCAGTCAAGTTAAAGATAAAACAGATTTCATTAAAGATAGGAACTGTTTAAGTGCAAACCAGATTGCTCCAATTTCTGCTCCAAGTGAAGAAGCTGTGGACAGAAGGAAACTATAAAGCACTTTCATCTCACTCTAGTTTTCTAACACTGCTGTTCATCACTGCTGTTCATCATCACTTCCACAGCCTAAGGTTTATGGGTGAGGGAACACCTAAAAACTGTCTTCCATAAAGATTGTTTATTCAGCCTGTGCTCTTCATCTCCTGGACGCAGCAGCAGGAGAAATGCCCTTCCCTTGCTCTGTTGGTGTCAGTCGGGGGTTAAGACAGAAGGCAATAGACTCTGTGGTCAGTACCACCAGCTGTAATAAAGGCATGGGTTTTTCCTTTCGCCGAACAAGCTAAAAGTACCCAAATGTCAGGCTGAGAGATCCTTCCTCCTAGCACAGTGATGGCGAACCTATGGCACGGGTGCCAAAGGTGGCACTCGGAGCCCTTTCTGTGGGCACCCGACATCGCCCCTTCATAGCCACCTGTATTCAGGTTAAATTACTATATTGGCACTTTGCAAGAAAATTAGTAGGTTTTGAATTGCAGTTTGGGCACTCGGTCTCTAAAAGGTTTGCCATCACTGTCCTAGCAAATCATAGTGAGTAAACATGAGCAGTAAGTTGGACTTGATTACCACGTAGACCCCTCTCCAATGCCATGATTCTGTAACCCAGGGGTGTCCAAACTTTTTGCAAGGAGGGCCAGATTTGGTGAGGTGAAAATGTGTGGGGGCTGACCATTCAGCCACATTTGGTCCCTGGGCCAGACTTTGGACAAGTCTCTATAACAGGCATGTCTAAACTTTGTCCCTCCAGATGTTTTGGACCACAACTCCCACAGTCCTTTGCCATTGGCAATCTAAGCTTAGAATCCTGGGAGTTGTGGTCCAAAACATCAGGAGGGCTGAAGTTTGGACATGCCTGCACATGCAAGGAGGCAGGGAGGATGCTGCAGCAACGGTAGGCTAGGCAGGTGGCTGGGGGATGGACAGAGGCAGGGAGGGCAGGCAAACCATAAACTGATGTCTCTATCCAGTATGGGGAGAGGGCAGCTGGTGGGGATGAGTGACAGGCTGAGCCGGTGGGCAGAAGAAGCACAGGCCACTCAAAATTTGAAAATGAACCGCATTTGGCCCCCAGGCCTGACTTTGGACATGCCTGCTGTAACCCTTACAGATGCCACCATGGAGCATTCAACAAAAGGGCATGGCAGGGCTGGCTGGCTAGCAACAAGGATGGAAGCATGCAACATTTTGACTCTGATGACTCTGATTTAGGCCAATATGTCATTACTTATGTGTTCTTGCATCTGCATACCTATGTATATTTTTTTAAAAGTGTAACATCATTTTAATCTTACTAGAGCACAAGGACCTTTTTAGTCCTCTCACTAAAGAAGAGGCCGGGAGACACCTGGAGACCATAGGAAAAAGAATTTTGCCCATCATGGATTTCATTCGAGGCACCAAACTAACCGTAAGTACAATAATCCATTTTGAGGTGGTCCCTCTGCTCTTGATATATCAGACCAGACTTGAGTTGTCCCTGATAGTCCATAATAAGGAAAAAGTGTTTGGGGCCAACTGCAAATTCGGGCTGTGCCCTTGTCAAAATGCAGCATTATATTCTGGCAAATTTGGAAAACATGGTCATATAATCTAGAAGATTTAATGTTTAGCCCCTGAAGCAGTATCCTCCTTCCAGTGCCATGACTTCTATGGAGCTAAATTCAATTTTCATCCCAGCAGGCCTGTTAAAATAAATTGGACTTGCTGGTCAACTACACTAGCATAAATCCTATTGATTTCCATGGGTCTACTCGAATTTATACTAAAATTTAATTTTGTCCAGTATGTCTTCTACCACTACGAGTAAAATAGATGTGACACTTCTGGTGCTGATTATTATTAATATCCCATAGATTTGTTACAAACAGCCAAAAAAATGGAGCACACTGGAATAAATGCAACTGTGAGTTAAAAGCAAAAAAGGAAAATCAAATGCAACGATAAAAACCAACCCTGCACATCTTAAAGAATAAAAGAAATAGGTGAAGAAGTTGATAGAGTACCAAGAGCTTTGTGAGAGAGCAGAATATTAGCAAGATAGAACTCTGTAGGCAGAGAGCTTGAGAATGTCTGGAAAATGTGTTGAAATCAGTAGTAAGAGCAAGACTTTTGGGTGCACATTTCATTTGACAAAAAGAGTATGAGGCCCCTCAAGCACAACAGCTTGGTTAACCCTAGCTAGAAATTGAACCAAGGTAAATTAAATCTAGGGTGCCAAATTGTCTAAAAGTATACCGTAATCCCCAGTTTATTGTGGAGGTTAGGGGCCTGACCCGATCCACAATAAAGGAAAATCTATGATATGGAGATGTTGGGTGAGGTCAGGACGAGGGGGACTGTATGGAGCCTCCTACACTTACCTTAGGCCTGGCACTGCCCTGAACAGGCCTCTGACGGGCTTTCTGGGCCTGTCAAAGGCCCCAAAAGTGGTTTCTGGCAATCCAGAAGGCACTTCTGGTTCACTCGAAATCACTTCTGGCGCCTCTGACAGGCCCAGAAAGCCTGTCAGAGACTCCCGAAGTGGTTTTGGGTGATCTGGAAGACACTTCTGGATTTCAGAAGGCACTTCCGATTTGCCAGAAATCACTTTTGAGGCCTCTAGCAAGCTGTCGGAGGCTCCCAGACTGGTTTCCCGCAATCTGGAAGGCACTTCCGGTTTGCTAGAAACCACTTCTGGGACTTCCGACAGGCCCAGGAAGCACCAGGCCTGGGGGAAGTGCATGAGGCCTCAAACAGACCCACACAGCTTGCCTTAGGAGCCCTTGCCTTCATATACTAGGCTTTATTGACAGTAACGGAAAACTTCTCTCAGGACCATTCTATAGAAGCATTGTTGGAAGCCATAGTGGGTTCTCATTGCATCACCAAGACTTAAAAAAGGGATGTTCTCTTTGATTACAGGCCTTTTAGCTTGGGGCTGATAGGCTGAAGGGGGGGGGAAAATCACACAAAAATAAAAATCCCATATTAAAATGAGCTGATAGATCTGGCTGAGCCTCTGCTCTGTTATGTTGATAGTGGCTCTGGAAAAGCCTGCCTAAAGAGCTAAGTTTCTAAAGACTGTTTAAAAGACTCCAGTGAGATGACTAAGCAGATCTCAGGCAGGTGATCATTCCATAGAGATGGTGCCACCACCGAGAAGACATGGTTTGTGTCATTTTTTTCCATGCCTCTCTCAGGGTTAGGGATAACAGTTGCCCTGTCTGAGGAACAGGTACTATGGGCTGATCTCGACTGAAGCAGGCTTTATGCCAGGTAACGAGGACCCAAACTATTTGGTGATTTGGATGTTAAAGTCATGACCTTGAAGTTGGCATAGAAGCAGATTGTTAACCCGTGAAAAGCAACCGGGGTGGGAGAAATATATTCATATTTTTCCACCCCAGTTAGTAATGTATCCACCACATTTTGGATCTGTTGGACTTTCCACAGCAGCCTCATAGGCTGCCCACACAGAGACCACTACAGTAGTCTAATCTCAAGACTACTGATGCATGGGCCAGAATGGTGAGGGATCTAGTGTTCAGGTAGAGTTACAGCTTGCAAAATGAATTATGGGTTTCAAATATTTTAATACATATTTTAATAACAAACATACAGTGGTACCTTGTATAAATGAATTAATTTGTTCCAAATGAAATTATGTTAAGCAAATTTTCCTTTATACAAATTTTCCATAAGAACGCATTGAAAACAGAGTAATCCCTAATCGTGACCATTTTTATGTTGTATGGATTCACCCCATAGGCGATTTTGTTAAGCAAATTTCCCCTATCTCTGGAATTTTTTATGTTGTACAGATTTTATGTTATACAAACCATTTGTTATACGAGGGTCCGCTGTATTTAACAAGTTTGTCTAGTGGGCAGAAAATGAAAGATGTCTGCCATTCTACTTTCTTTAGGACAAAAGCAGTAGGGTAAATCAAATCATTCATGTGCGTGAAAAAACGTGTCAATCTCTACCATCTCAGAGTGAATCTCTAGCGTCTCAGCGTGAATCTCAGAGCCGCATGCATAGATGAACTTTTCATGCATCTATATCATAAGAAAGTGTTCCTCAAATGCTCTTAATTGCATGGTAAAAATATTATCTGGCTCATAGAAAATGACAAGGGGTAATGTGTTGTGGTTAATTTAGAGCGGTGTTTCCCAACCTTTTTCAAATCACGGCTCCCTTTTATAATAGCCAAGCAATCAAAACCTCCCCATTTTTACATAAAAAGCATTTTAATTGGGTAAAGTCATCCCTTCTTAGAATGTAGAAGCTTCTTTCCCCTGCAAAGGGCATGTTTCTTATACATATACATGCACACTGTATTTCACATCGGGCTCCAACAAGGTCTATATAAAGCGACCTGTGATACCTCCCCCACCCCCCAGAAAGCACTTTGTGACTTCATTTGGTGGTCACAACCCCCACTGATCTAGAAGGGGAAGCATGTACAATGCCCATGGGAAATTTGAACCTGACCTGGAATAGCTGGTGACGACCAGCAGACAGAAGGACCTGATTATCCATGAACAGTAATTAAAGTGGCTGCTCCTTAGTAAATACAGCAGAACCTTGGAGAGCTCCTGGTGGTGGTGGAAGTTAACAATGTATTCTGGAAGGCTTTCAAAGCCGAGATCTGACTGCTGTTGTGGGCTGTTGTGGGTTTTTTGGGCGGTTTGGCCGTGTTCAGGAAGTTTTTCTTCCTGTCGTTTTGCCAGTCTCTCTGGCCAGCATCTTCAGAGGGCAGGGGCTCAGGGAGCTAGGAGTTTTCTCTGTGCTTTGGTGTAGAGAGTGAGATTGTGGTGTGCTTTTTATAGTTCTGGGAAAGGGAGAAATTGACCTATTCAGGGGAATAGGTGTTGATCATTGATTGCGATGTGGAGGGATTAAGAGTTTCACTGTAATAAGGGAGGGTTGATCTGTCTCTGTGGTTGATTGATTTCTATCAGCTGTTCCATCAATGGTGCTTATGGCTGAGTGGGGGTCATTGATCTTTTGCAGGCTGTAGTTTTCAGTACTGGGAGATAGGCTTTGTTGATTTTTAGACTTTCTTCTTTTCTGTTGAAACTGTGCTGGTGTTTGTGGATTTCAGTGGCTTTCCCGTGTAGTTTTTTTTAAAAATACCATCTGTAGTCGGACATAGTAATTGCTGGTGTTGTCCAGTACCTCTGTGTCTTGGAAGAGGATTTCATGTCCATTTTGTTTCAGGGTGTGCTCAGCTGATGATGATTTTTCTGGCTGTTTTAGTCTGCATTAACTTTCCTGTTCTTTGATTCTGGTCGGGATGCTGCATTTTGTGGTCCCAATATATACCGGTACCTGGCCATAACTACAAGGTATCCAGTATTCTTCTGCAGTGGTGAGGGTGTTCCTATTGTCCTTTGCTGACCATAGCATCTGTTGTATTTTTGTGGTAGGTCTAAATACTGTTTGTAGGTTGTGTTTTTTCAACACTTTGCCCAAGCGGTCCATGACTCCTTTGATGTATGGCAGAAATACTTTGTGGAGGGCTGTTAACATTGAAGTTAACATTGCTCAGTTCACAGATGGAGCATCAACTCACAATGGACAGGTGAACAATGTATTGCAGCATAGGCTTTTATGGGCAATAGCAACTGAATTTGCATATTCCCCAGTACGATGAATGCATTCCAGCAGTTCTCAGTAGATATAACAAACTCACAGATCTTTAATACCCTAAGAAGTTTGTGGGCCTGATGGGTATGCATCTGGATAAAATCCTCAAGGTATCCTTTTGGATAAGATAAATATCAGTAGCCAGTACTGCCATTTGTAATCCTGAAGGTGGTGGGGTGTGTTTTCCTGCCAAAACCTTGATCTTTCATGGTGGATTAAAGTTTTTTACTTAGGACCTGAACTCATGATGTTTTATTTTGGCCCTTTCAGTATTGACTGGGATTGGTGTATTTTTTATCATGCTCCAAGAAAACAGAACAGTTTTAAAGACAAACATTATCTGAATTGATTAGAGAAATAAGAACATAAGAACATAAGAACAGCCTTGCTGGAACAGGCCACAGCCCATCCAGTCCAGCATTCTGTCTCACGCAGTGGCTCACTATTTGCTTCAGGGTATTCCCAAGCAGATGCCTTCACCTGCTTATGATTCCCCGCAAATGGCATTGAGAGAGAGCCTGCCTATCTCTCCAACCCAGAGGTTGTCCTTAGGCATCCATAATGAGAGCCATTGATACCCTTGTTCTCCATGAACTTGTCCAATCCTTTCTTAAAGCTGTCAAGGCTGACAGCTGTCACCACTTCTTCTGGCAGGGAGTTCCACAGACAACTGATCCTCTGTGTGAAGAAGTACTTTCTCTTATTTGTTTGAGATCTAGCACCCATAAATAAATTATGAATAATATCCAGGAATAATATCTAGCACACATAAATAAATTATGAATAATATCCATGGTCTATATTCAACACACAAGGAGACAAAACCTCAGCCCGAACAGCTCTAACCATCATGAAGTTCAATACCATATACAGTATTGTGGAATCATAGTCCAAAAAAAAATCATATCGTTATACATTGCTCAGCTTTCTTCAAAGATAAAGACGGGGTGCAAAATGCTTTTAATATACAATAGATATATATTGCATGCTGGGGGCCTTCCTTGCCAGCAGTGCTTCTGTTGTGGAAGACACTTGGCCTGTCCTTCCCTGCTTCCGCAGCATGCTGTCCAGTCATCAAGTGCACAAGGATTCTCCTCTTCCAACCTCCTCACCAGGCTGGCCAGCCACCTGCGGAGGTGGGGAAGGGCAAGCCTAGCACCCTTCCCAACTGGCACACCTACAGTGAGGGAAGCGTCCAGTGACATGCTGCCAAAGGTGAGTGAGGATAGGGGGAGGTTAAGCAGATGCTATGATTCTGTGAGTAAGCAAAGTGTTCTGCTTATATACCGCCCCATACTACTACAAGTAGTCTCTGGGCGGTTTACAATTTTAATTACAGAGTGCAGGCTACACATTGCCCCCCCCAGCAAGCTGGGTACTCATTTTACCGACCTTGGAAGGATGGAAGGCTGAGTGAACCTTGAGCCTGCTACCGGGGATTGAACCCAGGTCGTGAGCACAGTTTTACTTGCAGTACAGGCATTTAACCACTGCGCCACGAGGCTCCAGTTTGGTAAGGAGGAAGGGGAGGTTAAGCACGGCTCCGGTGGTGCCGCACTGTTGCTTTGGCACAAAGCGCTTCATAGTGGTTTGTGCCCCTTTAATGTGGGTGGGTGTTTTCTCAGTCAACTATGACCCATATTTTCAAGAGGGCTTTTGAATCATAGAATCATAGAATCATAGAGCTGGAAGAGACCTCAAGGGCGATCCAGTCCAACCCCCTGCCATGCAGGAACCCCCATCACAGTACTTCTGGCAGATGGCCATCCAGCCTGTGCTTAAAAACCTCTAAAGAAGGAGACTGCACCACCCTCCATGGCAGCATATTCCACTGTCAAACACCAATAACCATCATGAAGTTCTTCCTAATGTTCAAATGGAATCTCTTTTCCTGTGGTTTGAAACCATTGCCCCAAGTCCTAGTCTCTGAAGCCATGGAAAACAAACCTGTTCCCTCTTCAATATGACATCCTTTCCAATATTTAAACATAGCTAACATATCCCCTTCAGCCTTCCTTTTGAAAGGCTAAACATTCCTATCTCCCGAAGCTGTACCTCATAATACATTTCCTCCATACCTTCAACCATCCTGGTCGCCCTCCTCTGTACCCGGCTCGAGGTTATCAACAACCTTTTTAAACTGAGGCGCACAGATCTGGACACAGTACTCCAGGTGGGGTCTGACCAGAGCAGAATAGAGTGGCACTATCACTTCCCTTGATCTAGACTCTATGGTTCTGTTGATGCAACCAAGAATTGCATTGGCTTTCCTGGCTGCCGCATCACACTGCTGACTCATGCTCAATTTGTGGTCCATCAAGACTCCCAGATCCCTTTCACAGGTACTATTTTCCAGTCATGTATCTCCCATCCTATATATGTGTAATTCATTCTTTTTACCTAGATGCAGCACCCTACATTTCCCTCTGTTGAAACCCATTCCATTAGCTTTGGCCCAGCACTCTAATCTGTCAAGGTCATTTTGGATTTTTTTCCTATCCTCTAGGGAATTGGCAACCCCTCCCAATTTGGTATCATCTGCAAATTTAATCAGTCTACTCTCTATTCCTTCACCCTAGTCAGTCTACTTCCTATTCCTTCATCCGTCATTAATAAAGATATTGAATAGTACCAGACCCAGAACAGAACCCTGGGACACCCCACTAGAGATGGGCACGACTTAGCGGTATTCCCGTTTCCGTTTCCGTTACTCGTATCCGTTACTCTACGGAAACGGAAACGGGAATTACTCCACCAGAATTCGAGCTCGAACCGACGAACGAACAATTTGGTCTGATTTGTCGTGCTCGTTACTTGCATCGCGCAATGCCAAGCGGCACAGAATAAAAGTTTTTAAAAGTTAAAAAAAAACCGATTCCCGGCCCTAAAAGTAGGCGAAAACTGTCTGAGGGCACCTACCAGGCCAGAAGGGTGTTTTATTTGGGGGGGGGGTTTCCCCGCCCCCCTCTCCTTGGCTATTGCTACTGCTGCGCTGCTGGTACCAGGCTGGGAGGGCGCATCCATTTGCCATGCAGTGCGGGGGATCCAAAATGGCGACTGCAATATTTTTTTTGAAATCGTTGCCCAAAACCCCACCAAAGCACCACAGAAACATGTGAAAATTAGCTATTTTAAATGCTTGAATTTTTACAGTAGCAGCAGTGGGTTTTTCTTGCAAAAAAAGTCTCCGTTGAGTTTATTTTATTTTATTTTATTTTATTTTATTACACCTGCGCATTCGCAATGATGGGCTCGCCCATGGGAGTGGACCATGCAAAGTTTTGGAGCCATTCCACCAATCGCATGGCCAGGTTTTGCTGACTGTACCAGGCTGGGAGGGCGCATCCATTTGCCATGCGGTGGGGGGGGATCCAAAATGGCGACCGCAATATTTTTTTTGAAATCGTTGCCCAAAACCCCACCAAAGCACCACAGAAAGATGCTAAAATTGGCTATTTTAAATGCTTGAATTTTTACAGTAGCAGCAGTGGGTTTTTCTTGCAAAAAAAAAGTCTCCGTTGATTTTATTTTATTTTATTTTTTTACACCTGCACATTTGCCCATGGGAGTAGACCATGCAAATTTTCCACCAATCGCATGGCCACTTGGCCAGGTTGACCACAGAGACTTCTGGGATGTGCCAATCGGGCATAAACAGCCCACTAATCGTAGCCCAAACCCGAACCCTAAGCCTAACCCATACGCCAGTACACTGTCCTTCTAAGTGGGTCAGAGAGGCACCCAGAGGTGCACCCCAATACTCACCCTAACCTCACCCGTAACTAGCCTAACCCTAGCCGTTCCGCTAACCCGTCTTAACCCTAAGCCAGATCTACTTGCATTGCACTACATGCAAGTACGTGAGACACAGCGGGTGCAAGGAGTCTGCCAGTCCGTCACTTGTGGCTCTGGCTGACTCCTGCAGCTCCCTCCAGGAGCCCGCTACCCCCTCCCCAAACCAGTACTAACGACAACGAAAAAACGAACAGACTAATTTCTGCAAATTTTCGCGAAAAACGGAAACGAGCTGAAACGGAACCGGCCCGACTAACGACAACTCGAAAAAAAAATTTTCAAGTCGTGCCCATCTCTACACCCCACTACTAGTCACCTCACTCCATGCTTTGGTTATGAAGATGGGTGCTGGGGAGAAAGAACTGCTTAGGAGTGCTGGGCTACATAATCATATGACTCATAGGAAGTTAATGGCAAGGAAGGCAACAAGGAGCCCTCCAGGTGTTTGGAGCTGTCGCTCCCATAACTTCCAGCCATCAGAAGTGCTGGCAGGAGTTATGAGGAATTGTAATCCAAAGCATCAGAAGGGCACCAGATTGATGTTCCCTGAATTAGACAGAAATGCCTGCCAATCTAATATACACTCAAAAAGAATAGAACCCATCAATAAGGAAGAAAGGACACCTGTCTTCCTTTGTAAACATCCTTTTACATGACGATCATCAAAAGTGAGCACCCTGACCCCAAAACCACAGCGTAAAGAAGTTTGGAGCTGGCACTACAGGATACAAAGTGCTCTTCACTTCCATCTATGCATTGATGAAATTGGACACTTCTGTTTGCTGTGAATGTTGTCGGATTCTGGCTTAAATTACATTGGAAGCTATTATTTATTGGCCTTAATATACATCCTGTGGAAGAATGTGCCTTATGAAATACTTTCTTTCATATTACCTGTTATTGGCTCTTTGAGCATTCTTAGGTTTTTAGAAAAGGGTTTGTTTAGGGGAGGAAACATACTTCAGTTGAAAAGAGCCAATTATTTCTATACAATCCAAAAGAGATGGGCTAGCCCTCTGTTACAAAATGCTGAAGGAAGAATCTTAGGACAAAAGAGAGAGAATGGGAGTTGAAAGCTAATGACTGAGCCTGGTTCTGAGAGCCAGCTATGCCAAAATATTTGAAGACATGGCCTGATGGCAAAATCAGCCTTGTAGATGCCATGCCTATCACTTCATTTGAAACAGTTTGTGAGCTGGGCTTTGCATGGAGTCCAGCAGATGCAAAGTGAGCAAAAGGTTTGTAAACAAAACCACGAGCAAATTAAGGACTGTGATCCAGCCTGTCCTTCAAACATAGCTGTACACATGGTATGCGTCCTCATCTCTTGCCCCGCATTGGGCATGACTAACGTGCACCCAGCCCTAGTAAGTCTGTGGATATTACCTGGAAAAGCGACAACCTTCCTCAATGCTACTGATGTTCAGTGCATTCAAAGGTATTATTCTTGGAATTGATAGTCCAAAATGTTAGCTTTGCCCGTCTATGGGAACATATTAGCCCCAACTTTTGCTTACTGCTATTAAATCATTACCTGCCTAGAAAGTATTAAACTAAAAAAATGAATGTAATATTTCCATTAGATAAATAAAGGACAATCACCAAAACATTCAGTTTGAATTTACTCATACCTAAAATAATAGCAGTCATATACTGTCAGATTAATTCTGATCTATTGTGACTATTTGCAGGTTTTTCTAGGTAGAGAATACTCAGAAGTAGTTTGCCATTCCCTTCTCTGATGGGGTACTTTGATGGGGGTTCCTGCATGACAGGGGGTTGGACTGGATGGCCCTTGAGGTCTCTTCCAACTCTATCATGCTATGATTCTATTATTCTATTATTCTTCTGGGGATGCCATGGCATTGTGCAACTTGCCCAAGGCCACACGGGGCACAATGAGTATTCAAACTCCTAGCACTGGTTCTGCAGCTAGACACCTAAACCACTGTGTTATCCGGCCAGCATACAACCACTGTCAAGAACTGAGATTTATATTTGTCATAACTAATCCTAGTCCTATTAATCTCAGTCTGTCTAGTCTAGCTATAGCTAAGCCTGAATCCAACTGGCACTTGGTGGTCATTATCAGACAGACATGTGCACTGGGTTCACACAGCTCCCAAACGCTGACGTTTTGAAGAAAGTTAAGAAATGTTGAAGACCAAGCAGTCTCCTTCCAAATTGCTCTCAAGTGTTGCTAAGTCTCTACAAATCTTTCTGAGAGGTTTGAAGACAAAGGGAGAAACAGACAACTGGCATGAAAGAAAGAAAGAAAGAAAGAAAGAAAGAAAGAAAGAAAGAAAGAAAGAAAGAAAGAAAGAAAGAAAGAAAGAAAGAAAGAAAGAAAGAAAGAAAGAAAGAAAGAAAAATTCTCCCAAGTTATCCCATAGAATGCAAGAAGAGGCAGAGGAAAAGGCTGTAGACTGCTGACTGACAGCTCACATTTCCTGCTGGGGATTAAGTCTATAGGAAATCTTCTTTTCTAGCATATAATTTGACTTCTGAGAAGGATATGGGTGAAATGTTTTCTCGAAGGCTCTCACAGCTGGGATCTGATAGTTGTGAGCTTTTTGGGCTGTTTGGCCTTGTTCTGGAAGTTTTTCTTACTGATGTTTTGCCAGACTTTATGGCTGACATCTTCAGAGGGCAAGGAGCTCAGGGAACTCGGAGTTCTCTCTGCACTCTGGGGTACAGAGTGAGTGAGACTGGGTTTTTTTTAAGTTGTGGGAAAGAGGAAACTTGTCCTACGCAGAAGAATATGTGTTAGTCATTGTATTGTGATGAAGGGATTAAGAAGTATCAATGAAGTCAGGGTAGCAACGATCTTTCTATATAGAGCGCAGAGAGAACTCCTAGTTCCCTGAGCTCCTTGCCCTGTGAAGATGCCAGCCACAGAGTCTGGTGAAAGGTCAGGAAGAAAAACTTCCAGAACACAGCCAAACAGCCCGCAAAACTCACAACAGCTGTCAGATATGTGTGAAACTCTTCTGTTTCCCTACATGTGGCAATGTCCGTAGCAACAAAAAGGCATGAAGTTCAGACATCCTTTTCCTCTTCCAACCAAATGGCACGCTTAAATCAGCTTTTGTTTCTTATGACAAAGATCTGCAAGCATTCCAAAAACAGATTTCCCCCCCCCCTCACTTACTTCATCATCATTTCAAATACTTTCTTCAGCCTAGTCTCTGAGTCCTTGGTGAACAAATGAGAGCACTGTGGCAAACTGAAGGCTTGGGGAAAGACATATACTTTTTTAGACTGTAGTTCTTAGTTGCCGTCATTTGTTGGAGATGTGGTGAACTGTAGTCTAAAGCAGTAACATTTCCAAGTTCTGGTACGTTCATGAGCTCATAATGGACCTCTTGTAATGGAATGGTGGGTGCTCATCTTATCCACTCTTCTCCCTCAGCGATGCCAATAACTGATGAGATACATGTTGGCTGGCTCCTCCCAGAGTTAATTGTTCTTGTCATTTCTGATCTACTCAGTGCAGGTCAAAGTTCGCTTTGGCCATGGGCTAGATGGAGCGTCATATAAATCTCACAAATAAATTAATAAATAAGAAATAAATCCCTTACGTAAAGCACTACCCACTTTTGCTGCCATTAATGGCTTTGCCATCCCCTATAAACACACACAAACATCAACACAAGTGGAGCTGGTTGTTCCAGCCAGCAAATCTTTCCTTAGCTCATTTCATTCCTGTTGAAAGCCCATTTTCAGACACCTAATGCTGCGTTTGTTTCTTATGCCCTTGTTCCCATTTGTGAGGCATTCAGCTTTTTCCTGTGCTAAATCATCCAATTCTGTCAGCCTAAAGCCTCCATTTAAGCTCGCTATTTACTTAACCTTCACTGTACCGGGATGAGGTGGTTTCAGCTTCATCCCTGGGCCACTTTATTATTTTCTTTACTGCAGCTTAGTCGCCCCTTGAACTTCACTGCAGCTCAGGTAATTCTCATCATGCGCTCCATCTCCCTGTGGGCTCTTATTGCTGCCAGATACGGTTATTTACACTTTCTTTCTGCATTTTTCGTTGCCACTGAAACACAACTCCTGACAGTGTTCAACCTGCTATAATTCCCCCCTTCCCCAACCCCCCACTTCCCATTAAGGATGAAAATTAGGCCGCAAGTTCTGTTGGTTTCTGAGCCACTGTCGGTTTCCTGACTATTGCCCTATCGATTGTCCCGTAACTAGAACAAGTAGCCAACTGGGTTTTGTGAGCAGTGGGGAGAGGTGAGATAGCTCCTTACAATTATTAAATGAGCACAGCATAAAGAAAGATATTTTTGTCATATGATCATTCCCTACATGTGAGGAAAATTTTGTATGTGAAACAAGGGAAAGCATTGAAAAATATTAGAGGCCCACCTACAGTCTGAGGTGGTACGATCCGGACTTCTACCACCAACAATTTTGGCGCTTTTACACGACCCCTAAAATCCACTGCAAAATGCTCTCAGATGCAGAGCATAAAATTGTTTTCCCACCAGCAGCGGACTTTAAAAAAATATAAAGTACGACCACGCCCACTTAAGCGCGCCCCAGCGCATTTTACAAGTACCTGGTCTGGAGGAGGTAAAATCCTTGTTGCTATTTTAAAGCATTGCATGCCTGGCCCTCCTCTGCTTTTTGTTTGTTTTTGTTGGGTCCCCCCTCCCTTTTAACAGACAGGAATCCTAATGGGCTGGAACAATTAGCTGCTGCTGACAGCAGGTGGAGGTGAGCCTGCATTTTTTTTTCTCTCTCCCCTCACCGCAGACAGAAGCAATAGAGTGCAGGAGGTGGGAACACACGACGCAGAACAAACAAAAACCACGTTGGGGGAATCTGCATTTAAGTTGCCAGCGGATTTTAAGGGTCGTGTAAAAGCAGCCATAGAACCACAACAACATAGGATAAAAGACTTTAACAAACATTTTGGGTTTTCCCCAGAGAGGTAATTTGTATGTCCATTTATAAAGAGACAAGAAATTTATTGGTGGCATTTGGTTTTGCAAAACAGAGAACAGCTGGTTAAGGGTGGGGAAACTGTGGCCCTCCAGATGTTGGTCAAATACAACACCCATCATCTTGTGAATAATCTGGCAGGAGCAGATGGGAGTTGGAGTCCAACTCGTAAAGAAGCCCCAGCTTTCTCAACCCACTGTAAATGCTTTAAGAAGAGTGAGAGGCATCAGTGGATAATGAATCCCAAGTTTAGAAAAGGCATGCTGTTAAGACCAGAGCTCTCAAAATCCACCAGCCAGCATGGCCATGGATGGATGCTGGCAGAACAATAGTGGGAATCATAGTCGAAAAAAGCAACTTTCCCAAATTCTATTCATCAGAAATAAAAACCACTATTGCAGCTGAATGGATAATTTATTCTGACATAAAGGAGATGAATCAAGACTTTTGCACCTGCCAGGGGGTCTTCACTCTCTTTCAACTTACTTTACCTTTGATTAATTTATTCTCTTGAAAGCTGAATGAAAGAGTGAGTGTCCCAAGTGGTTATCCAGACATATCAGCGAGACCTTGGCAGGAACAAGCCGCTCTTTCATTGACTGCATCAAAGCTGATCAGTACAAATTTAAACTCAAGGTATTTGTGTGACGCAGTTCAAATCCAGGCATCTGCTAGTTTCTTAAAGTTTTGCTTAATTAATCCACTGAATTAAATACAATGGATTCATACAGATAATCAAGAGCCTATCGACAGCTATGTATTACTGGAAATTTTACCCTCTCAGTTCTAATACTTCAGTGAAATTCTCCAAGCAGGGTTTTGTGTTTTTTCCCTCCAGGTTAGGGAAAGAAGATTATGGGAAACTGTCAACAGGAAAGCACTTACATTCTTCTTATCTATTTGCATGTCGTATTTATGTATTTGCTGTGAGAGATGCATTTTCAGATGCCAATTGTTTAAAAGGTTTGGGTAAAGGATTGTCATCCATCCCAAGAGGATTATAGAGAATCAACACAATACGGTGATCGCTTTCTAGTATAATGTGAATGCACCATGGGGGAAAAAGCTTGGGCATGAAATGCAGATTCAAAGCTCCTACACCCCCTTGTCTATAACCATAGTTTATCAATATCTGGCTAATGTCTGGTATAATTTCTTTCAACAAGTCAGTCTGAAACCATGATTGATTAATGGTCCCTATCTAAACAAGCCATGGTTTGCATTAACCATAGTTTAGATTTTTTTATGGTAAGCTAAATTATGGTTTGAAAAGTCATAAGTGAAAGCAAGTGGGGGGGGAAGGGGAGGAAAACCACATGAGCACAACGCTTGCCAAGATTTATTCACATGACACCTATAGTAACAAGTGTTCTGCTTATATACCACCCCATACCAGTTGGCCCTGCGGACTAAGGCTCCGAAAACTGGTGGCTACAAAGTCAGCAGCTCGGCAGTTCGAATCACAGGTGCCATACAGCGGAGTGAGCTCCCGCTGTTAACTCCAGCTCCTGCTAACCTAGCAGTTTGAAAACATGTAAATGCAAGTAGATGAATAGGTACCGCCATAAAAAGCGGGAAGGTAAAAGAGTGTTTCCTTGAAGCCATGCTGGCCATGTGGCCATGGACTTGCACAACACTGGCTCTTCAGCTTGAATACGGAGATGAGCACCGCGCCTACAGTCGGACACGACTAGCATGCATGTGCGGGGGGAACCTTTACCTTTTTTACCTTACCACTTCAAGTAGTCTCTGGGTGGTTTACAGTTTAATTATGCAGGCTACACATTCCCCCCCCCCGCAAGCTGGGTACTCATTTTACCTACCTCAGAAGGATGGAAGGCTGAGTCAACCATGAGCCTGCTACCTGGGATTGAACCCCAGGTCGTGAGCACAGTTTTACCTGAAGTACAGGCATTTAACCACTGCGCCACGAGGCTCATATAGTAGTTTGACATGATGGACAAATGAGGCCCAATTGTGAGACTAGAAAGGGCAATCTGTTATGACAGGGCTGTTCAACTTTGAACAGGCCAAGGTCTACTTTGTCTGGCCCAAAGTGCCTGAGGGCTACTACACTAAAACCTCTACTTACAAATTTTATCCGTTCCGAGAACATGCTCAAAAGAAAAAAACTTTTGTAAGTTTTCCATAGGAATGCACTGAAAACCATTTAATCTGTTCTGGAGGGAACAGATTTCCATGCGCCATGGCCCTTGAACTGCCCCGCTCGGCTGAGACAGTGGGCTGGCAGACCCAGAACTTTGCTGGGGCAGTGGTGGTCCTTGGGATGGGGGAGGGAGGGGTGGAGAACTTATCCCCGCACTTTTTTTATTGATGGTCGGCGGGCTACTTTTGAACCCTTCGTGGGCTACCAGTAGCCTGCGGTCTACCTGTTGGGCAGGCCTGTGTTATGACAAAGTGGAGTGCAAACTCTCAAAGCCTCTCTCATGTCTGTCTGGTAATCTGGTTTGGTTTTTGCTTACCCACTCAGGAGAGTTTCTGTGCATGTTCCGGCATAATAGAGAAACTGCAGCACGCCAGCCTCCTTGGCCGGTTGCAGCGTGTCAAGGAGCAAACCCAAGTCATCAATCAAGCCATGGCGGAGCTTGCTACCCTTCCCTACCTCCAAGATATCAGCCAGCAGGATGCTGAACTGGTAAGCATTCTGGTCTGCGCTTTACTTCTTGCACTGGCTTTGGTAGTCGAGGAGAGGGAAGAAAAGGAGAACATGTGAATTTTTCTCTTGGCATTTAAAAAAAACATATTCGCTTTCAAAACAAGGGCATCGCATTTTGGCAGAGCCAACGCTTAGGCCAGAAGATGCACATCGTTAGCAGAGCAAGCCACACTTAACTTGTGGATTTAGCTCCTGAATATGGAAAGGTTAGCAGAGCACACTTTCCCCTTGGTATAGAATGAAGATAAGAAAAAATGGTGAGATAGCACAGTGGTTTAGGTTTCTGGCTGTGGATCGTCACTCTCTTGCTGTTTCCATTACCTATATCTGGTGACACATGGTTTTGAACTATTGATATGATAAACTAGTACAGTTTCAGATGTGTAAGATAAGTAATTAACAGCACTAGGCTTTAGCTTCCCAACAGAAAGGACTACCCACATGATCTGAACCTTACTATGTTCTAAAGCAGTGTTTTTCAACCTTTTTTGGGCAAAGGCACACTTGTTTCATGAAAAAAATCACGAGGCACACCACCATTAGAAAATGTTAAAAAATTTAACTCTGTGCCTATCACACACACACACACTTCTCACCCCCCCCCCAAAAAAACAACAACAAATCCATCCTCCGGCCCAGGCCCTCCCAAGGCATCCCTATCAAAATGTCCGCCTGCCCTCACCTTCCCCCTCCCTCCTCCTGGCACTTTTTTTCAGAAGAACTTGCAAACCCAGGAAGGTGGGGCTGGGGGAGGCTCTTCATATACGACCCCCAACCCCCATCTTTTACCCCTTCCAGTATAAGCCTCCCTTCTCTTCCCCCCCCCACTTCCTTCCAGCCAGGCAGCCACAGGGCCCGGAAGGGACCCCCCCATCCCTGTCTCCTCCCTGGGTCCTAGGAATCCCCTCCTCAGCCTCCCACGTCCTCCCCTTTATTTACCCCCCCCAAAAATGACCATTGTCAACGGCCGCCCGCTCCCCACCCTTAAAAGAGGGGTGCACATGCGCGCTCCTACCTGGCTCGGCAGGGGCGCGCGCCCACCCTCGGGAGGTAAACAGCGAGTGCGCGAGGCGGGGGAGGGAGGGAGGGGGGTTTGGTGAGCGAGGAGGGGGAACCAACCCCAAGAACCTTTAAGAGCGGCTTCTGGAGCGCCCTTCGCCGCAATGCGCCTGCGCGGGTCTCCCGGCTCTCTCTCACTCTCTCACTCTCCAGTCTCCTCCTCCTCCTCCTCCTCCCTTATTTCTTCTCCTTCCCTGCCCACGGCCAGCCTTTCCTCGCCGGCGCGCAAAGCACGCCGGGAAAGGTAGTCCGCTCCCCCCCCAGGACCGCGTCTCAGACCTGCGGGAGGAACTATATCTCCCAAGGAAGCCTTGTGGCAGCCGGCTTCTTTCTGGACGTCCCGCCTTCCTCTGACTCGCCGGCGCCGCACCACTGCCTTGGTCGCGAGCGGGATGCGGGGGGGCATTGCTGGTGTAGGAAGAATTTTTCCCACGGCACACCAGGCAACATCTCGCGGCACACTACTGTGCCACGGAACAGTGGTTGAAAAACACTGTTCTAAAGGATTCAAGACTGGCCCCCTGTCCCCTTGGAGCAGTACATCTTGCTATTTTGCCAAAACACCCCTATAGACACACACATAGACACACACCCCACCTTTACCAGAAGGTATCACAACTAACCATACAGGGAAAAGCCTGTTTGAATCATCCCATCCTCAAAAAGTAGAGACTCCCCAGCAGCAGATGGGGGAAAGGCTGCTTTAGGAGCTACAAGTCCTGGACCAATTTGACTTGGCATCATGCGCTCAGTAAAAAATAATAATTTGAATTCACCCATTTTATAAGCAGTGCAAATCCCATGATATTTGACCATGCAGTTGCACTCTGGCCCCATAGATCATTTTAAATATGCCTGAGCATAAGTTAACAGTTCTATGCAAATTAGAAGTAGCTGGGGGGAGTTTCCCCCTCTGGAAAGAGTGGCAGCCCGACTCATACATCATAGCTTAATCGCTTGCTGCGAAAACATTGCTTAAAAATCCACTCCTCCGAGTGCAAATTTCCCCTTCTGGAAAACGCAGTGACCTTCTGAAGGGTGGAAACCAAGCAAGTCTCTGGAGCATTTTCCCCCCAATGTTTCCAATCTTTCTTTATCAAACTGAGCAGCGTCGGAAGCCCATGGAGAGTATTCAGGGACGGCGAAGCTCTTCATCCTTTAGGCATAACAAGATGTGACGGAGAAGGAGAACCGCGACCAGGATCCCCTGCAGCCCTGATTATCTAAAGCTAACATAACGCTAGAACTGGAGAGATGAATTAGAGATTGTTGCCACCCTGGGATGGGGTGGATGAGGGTGGGAGTTCATCCTTTCCCTTATGTTGCCTCCCCAGATTTGAAGCTGAAGTTTGTCCCACTGGAAAAAGAAAACAGGAGCACCCACATGAAATGCAGAGCCTGGAAAGGCGGTGTTATGGAACGGGAACATCTCCCAGCTAGCAAGGGCAGTGCCTACCTCAGCCAGGGAGTTCTCTGAGCTGTCTTTCGGGGAGGCGACTGTTGCTCGCATTGACATGTTGCCGCCTGCAGGGTCAATGATAGCTTGAGGAAAAAGCCAATTTGAATCTGGAATATGGTGAATGCAAATGACCAAAGCAAAAATCTCATCTCTCCTTTTTACTGTGATTAATCACATCTGTCAACCCATGCTTCATATAAGAACATAAGAACATAAGAAGGGCCAAGCTGGATCAGGCCAAAGGCCCATCTAGTCCAGCTTCCTGTATCTCACAGTGGCCCCACCAAATGTGTCTGGGAGTGCACAAGACTAGATCTCTGTCTCCTGATACCACTCCCCTGCTTCTGGCCCTTGAAGTACCCTGGTTTTAAGCCTGGAGATTACACATCTCCATCATGGTTTGTAACCTGTGATGGATGTTTCCTCCAGGAATCTGTCCAGTCTCCCTTTGAAGGCATCCAGGCCAGATGCCATCACCACATCCTGTGGCAGGGAGTTCCACTTGAAAACCTACTCTCTTTCCTTTTGGACTACAACTTCCAGAACTGACCAACCAGTAGCAGGGAGATTGTGGGAGTTGGAGACCCCCCTGAAAAACGGAATTCTCTTAAGTTCTGCCATAAACACCCAACCGCTGCTCACTTCATTCAAAACAGGACGAGCCAAGTGTGTCATTTTGCATCTCCTTGCCCCTCCCCTCAGCTGCCTGTGTTGACAACTACTTCCAAGCAGGATGGGTGCTTTCTCTGTATGAAAATGACCTCTGGCTCAAGCTTCCCTTACCTGGCAATCTCCAGATGTGTTTAAGAAAGAATCCCATCACACACACACACACACACACACACACACACACACACACACACACACACACACACACACACAACCCACCAGCAGCATCATTAGCATTGTCCCAAAACATATCTTATCTGAGGGAAGCCACTGTAAACAAATGAGTGGTGCTTGTTTTTAACTATTCAACACGAAGGACATAAAATGCTCCCTGGAGGCTGAAATGTGTGCCTCTGTTTACTTAGTTATTTAATAAATAATGGACAAAGTCCAACCAGGGATGCTCTTTTGGTCCTTATTCACTTGGGCTAAAGAAACTGTTTCAGCAGAGGAAAGTTAAACTTACCCTCCAATCTCATATTAAAAGTCATGGGACTTGACCATGCATTTAATTTGTCATGGTTTGTATTCTGTACTCCTATTCCACATTTTAAAACATACTCATTAAGAACCTGCCTGTTGTAAACCCTGCAGCTCATGTTCTAATAATACACATATTCCAGTTCAGATTTCCTTTGTTTCTGGACATTATGAATTCCAGAATAAAATGAGGCGAATGTAGATGAGCAACACACACACACACACACACACACACCCCTGCCTCAGAAAAGGTGGCGGCGCCTTCCATTGTGTGCAAGATGAGCAATAAAATCATCAGCGTACAAATGGTTTTTTAATTAGGTTTTAATCTGCGTATTTAGAGAAGTTATTTCTGTGTGAATTCCCTTCCGATAATTTTTATCTTGGTGTCACAGCTGCAGTCACTAATGGCAGATGCCACGGACACCCTCGAAGGAAGGAAGAGCGATAAAGAGCGTGTCTGGAATAAAATTCAAAAGGTAAGGGGAAACAACTAAACACGGAAGACTCGGTAGATATCTCAGTTGCTGAAAATTAAAGGGCTGTCTCCAGGGTCACATCGGTTCCAAAGGGTCTTTAAAAGTTTGTCACATCAACCAGGTGGAAGTTTTGCCCTGGCGAATTCACGACCAAACCATTCATCTTGAAAAGGGTTGTGTTCCTTGCATCTGTATTCTCTCATCTTCTTGGTCTCTCTCTTCCCTTGGCCGCTTCCTCAAACAGCACGGGCAAGGCACTTGGAATTACTAGCAGATGCGCTCCTACGGTTGTCTTGAGCAAAGCTGCAAAACCGCCGTAGGGACAGTCCCACAAAATTAAAGATGTTTCAACTCATTTTCTCTCTCTTGTCCTAAAGATGTTGAGAAAAATGAAGCAGTGCACCGAGCCGTGGAGTAAGGCTGTGACCGTGGTTTCATTCAGTCAAGATTCTCAAGAACAAACTAACCTGCTCACAAACCCAAGCTTGCAGGGTGCCATTGGTACAGCCAAAGAGAGAAAATTGGAAATGTTAGCTTCTCCTTTAGCCACTCTAAAACTTGCGGCTTTAAAGATGTTAATCTTTACTTTGGTTAGTAAAAAATGAGACCATTCCATAAACTGGTTTGAAAAGCACCCAAGTCTCTAGAACAACCCGTGGGTATAGGGGAGGTCCTGCCATATTTGTAGGGGTCCACAAACTGGAAACAATTCTTCACACACCACCTTAGAAGGTTGTGACTTATACAATCCTGATTCGGCCAACATTTCCTTTATATTGTGTTTATGGCCTTGACTAGAAAAAAGTTGAGAATGGCTGTTCCAGAGGCTTATGCAGAGGTGACACCCTGAAAGGTGTTTATCTTGGTGTGCATATCCTGTGTGCGTATCGCCTGCTGCTGGCATGCAGTCCATCATGTGCTCATCCACAGACAAGGCAGCCCTGAGCCAAAGGAAATTTCTGCACTGACCACAGCAGGGATTGTCCAAGGCTTGGGATAATTTTTGAGTCCTCCATCCCACCCATAGATGCTGCTGACTGACCCTTGGACCTGTCACATGTTATCTTCCCCATTATGAAGTGCTGCTAGAAGGAAATGTGGGAAATCTTCACACAATCCCTTCCTTTCCCCATCATGCTCTGTTATGCTACCTGTGTATACATCTATGTGCACCAGCCAGAGAGCAAAAGCTAGGGAAGCATGACTGTAGTGAACTCTGGGATGTAGGGTTTCTCCAGGTGCAGCCTCTCAGGCTGAGACTGGTACCCAGGTGCCATTAGATATTGAACCCAACATCCATGGGTTCAGTCAGTTAAGAAGACCAAGTATAATGGCCAGGGCGTGGGCTGCAGCTAGGCTAACAGCAAGGGGTCAGGACCAGGGAGTATTCCCAAAAGCCAGATGGGAGTTGAAACCAAGGACATGGCCAGCCAGTCCAGGTTCCAGATTCAAAGATAATAGTCAGCTAGTCCAAGATCCACACACAAAAAAAACAGTCTAATAGGGAGAGGGATGCCAACAAAAAAGACTTTCAGAGTCCAAGGAAGGATCAAGGTAACAGGGCCAAAGCTTCAGGACAGAGTTCAGAAGCCTCGCGTTGCTGAGGCAAGGAACAGGGAGTGCCAGCAGCTAGCTTTATGCCACTAGCAGGCTCACAAGCTGCATGCTCTGATTACCTAAAGCTGAAAGGGGCCTGACTCTGCAAGGAGGCTCCACATTTGCTGAGTCATGCAGTCCCGAATCCTGACCCCAAGGTGTCTATAGTTAACTATAATACTGTCCATAACTGCTGGAGAAATGCAATGGGATTTGATCATAGCATGATTATTCACCAGGGGACTTAGTTAAGCAGTCGTTCCAGGACTTACAGCCTCCACAGTGCAGATATCTGAAAGAGGTAAGAAAACTACCAGGACCTGTGATGTTTACTAGCAACTCCTAATACATATGTAGAATGCTTTCTTATGCAAAGGGAATGTCTTGGGAATACCCAGAGAGGCAAACCATTCTCTTTTTCGCTCTGTTTCATCTCAAGAGATAAACAATGCAAACACAGCAAGTTATTTCCAGGCTTCCGCCTGTTTGATCTCCCATTTGCCTACTGAGTCCAAGGAGATGATGGTTAGAAATAGTAAGAGGAACCCGTGTCTTGTTACTGACATAATCAGCGGCATCGGAGTGAAGACAAATTAGATAAGATATTGTGAAGGGGTTCCTGCATGGCAGGGGGCTGGACAAGATGGCCCTTGAGGTCTCTTCCAACTCTATTATTCTATGATTCTATGAAGATACCCTTCAAAATCTTCTTGCCTGGTGATAAACCCATAGCTGCTTCATACAAGCTTCCATTGGCAGCAGCTGGGCTACGATGTTTATCTTATGCAATAGTATTGCTGTGCCTAAAGTTTTTTGGCAGGGTTTATGAATTCATTAATTCAGCTGACATATAAAGCTGGAATACAGCCAGGTAGGTGAGGGATTCAAGGAGTGGTTTTTGAAAAGCTCTGCTCTTGTCTCCAGCCATGCTGGAACTCATTTCTTTCTTTCTTTCTTTCTTTCTTTCTTTCTTTCTTTCTTTCTTTCTTATTTATTTATTTATTTATTTATTTATTTATTTTTATATTTGTATACCACAATCCGATTTTCCTCAAACAAGAACTCTGGGCGGTTAACAACAATCATTTATCAGACAACACAAAACATAATAAAAATGGTAATAGTCTAAAGAGAAAAAAAAAAGGGGGGACAATAATACAAAACCACAACGGAACAACAAAACAACAAGTACCCAGCAAGAGGGAATAGTAATAATAAAAATAATACTAATAATCAAACATTACCTGTGATGGTCAAGTGCCCTACGTATGGGGCAACAATTCTCTAATGTGAGTAGCTTCGTTCAAATCTGGTTTTGAAGGTAATGAACTGCAAGAAGGGTCTGGGGGGGAATCAAAGTGGTCCACCCACAGTTGACATTTCGATAGCAGGTGGGAACGACATCTAGGTCACCTGGTCCCATTCATGCCTGTTACAGCAAGATGTGTTTCCTTTTCATTCATATTACTGAAATTCTTTCTTAATTTGCTCACACTAAATATAAAGCAGTACATACTGATTTTCTGGAGAGCTATGTTTTTGTTTCATTGGTGTGCATGCACATATGTTGGTTTTGCTCGCATCTGCATCCACATTTAGTTATGTTTTCATCTTAATGGGTGTTTTTTTTTTACAAAACATCAAGGCAACTAAGATGATCAGGAAACTGGAAACCAAGCCCTATGGGACAAGGTGGAAAGATCCAGGCATGTTTGGCCTGGAGGGGGGGGGGAAAGGACTGAGGGGAGTTACACAAAGGATGTACAGCAGTGGTGTCCAAACTTTGGTCTTCCAGATGTTTTGGGCGACAATTCCCACAGTCCTTTGTCATTGGCAATACAGGCTTGGAATTCTGGGAGTTGTAGTCCAAAACACCTGGAGGGCTGAAATTTGGACACCCCTGATGTACAGGATCTGTTCTTGATCATCCCCGAGTGTAGGATATGTAACATTGGGCTCAAGTTGGGTGGCGGAGTGGCCATTGTTTATAGGGAAACTCTTTTAATCAGCATTGATATGCCCAGGGATGGAATGCCTGCACCTATTAGTGGAACAGTGGGACAGATTTGGGATAGTGCTGATGTTACATGCTCCCTGTGACCCTTCACTCTCCCTGCCAGAGCTCTCTGAGTTCATATTGGCAGCACTGTTGAGGTCCCCCACCACCACCTTTTAGTGGTTGGGGACTTTCACATGCATGCCAGGGCCGGACTTTTGGGGGTAGTTCTGGATTTCATGCAATCCATGACCTCCATGAATCTGTCCCAAGTGGCTGACACTTTCAATGTCTCCATCGTAAAATTTCTGCAAGACAGTGTGATTCAGTGAATTGGGTTAAACATGTTTTGAAAGCTTTTGTGCCTTCCCACTTTTCTCTTTTTTATACTGCTTCATCCAAGACTTGCCAGATCCTCTCCTTCTCATGTTTTATGAAAAAGCGAACGCAACGGTCTTGTCACCCTTCAGCTCATCCTTTCCCACCACTCGTAGACCTCTCCCAAGGCATTAGTCCCAAAGACAGACAACTGTTGGAGAAAATAAGGTTTTAACTCTTGTGATGCAGTAGCAGTGTGAGGGTGGAAGCTCTGACCTGAGGGTCTAATCTGGCTCAAGGTGAAATCCAGATCTGGCCTACCAAAGATTCAGGTTCCCTGGTCTCTCCCAGAATCCCACACACATCGAAGCTAGCGATGAACCAAAACAAAGGAAAAAGAAATGAACCTGATGATCAGAGATAGTAGGGAAACCTTTCCAGCTCTCAGTCTTCATTCTTAAGTGTCTGGCTGCATTGAGAAGGATCCTGCACTACCTCAGGATGTGATGATGGCATCTGACCTGGATGCTTTCAAAAGCGGATTGGACAGATTCCTGGAGGAAAAGTCCATCACAGGTTACAAGCCATGATGGAGGTGTGTAATCTCCAGGCTTAAAACCAGGGTCCTTCAAGGGCCAGATGCAGAGGAGTGGTATCAGGAGACAGAGATCTAGTCTTGTGCGCTCCCAGATGCATTTAGTGGGGCCACTGTGAGATACAGGAAGCTGGACTAGATGGGCCTTTGGCCTTATCCAGCATGGCTCTTCTTATGTTCTTATGTTCTAAGGAATAGTAAACATCACTGGTTTGAGCTAGCATTTGGAAACATGTTGCACGACTGCTTTGACACTTGTACTGTGCTCCATTCCCCTCTTTTCCTAAAGAGGAGAAGGAAGAAAAAGCAGTGCTTGGTCGCCTACCCAAGCCTTGGTTAGAAAAGCTTTGGCAGGGACCGTAGAGAGATAACAGAGCTCCCTTATTCTGACTCAAACCAGTGTTGTCAACAATAAGTGGCCACAAGACCTTTGTAAGGTTTCTGGCAGAGTTCCTTCCTATTTCTACTTTGAGATCTATTGCCTGGTGGGTTCCCTTCCAAGTACAGGACCAAGCAGGGCCAATCCTGCTTACCTTCTGAAATCAGACAAGAAAAGCTACATCCAGAGCAGTACGGCAAACAAGACCAAATACGTTTCCTCCCAATGACTATTTTCCAGTTGCAGAAAGATTTTGACAAGGTGAGGGGACAGAGGCGAAACTTGCCATTTCCTATCTCCTCCCTTCAAACATGTTTCCTTTTGGCTGCCATACCTCCTTATTGAGAGTCGGTCACAGGGATCCAGCAGGCTGGACTACCGCAGTTCCCTGCCACCTGGTTGTTGTTTTTTCTAATCTCACAGTTGCCAGTCCAGGTTCACTCTTTTGTCTTTATTGCTAGCAAATTAATTTGCCCATGCTGGAGAAAATAACCACAGAGTTTAAACCTGGGCAATTAGTATTAAATGGAGAGCGCGGATCCTGCCACCTCCCAGCTCCTGAGTTTTGGCTGCTGAAAAAAGCAGTAGCTGTCGCACTTAATGAAAAACATTCAGCCTTATTCTCTCAACCGGCAGAACAGCTACTTCTCAAACTGTTTGAGAAGGGACCGAGAGAATTCCTGTAACATGCCACAAGCATTTTTAAAGCATTTTGCATCCCTCTGTAGCCTGAAAGTCACATGGAGGAAAACACAGGCGAACATACATGGTTGCAGGCAAGAAAACCTTTCCTGGGGAAATTGCTTTTTTACAGTGAGACCGCATCACATTGACACCTGGTGTTCCATGTGTACTTCTTTCCTTTGTAGTACATGTTATGATTGCCACAGCAGCCATACCACCCTGAAACCCAATCTTGTCTGATCTTGGACATTAAGCATGGTAGTGCCTGGCTAGTAAAGCAAATCAAAAAGCAAAGTGTTCTGCTTATATACCACCGCATACAAGTAGTCTCTGGGTGGTTTACAGTTTTTAACGACATTATGCAGGCTACACATTGCCCCCCAGCAAGCTGGGTAACTCATTTTACCAACCTCAGAAGGATGGAAGGCTGAGTGAACCTTGAGCCTGCTACCTGGGATTGAACCCCAGGTCGTGAGCACAGTTTTCCCTGCAGTACAGGCATTTAGCCACTGCACCACGAGGCTCCTAGTACTTGGATGGTTGACCACTTGGGAATACCAGGTGCTGTTGGCTAGGCGACAGACCGCCTAAACTTCCCAAAAAGGTCACATCAAAACAATGGATCTGTCTAGCGGACCCCACTACCAAGTGGGACAAACACTAAAGAAGAAGAGTACATATTAGATTATTCACTGGGCAGTCAGGCAGACAGTTCGTTCTCCTGCCTTCCTCTATTGAGGTTAAGGTGATGTACGCAACTCTTCTAATCCTTTCTTTATCTATGCAATAATTACTGTAAGATAGGTCGACCTGAGAGTGTGCGTAAGTAGCTCCAGCCCTGACTATGAACTTCATGCTATGTGGGTAGTGGAACCCATCCTCTACACTCCATCCCCAGTTCAACAAACTACTTCAGTGAAAGTGCTCTGTGTTTTCTAACATGACACTTTTGCTGCTAGTCAGACTTTTCCATTCCCTGACCCCTCTTGTATGGATATTTCACCCTGTTCACGTGGCTGGATAGTTCGTTAAGTTTCTGGCTGCAGAACCAGAGGTTGGAAGTTCAATTCCCCACTGTGCCTCCTGGGAAAAGGACCAGCCTGGGTAGCTTTGGACAAGCTTCACATTCCCTGGATTCCCCGCCCCCCAATCGAAGGGAAAGGTGAACCACGTCTGAGTACTCTCTGCCTAGAAAACCCATAAAGAGTTCACCATAAGTCAGAATTTGACTTGACGATCCACAATTATTACTTAGTCAGCCACTAGTACTGTATCCCCAATGGTGAAACACCTCACTACCCCTTCCTTCTGTTTTGGACAAAAAAGCTGAATGTTTTTTTTTCCTAATTCTACTTCTGGACCCTACCATTACGTAGAGTGAGGTGGTAGATTCCAGCAGCTACTTTTTGGGTGTCCGAGAAAAATCAGCAACTTTAAAAGCTATTTTTAGATTTCTACTATATTGGCCAGGAGCCTAAATCCTCTGGTGTAAGTGGAGTGTTAAAATGAAGTCAGCGCAGGCGCTTGAAATGCCACCATGACTTTTTTTAATTTGTTGCAATTCACAGCAGATTATTAGACCAATGGAGCTACACCTATGAACCTTTTCAGTTGGATCCCAGTCATTATGACTGTGCTTATTACTCTGAAGATGCAGCCTTGTAGGATTTCCTTTCTTGGGCCAAAAGACGTCTTTCCTCTTGCATGCTTAACAAGATGAGGGTTTGTTTAGCAGAAGCTAAACCAGCTGACGTGCTGAATCCAAACCCCTTCCAACTGGAGAATGCTGGAAATATCTTATTACTACACTGACCCTGGCCACAATTTGTGGCAATACAAAAGGTGTGAGCTTCAGCACAGAAGAGATTGAATCCAGCATAAATAGTTGGCTTCTGTTTCACGCACATTTGGGGCTGGGAAGGTCTTCTGCTGAATGATCACAGCCATCACAGCTAACATGTCAACAGAGTCAGTTGAGCCCTCAGATCTGAGATCAAAGACAGTTTTGGATTGTGGATTGTGTAGCCTAACCAAAACTCCAAATAACATTTTGCAGGCATTCATAGTTTTCCGTTGTTCTCTCTAGGCTGTTAAATCTGGTGGAGATATGGCAGTAAGCAACAAAACATTTTCACATGAAGACAAGGAATTTGCACAAGTGTGCCATAGTAGCACAAGCTGCATACACATGTCCTGATGACACACAGCAAAGCAAAGCAAAGGGAACAGAACTATACTGCGTAGTTCTGTTCTCTTGCCCAGAAAATCTTCCAGACCACCATGTGAAGAACTCTTTGGTCAAAAATGCAAGTACTAATGAACTAGATGGAGCTTAGTTTAAAGTCATTTTATACATATTGAAGGCTTCCTTCAGAAAGAATCCTTGTTCTAATCTAACAGACCTTTAGGGCAAAACTGCTGCTGCTTTTGCTGACACCACAAGTGAGAGGTAGAGATATCTACCATACTCTGCTCTCCCTAATCTTTAGCACATGTCTGCAAGCAAACAGGACCAGAATATTTGAAGGAGTGAGTTAAAGAACAGATCACATAGAACTTAACATTTTGGATGCACTTTTACATGGCGGTCAGTGCCTTTTTTTAGTAGTGGGGACAGTAGTATGGGGAGAAACAGCAATTAGCAAGTCCAGAAGGACCATTTGTTTGTTAGTGTTGTTCTGTTTTGTTTTGTTTTGTTTCCCACCCATCTGATGACCTAGCACTACTCTGGGTGGTTAGCAGTAATTAAAAAGCAACTCTCTTATCCTACATCTGGCCCCTGAAGAAGCTGATTCACTCAGGAAAATTATAAATGGAAGGTCTGCCCCAGGGTCAAGGATAGCACGGTTATCTGCTCATAATAGAGCTGCTGATGATAAGGCAGCATCCTGGGGGTTCCGCATTTGCAAACAGGAGGAAAGAAGGATGGAGCAAGGAGATGGCCAAGAAGCAATTGTAGTGGGTGGAATGAAAAGCTTAAAGCTAAAGGGAAAACTGCAGAATAGAAGGATTCCATCCAGAATAACCTTCAGAGATGAGTGGCATATGCTTTTTAACTTGGGTCTTACATATCTCCCTCATATATTCAAGATATACATGAGGCGGTTGTTTTGATTCAGTGTTGGAAGAGGGCATTCTGACCACGCTCCCATCGATCCCAAATTATTATTTCCTACATTCCATGTCAGATTCCTGATGATATTGGAAAAAATGGTCTAGGGGTAAACCTGAACGTTCCCAAGTTCATTTAATCCTTTCCCGTGATCGGGGTGAAGGGAAAGAAATGTGGCTATTTAGCCTTGAGAAAAGAAGACTGAGGGGAACATGATAGCTTTTTCCGTATTTGACTGTTAATCATAGAATCATAGAATAGTAAAGTTGGAAGGGCCCTACCAGGCCATCTGGTCCGACCCCCTGCTCCATGCAGGAATAGAAATCAAAGGGTATCTGCCAAGTGGTAGTCCAAATTTCTCTTGAATGCCTCCAGCGCTTGAGCACTCACCACCTCTCGAGGTAATTAGTTCCATCGCCGTACTGCTCGAACAGTTAGGAAGTTTTTCCTGATATTCAGCCGAAAGCTGGGTTCTTTTCATTTGAGCCCCCTATTGTCCATCTTGCTCTGTGGCATGATCGAGAACAGATCTGACCCTTCCTCTGTATGACAGCCCTTCAAATATTTGAAACGTGCTATTATATTCCCCCTCAATCTTTTCTCGAGGCTAAACATGCCCAGTTATTTCAGCCTTTCCTGATAGGGCTTGGTTTCCAGCCCCCTAATCATCCTTGTCCTCTTCCTCTGAACACATTCTAATTTGTCAGCATCTTTCTTGAAGTGCAGTGTCCAAAACTAGACATGACATTCAAGTTGAGTCCTAACCAGTGTTGAATAGAGAGGGACAGCATCTCATGGAATTTGGAAATTACATGTATTTTTCCATATATACCACACTACTTTTTTCTAAAATCATGATGCCAAAAATTAAGGGGTGTGGTATACACAGAAGTAAGCGTTTTAGGATGGGTGGGTGGAGGAGAACCCAAACTCACCTTGCTTTTTCCCTCCGTGGTTTGTTTTTGCATGATTGGCTCCATCTTTCCTTGAGTTCTCCACCCCCACCATCCCCACTGTTTTCTTTCTGTTCCCTGTTCCCTGTTCTTGGCTTTAGTGAGTTTACAGGATCAGGCTCTGTTGGGCTTGAGCAGCCTATTAGGAAATGCCTCTGGAAAGAAAAGGAAAAATCCACACCTTTTTTTTAGCTTAAAAAGGCATTTCTTAATGGGCTGCTCAAGCCCAACAGAGCCTGATCCTGCAAAAAACAAATTCACCAAAGCCGAGAGGAGTGTTTAGAATGGGGAAATTAAAGGTAACATTGAGGGTGGTGAGGGTGGAGGAGACCTCAAGGAAGCTTTCTTAATTGTATTTATTTGGGGGTCTAAAAAAGTGGAGGCATCTAATAAAAGGTGGTGTTTTACAGACAAAAAAACACAGTATACTTCCATTAATGCAGCCTAAAATAGCATTTGCCTTTCTTATTGCCACATCACACTGTTGGCTCATATTCAGCTTATGGTCTGAACCGAGCCTTGAGGTATCCCACTTGTTAATTCCTGCCAGTTAGAGAAAGAGAAGAAGCAATTAATCATACTCTCTGAGTACAATCCTGTAGGCAATTGTGTATCCTCCTTACACTTGATTTACCCAGCACACACCTAGTTAGCTTGCTTATTAGGACACCATGGGGAACTCTGTCAAAAGCTTTGGTGAAGTCAAGATATATTACATCCACAGCATTCCCCTGTCTACCAGGGAGGTTACCAGATTTTAAAAAATGAGATCAGGTTACTGGAAGTCTGGCAGGATCTGTCTTGACAAAACCGTGTTGGTTTCTATTTATTGTTGCACTGTTTTCTATGTGTTTGCATAGTGAATGCTTAATAATCTGTTCTAGGGTTTTTCTGGGACTGATGTCACACTGACTGGCTTGTAGCTCCCAGATTCATCTCTTATTTTTTGCCATTTTTGAAGATAGAGGCAACATTAGCCATTAGCAGTACAACATTGGAACCAATTGCCTTGGGAGGTGATGAGCACTCCAACACTGGAGGCATTCAAGCAAAAAATTGGACAATCACTTATCAGATCAGTTTTGACTTGACTCCTGAACTGAACAGGAGGTTGGACTCAATGATCTTGGAGGCCTCTTCCATCTCAAGTATTCTGTGGTTCTTACAGTCTTTGGACATGCAAATCACACCTCCTCTTTAATTAAAATCATCAAACTGGTGGAAGATGGCCAGTCTAATTTCACAGGGGCAACAAATCCTCTGTAAGTCTGAGCCTGATGTTTATAGAAACGACCCCAAGTGCTGAAACTATTTTGGGTTCAGCACCCTGGAGAGCAGCTGAAAAGCTGCCATTAAAACCAGGAGCGGGTTCACCTTCTGTGTGTAACATGACCAGTGTAGAACTGCGTAAGAAATAAAGGCTTTCTTTAACTCTACAGTTATTGCAGGGCTGAATAATTACACATGAACATCAATTATATAAGATGCAGTTCACAAACTACACCTTCTGGAAATAGTTTAGCTGCAGAATAGGGGCCAGAGGTGTACCCATTGCTCTCCCCATTATTCAAATGTCAGAGGGGTCGTTGTTCTAAGTGAAGGTATGCTGTAAGCAGCAAGGTATTTAGCACCTTTGTCCCCCAAAAGAATGACTTGGGTAAGGAGGTGACAGATAATTAACATTTGGTCAAACCCAATTCCCTTCATTGCTATCCGTCAAGGAACTTAGGGAGACGAAAGAGGCATACCATTACTCCAGGAATTCTGAAAATGTAATGAGTGAGCAAAACACACCAGAATCTGCAAGTGTTCTAAACCTTGAGCTATGGGACAATTTTCACTTCCAATATCAAGTGAGGTTTCCCCCCCCCCTAACTTTTTTTTGGTACATAAGATGTTTCTAACCCTCATGCACCAAAATCTAAACACAAAAACAATGTGCTGAGTGCGTTGTAGCTATTTTGACTCTAATTAAAATGCATCAATTATTAGGGTTTCATGTACATTCTTAAAAAACCTGGCCTCCCTTTGGACGATTTAACCAACTATCGTCCTATTGCCAACGTCCCGTTTATGGGCAAGGTGATCGAGAGGGTGGCGGCGGCTCGGTTGCAGTCATACCTGGAGGATCGGCAGTGCCTCGATCCATGCCAGTCCGGGTTCAGGCCTCGTCGGGGGACCGAAACAGCTTTGGTCGCGCTGCAAGATGACCTAATCCGGGCGGCCGACAGGGGTTGCTCTACCCTGTTGGTTCTCCTGGATTTGTCAGCGGCCTTTGATACCGTCGACCACGGTATCCTGTTGGATCGGCTCTCCGAGGTTGGTATCGGAGGCACTGCTCGCAGTTGGCTCCGATCCTTCCTGGAGGACCGTCCACAGTACGTTCTGCATGGGGGGGAGTTGTCGGCTCCTTGGATACTCCCTTGTGGGGTTCCACAGGGGTCGTCGCTGTCCCCTATGCTGTTTAACATCTACGTAAGGCCGCTGGCTGGGGTCATTAGGAGATTTGGAGTCTGCTGTCACCAGTACGCTGATGACACGCAGCTCTATCTCTCCTTTTCCACCTCTGCAGTGGAAGCTGTGAGGATCCTTGATGAGTGCCTGGACGCCGTACTGACCTGGACCGGGGCGAACAGGCTTAAGCTCAGCCCCGAGAAGACGGAGGTTATGTTCTTTGGGAGTTCGCCATCTGGGTACGGTGGCCCTCTTCCGCAGCTGGGGGGGGTCTCCCTCCGGCCTGTGGAGAGGGTGCGGAATCTGGGCGTGGTCCTGGACCCGGCGCTGACCATGGAGGCTCAGGTGGCGTCGGTGACCAGGGCCGCTTATTTCCATCTTCGCCAGATCGCCCAGATCCGCCCGTACCTGGATGTTGACTCTCTGAGAACAGTGGTCCAAGCACTGGTGATCTCGAGGCTGGACTACTGTAACACACTCTACATGGGGTTGCCCTTGACTCTTCTCCGGCGTCTGCAGCGGGTACAGAATGCGGCAGCCAGGCTGGTGGCTGGTGTGCGTCGTTATGACCACATCACCCCAGTCCTGGCTCGCCTGCATTGGTTGCCCGTTGCAGCCCGGATTAGATTCAAGGTCTTGGTTTTAGTTTATAAAACCCCTCCATGGCTTGGGACCGGACTACCTGTCAGAGCGTATCGTCCAGCGATCCACCTCGGCCCGCCCAGTTCGGCAGGTGCGAGCGCACTCGCTCCGGGTTGCCACCCCTCGTGAGGCCCGGAAGACGGTGACCCGGAACCGGGCCTTCTCTGTGGCAGCCCCATCCATATGGAATGCCATCCCTTGCGAAGTGCGCTCTGCAGAGTCCCTGCAGGCCTTTCGAAAATCCTTAAAGACCTTTTTATTTCGAGAGGCCTTTGGCGAATTTTAATTTCTTTTTTTTTTTTCCTTTTCCTTTCCGCCATCGCTATTATTACTATCATTGTTATTATTATGCCTATGGGTGCCTCCAATTTTATCTGTTAGGACTCACGTCTTTGACGTGCTGGGACGCGCGTGGAGGCTTCAGGATTTTAGGATTTTGGGATATCAAGATTAGGGAGGATTACACTGTTTTGTCTTAATTTATTATTCCTGTGATTTGTTCTTTGTTGTACTATGATTTGTTGTTAGCCGCTTAGAGTCCTTGTCGGAGATAAGCGGGATAAAAATATAATAAATAAATAATAAATAAATAAATACAAACGTAGTATTTCCTACTGCAGATGCTGATTCTAATGCTCCACCAAGGAGCTAGCAACCAGAGTATGCTATTTGAGGGTTTTTTTAAATTATGTATTAGATTTTTTTAAATTATGTATTTCTTCCCTAGAGGGGATCCATAACAGCGTACAATCTAGGTATGGGCATTTCATTTTGGAAGTGGGACAGTTCCGAAACAAAATGTGGAAGCCCAGCTGGCATTTGGAACTGGTCCAACCCTCTGGAATGAATTCAGCCAATCCCTTACCTCAGCGTTTTTCAACCGCTGTTCCGCGGCACACTTCTGTGCCGTGGGACCTTGGCTGGTGTGCCACGGAAAAATTCTTCCCACACCAGCAAGGCAGCGGTTGTGTAGTTCCTCCCCAGGTCTCAGACGCGGTCCTGGGGAGGAGAGCGGACTACCTTTCCCGGCGTGCTTTGCTTTGCGTGCCAAGGAAAGGCTGGCCGTGCGCGGGGAAGGAGGAAAAAAAAGGAGGAGGAGGAGGAGGAGTCTGACTGGAGAGCGAGAGAGAGCCGGGAGACCCGCGAGGCCGAGCCAGGTAGGAGCGAGCATGCGCACCCCTCGGCAGCCCTTAATTGTCATTTTTTTTGGGTTGGGGGGAACAAAGTCGGCCGCTGGTGCGCCCTCCAGCCACCTCCACCCAGCACCTGCGGCCGCGGCCGCCCGGGAAGAGGACGCGGGGAAAGAGGGGAGGGGAGGGGAGCGGCGGCAGGCCGCCTTTTCCTTCCGCCGGTGCGCCCTCCCCCGATGACCCCCCCCCGCACGCGCTCCCACCGGCCAGTTGCCCGCGCGCGCTCACCAGCGTTGTTGAGGAGGAGGAGGCGCTGGAGGCGAGCGCCGTCGTGGTGGCGGCGCAGGGCATCGTCGGCGTCCCGGGCCACACGCTGCAGCCCCTCGTCAGCGCCCAGATCGGCGGGCAGGGGCTGGACGCACAGCTCCGGGTAGGCGGCGCGCAGCTCACCCAGCGCGCCCACCGAGCGCACCGCCAGCAGCAGGCGCGAGCCCGGCGCCAGGCGCGCCACCACCAGCCACACCACGCTTCGCCCGAAACCCCGCAACGCCCCCGTCACCAGGCACGCCGCCCGGCCCAGGCCCGGCCCCGACGACGACGACGATGTCCCTCAATTCCCTGTTCTGAGACTTGATTATGTTGGGGTGGACAGGTTAAGACAGGTTGGTGGTTTTGTGTGTGTGTGTGGTTCTTCTCAGGACTCTGAGCAGGGATGAAAGGCTGAGCTCTCCCCACCCCCTTTGCAGGGAGAGTAAGCCAAGAATTTCCCTCTCAGATTGATTCCAGTACAGTAACACCTCTGTGCATGCTCAGGAGCACCATTTCCTCTCCTTTTTTTCTAGCCAGCCAAGCACACCTCAACTGCGCAGCCCATCATCCCCAGGTGCAGGGGTGGTGGGGGTGGTCTCGAGCCATGGCTCGATCTACTCCTCCCCCCCCCCGCTTGTTAAATTTTTTAACATTTTCTAATGGTGGTGTGCCTCGTGATTTTTTTCATGAGGCAAGTGTGCCTTTGCCCAAAAAAGGTTGAAAAACACTGCCTTACCTTGTGTTGGGCTCGCATGGGGGCTAAACTCCAATGAGGAATAAGCCTCCGACATCATCTTTCCTTCTTCCTGGAGCTGGCCAATCAGACAGGGACACAGGATGATGCATTTCCTTGCTCAGCTCCTGATTGGCCAACACCAGGAAGAAGAAAAGAATTTAACCCCATGGAAGCCCAAAGCAAGGTAAGGGATTGGCTGAAATCGATCCAGGGGGTTGGACTAGTTCCAAATGCCAGCTGGGCTCCCACTTTCATTGCGGAACTGGTCCACTTCTGAAACAAAACACCTATGCCTAAACATTTAAAGTCCACAATTAATTAAAACAAACCAATTGTATGTAAAACCATCGTATGTTGTTGTTCAGTCGTTCAGTCGTGTCCGACTCTTCATGACCCCACGGACCAGAGCTCACCAGGCTTTCCTATCTTTCACTGCCTGCCGGAGTTTGGTCAAATCCATATTGGTTGCATCAATGACACCGTCCAACCATCTCGTTCTCTGCCGTCCTCTTTTCCTTTTGCCTTCAATCTTTTCCAACATCAGGGACTTTTCCAAGGACTCCTCTGTCCTCATGAGATGGCCAAAGTACTGGAGCCTCAGCTTCAAAATCTGTCCTTCCAATTATCATCCGGGGTTGATTTCTTTCAGGATGGATAGGTTTGATCTCCTTGCAGTCCAGGGGACTCTCAAGACTCCCTCCAGCACCACAGCTCAAAAGCATCGATTCTGCAGCGATCAGCCTTCTTTATAGTCCAGCTCTCACTTTCATACATCACTACTGGAAAAACCATAGCTTTGACTATCCTGACCTTAGTTGGCAAAGTGATGTCTCTGCTCTTTAGGATGTTACCTAGGTTTGCCATTGCTTTCCTCCCAAGAAGCAGGCGTCTTTTAATTTCGTTGCTGCAGTCGCCATCTGCAGTGATCAAGGAGCCCAAGAAAATAAACTCTTTCATTGCCTCCATTTCTTCCCCTTCTATTTGTCAGGAGGTGATGGGACCGTATACCCCTATTTAATAATCTTGGCTGAAATCCTGTTACGTAGCATAGTATGTGATACTAGAGTAGCTCCAATGAATCAGGAGGGATTTGGTGAATCAACTCTGCTATAACTTCCATTGAAATGGATCTTCTCTAGCTGTGACTATTTGAAGCAACAGGATTTTGGCCATTCATTTAAAACTATTCATCAGATTTTAAAAGGTCTCCTCATCTCAGTGGCATGCTGACTGCCCCAAAGCCTCTCTAAAGATTCATTTTGAACTGCCAGCAGAAGGGAAGGAGCCAACCACACCTCCTGAGAAGGGGAGTCTGGTCATCAGGGAGTAGCCTTCTGTCCACTCCTCACCAGACATGCTTGTGAAAGGGATGAGACTAGAGATGGGCCGTTTCATCGTTGTGTTAGGTAACAAATTACTTTATTACCTAATGAAACGATAGGACGCGTTTTGTTTCATTTCATGATGAAACACCTTTTTATCTAGGACAAAATGATTCATCCTAGAGAAAATGGCAGGGGATTGGTTTTGGGTAAGCCCCCGAAATATGGAAAGGTTTTGGGGTCAGGGGGCTGAGTTATAACGGTCCAAAGGGGGTTCCCCTAGGAAAATTCTTTCTAATTGGATTTGAAAGCCAAGCCATGGGCAAGCAATTAGCACTGCCCGTGGCAGATCAGCTTCTGAAAGACGAATTTTTCTCTGGAGCACCCCCTTTGGACCTTCATAACTCACCGCCCCCAATTCCCAAGTCTTTCCAAATTTCAGAAGCTTACCTAGAATTGCTTAAGGAAGCTCCCCTGCCATTTTGTCCCTTCAGGACCCAGGGGAGCATAGCATTTTGTTTCATTTCATTTTGTTTTGTAATGAAACTTCTTTAAAAATTGTTCCAAACTAAATAGAATGAAACTACTTAAGAAACGAAATGAAACAGTATTTTTACATTTCGTGCCCGTCTCTAGATGAGACCAGGTTACACTTTTTTGGTGATCTTAATACATGCGGGGCTCATACAGAGAGAGAGACAGTCTTTCAGATAGCTTGGATCTGAGCTATGTGTGGTGCTGCTGATGCGCTGTCAAATCACCTCTGACTTACGGCAACCCTATGAATAAGCTATCCCCAACATTGCCTGTCCTCAACAGCCCTGCTTCAGCAAACACAACCCTGTAGCTTCCTTTAGTCCATCTTGTATTTGGTCTTCCTCTTTTCCTTCTTGTCTCCCACTTTTTCCAGAGCATTCTGCCTTGTCAAAATGTGCCCAAAGTAGACACAACATTTTTGCCTCCAGAGATAGTTCGGGCTTGATTTGCTGTGAGATCTATTTGTTTATTTTTCTGGCAATCAAAGGTATATAATAAGCTCATTTCAATCACATCATTTCTACCCCCCCCATATGTGGTAATAGCCATCTCTGCAAATAGCAGGGAGGAAAGTTCTCTCCCCTGTCCCTGTACTATTTAGGTGCACAATGCAGGACATCCCTGTACTGCAGGTAAAACTGTGCTCACGACCTGGGGTTCAATCCCAGGTCGCAGGCTCATGGTTGACTCAGCCTTCCATCCTTCCGAGGTCGGTAAAATGAATACCCAGCTTGCTTGGGGTGGGCAATGTGTAGCCTGCATACTGTAATTAAAACTGTAAACCGCCCAGAGACTACTTGAAGTTGTATGGGGCGGTATATAAGCAGACCACTTTTCTTTTTCTTTTTCTTGCAGCTTGATAATAATAAACTCAACTGCTATATAAAAGATGGCACCTTGGGTGGAACAGTGGCCTGCAAACAGAGCGCCAGGATGCAATTAAATTGATCTTGTACTGATAGTGTACAGATGTTTATCTAGACCAGTTCTTATTTTGCTCAGCAAAATGGGGTGCTATAAACATGACTGTGCAGTTTTATCTTTCGCATCGATTCAGTGCTAATTTCATGCCGCAGCTGCAAATTCCAGTTGCACACTCATTTCGGTTACTACCAAATCCCACAATAAACAACCTCCTATAATTTCTAATGTGACCTCTAAAGACACAGACACTTTGGATGGGATTGCTCAATGAATGGCCCTATTCTCAGCCCAAACCCACATGCAAAAATTATTAGGAGGAGACACCATCCTGTAGAGATTTGCCAGGACACTGCAGGACTGTTGGTTGTGGCAAAGGAGGGGGGGCAAGGTAGCACAGAGATATATTAGTGGAATTCATGCATTTAAGGACACACCACAATAACACAACATGTCTCTCTGCGTATATTACTTATGATGTGGCAATCATTTCCAGAATGGAGGCAGAGGCAAACGAAGCTAGCTAACCTATGCGGATTAGGGTGGCATTTTATACATCATGAGAAAGGACAGCTCCATCACTACAAAAGAAGACGTACAGAATGGCATAAATGGTGCAAATGCTAATTTATATGCATAGATTCAAATTTAGTGAAAATCACTACATTTTACTGTAAATAGAGGGGGAAAGGGAATAGAAAGAAAAGAAGGCTCCAGGTGCTGAGAGAGAGAACAATTTATTGTAAACTCAACATGTTTCTGACAGTAATCCTTCTTTAGGGGCACTGTATCTAAGCAAACATATATAAACAAGAACAGCATTAAAGTGTGCAGTGGTAAAATATTTTAAAATGCACAGTAAAACAAAAAAACAAAAAACCAAAACGGTAAAAGCTGCGGAAAGCTCCCAGATTATACGTTTGAAAATCAACCAGGTACTATTTTTTTTAAAAAAAACCTCAGTAAAGGGCCAAATGCAAATACTTGAGTAGCAACTGACAATTAAAAATCCACATGCAAACTAATTATTTCACATAAAAAAGCACAGCCATGCAGGGGCATGCCGATCCAGAACAGTGTAGAAATATTTCTGCATTACTGTTGCTAATACGCATGCTTCCCATAGGAATCTTGTATACAAAACACCGCCCTCCAAATGTGCATGTTACCAGGTAAACAAAGTTTTGTGAAATCAAAGCAAAAACAACATACCCTGAGATTCTATGAGTCTGGGCAGATGATAAAGGTTTTAAATAAATTAAATTAATAAGCAAAGGCAAATGCCTGAAGCAAGTATGAGAAGACGTGACAGTTGGGTGTTACTGAATGTAAGCTCTTTTGACTGCATAGCTGTTGTAAAGCTGTGCTTTTACAATCCCATTGTAAAACAGACTAACATTACTATGTCTTCTAAAATTCCATGAGGTCAAAACGATCTTACTTTTCACCAGTTGTTTCAACCGCAAGAGAAAAGCCTGCTTGCTTCATCTTCCCTCTCTCTTAGAGTGCCGACACTGTGAGAGGCCCGTAGGGCTTCGACCAGGAATCGGGCCTTTTCGGTGGTCAGACCGGCCTCTTGGAACAAGCTGCCAGTTGAGATCAGGCAGAGTCGCTGCCAGCTTTTAGAAGGGCCTTAAAGACCTGGCTCTTCAGGCAATGCTTCGGGGCCCTCTGAGCACAATGTAATGGGTTTGTTGTTGTTGTTGTTGTTGTTGTTGTTGTTGTTGTTGTTGTTGTTGTTGTTTTAACTGCGGGCATCAGTTCTCTTGCCGGATCCTGTTATTTATCCTGTTATTTTTCTTTTAGCATTTTTACACGGTATTTGTATATTATTGTATTCTGTTAGGTCTTGCCTGTTTATTATTGTTGGGGTTTTGTAGTCGGGTAGTCACTGTTGGGTAACGTCTGTACACCGCCCAGAGTTCCCTATGGGAAAATTGGGTGGTTAATAAGTATAATTAATTAATTAATTAAGTAATTAATTAATAATGAGGCCAAGCCTGAATTCATCCATGAATGGCCAATTCAGGGGCCACAACTGGTGGAGTGCGGTCAAGTAATCTAAGCCAGCGTTTTTCAACCGCTGTTCCGCGGCACACTTCTGTGCCGTGGGACCTTGGCTGGTGTGCCACGGAAAAATTCTTCCCACACCAGCAAGGCAGCGGTTGTGTAGTTCCTCCCCAGGTCTCAGACGCGGTCCTGGGGAGGAGAGCGGACTACCTTTCCCGGCGTGCTTTGCTTTGCGTGCCAAGGAAAGGCTGGCCGTGCACGGGGAAGGAGGAAAAAAAAGGAGGAGGAGGAGGAGGAGTCTGACTGGAGAGCGAGAGAGAGCCGGGAGACCCGCGAGGCCGAGCCAGGTAGGAGCGAGCATGCGCACCCCTCGGCAGCCCTTAATTGTCATTTTTTGGTTGGGGGGGAACAAAGTCGGCCGCTGGTGCGCCCTCCAGCCACCTCCACCCAGCACCTGCGGCCGCGGCCGCCCGGGAAGAGGACGCGGGGAAAGAGGGGAGGGGAGGGGAGCGGCGGCAGGCCGCCTTTTCCTTCCGCCGGTGCGCCCTCCCCCGATGACCCCCCCCGCACGCGCTCCCGCCGGCCAGTTGCCCGCGCGCGCTCACCGGCGTTGTTGAGGAGGAGGAGGCGCTGGAGGCGAGCGCCGTCGTGGTGGCGGCGCAGGGCATCGTCGGCGTCCCGGGCCACACGCTGCAGCCCCTCGTCAGCGCCCAGATCGGCGGGCAGGGGCTGGACGCACAGCTCCGGGTAGGCGGCGCGCAGCTCACCCAGCGCGCCCACCGAGCGCACCGCCAGCAGCAGGCGCGAGCCCGGCGCCAGGCGCGCCACCACCAGCCACACCACGCTTCGCCCGAAACCCCGCAACGCCCCCGTCACCAGGCACGCCGCCCGGCCCAGGCCCGGCCCCGACGACGACGACGATGTCCCTCAATTCCCTGTTCTGAGACTTGATTATGTTGGGGTGGACAGGTTAAGACAGGTTGGTGGTTTTGTGTGTGTGAGCAGGGATGAAAGGCTGAGCTCTCCCCACCCCCTTTGCAGGGAGAGTAAGCCAAGAATTTCCCTCTCAGATTGATTCCAGTACAGTAACACCTCTGTGCATGCTCAGGAGCACCATTTCCTCTCCTTTTTTTCTAGCCAGCCAAGCACACCTCAACTGCGCAGCCCATCATCCCCAGGTGCAGGGGTGGTGGGGGTGGTCTCGAGCCATGGCTCGATCTACTCCTCCCCCCCCCCCGCTTGTTAAAATTTTTAACATTTTCTAATGGTGGTGTGCCTCGTGATTTTTTTCATGAGGCAAGTGTGCCTTTGCCCAAAAAAGGTTGAAAAACACTGATCTAAGCATCCAGACCAGCCACCGTGACAGAGGGCTGGGGAAAAGCCAGAGAGGGGCTGTGAGCTTTTCTCCTGCCCTAACAGGACCTGTATCCGATGCGCTGCTGATGGGTTACAAGTCCAACCATTGTGCTTATTTGTTCAAAGAGCCTTGCTGCTAGGTTCAGCAGCCTGTCTGTCAAGACTTGGCAGAGTTCAAGTGTATTTGCTTCAAAGCCAATACAGAGCCAGGACTTAAGGGCAACACAGATGTCATAGGATAAACCCTTGAGCTTTGGGATGGGGGCTGGAACAAAGGCTCCCGATTTCACTGGAGCACTAGTACCTGGAGAAATGTCATGTTTAAGTCCTATGCCACCGCAAAACTCACCGAGATCCAAGAAAAAAATATAAGCATGACAGCTTAGAAGTAGAGATGTTGTTGTTCAGTTGTTCAGTCATATCCAACTCTTTGTGACCCCAGGCATCAGAGCACGTGCCAGGCTCTTCTATCTTCCACTGCCTCTCCAGAGTTTGGTCAAATCCATGTTGGTTGCATCGATAACACCATCCAACCATTTCATTCTCTGCCGTCCCCTTTTCCTTTTGCCTTCAATCTTTCCCAACATCAGGGACTTTTCCAAGGACTCCTCTCTCCTCATGAGGTGGTCAAAGTATTGGAGCCTCAGCTTCAAAATCTGTCCTTCCAATGACCATCCAAGGTTGATTTCTTTCAGGATGGATAGGTTTGATTTCCTTGCAGTCCAGGGGACTCTTGAAACTCCTCCAGCACCACAGCTCAAAAGCATCAATTCTTCAGCGATCAGCCTTCTTTATAGTCCAGCTCTCACTTCTATACATTACTACTTGAAAAACATAGCTTTGACTATTCAAACCTTGTCAGCTTTGTTCTTTAAGATGCTGCCTAAGTTTGCCATCACTTTCCTCCCAAGAAGCAGGCATCTTTTAATTTCATTGCTGCAGTGATCAAGGAGCCCAAGAAATTAAACTCTGCCATGGCCTCCCTTTCTTCCCCTTCTCTTTGCCAGGAGGTGATGGGACTGGTGGCCATGGTCTTAGTTTTTTTGATGTTGAGTTTCATCCCATTTTTTCACTCTCCTCTTCCACTCTCATTAAGAGGTTCTTTAATTCCCAAACCAGAAAACCCAACAAATCAGGATGGTTCGTGGTTCCCTGCATGATCCATGTGATGGAATTATTCTTTTTGCTTTGGCAAAACAGATGTCCCTGCCAGCTCCCAAATGGCTCCTGCTACCATTGTTAGAGACAGCAGGCTGGCTTCCCTTCCAGGAGCAGGCCTGGTGCATCTGCACATGTGCCTGCCACCCAGCTGATCCAGGCCATAAGCTGGTGGTTAGGCAGGTGTGTAAAGGTAATGCCCAGGCTCCTGAGAGGGAAGGTGGTGACCGCATACGTTCGGTTCCCTTCAAATCAAGGTAACCTGCTGGGGCTTAGATACATGTGCAGTGGCAGTGCCCAGGCTCCTGGTAGGGAAGCCCCACCAATGAGTGATGACAAAGGCAGTGGTGGTGCAAATAAAGTGGCAACTGCACAGTGATAGCAGCAGCATGATAGGAACAGGTAGCGCCCCCCCCACACACACACACACACTGGGCACAAACCGAAAAATGAATGGCCACATGGTTTGGTTTTCCAGTTTGTTTGTGGCAGCTCGTGACTAACCATGAACCACAACCCACCACTTTTTGAGTTTGTCTCTCCGTTCATTCGTTCGTTCATTTGTTTGTTTGTTCATTTGATTGATTGATTTTACAGCTTATATGCTGCCCACTACCCAAAGATCTCTGGGCAGCTTACAGTCAAAAGAGAATTAAAACAGTTAAAACATTAAAATGTCAATAAATAATTACAACAAAAAAATTACACTAAAATTGCCAGCAGGACCCACAATCTATATTATGTCAGTTAAAAACTGGAACAGGAAGGTTTCAACCTGGCACTGAAATGTCATCAATGTTGGCACCAAGCGTATCTCACTCAGGAGGGCATTCCGTAGCCTGGGGGCAGCTGCCGAGAAGGCCTTGTTTATTTATTTATTTATTTATTTTTACAACTTATATGCCGCCCACTACCCAAAGGTCTCTGGGCAGCTTACAATCAAATAAATATAACAGATAAAACATCAAATATCAATAAATAATTAAAACAATAATAAAAACCTTACACTAAGATCATTACACTAAAATTGCTATCAATTTTATGTCTACAAGCTATCCCTCTCACCTCCTTGAGCGATGGCTCTTTCAAAAGCCCCCCCCCCCCCGCTCAATCTTAATTGCCTGGTAAGTTCATATGGAAGGAGGCAGTCCTTCAGGCATCTAGATCCTAAGCCGTTTAGAGCTTTATATGTCAAAAGAAGCACTTTGAATTGGCCTTGGGCAACAATTGGTAACCAATGCAGGTTACGCAAAATCAATGTGATATGGTCCCTGGTGGCGCCAACACTTACCAGCCGTGCCGCATGATTCTGAACCAGTTGCAATTGCCGAAACGTCTTCAAAGGCTGCTTCTTAGGAGCCTCGTGGCTCAGTGGTCAAAATGGTGCTCCCAACCTGCATTCAATCTCAGTGGATTCAAGTAGCCATACTAAGACTGGATCAGCCTTCCATCCTTCTCGTGGCGCAGTGGTTAAATGCCTGTACTGCAGGTAAAACTGTGCTCACGACCTGGGTTCAATCCCCGGTAGCAGGCTCAAGGTTCACTCAGCCTTCCATCCTTCCGAGGTCGGTAAAATGAGTACCCAGCTTGCTGGGGGGGGGGCAATGTGTAGCCTGCACACTCTAATCAAAATTGTAAACCGCCCAGAGACTACTTGTAGTGGTATGGGGCGGTATATAAGCAGAACACTTTCTGAGGTCTGTAAACTGTCTCTCTAGATTTCTGGAGGGGTGGGGGGAATGTGTAGCCTGCAAAATTAAATTACAAGCCACCCAGAGAGCAATTTAAGCACTATGGGGCAGCGGTATATAAGCAGCATGCATGGTTTTGCTTTAAGTATTCTTGGCCAAAGCTTTGATGTGAATATAGACTGGGACCTGCACAGAGAAGAGAGAAATTTCACTCTAAATCACACACACACACACACACACACACACACACACACACACACACACACACACACACACCAGTGCCACTGTTTTGCTTTTTGATTACAGCATAATTGCAGCTGCACCGTAAGCCTGCTAAAACCAGCCGGCAGGACCGCTGGGTTGTAGCCTACTACCTATTTTGATCTGCTTGTCACATATTGTAAGACAATTATGCTTTCCTAAAATACCTTCCTCTGAAAGCAGCAATGTCCTCTTGGCTTTGAAATCAGCAGAAGGCTGCCCCACTGCAGAATAAAGAAATATAGCCGACGGTCACGCCATGGAAGGTTGGAGGGGGTGAGGCAGGGAAAGTGCTTTTGGGCACGAAAAGAGCATGGCCTTTTTTCTTCTTCTCTGAAGTGCTAGAGCAGGCCTGCCCAACAGGTAGACTGTGGGCTACTGGTAGCCCGCGAAGGGTTCAAAAGTAGCCCTCCGTCCATCAATAAAAAAAGTGAGGGGATAAGTTCTCCACCCCTCCCTCCCCCATCCCAAGGACCACCGCTGCCCCAGCAAAGTTCTGGGTCAGTCCCCTGTTCGCTCCACCAGCCAGATGATTGGTGTGCCACTGTCTTGTGACCAGCTGAGTCGCTGGTGCGGAGTGGAGGGAGGAGAGGGGCGAGAGGTGGGGTTGCAGGTGTGCCCATCTCCTTTGTGCAGTGACATCTCCCTTCTCCTTCCCCCCTGGACAATTCCCTCCATAACAGATTAATTGATTTTCAATGCATTCCTATGGGAAACCGCTACTCTACTTACAATTTTTTTACTTATGACCATGTGCTTGGAAGGAATTGATAAAATTCGCAAGTAGAGGTTTTAGTGTAGTAGCCCTCAGGCACTTTGGGCCGGAAAAAGTAAACCTTGGCCTGTTCAAAGTTGGACAGCCCTGTGCTAGAGGATACGCTAGCAACATATTGAGTGTGGGTGGAATCCAATGTTTTTCTTCAGCACAGAGGAAGCCAGAAACTGTGGCTTTTGGCAGGCTCAGTCATTTGCACATCTTAGGGCCAAACTAGACATGACAGCCAACGTGCCTTTGCATTTAACATAATTGTTTTTTTTTTCTTCAGAAATGCAAGTAGAGTTGAGCCAAGAGCAGCGCTGGTGCCAGACATCTGTGGGCTTTCAGCATGAAACAGCTGTTACCCATTCCAGCACCAGGCTGGCCCCTGCTTGGCCGTTTTGCCACCACTGCTTGCCCTCACTGCTGTTGCTGCTTTGAGCGCTCCCATGACTTCAGGCGATGGAAGGTCATGGGTGATCTAAGGAGGTCGCCAGCCTACGGTCCAGCAACGGATCATTTCCCAAACAAAAACAATGGCACCAACTCAAAGCAGACACATGCAGTGATATCGGTCACTCCCAGCACGCAGAGTATGGATTGCTGTTGTTAAACTCACTCCAGATTGAAATCGGTTAGAGCCAGACCTACTGGATAAATAGCTTTTATGTGACCATTAAGCAATTCATGCAGTGGGCCTCTTAACTGTAACTCCCCCAAACAGTAGCTGGTATAGCCTACAGCTATCCTGGCTGGCATTGCTTAGAAGGTGGAATACAGAAGGAAGGGAGGGAGGAAAACAAAAAAAGATCTGACAGTGACCGATACCACTGGGGAGCTCCCAGAGTACAGTACAGTGGTACCTTGTATAAAGGAATTAATTCGTTCCAAATGAAATTATGTTAAGCAAATTTTCCTTTATACAAATTTCCCATAGGAATGAATTGAAAATTGAGTAATCTCATTTTTCTATTGTACAAATTCGCCCCATTAGTGATTCTGTTAAGCAAATTTCCCCTCTCTCCGGAATTTTTTATGTTGTACAAATTTTATGTTATACAAACCCTTTGTTATACAAGGGTCCACTGTACTTATATGTTGCTGGTGATAGTGGTGACGGTGATTGCTTACCTATTCCCTGTAGATATGTTCACCTGGTGGATGGCTTGACTTTAGGTTGGAAGCTCTACACAACTCCAGGTGGGCAACTTGCAGCTTGAGGTAGGAACTTGACAGTAGCAGTGGTGGCAGCGGTCCCTGCGGTGGGGGACTAGGACAGCAGCAAGAGTTAGGAACTGCAAGAGGTGGGGGGGACTGCATTCTTCCCTGGACTCTTTTGAGCATGCTGGCTGCTGCTTTTTCTGAGGGAGCTGGCAGTTACAGCAGACCCACAGCAGGGGAAAGCCACTGATGCCTTTTCGTGGCAACAGAGCAGAGAGAAATGCTGTCTTCCAAAGCTGATACCCAATCAAAAGTCCTGCCACCGTGGAGAGCCCACAAACAGCTTCGGAGCAGGGATTTTTCCCCAAGGCACTAACATGGTAAGAAAGGCTTAGACTCTGCTCCTCAGCTGCTGTTATCCCTAAATTCAGAGGCCCATTTCATGTCAAGTCTGATTTGATCTTTATTTTGAGAAGGAAGTGGGGAGGTGAACATTGCTTACAGAATTTAGAGGGACATGAAATCCCAGAAAGTAAAAAAAATCAAGACGGACATTATCTCCTGTGAAAGCGATTTGATATTTCCCAAAACAGAATGAGTATCTCTACGATAATGTCTACACAAGGGCTCTCCCCCCCCCCACATGTTATGAATGTATTTTAATTTATAATCACCTTCACTGCAGCCAGAAACACATGAGGTGCCAGCTTTAGAATTAGAAGGTGATAAAACATTGTCCCTCCAAAGACATCCATGCCTGCAGAAATGAATCTAATGCTTGCACCCATATGTTTCCTTATTAGACAAGGAGCAAACAAATTTTGTAAGCTGCACGCTTGTGAAACCTTACATGTGGGGGGGGGGCAACCATTAACTGTTAAGGGAACTCTATTTCTAGCTATACCACTAGCATCTCACCTGTTTCTGCTTTATCATGGTCACCTGCGATGAATCCTTGGAATTATATTTGGAAGAATATTTAAGCATGAAATCTATTTCTCCATCAGAGAACTACAATCCACCAGCCTCCCTAAGAAGATAGAACAGCAGGCTATTTGAAGCTTAAAACTACACCCTGAGTCCTTTTTTTGACTGACATATTCTACCACCCATCCTTTCTATCTCTGTTTCCTTCTTTTATCTACTACCCAACAGCTTATGTCCCTTACAAGACCAATGAAGCTGTTTGGATGAACAGCGAAACGTTTCTATCTCTCAAAAAAGAAGTCCAGTAGCCATGACTCAACTCCCAGTTAAACGAACCTGGATGACTGAGAATCTTCACAGACTTACAAGATGCTTCAGTTGAGATAGGCTCATTCTTGGCCCTGAAAGCTCACTCTCTTTGGGCCTTTTTACACGACCCCTAAGATCCGCTGGCCACTTAAATTCGGACCAGAGATCTTAGGGGTTCGTCGCTCTTCCTCTGTATTCCTCTGTCCCCACCCCCCTCCACACTTCCTGGTTGCTGGCTGCCTGAGGGAGGGAGAAAAAAGAAATTAAAGACTGCCGGTTTACCTCCGTTTTGTTCCCGGCAGCATTCAGATCTCTTAAAGTGGCGGGGCGCAAAAAAAGAACAAACAGAAGCCAGGAGAGCCCCGCACTCACTATCCTTACACCAGATCAAATATTTGTCACCATCAAAGACCAGGTACAAGAAAACTGCTGTTTGGTCTTGCTAAAGTGGGCGGGGTCGCACTTAATTGTCTGCAAAGTCCGGAGCTGGTGGGTAAACATTTTTAAGGTCCGGACCTTGCAGCCATTTGCGGCGGAGCTTAGGGGTCGTGTATAAACGTCCTTTATTTCAAATATTTTGTTGTTTTCTTATCTTCCAGAAGATTTAGAGGCTCTTTCTACCCTAATACCGCTTGCTGATTTGGAGGAAAGCATAAAAACTCTTTGGAATTTTTTTTAAAAAACCCAAAAACCCCACTTCTTTAAAGTGTTCTTCTTAATTCATCTTGCTGGTTGAGGAGCAATTCCACAGTTCAGTGTCCTCAGCTTAATCCAGTTCCTGTATGAACAGGCACTTGGTTGCTGCCTGACAGCGCTTCACAAATGCAGTGGAAATATTTAACTGTTTGTAATTTCAACACATTATTGCAGACTAATATAAGAGCATATTTGTTAAATGTGCGCTGCTCTTCTCCTCTGTGGCTAAATGAACCATAGGCTATCTCCTTTTCTGTAGTCAATTTGAAATTAACATATAATGCAGAATAATTGACTTGTCGGCCACCCAGCCATTTACAGAGTGAATTATACCTTTCATCTTTTCCCAATGTGGGAGGATGAAAAGCGCTTTAAGGTTTCTTCCTTTCGTGTGGAGCGGAAAGCAGAAAGATCCAGGTGCTCCATCTTTATAGCTGCGTTTTGAGGATTTAAAATCGGAAAAAGAGGAAGGATAAAATTGAATATAAATATCCTCATACCATAGCTCTTTGATGGCACCGACACCTTAGGAACCAGAAAGCAATGGGAAGGAACAAAACAAAATGTTTAAAAAAATCAAGACCTGAATATTTTAGCACTAGTATTCCATTCTTCTTTGTACCGTAACTTGATATCAAGGCTAGGAAATCTCTTGAAGAAAAACCAGTTCGTGGCTTGGGCCTACAAAATATCATTAAAACTTTGCCATCCAGATTCTTGTTGTTTCTCATTTTCTCTCTTCGAGAGCGGCCCAAAATATTCTGGCGGCTGAGGTGAAGAAGGAAAGGCTACACCTCAGCTGCTCAAGCAAAGACACATAATACTCAAAGCCAGCCAAGTTATTTTGACACACAGGGCAGAAAATGCAACCGACATTTCTAAACTAGACTGCTATGTTGTTGTTATGCTTCCTGTGCTAGAATCCTTCTCCAAGGATGAACACCAGGATGTCCTGCCTGAGGAGAAAAGTATATGGACAGAAAAAAAGATCTCAGGGTCCCACCTCCCCTCACAAAAACACAGTGCCTGGTCATTGTCGTGAGGGCCCAGCCCTAGGGGGTGACAAAGGTAAACGGAGATTGGATTTAAAGTCTCTCTCCTGTACCCCCTGTGTAGTTTTTCAGCAGTGCTTTAAGGCCCTCTCTCAGGGACATTTTCAAAGGATTTTGCAGTTTTAAGGCAACACTTCAGGACCCCTTCTGTCAATTATGTATACTAGGAGAAATGTTAAGCCCTGTGCCACTGTAAAAGACTAAGATCGCCATCTCCCTAAAAAAAAATATAGCCATGACAGCTTAGGAGTAGGGGTGGAGTAGGCTGGGTGACCTCACTTATGAGGAACATTTGGGGCTCTTTAGTCTGGAAAAAGATGCCCGAGGAGGGATATGATTGAGACATACAAAATTATGTAGGGCATGAGTAAAGTGGATAGAGGGAAGCTCTTCTCCCGCTCACAAAATACCAGAACTAGGGGACATATACTCAAATTGAGGTCTGGGATAGTGATAACAGACAAAAGGAAATATTTTTTACCCAGCGTGTTGTTAGCCTGTGGAAATCCCTGCCACAGGATGTGGTGATGACATCTGGCCTGGATGCCTTCAAAAGGGGATTGGACAGATTCCTTGAGGAAAAGTCCATCACAGGTTACAAACCATGATGGAGAGGTGTAATCTCCAGGCTTAAAACCAGGGTACTTCAAGGGCCAGATGCAGGGGAGTGGTATCAGGAGATGGATATCTAGTCTCATGAGCTCCCAAATGCATCTGGTGGGGCCACTGTGAGATACAGGAAGCTGGACTAGATGGGCCTTTGGCCTGATCCAGCATGGCTCTTCTTATGTTCTTATGTCACAACCAGCAAACCAAAAAAACCCAACAAATAAGGCTGATTTGTGGTTCAGTTTGTGACCCAGTTCAGGTATGCTCTTTTTCCTCAGCAAAATGAAGGGAATGTATTCTAGATCTTTGTTAATAAAAAGTTCATCAGCTGATCTCAGGTGCTGAAGCCATCTTGGTTAGCTGTCATTTTCCTGCAAGGATTTGCAGCTGCCCTATTTCTATCAAAATATGTAACTGACACTCTTGAGTGGCCTTGTTTGCTGCATTTAATCAAAAAGCAAAATATGGTGAGAACTGGTTTTTGTTTTTGTTTTTGTTTTTGTTTTTTTTAGTCACTTCTTCTAGGCCTCAGTGGTTTGGCTGTCTGATTCTTCGCTGTGCCACTGAGGGAAGATCTAGCTTGTGTGGCCACAAGGAAATGGTAAACCACTCCTGAGTATTTTTCTACCAGGAAAATACTGAAAAAGGGTCACCATAAATCAGAATTTACTTGGCAGTGCGTTGTTATCATCATCATTATTAAAGAAAAGGCATAATTTTAGTTCCTTTAGTTCCTGTAGTCATTGGGACAAGCCAAGCAAATGCAGTGGTACCCCAACTTAAGAGCAGCTCGACTTAAGAGCAATTCGACTTAAGAGAGGAAACCTGTTGGCATTTTAACTGTCGCCTTAAAATTTTTAGATATGGTCTGCTTGACTTACAATTTTTTTTCATTTTTTCATTTTTTAACTTATTTTTTCAATTTTTTAGATAGGTACCCCAACTTAAGAGTAGTTCGATTTAAGAGTATGCCTCTAGAACGGATTAAATTCGTAAGTCAAGGTACCACTGTATTAATAAGCCTGCAGCAAATACCCTATCTTTGTCCTTTTTTCCAAGGGTGCTGTTAACTTTTGTTTTTTTAAGGAGGTGACATTGCAGATCGAGAATAGTCCAGCCTTTAGAATTTCTTTGCTGATCCTTGCAGCAGGTCCATAACAACTGACCAATTTATTTATGCCTTAAACGGCATCCCTTCTCTTGTTCTTGGCAGCCAGCGCCTCCCAGGAGCCCTCAAGATCAACCTCTGGCTTCCAAAACTGACAATGTCTGCAGTACAGTTATGAGCTGTCAGTGCTAAAATCAGAAGCACCCGGGAAAATTTATAGATGGCGTAAAACAAATTGGATTTAATATCAAATTAAATAGCACAAGGGATAAACTGCACTGAGCCTATTATCTGTTTACATATTTCATACCATTAAAAACCTCAGTTTTTATGTCTTGTCGAAGCAGGCGTAGCTCTTAGAACCTGGCACCCAGCAGATGGTTTGTGGGAAAGGGAGACCCTCGCCACAGACGGTAGGCCTCGCGTGCCAAAAATTACCTGAGCTGCCTTCCAGAGAGCGCCATCTGTTCTGCTTGGTGGACAGAAAGCCATCCAAGCAATTGACTCAGGCTGCCATTTGGCAATTGGCAATGGTGCACTTGGTCACCGTGGTCTTGCCTTTTAAGCAAGCGGTGTCCTCAGCCAAGGCATGAAATTGCACAAGCAGCTTCGTAGTTACTTGCAAAATCAAAAATAGCTAGGCATTCTGAGTTCTAAGAGGAAGATCAATCTTGCTGACCAAAGGAGCCAGAGTTAGGTTTGGTTCTCTTCTTTTTAAATTTAGCATATTTTTGTAAATCCTAATGTTTTTCTTCTCAGCCCCATTATATCATTGCAACATGTCTGTCAGATGTCTTATGCTGGGGGGTTGCAATAGTGTTTTGTACAATGGAGTGGGGCTTCTCAACTCCGTTCCCTGTAATTCTAGTTATAATTGCAAAAGGCCAGCCCTTTTCTTACAATAGCATGGAGGCTTTCTGGGCTTATTGTTTAAATCAGGGGTCCTCAAACTATGGCCCATGGTCCGGATCTGGCCCTCCAGCAACCGCAGAACCCCACCCCACCCCACCTCTTCTTCCCACCTCCCAGCCCTTCCCCGCCTGCAACAAGCTGAGCTGAGGCGGGCCTGGCCAGGAGGCAAGGAGGGGCTCTGGCCACCTGCCCCTCCCTCCCCCTTTTCCCCATGTGAGCTCTTTTTTTATTGTGGTCCAGCCCCCAGCAGTGTCTGGGAGCACGGTGGACTGGACCCCTGTTTGAAAAGTTTGAGGGCCCCTGGTTTAAAGGGTCAAAATACAACAGGAAATGTCTGTGATGACACCAGGCGTGCCCCTTCCTTCAAAGCACAATGAGACTTGCAAATGAAGCCCATGTTTACCTCCTGATGACCAGGTTTTTTTTAAAGCAAGCTAATTTACAAAACAAGGCAAGCTCAATACTTGGCAATTGGGACCTTTTTAAAAAAATCCAGCAAGCTCTAATTATGAGCTTAGTGTATTGTCTAATTTGAGTCACAGACATAATACGCCACAGAGGTGAACATTTGCCAAGCCAGAAGTGCCCTCCGGTACTGCCAAATGATACCGTGCCTCCCTTTACATCCCTGCAAATGGATGTTTCGAACGGGGCACCTGAAGGTTGAGACTCAAGAGTGACCGCAAGCTTTGCCTGCTGAAGGCCTGGATGTCAACCTGCGGCACCTGCAATTAATCAGATTGAAGTACAGGGAATGTGAGCAGCATCTCTTGGACAAGAAGGTGCAGGGATCGCTTGCCAAACCTATGGATGAGGCAAAAGTGGGTGGAATAGGTAATACCCTGGTAGAGAGAAACAGAATTTAAAATGATCTTGATAAGCTGGAGCAGTGGGCTGAAACCAACAGAATGAAATTTAACAGGGATAACTGCAAAGTGCTGCTCCTAGGAAGAAGAAACCAAATGCACAGATACAAGATGGAGGACAACTGGCTCAGCAATACTATGAGAAGGATGCTGGAATCCCGTTAGATCGTCAGCTGAATATAAGCCAACAGTGTGATGTGGCCACAAAACAAGGCAAATTCTGTTTTAGGCAACATTAAACAGAAGCATCATTTCCAAATCCTGTGAGGTGCTCATCCGGTCATCCCCTCTATTCAGCACTGGTTAGGTCTCAACTTGAGTGTTGTGTCTAGTTTTGGATGCCATACTTCAAGCAAAATGCTGAGAAGTTGGAACAGGTTCAGAGGAGGGTGACAAGGATGATCAGGGGGCTGGAAATCAAGCCCTGTGAGGAAAGACTGATGTTCAGCCTAGAGAAAAGAAGACTATGAGGTGATATGATCGCATGCTTCAGATATTTAAAGGGCTATCATATAGAGGACGTTCAGGATCTGTTCTCGATCATCCCAGAGTGCAAGATGTGAAACAATGGGCTCAAGTTAACAGAACCCTGCTTTCGGCTGAATAACAGGAAAAAATTCCCTACCTTTTTGAGCAGTAAGGCAATTGGACCAATTACCTCGAGAGCTGGTGAGTGCTCAGCCACTGGAGGCATTTCGAGATAAATTTGGACAACCACTTGGCAGATACCCTTGGATTTCTATTCCTCCATGGAGCAGGACATTGGACTTGATGGCCTTGTAGGACCCTTACAACTTCACTATTCTATCATCTCCCTAAACCCATGTCCAAATAGCTAGGCCAGCTCAATACATTTTGTATCAATCCATTGTGTTGCCTGTGGGTCAGTAGCAAAAGAGTATCACTCTTCCCTCAAGTTGAACGCAGTACTTAAGGCGGTCAGGTTGTTTTAATACTCAAGGCAGAACATCCCAAAAACACCTCTCCTTTCTGGCTGTAAAAACACAACAACAATCAATTACCTACTTAACTATCTGCAGCCCTTTGATGACACTCTAAAAAGCAGCTGAAGCTACACCCCCATTCCATCTAGTGAGCAGTAAGCAGTACAGTGGTCCCCTACCCTTTCGTGGTTCATACACTGTGGTCCTGCTATATTGCGGGACCATAGTATATGAAAAAAGCCCCCCTGGGGTAACCAGCAAAGGCTGTTTCTCACCTCCCATACTTACCCCAGGACTGGCGCTGCCCCAAACGGACCTGCGAAGGCCTTCCCAGGGGCCTCCATAAGGCCTGGGAAGGCCTTCGCAGGCCTGCTCGGGGCAGCACGGCTGGGGGAAATGTAGGGTGGTACATCTAGTTAAAAAGAATGAATTGCACAGATACAGGATGGGGGATACTTGGCTGGAGAATAATACTTGTGAAAGGCATCTGGGAGTCTTGGTGGACAACAAATTCAACATGAGTCAGCAGTGTGATGCGGCAGCCAGGAAAGCCAATGCAATTTTTGGTTGCATCAACAGAACCATAGTGTCTAGATCAAGGGAAGTGATAGTACCACTCTATTCTGCCCTGGTCAGACCCCACCTGGAGTACTGTGTCCAGTCCTGTGCGTATCAATGTAAAAAGGATGTTGACAACCTTGAGCAGGCGCAGAGGAGGGCGACCAGGATGGTTGAGGGTCTGGAGGAAATGTCTGATGAGGAACGGCTTAGGGAACTGGGAATGTTTAGCCTCTCTAAAAGAAGACTGAGGAGGGATATGATAGCTATGTTTAAATATTTGAAAAGATGTCATATTGAAGAGGGAACAGGTTTGTTTTCCATGGCTTCAGAGACTAGGACTCGGGGCAATGGTTTCAAACTACAGGAAAAGAGATTCCATTTCAACATTAGGAAGAACTTCGTGACAGTTAGAGCTGTTCGGCAGTGGAATATGCTGCCATGGAGGGTGGTGGAGTCTCCTTCTTTGGTGGTTTTTAAGCAGAGGCTGGATGACCATCTGTCGGAAATACTGTGATGGGGATTCCTGCATGGCAGTGGGTTGGACTGAATGGTCCTTGAGGTCTCTTCGAACTCTATAATTCTATGATTCTAAGTACAAGAGGCTCCAGTTACCCCCCCCCCCAGGCCTGACCTGACCTGCATATCGCAGATTTTCAATTATCGTGAATCGAGTCAGGCCCCTAACCCCTGCGATAGGCGGGGGGTCACTGTACTGGCTAAATAGGGGAATAGGCTGACCCAATATAAGGCAGTTTCCCAAGTTGCTGGAAATCTCATGTCACAACTTGGCTCTTGTATCAAAGGCCAATGCCAGTTTATTTAAACAATTGCATTCTGCTTGTTAGCTCCATGTCAGCCAGCCAAAGTGGTTTAGAAACTTAATTTTAAAAAGAAATCATAAAATCGTGTTTGAAAGAATCAATGGGCTTGTTAAAGGCAAAAGGCACAAGCAGCAAGAAAAAGCTGGTCGCAATAAAATGATCTTACACCTCTCAGTACTTTTTCTGGGAGCTGTAAGGCGAGGGCTAAACAAGGTGCCACCCTGAAGAAGACCCCGACCCATGTATTTGCCAAGAATACCCGAGAGTGTGAAAAGGCACAGCGCACAGCTTTGTCTCTCAAAGGTGACATCTGTTCTTCTTCAGCACTGTCTCTTTTAGTGTTAAGGGGGAAAATATTTTTATCAGAAACAGGCCAATCCCTGTGATAGTAGCACTGGCAGCTTCAATGAAGACTGTTCTTTGATATCCCCTCAGTTGCTACCTGCCAGCTGTATTTCTTCAGCTTGACATCCAGGTCGCGCACTTTGAACACCTTTCCAGGAAGCAATAAAAAAATAATAATAAAACGCTAGCATTTCCCTAGTCAATGCACCATCATAGCTTTTCTGCTTTTTGAAGGCAGGGAAGTGGGCTTCTTTAAAAACCCAAAAGACTGGAAAGGCTGGCATTCTCTCACCTCCAAATATGCTTTTTTTTAAAATCACAGGGGCAGGCAGAAAGTCATAAAAACAGCACTATGCCTGGCTGAAGTTGTGTGTACTGTATTTTTCCATGTACATGACCCCCCCATGTAAAAGACACACGCACGCACACGCACACACACACACACACACACACACTTTTCCAACCTGGAATTACAATTTTGCAACCACACGGTTCTCTCCTCAGCTTGCTTCCTTGTATAAGACTATCCTCAACTTTAGACAAAAAATATAGTCTTATACACGGAAAAATATTGTGGGGTGTGTGTGTGTGTGTGTGTGTATTTCTACTGTCATATCAAATAATAGAGCTGCATGTGTTTCACAATTGTTCCCATTTTGTTCATATAATTTAATGCTTGGACAGGTTAGCTACATATAGCTTAATTATAGGGTTTGGTTGGCTTCAGTAGCATGGGAGAAATATCCTCATAACGTGTAGCGATGACATAAGCATCCACTGTCACAGCCAACGGCTCCTCCCAGCTTTCCTACGTTACAACATCATTATTCTGAAGTTATATCTGAAGTTTCCTTTTGACAAGTGAAATAGAAACTCTGCAGCTACAATTTGTTGTAAAGTCCTAAAAATGGGATAGCATGATTGAATGCTTCAAACAAGTTCTGGCTTGGCATCAAATGCTAGAAGAAAAAGAATAACGGAGTTGGCCTCTAAGGCCATCGAGTCCAACCCCTGCTTGATGCAGGAATCCGAATCAAGGCAGATCAAAGGAGATCTGACAGATGGCATGCCCAAAGAATCCAGTTGTTTTGCACTCTTATTGCATTTATGATAAACATTTATTTGTTTGTTTGTTTGTTTGTTTTTACCCCACCTTTCTCCTTGGAAAAGGGCAGCTTACAGTAAAGAGGGATAATATACAGTCCAGTACAATTAAGACATGTTCAAGTATTTGAGAACAAGGAATTGAGGGACACCTTGCAGCAGGCATGTCCAAACTTCGGCCCTCCCGATGTTTTGGACCACAACTCCCAGAATCCCAAGCCTGTATTTCAATGACAAAGGACTGTGGGAGTTGTGATCCAAAACATCTGGAGGGTCAAAGTTTGAACATGCCTGCCTTACAGCATTAATAGACAACATTGCATTAAAGCTACAAGGTTATAAATAGAGATGGGCACGACTAGGGAAAATGACGTTTTCGAGTTGTCGTGTGTCGGAGGCAGTCCGTTTCGGCTCGTTTCCGTTTTTCGCGAAATTTTGCAAAAATTAGTCGGTTCGTTTTTTTCGTTTTTTCATTGTCGTTAGTACTGGTTTGGGGGGGTAGCGGGCTCCTGGAGGGAGCTGCAGGAGTCAGCCAGAGCCACAAGTGACGGACTGGCAGACTCTTTGCACCCGCTGTGTCTCACGTACTTGCATGTAGTGCAATGCAAGTAGATCTGGCTTAGGGTTAAAATGGGTTAGCGCAAGGGCTAGGGTTAGGCTAGTTACGGGTGAGGTTAGGGTGAGTATTGGGGTGCACCTCTGGGTGCCTCTCTGACCCACTTAGAAAGACAGTGTACTGGCGTGTGGGTTAGGCTTAGGCTTAGGGTTCAGGTTTGGGCTATGATTAGTGGGCTGTTTATGCCCGATTGGCACATCCCAGAAGTCTCTGTGGTCAACCTGGCCAAGTGGCCATGCGATTGGTGGAAAATTTGCATGGTCCACTCCCATCATTGCGAATGCGCAGGTGTAAAAATAATAATAATAATAAAATAAAATAAAATCAACGGAGACTTTTTTGCAAGAAAAACCCACTGCTGCTACTGTAAAAATTCAAGCATTTAAAATAGCTAATTTTCGCATGTTTCTGTGGTGCTTTGGTGGGGTTTTGGGCAACGATTTCAAAAAAAAATATTGCGGTCGCCATTTTGGATCCCCCGCACTGCATGGCAAATGGATGCGCCCTCCCAGCCTGGTACCAGCAGCGCAGCAGTAGCAATAGCCAAGGAGAGGGGGGCGGGGAAACCCCCCCCCAAATAAAACACCCTTCTGGCCTGGTAGATGCCCTCAGACAGTTTTCGCCTACTTTTAGGGCCGGGAATCGGGTTTTTTTTAACTTTTAAAAACTTTTTTTCTGTGCTGCTTGGCATTGCGCGATCGCCGCAATGCAAGTAACGAGCACGACAAATCAGACCAAATTGTTCGTTCGTCAGTTCGAGCTCGAATTCTGGCGGAGTAATTCCCATTACCGTTTCCGTAGAGTAACGGATACGAGTAACGTAAACGTAAACGGGAATACCGCTAAGTCGTGCCCATCTCTAGTTATAACTTATAAGTAGCTATAAGCACAAAGTTTATATGAACCTATAGATTCATATGAAATACACATGGTAGTCCATCATTCAGGGAAATCTTTTCCGAAGAGAAAGGTCTTTGTCTGTTTCTGGAAGGACAACAGAGATGGGGCAGTCCTGGCCTCTAGTGGGAGGGAGTTCCAGAGTCTGGGTGCAGCAATTGAGAAGGCCCTTTCATGGGTTCCCACGAGACGTACCTGTGAGGGTGACAGGATGGAGAGAAGGGCCTCTCCTGGTGACCTTAACACCCAAGTCGGTTCATACTGTGAGATTTAATCTTTGAGGTAGCTAGGACCCAGGTCATAGAGTGCTTTGTACGTCAATGTCAGCACCTTGAATTGTGCCCGATAGTTGATTGGCAGCCAGTGGAGCTGTTTTAATAGGGGTGTAATGTGATCTCTGTACCCTGCCCCAGTCAGCAGTCTGGCTGCTGCATTTTGGACCCTTTGAAGTTTCCTGAGACTTTTCATGTACAGAATGCATCATGTGTATTAGTGGTTTTGAGCAACTCTGTGCCAAAACAAACAAAGTAACAGCCAAGAAAACTACCAGACAGAATGAAGATAAGGTAACATTTCACATGAAAGCTGAGCCAACTTTTTTTAAAACAGCAGGACAACTGCAGTGATTCTTCTTGCTCTTCTTCTATAGCAAATGTTTGTGTAGCTGTAAAACAGGCATAGCTGACTGGAAAGCTCAGTGATTTAGGTGGAGTCAGCTTTTTGGAGTTTAATTCCCTATTGTTCCTCTGTGGATAGAGCCAACCTATGTAGCCTTAGGCAAGCTACAAAGTCTCAGGACACTGTTTGCAGAACAGCAATAATACTCTACTAACACTGCTAACAGTGGGAGGTGGTGTTTGCAGTGTAATGTGATTGCTCTTTGCTAGTAATCTGACTGGTAGAGCTCTTTTCTTACCTCTGACATTTGAGGCAAGCCCCTGCTCCCTCTTTGTGTTTGTTGGCTTGGTTCCATTATCTTCACTGATTACTATCTTCTTTCTCTGGCCTCCAAACAAGCACAACACACATGGGAGGCTCTTCCGCATGATGGAGACTCCATCTTCCCCCCTTTTTTATTCTGCTGACTGTAACTAGAGATAGTAAAGGTAAGTAAAGATTACCTTTATCTACTTTAAATGTGTCTAGTGTAGAGTACATTTATAATGCAAAGTGCTAGTTTATGTGGAAAATAAACCAAAGGGGCAGGCAGGGCTGAGACAGAGCTGATCTCTCCACATTTCCCTGGAGAGAAATCATGGGGATATTTCTATCTCTTATTCTGCTAAAGAGGAGGAGTAACCAAAATAACACACAGCCAGAAAAAAGGAGTACCAAACCATTTCTGAACACTCTTATGTCCAGAATAGCCTGGAAAGGGTCACCATATGTTAAAGGTGACATGGCAGTACATTATTATTATTATTATTATTATTATTATTTAAACAGAGTCAATAGAGTGATATTTACAGAAATGGGACTTCATAAACAACTCTTTTTTAAAAAAAATCCGACTGCATTTTATGAAAACAGCAAACTGAACTTTTGAGGAAGTTAATAGCAGTAAAATGAAAGTTGTAATCTTAGCACATCAAAGACTATAACTGTGTTTTTGTTTGCACCTGGAAAGACAGAAGAGCATGGCTGTCAAGTGAATGTCTCTAGAGATGGCAGCCTATAAATAGAGCACTCCTAAGAAGGAAGGTCCGGTGAATGCTTCTTGTCTAGCCTTTACTAATGAAAGAGGGGCAACGAGAGCAGCTTGCGATGAAGATCTTTACAAACCCTGCCGCTTCATAATGCATCCAATATGATATGATTGAGACGTACAAAATAATGTAGGGCATGAGTAAAGTGGATAGAGGGACGCTCTTCTCCCTCTCACAAAATACCAGAACTAGGGGACATCCATTCAAATTGAGGGCTGGGAGAGTAAGAACAGACAAAAGAAAATATTTTTCACCCAGCGTGGTGTTAGTCTGTGGAACTCTCTGCCACAGGATGTAGTGATGGCATCTAGCCTGGATGCCTTCAAAAGGGGATTGGACAGATTCCTGGAGGAAAAGTCCATCACAGGTTACAAACCATGATGGAGATGTGTAATCTCCAGGCTTAAAACCAGGGTACTTCAAGGTACCAGATGCAGGGGAGTGGTATCAGGAGACAGATATCTAGTCTCGTGCGCTCCCAGACGCATCTGGTGGAGCCGCTGTGAGATACAGGAAACTGGACTAGATGGGCCTTTGGCCTGATCATACAGGAAGCTGGACTAATGGGCCTTTGGCCTGATCATACAGGAAGCTGGACTAGATGGGCCTTTGGCCTGATCCAGCATGGCTCTTCTTATGTTCTTATGTTATGTTCTTCCTCCCTGTATTTGCTGTCACTGGTAGGGGTGCTAGGTTCCAGGGCACAGGTTGGCACCTTCTTAGGGAGTTGCTCTGATATCTTGGCTTTCTCGGGTTGGAGGGTAGAGAAACCACAGCATGAGCAATGCTGGAAGATGAGAAGAAAGTTTGATTTGTGTGCATGAGGCACCTTTAAAGCTTGGGTCCCTTTCTGCCTCCACTCTGCCCTGGTGTCAGGGCTCATGGTCTCAGCACACAATCATTTGCATGTGTGCTGCGCTTGTTTCTTGCCCAATCTTTGTCCTGCCTCTTTTGCATCAGCAAGGGTCAACCCATTCGGCCCACCCCATCTCAGGTTTGGCACTAAAAGCTCAGGGGAAAGGATGCTGCTGATTGGACAACTCAAGCTTACATTCTCAAAAGCATTTTCACATACAGAGCCCTAAAGGCACATGACCCATCCTTATGCTGCAGCAGCAGTGAAGAAATAGTAGTCACATTGATTCGTATTTTGTCAGTTTGCTATTGGCTGCATAGACACAAAACCAACATGGAAATCTAGGTTCCACGTTAAAGTCTGCATAATATGTTGATTTAGTTTTGCTGTTTGGGAAAAGGAAATGAGTCATTTGCAGCCTAGGAGGAGCTGGGTTTCTGTACATGTATCTTGAACCACCCAATGGTTTACCTTTACAAATTCCCGGCTATCTCAGTTGATCAGTCGATTTCCGTTTCTGAGAATGGTGATGGCTAGGAATAAGCATGAATAGTGACCACATGTAGCAACATAGAGCTTATCCATAAATAAAAATACGCTGTTTTTGTTTAAAAAAAACTGGAAACTGTTCATGAAATGTGGGGTGGAGGTGGGAAATTGGCATTTCAATATGCCACTTATTCAAATAATTATTGCTTTGTTTCTTGAAGGAGATGGATGGCAGCCAGGAAAATATTGTTTTGCGCTGTTTATTCTTTTACCGGATCCACGGGTGAATGATATTTCCCATGAAAATGAATTTATTCAGAACTTCATTTTGATTTAATAGAAAAATGGCTCATGCCACGGCAGCGCGGAATGCACATTTTTCTCCCGGCACTGACTCTTAGCCTGAAAGCGCCCGGAGCTTCCAAGTCTTCGGTCGGCATTCTCTCCTTATCAGGCAAACTTGCTCAAGATTAATTTTCCCGGCGTGCCTTCCTTTTAAAGTGGCTGTTTTTCAATGCCATTTAAAGACAGCATGTTGATAAATCCCCACCGGTAGCGTGCACAAGCTGAATGAAGGGACTACCATCAGTCTATCCCACATCTGGAAAATAACAGGTGCCTTATGAAGAATGGCTTCGCCTGCGTGAATGAACACACACACACACACACACACACACACACACACACACACACACACACACACACACACACACACACAGAGGCTGTCTTGCAACATAATTTGTCAAATGAGGTAGGTTGTCCTATTTATCTTAAATGGGATCAGGCCAGGGAGAAGGCAAAAGACCACCTTCTGTATTGGAGAGGATATTTTTAGTGAGATGCATAAAAATGCTTATTTGTAAACAGGCAAGATACACTCATAACGGGTCACGATCCAAGGATTGTTCTAACAAGCACCTGCTTTAACACCACACGGGAACGGCACCTATTTGCTTCTGAGCAGAGCTGAGACCTCTACCTTATAGGTTTGAGTCAGTCTCAAGAACGTTGAATGACCTTTGCTTTCCAAAGGAGGGACACCTTCAGAATACAACTGTGTGATGAGATTTGTCTTTAGGGATTTGCTACGATTGAAATGCCAAACATGGCTTAAGGTCTTCAGTCTTATTTAAATTTGTAATAGGGGAGGTGATGTTTCTCCTCCTTCCGTGCACTTTATCACAATATCTCTCTTCCGTGTAACTGTATTATTTCGGTAACTGCCATGTTCATTAGACAATTGATTTTTTTTTAAAAGCATTACTTTGTTAATTTCACTGTTTCAAATCTGTGTAAGGTTGTATGGGGGTTGGTACTGTTTTAGTTGTTTCAGGGGGGCTACCAGGTAGATTTTGTGACTGTCCATGGACCACTTAATTATTGGGGGTGGGGGTTTCTTGGTTGGGTACAATTTGGAAAAGTTCTTGCTGTGTCATTGGTGGTGAGTGGGTGTCTGTGTGTAACATAAACAGTAGCAGCTCTTGCCCTTTTTAAAACTTTTGTGCTGCCCATATCCAGAGAGTCTCTCTTGTGCTGAATGATTGGCCTTTTTTTGCAAGGGACTGAATCTCTGGGCCTTTTCACATGACCCCTAAACTCCACGGCAAATGGCTCCCAGCTCCGGAGCTTAAAATTATTTCCCCACCAGCTCCGGAGTTTACAGATAATTAAGTGCGACCACGCCCACCTAAGCGCGTCCCAGCGTACTTTTCAGGTACCTGCTCTCGGAGGGTGAAAATTCCTGATGCGGATATAACAGTAGTGACTGCCGGGCTCTCCTTGCTTCTGTTTGTTCTTTTTTTTGCCCCCCGCCCCTTTAAGAGATCTGAATGCAGTGCCGGGAGCAAAGCGAGATGGCAGAACGGAGGTGAGCGGCATTCTTTTCTTCCTTTTTGTCTCCCTCCCCTCACGCAGCCAGCAGCCAGGAGTGCGGAGGGGGTGGGAACGCAGGAACCGCGACAAACCCCTAAGATCTCTGGTCCGAATTTAAGTGGCCAGCAGATCTTAGGGGTCATGTGAAAAGGCCCTCTGTTGCCTTGCTTCTGCTTTTTTCCCTAGTACTTTTTAAAGGATTCTTTTGGACTATTGGAGTGTCAGGAAATGCAAATGCAGTGGTGCCTCAACTTACGAATTTAATCTGTTCCAAATGCATGCTCTTAAGTCGAACTACTCTTAACTCGGGGTACCTATCTTAAAAAATTAAAAAATAAATTAAAAAATCAAAAAGAAGAAAGAAAAATATTTGTAAGTCGAGCAGACCATATCTAAAATTAAAGTTAAAACGCCAGCAGTTTTCCGCTCTTAAGTTATTTGCTCTTAAATCGAGCTGCTCTTAAGTCGGGGTACCACTGTAATAAGATGTAAGTAGCAAATCAAAAAGAGCTTAACAAAATACTAGTACTGTACATGAAAAGTGAAAGAAGCACATCAAACCTGAAATGAAAGAAATACAAAAAATGTTCTCCATTAAGATCCCAGCTGCAACTTAGGGGGATATTTTTTTTTTTTTTTTTGCTCCTAGGGCAAGTCGCATCATGTGCCATATACTCCACCAAGCATGGCAGCAAATCTCCCCCAAGAAAATGCAGGAGAATCTAGCACACTCTAGAAAGAAAAGATTTATGCTTTCAGACAAAGTAAAGTAAATGGGGTAGTGAAGCATCACCATTTATTTGTCTGGGAGTTGAGTCATGGCTACTGGACTTCTTTTTTGAGAGATAGAAACGTTTCGCTGTTCATCCAAACAGCTTCATCTGTCTGAATACAGCTAGTGCAAGAGACCTTCTTATAGTCAGCTTGACCTCTTGTCCCCTTGTCTGATTGGCTCATAAGATGAACAAAGCCTGAATAGGCTCGTTAGGGAGACATTAGTGTCCATGGCCTTAAGGTAAACAATGGCCTAAGGTGCTGAAACCCATCAAGAATGGGTCGTTAGCTGTCAAGAATGGGTCGTTAGCTGTGACCTGGTGGTGAAGGCTCCTTGATTTGCCTGGGTACTGTGGAAAGTACAGCCTGGTAAGTAGCAGCTAGACTATGCCGGAGCCCCCCACCTCTGTTGAGGGAGGGATTTTCAATGCTGACATGAATGGCTTCCCTTACTCCTCTCTCAAACCACCTCTCTTCTTTGTCTAATATGTGTACAATATAGACCTGTAGAACTGGAAGGGATCTCAGAGGGGCATCAGGTCCAACCGCCTGCCAAGGGAGCAACTTTTGAGTTAAAGCAAACTCTGACAATTGGCCATCTAACCTCTAGTTAAAAAAACCTCCCATGAAGGATAGTCCATTGCCTTCCGAGGCAGCCCATTCCACTCTCTGACAGCTCTTACTGTCAAGACATTCTTCCAAATGTTCAGGTGAAATCTCTTTTCTCGCAATGTGAATCAATTACCCTCAGATGCTACCCTCTGGAGCTGCCGAAAACAAGTTTGCTCCAGCGTCCACGTGACAGCTCTTCAAATATTTGAAGATGAGTATCTTTTCTTCGTGAGGTTAAACAAATCGAAACTCCCTCGGCCATTCTTCATCAAGCTTCTGCACCGAGCCATTTTTTTCTAGACTTTTCACTATCCCTGGTTACTCTCCACCTAGTTCAGGAATGGCCAAACTTCAGCCCTCCTGATGTTTTGGACCACAACTAACCTGAATACAGGTGGCTGTGAAGGGGCAATGTTGGGTGCCCACAGAAAGGGCTCCGAGTGCCACCTTTGGCACCCGTGCCATAGGTTCGCCAACACTGACCTAGTTGATTATGTGACCTTGTGAATGTATATGTGATATAGTATGGGGAATCATGGGACCCTGAGGCGCTCCGCAGGCTAATGGTCAAGGTGTTGAACAAGAGTCCCCCCCCATCACTACTACCATTCACAAAGTGGCATCACACAAGGGAAAATCCCAGAAGCTGACTCTTTTTTTTAAGCAGTTCACCACTTCTCACCCAAACATAAAGCAATTGTCATGGCTGTTGTTCAATAAGCATGGGTGGTATTGAGCAGAAGAGGGTATCCTGTAGACCACTGGTTCTCAACCTGTGCGTCCCCAGATGTTCCTGAACTGCTACTCCCAGAAACCCCTTCCAGCACAGCAAGTGGTGGAGGCTTCTGGGAGTTGCAGTCCAGGAACATCTGGGGACCCATAGGTTGAGAACCACTGCTGTAGACCATCTTGACTGCTGCCATTGGTGTTGTCAACATTCAGGCTACCCTTTGCTATGTAAATATAGCTTGGCATCCTTTTTCCTTTTCCTTTTTTTTGGGGGGGGGGCACCTAGGCCAATGCAGGCATGATATTTTGCAGCGGTACTGGGTGAGTCCCTGGATTTTTTAAATCATAGGTACATTCTGAAACCAGAGAGGTTTTTTAACAATTGATATCCTTCTTAAACAGTAGTCCCAGAACTGGACAAAGAAGTCCAGGTAAATAGCGCAATACTATTACTATGATTAATTAAGAAGTACAACTCAGGCACCAGTACTCATCTGTGAACTGGAAACGGCAGTGACCTCTTTGGGACAGAGCTTTTTACATGAATAATAATGCAATCTTTACAGACTCATCCTTTTAAATTGTGAACAGAGAGTCATCCATTGAGGGAGAATTCTATCTACCTCCATGCAGGTGGACGATGCATTGTTTGACAGCCTCTGTTCTTTTATGTTTGCCTGCAGGTTGGAATAATTGAAGACTTTTTATACCAATTAGAAGACAGTTTCTTAAAGACCAAGAAACTCAGAACAGCAAGGAGGCAAAAAATGAAAATGAAGCGGCTCCAAAGTGAACATCCGTGCTAGGCCAACTGGGGGAAGAGGCTCCCGTCCTGCACCAGGGATGGCAAGAAGGGCATTAATATAGCAGGAATTTGACAGCTGGGACAACAAAGGCTGGCCTTCAAATTAATGAGGTATCCCCCTCCATATGGCTCATCTTTAGTAACAAGCTCTTGCACTTCATTAGACTCATCTGACGGGAATAAATGTTCAGAGGATGCTTGACTGGATTCTGATGCAGGATGGTCTTGTTTATTCAAATCTGGCTGAGAATCTGGATCATTTACGTGGGATCATTCTTTTACACCCAGTCCAACTCACACAGGTTTCCCAGCCATATCAGTGGATCTTTTTCCAGGGAAGATTCAACTATGTGTATCATAAGAACATAAGAACATAAGAAGGGCCATGCTGAATCAGGCCAAAGGCCCATCTAGTCCAGCTTCCTGTATCTCACAGCGGCCCCACCAGATGTGTTTGGGAGCGCATGAGACTAGATATCTGTCTCCTGATAACACTCCCCTGCATCTGGCCCTTGAGTACCCTGGTTTTAAGCCTGGAGATTACACATCTCCCTCATGGTTTGTAACCTGTGATGGACTTTTCCTCCAGGAATCTGTCCAATCCCCTTTTGAAGGCATCTAGGCCAGATGCCGTCACCACATCACGTGGCGGCAGGGAGTTCCATAGACTAACAACGCGCTGTGTGAAAAAATATTTTCTTTTGTCTGTTCTTACTCTCCCAGCCCTCAATTTGAGTGGATGTCCCCTAGTTCTGGTATTTCGTGAGAGGGAGAAGAGTGTCCCTCTATCCACTTTACTCATGTATCTTTTTTTAAAAATCCAGAATTATGCAAAACAGATTATACCTTCTAATGAAATTTCCCATGCTTACAAAAGTTTGTTTTCCTGGACCATAACTTCCAGAATTTAATAGCCTCCCTAGGAAGATTATAGGAGTTGGGAGTGGGGATGGGGAATCCATTTTTTAAATTTCATGTACATGTCATTATACAAAACAATAGTAAGGCCACACCTGGAGTATTGTGTACAATTCTTTTCACCGCATCTCAAGAAAGACATAGTGGAACTGGAAAAGGTGCAGAAGAGAGCGACTAAAATGATTACTGGGCTGGGGCACCTCCCTTATGAAGAAAGGCTAAAACACTTGGGGCTCTTTAGTCTGGAAAAGAGGTGCCAGAGGGGGGTTATGATTGAGACGTACAAAATAATGCAGGGCATGAGTCAAGTGGATAGAGGGAAGCTCTTCTCCCTCTCACAAAAAAACAGAACTAGGGGACATACACTCAGACTGAGGGCTGGGAGAGTAAGAACAGACAAAAGAAAATATTTTTTCACCCAGCGTGTTGTTAGTCTGTGGGACTCCCTGCCACAGGAGGTGGTGATGGCATCTGGTCTGGATGCCTTCAAAAGGGGATTGGACAGATTCCTGGAGGAAAAGTCCATCACAGGTTACAAACCATGATGGAGATGTGTAATCTCCAGGCATAAGACCGGGGTACTTCAAGGGCCAGATGCAGGGGAGTGGTATCAGGACACAGATATCTAGTCTCATGCGCTCCCATAGGCTTCTGGTGGGGCCACCATGAGATACAGGAAGCTGGACTAGATAGGCCTTTGGCCTGATCCAGCATGGCTCTTCCTATGTTCTTATGTCACACATAAAATCAGAGGATGCCTGAGTGCTTTCCACCACTGCCTCTCAACATGTGGACAAGGATGTGCTCCACCCATGTACCACTGAGCTGAATGAAGCCCACCAAACATGCTTTGATTACCCCGCAAATACCCACAGGCAGATATCCAAGAAATCCCATGAGTCCTGGTAGCTACATATGGCTGAGTGGGTAAGGTTCATTGCAGCTCCAGGGGAGATAAAATGATGCACAGGATGCCAAGGGGTGACCAACTGAGCAAATAATCAGATGTATATAAACCCCACCAGAACCTACCCAAAGCTCCTCCTTCCCCCTCCAGCGAATGAATCTTCGGCCCTCTACATGTTTTGGACCACAGCTCCAAGAATTCTGAGCCTAGATTGCCAATGAGAAAGGACTTTGGGAGTTGTGGTCTAAAACATCTGGAGTGCCAAAGGTTCACCACGACTACCGCAAACACATGCAGAAAAGTCCCAACACTATACCTGACCTGGTACTAGCATAACACATTTCCTTTAATTGTAGTTGATGGTGAGGGGGAGGAAAAACTGCTCCTTCACTTGGCAGGTCTGCCAGGTGAGTGGCTACCCGGTACTTGCTGTTTCAGAGTCCAAACTGAAACAGGGAACAGGACCTTCTCGTGTCACAAGGAGTGGAGTCTTGCACTGGTAAAATAGCCTTCATGTCCACATACATAAATGAAAGAGTGCAAAAAGCACACCAAGTGCCTGCACTACCTCCTCAATACATATGCTTCAGTACATATACAAAAGGACCCCTGTCGTCATGTGGAAATGAAACCCCCTACACTGAAAACCATAGGTCAATATAGGCGAACCTATGGTATGGGTGCCAAAGGTGGCACTTGGAGCCCTTTCTTTGGACACCCAAGATCGCCCCTTCACAGCCAATTGTATTCAGGTTAAATTGCTGTATTGGCAGTTTGAAAAACATTGGTGGATTTTAAATAGCAGTTTGGGCACTCGGTCTCTAAAAGGTTCGCCATCATTGCCATAGGTAATCATGTGTGCTATGTATAGCATGAAAAAAAGAAAAAAAACGGGGGGGGGGGCATTTTCACTTCTATTGCCAGAATTGGCCACTAGTGGTGACAGAGATTATGCTATGTATTCTTCACTACAAAAATTCATAGCACAGTCTCTGGTGCCCTCTAGTGGTCCTTTCTGGTAATAAATGTGGAAAAATATTTTTCTTTTAATATTTCCAGAACGTGGATAAATGAACCTGTGGACCCTGATCCCACAAAAAGGGGGTACAAACATTGCAAAACATTGTGCTTCTACCCCCCCCCCCCGGGAGTGGGCAGAAGATGGGATGCCAGACCAACACACACAATCCAAACTCAAACCTGCTGGTCCTCCAACACAAGACACATAGAGATTTATTTCAGCTGGGGCTCAGTAACCAAGGATCCCTCTTAAGAACATAAGAACAGCCCTGCTGGAACAGGCCACGGCCCATCCAGTCCAGCATTCTGTCTCACACAGTGGCTCACCATTTGCTTCAAGGTATTCCCATGAAGATGTCTTCAACTGCTTATGATTCCCTGCAAATTGCATTGAGAGATATCCTGCCTCTCTGTCCAACCCGAAGGTTGTCCTTAGGCATCCATAATGATAGCCATTGATACCCTTGTTCTCCATGAACTTGTCCAATCCTTTCTTAAAGCTGTCAAGGCTGACAGCTGTCACCACTTCTTCTAGCAGGGAGTCCCACAGACCTCTTATTTCTTGTCAACCACAAAACAATAGAAAAGTAAAATATGAGACACTTACTTCACTACAGAATCTTCTGCCTTTATAAGCCCTCTCAGGAAGTCTTTCTACTTCTCCAAGACATTCATTTCTTAGACAAGGAAAACTGAAAACATGTAAGATCAAGATGTTCAAGCAGTCTCTCAAACTTGGAAGCAGCTGGTGACAAGCTACGTAGGGAATTATCAGTACCTGTACTTGTGTTGTAGGTTTAACAGGTTGCAACTAAGCGACATTCCAAAAGTAACATGATGGCTAAAATTCTGTTCTGTAGGTCCACCTGAGCAATGGAGTTGACATCAGAAGGCAGCAAGCTGCTGCTGATTGATGGCAACTTCACAGTGCGTGCAACTTGTATACAACATAACACAGCCGCAGGCACCCCAAAATCACCAAGCAGGCTTTTAATCAGCAGCGATTTGCTGCCGCCACCATCATCATCACTGTTATGCACTTGCAGCTGCGCAGCAGGAATTCAGCCAAACAGTAACTGAAAAGCTGCTTTTATAATAATAGGTAATTATTTTTTATCATCACTATTCACAGACATACTAGGATACTTTAGAGATATTTTGAAAGGAAAATTTCAAGCTTTGGGACATTGTTATCAACCCTGAGAGGCAAACAAATATTATCCCTTTTAGTCTCTTTCAGCTAGAATCCTGTTGAGGATTTAGGCCAACATAAATATAACTACTGAATATCAATCACAAACGTAAGTCTCTACTAAGTAACGATTTGCTGCTCAAGTTCCTTATTGTGTGTCTGTCATGTAATTTGGTATGCGATTATGTCATTAATTAACAGCAACATGTCACTGCATATGTTATTTACAGAATTACACTTTAGCTGGTGTAACTTCCCAACAGGATTTTAGCCTTTGTTTCATATTTTCAGCATGCAATACCAAGGCCGAGAAGCAGAGAATATTGTCTTGCATTTTAGTAAGAATTAAATAACACATGAGGTCACAATCAATTATTTGTGAAAGCACAGCAATTAACAACAACGACAACCAGGCTGCCCCCTCTCAAATAATGAATGAAGCAACAGATTTCTTTTTAACACTAAAATTTCAGGTCCTCACTCAGGCATTCACTGTGCCAGCCCTGCCAAGGTTTACCACGCCTTCGGATCATTTGCCTCGGCACATTCAATGGTTTATCACCGAGTTCAGCCGGTTCAATCTTTGGGGAACACAGCATGATTTCCCCTTTCCGATGCCTATGGCTTTTCCACCGTGCACTGCTAGAATATATTTCTCCTGAAGCCCGGCAAGATTTTCGCAGGCTCTTAAATCAAAATGCATGCAAAGCAGATGAGCCCACCAGCATGATAACATCTTGATTTATGCAACTGTGACTCCAAGAAATGGTATAATGGAATCAAAAATTGATCAAATGTTTTCTGCATAATCTAGGCTATTTTGAGTTAGCACATTCTTCGGAGAGTGTGCTGCAAAGTATTATGGTACTATGGAGGCAAAGGTAATTGAGCCACAAATTTTTGGAGGGGAGGGAGAGGGGGGATGGAATTTGATGATACTGTGACAAGCACCCCATGTTGATGAAAGGAGGCAAGGTTAATTCGGAAGAATAACTTGCCAGGACTTGTTAAGAATGCCGTCTAAATATTTCCTCTTTATTCAAAGCATTGCGTTGTAAGTAAAATGCATAATGCGCTCAAGTGTCTCATGGCGCCACCCATAGCATCTAGTTTAAGGTCAATCTTTTCTTCCTTGGTTTCAATAAATGAATATATCTGTTGTATGAAACCGGTACAATGTCTATAAAAAAGGTAAAGGTTTTCCCCGCACATGCGTGCTATTCGTGTCTGACTCTAGGCTCAACACTGGCTCAAGCCGAAGAGCCAGTGTTGTGCAAGTCCATGGCCATGTGGCCAGCATGGCTGCAAGGAAACACTGTTTTACCTTCCCACTTTTTATGGTAGTATCTATTCATCTACTTCCATTTATATGCTTTCAAACTGCTAGTTTGGCAGGAGCTGGGGTTATCAGTGGGAGCTCGCTCTGCAGTGTGGCACCCGGGATGCGAACTGCCGAGTTTGCAGCCAACAGTTTTCACAGCCTTAGTCTCCTGAGCCACCACGCCCACTATAATGTCTATACTCATCTGTTATTGTCAGGATTGCCGAACTGTCTCTTACTCAAATTAGATTTTCAGCCAAACCCACATACAACCCCCCCAAAAAACGGTGGGATGCTTTGATTATCTAGTACAGTGATGGTGAACCTTTTAGACCGAGTGCCCAAACTGCAATTCAAAGCCCACTAATTTTTTTTTTGCAAAGTGCCAATACAGTAATTAAACTTGTATACAGGTGGCTATGAAGGGGCGATGTCGAGTGCCCACAGAAAGGGCTCCGAGTGCCACCTTTGGCACCCATGCCATGGGTTCGCCATCACTGATCTACTATCTTAATTTTATGGCAAATGTGTTACATGCAAAGATTGTTGTAAATACAGAGTCATGTTGCCTAGATCATCTCAGGAAATAATGCTGCAAGAGTGGGTTTGTTGTTAAAATCAGCATTCAAAGAGGTAATACACAACTGTAATGAAATAAGACAGCAATGAGCCTGACAAGTGTGTTCATCCAGATGTTGTTGGATACACACCCTTGCATTCTGCGCTCTTGGCTAGGCTGCCAGAAGTTGTAGTCCAATAACATCTGAAAGGCTGCATTTTGCCCATCCCTGAAGCAAAAGAGAGAACAAGGGGAGAGGGTGGAGATGAAAGACTAACGTGGCAGCATATGCATTACTAAAAGATAGGTCTAAAATATAGTAGCTGCGGGGTTTCAGAACTTAGCTAGAGACAGAAGCTGGGAACTCGACTCTCCACTGTGCTTCCTTGACAAGAGGTGGACTTGCTGATTCATAGTATCCCTTCCAGATCTGCCCGTTTAAGCCGGTAGCAGTTGTGAAATGCATTAGCAACCAAAAAATGAGAACACAGACTTGTATCCAGAAGCAACTTTGGGGATAACATTTCACCCCAAAGGTTGCAACTGCGACCCGCTCTGCCTCTTGGTGCTGTACCTGCAAGCAGCAACAAAACAAGTAGCACCATATGTATTCAGACCTGTCAAGTGTATTCAGACCTGTCAAGTGTCACATTTGTTTTGCGGGACATTCATGGATCAATCACTCTTTCCCGCCATCTTCCCAAAAAATTATTTTTCCATGAAATGTCCTGCATTTCCAGCAGTGGGCAGCTGAGTTCCAGATGCTGCTGGGCGGCCATGTGGCCGGCTGCCAGGTGGCCCGCCAGGGAGCACTTCTCCCTGCGCAACCCCTAACCCACACACCACCAGCTGTCCGGATTGGTATATATATCCCCTAGAAAGCTGAGACACCTAGGTCACAGTGAGCATTTTGAAGCTGCCGCAAGGGATTCTGGGAAACCTGTATGCAAATGAGGCTCCACCCCCTATCCGAAGGGCCCGGCTGCCAGTGCCCTGTCTCCCTGGAGCTCCTAGTCCTGTGCAGCCGTGGGGAACCCTTGACAGCTATGTATGTATTTAGCACTTTTGTTGTGTAGGGCTGCTCATGAGCCGTTACGGAACACTCGGAAGCACAGAAGATTCTGCCAGACATTTTGTAGGCACCAAAAATTGGAGGGCAGTTCTACAACATCTTCTTGAAGGGGTGGGGGGGCTTCTTAATTTGCTCATGAAAGTATGTTATCTGTCAGAAGGAAAGGTGGTGTGGTGTGGGGAGCTGACCCCTTATACAAAATGGCTGGACAGTGGTGAAGAAATGAAGCCTGTGGCAAGATATAAGTAAAGAAAGGCAAGGGTGGGGAGGTAGGAATCTACTGAGAAATCAAATGATTTGCTATGGGGTGACCACACAAAGTAGAGAAGAAACAGGAGCCCCAGAGGAGAAAATACCACCATGTAGTCATTACAATTAAAAGAGGAATTCAGAAAAATATATAAGCCCAACATGCTGTTATTATGAATCTTATCTGTCAATCCTCTCAGGGGCACAACCCTTCTACATCCTTTTAATCTTAAAAGCAGTGGGCAAGGGTGGGTTCCATTCTTCTAAATTTCCATTTCTGAACAACATTTATTGTCACAAAGACCAGATTTAACTGTGAGCCCTTTTTCTCTGACAATCCATCATCAGGCGCCACCAGATCTAGGACGCCTTTCTACAGTCTATGAGAGATAATAATAGAATGTATTACCCTGACCTTTTCCGTTTTGCCTGGCAAGGCTATTGGGAAGATTTTTCTCTCCTCCCTTCTTAACCACCTCATTAACCTGGGAGGGAAAGGGGAGGATGGGGCAGATAATTAGCCTGTAGCATATTAAAAAGGTTAACACTAAATGGCACACTCCCTAGCCCAATTCAGTCATGGTGGGTATTAGAGAAAGCTGGCATCATGTTCTGCCTTTATAAACTACAAGTGCCTTCCACATTTCCTTGGGTGGTCATCGTCTATATGTCTGAAGAAGTGGACGTGTCCATGAAACGTTACATTAAAATATGAAAGTTAGTCTTTAAGGTGTAATATGTTTTGTGCCTTTTGTTTTGTTTTTCTTTGATTTTTACCTGCAAGAACATAAGAAGAGTACTTGTCTTTTAAGTGGTTTGCAGAGGATCGTCTTCCATAAAATGTCCCGCAAGAGACAGGCGGACCAAGCAAAATGAAATACAAATGCAAATACAATGGGGGATAACTTTCCAACCCCCCCTCCCCAAAAAAATCATCTTGCAACATGCGAACTTACTGGGATAAAAACACCCCTACATCAGGATTGCACCACTGTGAAGGAAATCAAGTCCAAATGTTCATGGCAAGCTGGATTTTGCCAAGAACGTTACTCTTAGATGTAAATCAGGAGAGGTGGAGGAAGCAGTGGTTGCTCTTTTAAGGTTACAGTTAAGATAGCTGCAGATTGGAAGTCACACCCCAGCTCTTTAAACCCTAGCTTAAATTTAAAACACAAAAAAGGGGCAGGGATCTTTAGATTTTTATTATTTACAGTGTTCCCATTATGGTGAGATACGTTGTGTTCTAATTAAATTACAGTCTTCTTCTGTCCGTTCTTTTGTGTCAAAGTGTTGATCACATTGTGGATCAATGCTCTCCATGTCTTCTATTTCTTACAGCTCCTTTTAGTTCCATCAAAGTAATTCCAGTACCCCTTCTAATAGTGCCTCGTGGTGCAGTGGTTAAACTACTGTACTGCAGCTATAACTGTGTTCATGATGTGGGGTTCAATCCCGGCTCATGGATGACTCAGCCTTCTATCCTTCTGAGGTCAGTAAAATGAGTACCCAGCTTGCTGGTGTGGGGAGGGGGCAATGTGTAGCTTGCATTAAAAATTGTAAACTGTAAATAAAATTTTATTTATATATGTTTATACTGCCTGTCTTCCAGAGGGAACTCCGGGTGGTGTACAACAATCACATAGCAATAAAATAAACACTCCAACCAATTAAAAATGCTCGGCAAGATGGCGGAACAAAGCAAAACAAAAACACCCCCCAAAAAAACCAATGGTCGCCAAATGTAAGCAGAACACTCAGTTTTTCTTATAGTGTCAAATGAGTCCTTGGGTGGCCCTTCATTTTTACCACTGACTAATCCCAGCATAACTGTGTTTTCGAGTAAGTCAGCTTGTATAACATGACCCAAGTATACGTTAAGTTTTTGTTTGGTGATCTTGGTCTCTAAAAGGTTCACCATCAGTGCCCTAGACCAGGGGTGCCCAAACTTTTTGTAAGGAGGGCCAGATTTGGTGGCTGAGAATGTGTCAGGGGCCGGTTGCTCCCCAACCCTGCCACCCCACTGCAAGTCCCACCCACTTTCTTTAAAAAAACATGGGGTGAAGGAGGGGGAGGGAGGGGCAGGCCAGCCAGCCGCAGGCCACTCAGAATGGCCTGACAGGCCAGATTTGGCCCCCGGGCCGGACTTTGGGCAGGCCTGCCCTAGTAGACCATATAGATAGATAGACAGACAGACAGACAGACAGACAGACAGACAGACAGACAGATAGATTCAAAACCCACTAATTTTTTTGCAAAGTGCCAATACAGCAATTTAACCTGAATGCAGGTGGCTGTGAAGGGAAGATGTCGGGTGCTCACAGAAAGAGCTCAGAGTGCCACCTTTGGCACCTGTGCCATAGGTTTGCCAACACTGGTCTAGGGCTTTCTTGTTGCTAATCCTCGTTTTTCGTGAGATACATAGTAGTTATCTCCAGAACCACCCTAGTTACAGCAATTATGTACAAATGGATATCTGTTCATACACGCTAAGATATGATAGTGTCATGTATAGCTGTTTCCTTTTTGATGAGCCACAAATGGCTACCCTATGCATGACACTTCACCAGCTCTAAAATGAAGTTTAATAAATCTATTGTGGAGGAGTGCGTGTTATGCTACCATATTAAAGAAATAAACATAGCATATATTTTAATAAATCTAGAATGTGCATGTGGCTTTTTGGTTCTTGCTATTCAGTATCAATGAAACGTCTAATGTTCCCCCAACTCGGAGAAAGCTGCAGGAGTCCATGAATCTTGAATAATTGACAACTCCTCCAAATTTCTCACTCCTATGATGTGCCTTGACAGAGCTCAAAAGAGCATGTCTGTGCAGTCTGAACATGGGAAGATAAGATTATGGTTATATTCTACAAAAATACTTAGGGTCACTGAAACTGATGGGCTTTGAAATGATAGGCAGAACTTGTAGAGAGAAAGGCAACCTTCTCTATAATTCTGCAGATCAAACCTCATCTGTAATTTAGATAGTATTCAATGAGTGTGGTTACCATTCACACTGGCATTTCTTCAGATGTGTGCTTAAACAACTGCACTTGAAAATTAAGCCTGGGTTTAGCTTCCAAAGACCTATCACAAACCAAAGCACACTAAAACACAAGATCGGGTGGTGATTCAAAAAGTGCATGCCAGTGTGAACAAATCTTTTTCTCTATTGAAGACAGCACCATGTCTAAATAAATTGTCTATTTTATACCACATCCTTCTGGCAACAAGGGAAACCAAGAGTACTTACAAAAGCATTATTAAAACAGGTAAAATATGATAAATTAAGGGGGGATTAAACACATTACAAATGAAAACTACTGGTTAAATATAATCTAAAACAATTTTAAAAGCATGTTTTAAAATGTTTAAAAATGCAACTCCCCCATTAAAGCCCATTCCTTAGCAGCTAGTCACTTACTAAAATCCAGTCTAAAAATAAATTACTTTGCCTGCCAATGAAGTTGCGTTTATAACTTGAGATATATCTTCAGATTTGATGACATAATAATTTAAATCCAACAGAAACCAATACCTTTATAGACCACTAGAAAAACCTCCCAAGTCTGCAATTTTTTGTGAATCATGACCTCCTTCATGTACTAATGTGAAGAATCTGAAGACCAAAGGTTCATGGCAAGAGGGATTTTGCCAGGAGAGTTACTCTTCAATGCAAAATCAAAAAGTCCTTGGCAAGATGGATTTCACCAGGCACATCTTTCTTGGATGTAATTCAAGAAAGATCAAGCTGCATTAGCGCTGCTGTGTTTAATTTACAACTGAAGCAGCTGTGGGTTGGATGTCACAACCCAGTTCTTGAGAAAAGGCACAAACTAGGTACATACACACCCTTCTAATTTGATCTTTCATTGAAATAGACATATCAATGCTTGTCTTAGGGAAGGAGGGAGGAATGACACAGAAAACCCAAGTCCTGGGAATTGGGATGATAATATAGTAAACCGACTACGTTTTCAACTGGGATCTGATTAAAATCTAAATAAGAACATAAGAACATAAGAAGAGCCATGCTGGATCAGGCCAAAGGCCCATCTAGTCCAGCTTCCTGTATCTCACAGCGGCCCCACCAGATGTGTTTGGGAGCGCATGAGACTAGATATCTGTCTCCTGATACCACTCTCCTGCATCTGGCCCTTGAAGTACCCTGGTTTAAACCCTGGAGGTTACACATCTCCATCATGGTTTGTAACCTGTGATGGACTTTTCCTCCAGGAATCTGTCCAATCCCCTTTTGAAGGCATCCAGGTCAGATGCCATCACCACATTGTGTGGCAGGGAGTTCCATAGACTTACAACGCGCTGGGTGAAAAAATATTTTCTTTTGTCAGTTCTTACTCTCCCAGCCCTCAATTTGAGTGTATGTCCCCTAGTTCTGGTATTTTGGGAGAGGGAGAAGAGCTTCCCTCTATCCACTTTACTCATACCCTGCATTATTTTGTATGTCTCAATCATATCCCCCCTCAATCGCCTTTTTTCCAGACTAAAGAGGCCCAAATGTTTTAGCCTTTCTTCATAAGGGAGGTGCCCCAGCCCAGTAATCATTTTAGTCGCTCTCTTCTGCACCTTTTCCAGTTCCACTATGTCTTTCTTGAGATGCGGTGACCAGAATTGTACACAATACTCCAGGTGGGGCCTTACTATTGTTTTGTATAATGGCATTATAATGTTGGCTGTTTTATTTTCAATCCCCTTTTTGATAATCCCTAGCATGGAATTGGCCTTCTTCACCGCTGCCACACATTGAGGAGACACCTTCATGGAGCTGTCCACCAACACACCAAGATCTCTTTCCTGATCCGTCACGGATAACTCAGAGCCCATGAGTTGATAGATGAAGTTTGGATTTTTTGCCCCAATATGCATTACTTTACATTTGGTTACATTAAAACGCATTTGCCATTTCTCAGCCCATTCCCCCAGTTTGGAGAGATCCTTCTGGAGCTCTTCACAATCTTCTCTGGTTTTTACCACACAGAAAAGTTTTATGTCATCGGCAAACTTGGCTACCTCACTGTTTATCCCTGTCTCCAGGTCATTTATGAACAGATTGAAAAGCACCGGTCCCAGGACAGAGCCCTGGGGCACACCGCTTTTCACTTCTCTCCATTGTGAAAATTTCCCATTGACACCTACTCTTTGTTTCCGGGATCTCAACCAGTTCTCAATCCATAAGAGGACCTGCCCTCTTATCCCCTGACTGTGCAATTTTCTCAGCAGCCTTTGGTGAGGGACTGTGTCAAAAGCCTTTTGAAAATCCAGATAGACTATATCAACCGGTTCACCCAAATCCACGTGCCTGTTGACCTTTTCAAAAAATTCTAAGAGGTTTGTCAGACAAGATTTACCCTTACAGAAGCCATGCTGATTTTCTCTCAGCAAGGTTTGTTCTTTTGTGTGTTTTAAGATTTTCTCTTGGATGAGGCTTTCCACCATCTTCCCTGGGACAGATGTAAGGCTAACCGGCCTGTAGTTTCCTGGGTCCCCCCTCCTTCCTTTTTTAAAAATTGGTGTGACATCTGCTATCCTCCAGTCCTCCGGCACTGTGGCCGTTTTAAGAGACAAGTTGCATATAACCGTTAAGAGATCTGCAATTTCATTTCTCAGTTCCCTAATAACCCTTGGGTGGATGCCATCTGGGCCAGGTGACTTGTTAATCCTCAATTTATCAATTAGTCCTAAACCCTCCTCTCTTTTAACCTGTATTTGATTTAATTCTTTAGTCAAGAGGGGCGGCTCAGGCAGCGGAATCCGCTCAAGGTCCTCTGTCGTGAAGACAGACGCAAAGAACTCATTCAATTTCTCTGCAATGTCCAAGTCTTCCTTAACCTCCCCTTTTCCTCCCTCACCATCCAGAGGGCCAACTGGTTCTCTGGCAGGTTTTCTACTTCTAACATATTTAAAGAAGCTTTTATTATTACCCTTTATATTGCTAGCCATTCGTTCCTCAAGGTCTTTCTTTGCCTCCCTTATCATCTTCTTACATTTCTTTTGCCAGAGTTTGTGATCCTTTTTATTTTCCTCATTTGGGGAGGATTTCCATTTACAGAAGGACCTCTCCTTGTGCTTTAGAGCCTCTCTAACTCCAGTCGTTAACCATGCTGGTGTCCTCTTGGACTTAAATGAGCTCTTCTTTCTTTGTGGTATGCACTTGTGCTGGGCCTCTATTATTGTTGTTTTAAACAGGCTCCATGCACTCTGAAGAGATTGGATTCTTCTAACCTTCCCCTTCAGTTTCTCTCTAACTAGTTTCCTCATCTGAGGGAAGTTTGCCCTTCGAAAATCAAGGGTTTTTATGTCTGATTTGGTTGACACTCTTCCTCCGACATGCATGGCAAAGGAAAATGCATCATGGTCACTGTTCCCCAGAGGCTCAGTGACATTCACACCTCTGACCAGGTCCTGAGTATCACACAATATTAGATCCAGAGTTGCCTGTTCTCGGGTGGGCTCCGTGACAAGTTGCTCTAAGGCACAGTCATTCAGCAAGTCGAGAAACCCAGTTTCTCTTTCTTGCCCGGAGCTCGCATTGGCCCAGTCAATGTGGGGATAATTGAAGTCCCCCATGATTACTATCCTATCCCTTTTAGCCACTTCCATGATTTCTCTCCTCATTTCAAGGTCCCCCTCAAGTTTCTGATCTGGTGGACGATAGAATACTCCAACAATCACATCACTCCTTGGACCTGGTAGTTTAACCCACAGTGATTCTGTGGTGGAGTCAGACACTCTGTCAATCTCCATTCTGCTGGATTTTACCCCTTCTTTGACATAGATGGCCACTCCTCCTCCAACCCGCCCCCCTCTATCTCTTCTATAGAGTTTATAGCCTGGGATTGCTGTATCCCACTGGTTCTCCGCATTCCACCAGGTTTCTGTTATGGCTATTATATCAATGTTATCCCTAGCTGCCAAATGTTCAAGTTCTCCCATCTTTGCTCGGAGGCTTCGAGCATTGGCGTAGAATCACCTGTACAGTGGGTCTCGCAACAACAGCTGCTGCCTTGTTCTATTCGCCCCACAGCTTTTATTTTCAGTAGATGAACTGTCACATTCCGTTATTCTCCCGGTGCTAATACCTATACCTGCTATGTCTTCTCTATGTGATTCTCTACCCTCTCCAACCTCATTCCCCGAGGATGAGGTGTTCCGAACCGGATGCCACTCAGCTCCTGTCGGCTTTCCCCAAGTTATCAGTTTAAAAGCTGCTGTGCTGCCTTTTTGAGGTTGAGTGCCAGCAATCTGGTCCCATCATGATTCAAGTGCAACCCATCCCTCCTGAACAGGTTTGGCTTGTCCCAAAATGTTCTCCAGTTCCTGACAAATCTAAAGCTCTCCTCTCGACACCATCGCCTCATCCACGCATTGAGGCTTCTGAGTTCTGCCTGTCTGGCGGGTCCTGCACGAGGAACAGGTAGCACTTCTGAAAATGCTACCTTGGAAGCCCGGGTCTTCAATCTTCTACCTAGCAACCTGAATTTGGCTTCCAAGACTGACCGCTTGGCCTTCCCGACATCATTGGTACCGACGTGTACCATGACCACTGGCTCCTTCCCAGTTCTCTCTAACAAGCTATCTATATTTCTGGTGATGTCTGCAACCTTTGCACCCGGCAGGCAAGTGACCATACGGTTATCATGCTCCTCACAAATCCATCCCTCTGTATTTCTAATTATAGAATCCCCTAGTACAATGAGCTTCTCTCTTGCAGCCTGGTCATCAACATGTACCTGATCTTGTATCTCATCAATAGTGATGAGGGAGAGATCCTCCGGTGGAACCAATTCTTCCTCTATGTGTGCCTCATGAGGTGTGCTGAGGGAAAGAGCTTCAAACTGATTGTGCAAGATGAGACTCTCTGAGCGATGCCTTGGCCTTCTACTCCTTTGAGTCACATTCCTCCACCCATCCACCTCCTGAGTTGCGGGAGTGACTTCCTCCTCTGAAGTTTGCCCTGTCTCCTCTTGGACCTGAGTAGTCTGTTCCACTCTGTCCAGGAACCGCTCAAGCTCCTTAATATGTTGCTGGTCGGATATAGGAATAGGAATAGGAATAGGAATAGGAATGCAATTTATTGTCATTGTATAAATACAACGAGATTAAAAGTGCCATCCAGTCAGTCATTCACACAACCCAGCATAAAAATCCGAGACGTAAAATCTACAATTTAAAAACAAACCATCCATACACATACTCCAACATTCACATGCCAAAACATCACTTACACTCATTTAAAACTGACATAAAAACCAAACACACCCACATCCCTACACTCTTTCACCTAGCAACATTCCTACACAATCCATAAAAACTACAATTTAAAAAACAACAACAGCCATACACCCATACGATATATATGTAACACATTCAACACCAATATTACCCGTCAACTTAATTTTTAACAGAATTTAGCATGGATAATGCTATTGGGTAAAAACTATTTTTGAATCTTTCCGTCCTTGTTCTAATAGATCTATACCTTCTGCCTGATGGTAGTGGTACAAACAGAGAGTGACCAGGATGAGAAATATCTCCTACAATATTCTGAGCTTTCTTAAGACAGCGGGAGCTGTGTAATTCCTCCAATGTGAGGAGTGGGCATCCGATGATCTTCTGTGCCATATTGATAACCCGCTGGAGTGATTTCCTCTGAGCCACCGTGCAACTGGCATACCACACACATATGCAGTATGTCAGTACACTTTCTATTACACAATGATAAAAAGACACCAATAGTCTCTGAGTGATGTTATTCTTCCTGAGCACTCTCAGAAAGTACAGTCTCTGTTGGGCCTTTTTCAGCAGCTCAGAGGTGTTTACACTCCAGGTTAAATTCTCCTCAATATGGACTCCCAACAAACGGAAGTCGGTCACCCTTTCTACACAGTCCCCACTGATGAATAGTGGTTGAAGATCTGTTTTCTTCTTCCTGTAGTCTATTATGAGCTCCTTAGTTTTTAATGTGTTCAGAAGCAAGTTATTCTCTCTGCACCACTCAACCGCTCCACCTCATCCCTATAAGCAGACTCATCTCCTGCTGAGATAAGCCCCACTACTGTGGTGTCATCCGCAAACTTAACTATAATGTTGTTATGATAGGCGGGAATGCAATCGTAAGTATAAAGAGTAAAGAGCAGTGGACTCAGCACACAGCCCTGTGGAGAGCCAGTACTAAGACTCAGATCTGTAGATGTACATTGACCTACTCTAACCCTCTGACTACGTCCGGACAAAAAACTATTTATCCACATACATATAGAATGTGGAAATCCCAAATCCCCTAATTTAACCACCAGTCTGTGAGGGAGGATGGTATTAAATGCTGAGCTGAAGTCCACGAAAAGCAGTCTTGCATAGCTTCCCCGCTGTTCCAGATGTGACAGTGCAGCATGAAGGACTGTAGCTACAGCATCCTCTGCAGATTTATTTGCTCGATATGCAAACTGGTGGGGATCAAAACTCTGGGGGAGAAGTGATGTGATGTAATTCCGGACCAGTTTTTCAAAACATTTCATCACCACTGGAGTAAGTGCAACTGGTCGATAATCATTAAGACTGGAGATATAAGATTTTTTAGGTACAGGAACTATGGTGGAGGACTTCAAACAGGATGGAACCCTAGATTGAGCCAGAGACTGATTAAAGATCCTGGTAAAGACTCCAGCTAGTTGATCTGCACAGTCTTTCAACACACATCCAGGGATTCCATCAGGTCCAGCAGCCTTCCTCGGGTTGATCGTCCGCAGCATACGCCTCACCTCATACTCCTCTACTTTAAGGATAAAGCTGCTGTGGACTGGGGACTGTAGTGCAGCTTCCTTTGGTGCTTCCACCTCAAAACGACCAAAAAAGATGTTTAACTCTTCTGCCAATGCTGCATCGCCCGCTACAACTCCGTTGTTTATCTTGTAGTTCGTAAGTTGCTGGACTCCTTGCCACACTTTCCTGTTGTTATTACTGTCCAGATGCCGCTCAATCCTGTTCTTGTAGTCCAGTTTGGCCTCTCTAATCCCTCTCTTCAGGTTCGCTCGGGCCATACTGTAAGAAGCCCTATCTCCAGACCTGAAGGCGATATCCCTTTCTTTCAATAGTCTCTGGACTTTCTGAGTCATCCAGGGCTTCCGATTTGGGTAGATCCGGATACGTTTGTTCACCATAACAGTGTCTATGCAGTTCCTAATATAACACATAACACTGTCTGTGAAAATCTCCAAATCTTGATGTTCAAAAACATCCCAGCTAGTCCTGTCAAAGCAGTCCTGAAGCTGCTGAGATGCACCAATTGACCAGCTTCTCACAGACTTTATAGTGGCAGGAGCAGTTTTCCTGATGGGGACGTATGCAGGAACCTCCAGCTGGACCTGGCCTCCAGCTGCTGGACCTTCTCTTCCAATAGCGCCACCAGCTTGCACTTGCAGCAGATGTAGTTCTGCACACGCTCTGTCAAGAGAACAAACATGGCACAAGTACTGCAGGTAACTACAGCTGCTCCCTGCAACTCCATTTTAACAAGTGCAATAAAATGTATTGAAGGTCTCAAAAATGTAAACTTGCACTAATTTTTTTTATAATCTAGTAAGACTCTTTACTTCTTTTGTTGTTTATTGAAAATCTAACTGTGTAGGGGCTGCTAAAGCACCTCTACTCCAACTGCAATCACGTCAGGAAGTTTCCAGTGCTAACTTGCTAATGTGTGTAGGACTTCCTCAGGAGTAGCTTGGCTTTAGGAACTCAATTATACCCAGAAGAAATTATAAGGGTGTTTTGTTTTTTTTGTAGTTTGCACGCGCCGTCAGGCGCGTGCTGCTGGGAGCAAGTATTTAAAGCTAAAACTCCGCCCCTTGCTCCTGCAAGAACAGGAAGTTAGCTCTCTGCCCTTTGGCCGTGTGCTCCTCTCACCACCTGCTTCCTCTCTGCTGCTCTGCCAGAAAAGGACTGAGGGGCTGCTGGGAGCAAGTATTTAAAGCTAAAACTCCGCCCCTTGCTCCTGCAAGAACAGGAAGTTAGCTCTCTGCCCTTTGGCCGTGTGCTCCTCTCACCACCTGCTTCCTCTCTGCTGCTCTGCCAGAAAAGGACTGAGGGGCTGCTGGGAGCAAGTATTTAAAGCTAAAACTCCGCCCCTTGCTCCTGCAAGAACAGGAAGTTAGCTCTCTGCCCTTTGGCAGTGTGCTCCTCTCACCACCGGCTTCCTCTCTGCTGCTCTGCCAGAAAAGCAGAAATACCATGAAATACCAAAATATTGGTATTTCATGGTAACATCTTGTTCTGCTAATGTTAAAAGTCCATATGTCTTCTTCTAAGAGCAACTCTTCTGGCAAAATTTCAAGTCAAGAAATGTTTTACTTTAAATTCTTTGCACTGGCCGCTGCGTGCTTAAATAGATGGTCCTTCTGATCCATGAAAGCTTGTAGATCCTACGATTTTTTTAAAACAAAGTGGTATATAAAAGTATCACATACTCTTCCATTTGTATTTTGTAATTACCCTTTTATTTCAATAGTTCAAAGTAGACCTCAGCCTGTTGGAGTTCAGATATACAGTGGTGCCTCGAATTATGATTGTCTCTAATTACAAAAATGTTGAATTATGAAAGGAAACCTGCGAGTATACAGAAATTTTGAGTTATGAAATTGCAGCTTTTTTTCAAGTTACAGATTTATTTATTTTTTTAAAAAGTTCCTCCCAAGGCGCATTGTGTCTGGGAGGTTTAAAATGCCTCTGCCATGCAGCCAGAACCCTCTGGGATGCATGTGGTATGGAGTGAGGAGATGTGGTGTGGTTAGAGAGAGAGAGAGAGAAATTTGAAGCCATTTTGGAAGGTGTTTGGAGCAGTTTGTGGTTGTGTTGTCAAGCTTTTTCCTGCAATTCTCGAGTGGTTGTAAAGGTAGATGGCTGATTTTTGTCCTATTTTTTTTCTCATTTCATTTGCATGGGGGCTGTGTGTGTGGAGGGGTCCCATGTGGGGGTTTTTCCTTTTTGGCATGGTGGTGGTGGTCCTATTTTATTTTATTTTTATCTGTAGTTTGGTATTTAATGTGTGAGCTGGCTGCTGTGGAGGACCACAAGGAAGAACCTTCTTCTAGTGCTGCCCAGTTGCCTGCCTCCTCCCCTTCCTAAAATTGTACAACTTGTTTTGGTGTGTAAAAGTGTTGAAACTGTTTTACAGTTGATGTTTGTCATGTTTTTCCTGTTGAAGTGCAACAGGTACGAAAAGTTTGCTATGTTTGAAAAGTTTACGTGTGATGTTTTAAGATATTTATCATGTTCCTGTGCAGTGTTCATGCCTTTAAAGTGCATTTTAGGAAAAGTTTTGCACACGAAAACTGGCTACTGTAGTGTACTGTACTGTAGTTTGTTGAAAGGTTCTGTGATGTGTTGAATCAGGAATGTCCAAAGTCAGGCCCGGGGGACAAATGCGGCCCATTTTCAAATTTCGAGTGGCCCACAGCCTCTTCTCCCCACCAGCTCAGCCTATCACACATCCCTGACAGTTGGCCCCTCCCCATACCAGATGGAGACATCAGCTTGCAGTTTTACGGTTTGCCTGCCTTCCCTGCCTGTCCGTTCCCCCCAGCCACCTGCCCAGCATACCCACCCCCGGCTCCATTGCTTCAGGGTCCTCCCCGCCTCCTTGCATGTCTTAGGGGCTTATCCCGGGGGCCAAATGCGGCTGAATGGTTGGTTCCCACACATTTTCATCTCACCAAATCTGGCCCTTCTGGCTAAAAGTTTGGACAACTCTGTGTTAAATGTTTATTTTTGATTAGTCATATCCCTGTAGTGTTCATGCCTTTAAAGTGCACTTTATAAAGAGTTTTGCACACATAAATGCTACTATAGTGGTGTACTGTACCATATTTGAAAAGTTTTTTTGTGTAATGATTGGGATATTTATTCTTGATGAGTCATGTTCCTGTACAGTGTTCATGCCTTTAAAGTGCACTTTATAAAGAGTTTTGCATTAAAAAAACAGCTCAAGGTCAAGGGAAACCGTGTTTCGAATTACAAAATTTTGTATTAGGAAAATCCCACTGGAACATATTAATTTCATAATTCGAGGCACCACTTTACAGTCAGCTAGTGGCTGGACGTTATGTTCATGGCCAAAGAGGTGGCAGGTGATAGGGCTTGGAACTGAAACCACCTGGGCAGCAGCACTTTGCAGGTTGATGTACAGCACTAGCTGCATTTCTTGGTATCTTGTCCTTGCCTTTCTCGCTCCTGAATTACCAACTCAGCAACTTGTTATAGATATCAGGTTTATACCTGTCTGCTGTGGCTGTGAATATTGGCTTTCTCTTTTATACATCACTGTGATAACCAGAGTTCATTGATTTATTTACTGGAGCACTCTTTGCATTAGTCTTGGCACTTAAAAGCTGTGGACTCTGATCACTTCTTCAGTTCGGCCATCTCAACAGGATGCGAAGAACTGGCGGTGACTGAAAATCTTTAACAACCTGATGTGGATTCAGTCTCTTGACATATGGGACAAGTCCTGCATTGTAATACTTGGGATCTGGGATATCTTTCCTAATTCAATTAGCACTTTCACTTAGAGATGGGCACGACTTAGCGGTATTCCCGTTTCCGTTTCCGTTACTCGGTTCCGTTACTCTACGGAAACGGTAACGGGAATTACTCGGCCAGACTTCGAGCTCGAACCGACGAACGAACAATTTTGGTCTGATTTGTCGTGCTCGTTCCTTGCATCGCGCGATCGCGCGATGCCACGCGGCACAGAAAAAAAGTTTTTAAAAGTAAAAAAAACCCGGTTCCCGGCCAAAAAGCAGGCGGAAAAATGCCTGCCGTGCCTCAGGGCACCTACCAGAGGGGTTGTTTCTGGAGGTCCCCGGCCTCCCCCCCATCCCCCGTCCTGGGCTGCTCTGGTGGGACTCGCCGCAGGCTCGCAGCCAGCAAAAAGCCCAGTCTCGCCGCCGGCCGCCGCAATTAAAGCGCAAGCAAGCGGCACGGACGGCACAGGAAAAAACTTTTAAACTCTCCCCCCACCCATTCCCGGGCCAAAAAAGCAGGCGGAAAAATGCCTGCTTGACTAAGGGCGCAGGGCACCTACCGGAGGGGTGGTTTCTGGAGGGGGGGTCCCGCCTCCCCCCCCCCGTCCTGGGCAGCCGGACTCGAGTCGCCATTTCGCCATGCCATGCGGTGCGGGCGGGGGATCCAAAATGGGGCGGCGAACGCAATATTGTTTTTGAAATCGTGGTCCAAAAACACACAAGCACAACAGAAACACGCGAAAATTTATAAACTGCCAGATTTTTCACAGTAGCAGTGGGTTTTTTCTTGCAAGAAAATGTCTCTCCTCTCCTCTGTCCTCCATTGATTTTATTTTTTTTATTTTTTTTACACCTGCTCAATGATGGGCTGGCCGAGTGGCCAGCCATGTGGGAGTGGACGACCATGCAAATTTTTGGAGCCATCCCACCAAACGCATGGCCACTTGGCCATGGAGTCTTCTGGGATGTGCCAAAAAGCCCCCTAAAACCTGCCCTAGCCCCCTAACCCTTACCCTAATCCTTGACTCCTTACCCATACGTCACAGACTGTCTTCTTAGTGGGTCAGAGAGGCACCCAGAGGTGCAACCCACTAGCCCACCGTAACCTTACCCGTCACTAGCCTAACCCTAGCCCTTGCACTAAGCCACCTTAAAGCCAGATCTACTTGCTTGCATTGCACTACACGCAGCAAGTACAATTCCCTTCTGTGTGAGACATGGTGGTGCGAGAGCCTTGTGCAGGGAAGGCATGACGCTATCACTCTCACTGGTCTCATAGCCTGCAACTGGTGTGCATATCCATATGGCTATTGCATACCATTTTGCAGCAGCAGCAGGTGAGGAGGGGAGACCCCCATGTAGAGGGGTCTCTTGGAGCCTGCTCCCCCTTCCTAGTGGGTGAGGATAGGAGGCACCCACGGGTGCCTCCAGGAGCCCACTTTCCCTTTATAGCGGGCCAGAGGAGGCACCCACCCCACAGAGGTGCCTCCAGGAGCCCGCTCCCCCCCCCAAAACCAGTACTAACGACAACGAAAAAACGAACCGACTAATTTTTGCGAATTTTCGCGAAAACTGGAAACGAGCCGAAACGGGACCGGCCCGACTAACGACAACTCGAAAAAAAATTTTTTCAAGTCGTGCCCATCTCTACTTTCACTATATGGTGAAATTGTCAGCCATCAACATCCTAAGGCGTTCAGATCCTGGGATCTTAGTAAGTTTACACAGTGCCACAAACCAGACTCCTAGAGAATCCAATTCTCACTAGATTTCATCACTGAAAAACTATTTGAATCCACATTTAAACTGTTGCGCTATTTTCTGGAAAACAAATAATGAGTATACAGTCTTCTTGAAATGTCAGTACTGCTTGTCTCCTGATTTACCGGTAAAAATGGGGTTAAACTGCATGGCCATCACAAAGCGCAATTGCAAAAATAGGTTACAGGCAATACCTTTATAGGCCACTATTAAAAATAAAAAACAAGAAACATTGCAAGCTTTTGAGTTTAAATTTATTGATAGGCCACTTTTATTCTGCTATTGAGCTTTTAAATTCTGGAAGTGTAATGGCTTTCTGGATCTAACTGTGGATGAAATGCCCTGCCAATTTCAGAAATGGGTATTTATTTGATTGTATTTATTTATTTGATTTATATACCACCCATCTAGCAATGCCACTCTGACTGTCTGTGAAGATTCTCAGTCATCCAGGTGAGTTTATCTGGAAGTTGAGTCATGGCAACTGGACTTCTTTTCCTGTGAGATCAAAATGTTCCGCTTCTCATCCAAACATCTTCATCATTCTTAGGAAAGCTAGTTGTGAGTCCTCCATTTTGTAGTTCACTTTGACCTCATGTCAGCCTGATCTGAAACAGGCTCATAAGATGAACAATGGCCTGAATAGGCTCGTTAGGTGGAAATAGTCTCAATAGGCTCATTAGGTGGACAACGGTCTAAGGTGCTAAAACCCATAAAGTATGGGTCATTAGCTATGGCCTTGGTGGTGGAGGTGTGAAGTATTTTTGATTTGTCTGGCTGGTTTATAATAAAACAGAACAACAATCATATCGTATAGTAATAAAGCAATGAAAACAATATAACTTAAATTTCAAATGCAACAGAACATTATTCTGTTAAATGTATTCTCGAAGGCTTTCACGTCCAGGATCTGATAGCTGTTGTGAGTTTTTTTGCTGTTTGGCCATGTTCTGGGAGTGTTTATTCTTGAGGTTTAAGTGGCATCTTTATTCTATACCCCAGAGCACAAAGAGAACTCCTAGTTCCCTGAGCTCCTTCCCCTCTGAAGATGCCAGCCACAGAGTCTGGCGAAACATCAGGAAGAAAAACTTCTAGAACACAGCCACACAGCCCGAAAGATTCACAACAACTATTATTTTGTTATGTTGTATTCAATACACAGTCTCTGAATTGGGAAGTTGCAGACAGACAAATTCATGATTTTACTGTTGTGGGTAATCTTTCCACTGATGTAGATCACACCTGTTTGATACTGCCAGCGGGTCCATGGTTGCGGTAGCCAGTTGACCACATTTCTGGTAAGAAGCCTCTGCATATTTAGGTAAATTGGTCTTTGGATTGCATAGCAGAGACCTTCCTCCAAGGCCATATTCAAATCCTGACATGCATGGAAGAACATGCCAAAGTTCGTTCTTCAGCGGCACCGTCATTGAGTCCAGGCTCACATCCATGTCTTGATGATGCCACAATTAAGACTCTTCGAAGATTCAGGGCTAGTTGTCATTAATAAACCTCATCTCCATGAAGGAATCTAATTTGCTTTTATGACCATTGCATCACCTGTCAGAAAGTTTTGTGAATTAAAGGTTGGGAATGTATCACATGCCACACATTTGCACTGATTTAAAGTTTACCTCCCATAGAAGTTCCTCTTTGAACTTGGGCTCACTGCATGAAGTTTTATTTCTTTCAAGCTAGTATCAGTGAAGGAAGTATTTCATATAAATTTCCTTCCGGCCTTTATTCTGTCTTCTTTGGAGAACGTATCATCTTACAAAATTTACTGGCTCCCTCTGTAGTGATGGCCAATAGCCTAGATGGCTGTAAAACAATTTTAATATGATAGGATTATAATTGAAAGATATTTTAATGTTTTAATACGATAAGCTGCTTAATTATTTTTTACAATGTTAGGAAAACCAATAAGTGGAAGAATAGAGCAATCTATAATGGGGAGAAGGCAATCATAACAGTAACCAGTAGCTCTGCACATTGCAACATTTTGTTGTTGATTGGTTTGTTGCCATTACATATTTGTCTGTCAAAATATCTGAAGGGGAGTCCCTTTCCCTTCATCTACATTTTGTGAACATCTGAGATTAGCTTTTCCCAAACTCTTGCACAACTTTTTGATCTCTGAAAATATTCAGGCTTCCTCCATTAACTTGTTATATGAATCTCCAACCCATGTTGAACAAACAACTGTACTTATAATTGAAAATCAACACATAAATTTATATATTGAGTGATTGCCTTTTCCTTGTTTATTACTAGAGTATTTGATTGTTACATTGATTTGATTGTACACTGCCTAAAGTAGGTATTTACTAGGTGGGTGGTATAAAAGTCAAATACATGCATAAATAAGTTTTACGAGCAGCAAAGCCTTTTTCTATCACAAAACCTTAACAAAATTATTCCAGAATATTGTTTTAATTCTACTTCCCATTGCCCTCTCCTTCATGAAAATCACAATTCATTTTGCTGGTTTGGGAACCGAAGTCCTAGATCTTCAGGCTAGTGTTGGGCAGAAAATGGTTTTATATATCAGGCCACACTTGAATTAGATCCAGCATTGGAAATGCATTAATTCTTTGCATCTGGAGTTTATAAGACTTTTTTTTTTTTGGAGTAGTGCTCCCCAAATTTCCCAGCCGGTGGTCATGCCGGCTGGGAATTCTGAGAGCTTTGGTGGCTTTCCAGGGCAGAAAATCACTAGTGCCACCAATCTTTGACTGAGGCGAGTCAACTGCACACTCCACCAAGTAGCTCTCAGCTGCTGGAGCCTTCACAAAAAGGCCGGTGATGCCACCAGCAGTCCAAGCACTCACGCCAAGTTCTTTATATTGATCAAGAGCTGGACCAAGATGGTTTTTGGTGGATAATTCTGTTCAGCAGCACCTGTGTCATGAAGGACCTGTGGTCCCAAAGCAGGTCCTGTTTGAGGATTCGATGTTACTGAAGATTTGCTTATATGATCCAGAGGAGAAGAGAACAGGGAATGGCCTCAAAGCAATATATTGGTAATGCTTTCACTGTTGAAGAGGTTGGTGATGCAGAGCAAGAGACTGGGTCAGGCTTAACCACCCAAGCATGCCTTTCCTACACTACAGCAGTTCTTTTGTAAAAGCTGATGTGGATAAGTGTTCTGACATTTCTCCCCTCCTACTAGGTAGCTGTGAAACATGTAGGTCTTTTTTTCTGCTTATACTGCCTTATGAACAATGCCAAACAAAGTAGAATCACACCCTGTTGCCTTTGAATTATCAGATTAGACAGACATGGTTTTCTTTTTAGGTTAAAATGGAGAGTTCTCATCTATATCAGAGGAAAGTCTAATTAAATATGAGATGGGTATTGCCTTGGGACGGCCTGCCTAGCATAATGGCCACTTTTAATGAGCTCTGGAGATTGTTTGAGTAATGCTTTCGCCCAGCCACTTCTGTGAAGTGTTCCATCTAATATGGCTTCCAAAGTTGTTGAGAGGTCTTGCGTCGATGATGGATACCAACCCTCTCAAAGAACCCCTAGGCTTTATTTCATAATAGAAAAATCAGAAAGAAAAGGAAATTTAAAATATGCCATTCTTGTTAGGAACACTATGGCGTTGGGAGCGAATTAAATTGGAAAACAGGTTCAAATCCTGGTGGTTCAATGATCCTGTTGTATAGATGAAAGTTTAAGGCCTTTTTGTCCTTCACTGACATGTAACCAAGGGGCTACGCGCCATGAAGTAACACGTGGAGTCACTGAGCCAATGTTAGACACTCTGCTCTCACCAAGATAGATATTTATGAACAAGATAACAGATTTCTAAAAGAGAATTGTATATTACCTTCCAAAGCTAACATGGCCAACAGACATTTGGCTTCTGCAGAAGCAAGAACACTAGCTGTTCAATAATCACAGGAAAAAAGGGATTTTTTTCTTTATAAAATCTTATCAACACTGAAAGCATAAGGTTCAGAGCAAAGGAAGCCAAGTAAGGAAAGGAATTAGGAACACAGGGATCCCCAAAATAGAGTACATTTTTGAGGATCTCCTAAGCCTACCAATGTCTCTCTGAGACAATCCTGAAACTGAAAGCAAGCCTTCTGATCAAAGGTAGGGATGCAAGATTTTTTTACAATTGTATGCAACTTTAGAACAAGTCAGAGAACCAGCCTAGATAGACTGACAAGGAGACTTAATTCACAAAGGACCTCAAAAACGACAAGCCTTGATAAATATATACTGTACAACAGGTATGTCCAAACTTCGGCCCCCCTGATGTTTTGGACCACAACTCCCAGAATTCTAAGCTTAGATTGCCAATGACAAAGGACTGTGTGAATTCTGGTCCAAAACATCTGGAGAGCAGAAGTTTGGACATGCCTGCTGTACCACTTTCTTTTTTTTTCAGAGAATACTTGTAGCTCATCTGGGAACAACTAAGCTCTTTCCCCTCATATCTGCCCTCTAATCTAGATAAGCTTTGGGCTTCATTCACTCTGTGTATGTTCAGTAGGCTGCCAACTATAACTATGAACTGTTAAGTCCGCAGCATCTCCCCCCACAAAATAACTGCTACCGTCATTGACTCATCTAGCAGAACCTTCTGACCTGAAAGCAGAGCTGAAGGTGTGAAGCCTGTTACTTTCTAATTAAGAGCCTGATCCACTCACCAGTCCACTTGTAACATTCAAGCACAGCACAGTACAGAAGATAGAAACCAGCCCAATCAACCCTTCTTATATTTACATTCATCCCAGGTGGAAGTAACCAAAATATTATCTTTACCATCACAGAGGAGCAGAAAGCATGTAGGCACTTGCAGTCCAATACAGTCAATAAATCACTTCCTCTTTAGGCAGAGAAGGTTTGCATATTTATAAGGGCACTGATGCTGAGAGGTGCTTAATTTCCCCCACCTCCCGACTCCAGACACCAGCAAGTGGCAAACAAGCTCTCTTATTCTGAAAAGCTGGATGAAACAGAAAACGCGGAGGCATGTGATTTATGTTCCACTCCAGTCCAGTCTGGAAGACTCTATAACTAGGTTAATGCTAAGTGTACTAAGCTTTCCAGATGAGGAAAAGACAAGCCCATACAACAACTCAGCATTTTCTTAAGAGAGCAACCAATAAAAAGTGGGGGGGGAGGGGAGGGGGAGGAGACTCTCCTCTTTAGACTTTTGTTCATAAAGGCTACGAACAAATTTATTCTCTTCATGTTGCTTCCTGGTCAGGACAAAAAGGACAAGATTGTCCCATGGCCTTCAGACCATTACAAAAGTAAATTTTAGAACAAGAGAAAAATTGGCTACCATGCATTTGAATCTAGACTAATACTGCTAAACTATTACATGGCTTTGTATAAGACTTGTTGAAGTGATTTTACTCATAACCATGTTGTAGTTCATTCACAGTCACGGATCAAAGGTCTTCTGCTTTGGGGAACTTAAGCTATTTCACACATAATAGATTTTGAGCTATACTGCTAGGTAGAGCAACTCTGACATCACAAAGTCCAGTACCATCACAATTATGCTTGGATGAAACATGCACGCTTTGAGTTGTACATGTTCTCTACGTAGGCCAAGAAAATCTAAAAATTATGCAACCTGCATGATTACCTCAGTCAGAATTTACACAATTTTTCTGTGGCATCGCTTACATATTTTTTTGCTGGACATGAAACACACAAATACACTGGAATCTTATTCAGCATCTTTGCTTGTTTCGGTGATTTCACTAGGAATTTCCCATCCCCTTTCAGTCACAACTGGAAACCAGCTTCCCAATTCAAAAATAGGCCAAGTCTTCTGAGAAATGAATTTGGCGCCACATTCATTCACTGTGAGGACAAGCCGAGGAAAGAGAAATTGACCCATAGTGAGCTGTCACATTCTTCAAATTAGAAGACTGTGACGTAAGTGTTCTACCTGAGATGAGAGAGAGACACATGGGAGAAGAGAAAGAAAGAAATGGCAGTAAAAAAGCAGATGTGATGTGTACAGTCAGAGGGGGACCAGTAGTAGGTTTCTTAGTGAGGGCGAAGGATGAAGATGATTGGCAGGACGAGGGAGTATATCAAGGGGGCAAAAAGGGCAGGAAACTTACAACAGAGCTGGAGATGAAATAAAGCGAAGACCCCGCTGAATGGAAGGGCTACGTTTTCCCCAACTTCAAAGGTCCCTGGAAGAAGGCACAGCCAGGAGATAAAGAATCAAAGGAGATGTTAGGACCCACAACGGATTGGACGGGACATCCGTGCTGTGGCGCCCTGTGCTCGGCACAGGGGATGGCTTTGAGGAAGCCCACTGATCGCAAATAGTTTGGGATTCTCCCTTACGTACCTGGGCAAGCGTTAGAGACTAACGTATCCAAGTGGAACGAGACAACAATGTTAAATGAGTTTGAGCAGTTTATTCCTTCTGAAGTTATAGTTCACAATGTTAAAGTTCCAATAAAAACTTTTGTTCGAATCTTCCATCTCCGTCAGTTGTGAGGTCCATTGGAGGAATTGCCGCAGGTAAAACCAGAACCCCGTTACACTCACACAAACTAGATACTTGTTTTTAAAAAAACAAGTCAATCGTCTACGGAAGATAAATTCCACACTACTTTTTGTGCTTTCTCCAAGTCACTATAGAAGAAAGGCATTCATAGGGATCTTATAGTAAGACCTGTTCACATACGCTTGGAAAGTCACCGCCTGTGAGCTTAGGGGTCTCGAGCAGGATTGAACTCCCATACTGAGACTGACCCAAAAGGAAGGAACTTTTTATTATTATTTCTAATGTTGCTAGAGCAAACCATCTCCTTGCAATGTGCCTCACTGCTAAGAGATACTTCATAGGCATTAATCATAAACACATAATACCATACCATGTGCAGAAAGTGAACACACCTCATTTAGCATTTGCTCCTTTCAAAAGATATACAAAGAAACAAGTAGAAAATAAAGAACTTTCTATTCCTATTTCTCATACATTTCTCATACAGGTTGTTTTAACAACCTCAGGACAGCAGATGAAAAATTAGGACTCTCCCTGAGATCTTGGGTATACATAGTTTTCTGGGAAACCAGCTCAAATCAAATATGGCTAGGATAAATCATCAACGCTTTTAGAGCTGATAGGCATTCCATCAGAAAAGCTCTAGTACCTCTCGCTTTACAAATTAAGTCAACAAAGCAGCTGGGTTTTTAATAGAAGCATAGCCCTGGGAACAGTCCAAACTATAGATGGGCATGAAACAGAAATAGAGTGTTTCATTTTGTTTCTGTAGTATTTTTGTTTCAGTTTGTTGGTAATTAATTTTTAAAGTAGTTACAAAACAAAATGCTATGCTCCTCTGGGTCCTAAAGGACCAAAATGGCAGGGGAGCTTCCTCAAGCGATTCTAGGTAACCTCCTGAAATTTAGAAAGGTTTGAGGTTCAGGGGGCTGACTTATGAAGCTCCAAAGGGGGTGCCCCTAGGGAAAAAATCTTTCCAATTGGAATAGAAAGCCAAGCCACCACAGCACTATCACTCATCAACACCTCTTTGGAGCTTCATTACTCAGCCCCCTGAACCCCAAACCTTTCCAAATTTCAGGGGGTTACCTAGAATTGCTTGAGAAAGGTGCCCCTTTGTGCTGCCAAAACATGACTGGAATCAGTATTTTTGAGTGTATATGCATAGGCTTAGCTTCCTCAAGCGACTCTAGGTAATACCCCCAAATTTAGAGAAATTTGGATTTCAGGGGGCTGAGTTATTAAGGTCCAAAGGGGGTGCCCCTTTGAAAAATTCTTTCTAATTGGATTCAGAACGGAAGCTAAGCCATGGCGGTGCTAATCGCTTGCCCACTGTGGTCTGGCTATTGAATCCAATTAGAATGAATTTTTCCTAAGGGCACCCCCTTTGGACCTTAACTCAGCCTCATGAAACCCAAACCTTCCCAAATTTCTGGGGCCTCCCTGAATTGCTCCCCCGCCATTTCCTCTAGGACGAATCATGTCATTGAAGGGGGGAAATGGTGTTTCATCATGAAACAAAATGTGCCCTACTGTTTCGTTTGATAACAAAAGTTTGTTACCTTACAAAATGACAAAACAGTGTTTTGTTTTTCGTTTTGTGCCCATCTCTAGTCCAAACATGTGAATACTTTCTGGCTTGCTTGCTGGTGGTAGAACAATTATCTTTGGGGAACAATATTTCGGTCTTCTCCAAACAGAATGATTTCCATGAAAGTCATGCCTTGTGTTAGAACTTACCTGCAATGGTCAAACATACTCGAGTGATTTTCATTTTCAGGAGTGACCCCTGTAAGAGAGAATAACAGAAGCCAATAGAGAAACACTGGGATTTCCTGAGCTACTAGAAGGGTTTCTAGTAAAAAAAACAGTACATACATGAGTTTTTTTAGAACAAAGTCATCACTTCCAACAATTTTTATTCGCTGTTCCTATTTGAACCTGCTTTATTTACTTTATCTTTAGGACCTCACTACTTGTCAGAGTGCCTTCTCCCATTGAAAACCACCCATAAGACCTGATCCTCCCAGGCTAGGCATTTAACATAAGAAGGGCCATGCTGAATCAGGCCAAAGGCCCATCTAGTCCAGCTTCCTGTATCTCACAGTGGCCCCGTGTCTGGGAGCACACGAAACTAGATATGTCTCCTGATACCACTCCTCTGCATATGACTCTTGAAGTACCCTGGTTTTAAGCCCGGAGATTACACATCTCCATCATCGTTTGTAACCTGTGATGGACTTTTCCTCCCGGAATCTGTCCAACCCCCTTTTGAAGGCATCCAGGCCAGATGCCATCACTGCCTCCTGGGGCAGGGAGTTCCACACAATCACAACACCCTGTGGCCGTTTTAAGATACAAGTTGCATATTACCATTAAGAGATCCGCAACTTCATTTTCTCAGTTCCCTAATAACCTTGGGTGGATGCCATCTGGGCCCGGTGACTTGTTGATCTTCAATTTAACCTAAAACATCCTCTCTTTTAACCTGTATTTGATTTAATTCTTTAGTCAAGAGGGGCCGTTCGGACAGCGGAATCTGCCCAAGGTCTTCTGTTGTGAAGACAGATGCAAAGAACTCATTTAATTTCTCTGCAGTCCTGCTTTAATTCCCCTTTTCCTCTCTCAACATGAAGAGGGCCAACTGGTTCTCTGGCAGGTTTTCTACTTCTAACATATTTAAAGAAGCTTTTATTTCCCTTTATATTGCTATGTGTTCCTCAAAGTCTTTCTTTGCCTCTCATCATCTTCTTACATTTATTTTGCCAGAGTTTGTGTTCCTTTTTGTTTTCCACATGTGGAGAGGGTTTCCATTTATGGAAAGACCTCTCCTTGCGCTTTAGAGCCTCTCTAACTCCACTCATTAACCATGCCAGTGCCCTCTTGGACTTAGATGAGCTCTTCCTTGTGGTATGCGCTTGTGCTAGGACTCTATTACCGTTATTTTAAACAGGCTCCATGCGCTATGGAGAGAGTGGATTCTTTTTACCTTCCCTTTCAATTTCTTTCTAACTAGTTTCCTCATCTGAGGGAAGATTGCCCTTCAGAAATCAATAGTTTTTGTGACTAATTTTCTTGACACTCTTCCCCTAACATGCATGGCAAAGGAGATTGCAGCATGGTCACTGTTCCCCAGAGGCTCAGTGACATTCACATCCCTGACCAGGTCCTGAGTATCACACAGTATTAGATCCAGAGTTGCCTGTTCCCTGGTAGGCTCCATGACAAATTGCTCTAAGGCACTGTCATTCAGCATGTTGAGAAACCCGGTTTCCCTTTCTTGCCCTGAGCTCGCCATGGCCCAGTCAGTGTGGTGATAATTGAAGTCCCCCATGATTACTATCCTATCCCTTCATTATTTGTCTCATTTCAAGGTCCCCCTCAAGTTTTTGACCTGGTGGATGATAGCATACCCTAACTATCAAATCGCTCCTTGGACCTGGTAGTTTAACCCACAGTGAAGTCAGACCCACCGTCAATCTCCATTCTGCTGGATTTTACCCCTTCTTTGACATAGATGGCCACTTCCCCTCCAATCTGTCCCTCTCTATCCCTTCTATAGAGTTTATAGCCTGGGATTGCTGTGTCCCACTGGTTCTCCACATCCCACCAGGTTTCTGTTATGGCTATTATATCAATGTTATCCCTAGCTGCCAAATGTTCAAGTTCTCCCATCTTTGTGCAGAGGCTTCGAGCATTTGCATAGAAGCACCTGTACAGTGGGTCGCCCAAGAATGGCTGCTTCTTTTTTCTACACCACCACCCCCCGCAGCTTTTAATTCCAGTAGACAAACTACCACATCCCATTATTCTCCCAGTGCTAATACCTACTATGTCATCACTTGGTGGTTTTCTCTACCCTCTCCAACTTCGTTCCACGGGGATGAGGTGTTCCAAACCGGTTGCCACTCAGCTGTCGGCTTTCCCCCGAGGGAACTAACATCACGAGAGGCCCGAATGGAAAAAACTAAAATAGGGCCTTTTCCGCCACTGCCCCTTGCCTGTGGAATAACCGTCCACTCTTCGACTGCCTTTAAAAAACTATTAAAAACTTGGCTACTTAAGCAGACATTCCCTCAAATATAATGCAGTTTCAGTGTTCACCCATTAAATCATGATTTTAACTGATTAACCTGCCAATAATAACACATTATTTTATGTCACTTCAATATTAATTTTAGTTTTGTTTTTATTTTATTATAATACTGTATTTTATGTTTTTATTGTATGAATTATTTGATTTTATTAATTGTTGTAAAGTGCCCAGAGTGACCTTGCTGCCAGATGGGCGATATAAAAATCAAATAAATAAATAAATAAATAAATAAATAAATAAATCTCTCCTTTTTTTTTTTTGCATTATTTTAAACATCATAAGAACATAAGAGCCATGCTGCATCAGGTCAAGGGCCCATCTTGTCCAGTTTCTTGTATCTCACAGTGGGCCCGCCAAATGCCTTTGGGGGCGCATGAGACTAGACATCCGTCAAACAATTACCGTAGCGGGAGTAGCTCTTCCAGCACTGAATACAAGAATGTCATCTTAGCTCTGGCATATAATACTGAGAAACAGGTACTCCCATGACTATTCTAATCTCCCTGCCGCTAAATGCAAACATGAAAAAGAATCACTGGAGTCCATAAATACCTCAATACAGTGGAAGCTTGCATAAAGGAATTAATTCGATCCAAATGAAATTATGTTAAGAAATACTATTACATTACATATTACAAGTAAAAACAAAACACTGCTCATCATGGGACAGTGGTGTCTAACAACAGAGGATTGATTTCTCCCACCATGAGATGTCATTCATTGCTTCAGCCCATATGCTTATCTGTAGCTAAAATAGGAGGCTTAATCGTCTTTGAACTGAGTTGATCCTTTTGTAGCTTTTTGTGGGTCAAACTGTAACGGCACCTTCTATCTCACAGCCAGTCTTTGGTATCTTGGTCTTCACTAAAGTATTATTAGTAAATTATTTGAAAACTGTGGAGCAGTGCATCTGTAAAATATACACAACTACTGAAGTTATGGGTCATACATCCAGATCATAATGAAAGAGCTCTGTGACACTATCCATTCCCTTTAATCCAACATAATCTGTATATTGTCATTTCACACTGTCCTTTTCACCTTTGAATACAATTGGAATTGAGGTAGTTTAGTCCAAGATAAAACATTATTAAAGTCAGTCAGAAATGTTCAATGGTATTTCAACGTTGCATTAGCAGCAATGGCCAAGTAATTATCAAAAGCATAGAAAAGGTTAAGGAAAAAAATCAAGGGGAATGTGTTTTAACCATACATTTTTTTAAAGTAGCTAGGTATAGAAGTATTCTTGATTAGATTTCACTTTCAGAAGAAGCCAAAAACAATTGAGTACACCTGTATTGTTTGCACTGCCAAGATATGGAACAAATGTTATTTAAGATGGGGTAGCATCTGTCAAGATTGAATCCATGGGATTAAACATCAAAAATAAAGTTAACATAAACAATTCCGTTTATTCACAAAATCTCCACCAGTATAGAATTTTTAAAACATATAAAATAAAGTGACACAACATATATGTAGAACTAAGTAGTGATCTTATGTTGAGATAATGGGAGGTCAAGTCTTATCCACCATCTCCCCCAAATAAAAACAGTATAGAAAATTAATTTGCAAAGCGAGTGTAGGAATATATTATAAAATCTGGTTATTCTAAAAATGTTTCCATTGTAAAAGAAAAATACCAGAAGTACATGAAAAATAAGAGTAAATGTTTGAGTTTATATGAAAACCTATGAATAAAAAATAGCAGCTGTAGATACTGAAGTCAATTCTATAGTTTCATTTCTATACAGCATCAATCTGTGCATGAAAAGTCTTTTTTAAGTGTTTTGCTACTTTTGAAAAGATGGCTTTTTAAAAAGATAACTTTTTTTCAAATGGCCTCTACTCAAAGATCATAAATACGGTTAACCACAATGATTCTTCCTGGAGCTTCCACTTTTGCCAAATCTTCCATGCAGCAGCTACACAGATTAACTGAAAAACCAGTGGAAATGTTGACCATTTCCCATTAAACACCCACCCACCCACCCAGAGAATACTTGCATCCTTTTAGATATCGTATAAAACAGTATTTCTATACTTTAAATATGAAGGAAGTGTTTTTCAATATAGACATTAGTGCACCCAAGAGTTAAACTGAACAGAGTCAAGAAATGACCAAGACTACTTTAAAAACAAACTTTAGCATCCATAGCCAGCAGAGCCATCTATGACCAACTTCCAAATTTCAGTAATAAACAGTAATTTTATTCACAGTAATTTTTACACTGAGCAGAATATTTCCATTATGCTGATAATGTCGTTTGTGCAAAATAACAGGTTATCCCCCCCCCCACGGTCAAACCCAGGTCCAGTACTTAATTTGTTCTGTAGATCAAATTGGCCAACTCTTGGATGGAGATCCAGCTTAGTGTTATCTAAACATTTACTAATTGCCACTAAGTGCTAACTAAGTACCATCATTAATTGTCAGTGAAGGGTTCTTGGAAAAGCTATTCCAGATTTTGGTCAGCCACAGTTTTTGGTTGCAACTCCACTTTTCCCTAAATTCATATCAAGTGAGTAGTAGATCGACTCAAGGTGTGGCTCCTCTTTTCGAACACTGATGGCAGGCTTATCAAAGAAGGAGAGTGGATGCCCTGTTAAAATAAAACAAAAAATATATAAAAACAAAACACACTTCTGACTAATCACATGTGGAGCAAAGACCTTCCAACTACCCCATGTAAGTGAAAATAAAATCAAGGACATCACAAGGATTAAGAGTGAGATCTTCCGCATTTTAAAGAAAACAGGCCTTTAAAGCTTAGGCAGGCTCTTTCAACATTGTGGGCCAGAACATGCATACATTCTATCTGTGCAACATGAGAAGTTCCCTGTAGACCTCAAACATGTAACATTTCTTTCCAGGCTTTCTAATGTAACTGAGCCACAAGGGCTAAAAATAAGATTTTTGCTTGCCATTTATTCTATATAAGAGTAGTTCTGCCCAGCTGTATTTTCAAGCCTCCAAACAAAATAATTCCACTTCTTTTAACACAGAGGCAAATAAAACTTTTGTGAGTTACTAAGCCGTGTATTTTATTTTTGTGTACAGTGACTGTTCAAAATTCTTGACCGAAAAGGTTATTGAGCATCTTCTGAAGGTCATTTTGCCTGCAGCCTTCAGGATAAACATCTGCCAAAGACTTTGATGCAGATCAACACAATAAATAAATGAAACACTGTACAAAATTTGTAAATAGGATGGTAAGGAAACATACCTACAACAGCCACTTTAACTCAAAAGGTTCAGGACTAAGAAGATTAGGGCCCAAAATCAGTATCTCCCCTACAACACATTTACAATATCAGAAAACATGGAAAGAAACCCACAGAAAGATAGCATCCACGGTGAAAGCACCTTGCCTGACAGAGGAAGTGAATTAAAAAAATTAATTTCTAGTGCCTTGTGCTAGGAGCGATATGGTCCACACAGAACCAGGACCGAGAGTAGACTGTGCAGTTTTATCTCCAAGATCTGCCCAATAAAGAGGTGATGGAGCTCACTTTAGGTAGCCCGTGAGTCATCACCCACATCATCACTGCTGGTAGCTGGGCAACTATTGGCTAACGAGTAGCCATTTAAGTTTTCAGAGCTGGAAGTAATTCTTCCTTGCAGAGCACGGGAAGCACAAAGCAACAGTCGAGACATAGCACTTTGAGAGTTCCCATCCACAGAGTTGGAACGGTGTACGTTAGAATAATTTTTAATTGGTCCACTTAAGCTGTACGTAGAAGAGGAGCGAGTCATCTAAAAACATGAGGGAGGAGGGAGACAAAGTTAATCTTTATTTTACGTATTAAATCCCACTTCAAAATCCTCTCATCATTTCTCCTCTTGATTCAATAAAGGATGCAACAGCAGGACTTTTAACAATAAAATATTTTGGAGGTCAGAATTAGTCAAAAGCAACTGGATTGAACCTTAACATTTCTTATATACTGTTTTTTATATATGAAATAAGAAAGCAACTAATCCACACATCAATGACAACGAACTAGCAATTCTTTAAAATCTGTTCAATCTAGCTTGTTGAAGATCAATTTGAACTAGTTTTACCTCACAGAGATTACAGTAATATTATCAGTATGGGTAAATGTTACTGTTCTGTATTTCCATGTTTTATGAAAGCCACTTTCAGCCCAAGGACATGTTACCAAAGTTTCCAACTGCGCTATGATAGGGCATTGGGGGGGCGGGGAGCAGAGCTCACAAACATTATTTTCTACAATATAACTCCTAGAATCTAGCAGCCACACTGCCAGTGAGAATTCTGGGAATTGTAGTCTAAAGCTAAATGTCTGCTGATTAGAGATCAATTGCATCAGGCGCACTGATAATCATGATACCCTTTTATCGATCCCCAGACAAATCAGAACCCCTTCACACCTCTACCAGGAAGGCCACTGCTAACAACCCATATTTAATGGGTGTTGAGAAGGCTTGGATAGGTGTGACTTTCACAGACCCCAGGTCGTCCATCTAAAGAGCCTATGCAAACAGGGGTAGGGTGAATTGGAAGCATCCCAACCACCTTTTCTCATGTTGTAGATCCTACTTGGATAAGTAGTGAAATGTTTCGATCCCACAAGAAAAGAAGTCCACCTGCCATGAATCAGTCCCCGGATAACCTCACCCTGATGACTGATAATCTCCTCATATGGACAAAATTACATCTTAAAACACTATCACAGTTTTCCTCCTTCAGCTTCCTACTTCTCTGAATTTAGCATTATGTCCCTCACTTTTGAACACTTTAAAGGGGTCATGTAATTTATTTCTGCAGGCACTATCACAACCCTGTAAGTCTGATTAACATCATCCCCATAATGGAAATGGGTGACTGGACCTGAATGGTAAAAAAGAGTCTGAAAACTGCTTATTGAGTTCATAGGAAAGCCAGGAAGCAAATTAGAAATTACCAGGTTCACAATTCAGTTTTAGCCACTACTCTAAATCAGTTTTTAGGCCCCCAATATGAGTGATTAAATTATATCTGCATACTCATTTTCAAATTCTTCATGGTTATATTGTTTTTAAAGCCAACTTTCACTCTAAGAGAAGCTTTATCCACACCTTAGGAAAATAACTAATTATACTCTCACTATCTACCTCTGCCTTTTCTAAGCCCAAAAGTGAATCATTTGAGCAAAAGCATTTCGTTCTCACTCAAGACTATTGGCACTTCCTCAAAGGGGCTCTGATGCTACTGGCAGAAGGTGAACTAAATGGGGGACAGATTGCCAACAGCGCATAGGACTTCTCTCACTACATTACACACAAGTCTTGGAAGCTGAGACATAGGGGAGTGGGGGAAGGGAAGAACTCTCAAGCTTTGCAAGCTTGAACAGTTTTCTTCAGAAATGTCTTATCCTTACAGTTCAGAATGGTAGGCTGTGGGATAGGATGGAGGCACCCAATGCAGTTTTCTGAAGACACCAAGCCTCCCCACCATGAGCACAGAAGGTACAAGGGATGCCCCTTGAAGCTTATGGCCTTGTGTGCTTGGTTATGCTTGACCTGCTCACTACAAGAGGCATGGCCGATGTTCAAGCATGTGAGAAGAAGCTCAATGCACCTTTCAGTAGCTCACTACTATTTACCATGACAAAACATTAAGTACCACTCACCTAAATACATTAAATCCTCAAATCTCTCTTGATCTGTTTAGGTGATTGCTTTATGCCACCTTCTTTACTAATCTGTCTACCTGTTATATTTTAAGTGTTAGCTTCTCATACTTTACTGCAAGAGTCCTGTTTACTGCAATATGAAGGCTGCATTCCTGAACTGTACTTCCTTTGGGAAAATCGGTGCGGTATATAAACTTAAAATTAATTAAATAAATAAATAGTCTATATATGGGACTAGAATTCAAAGACACTTATGTCCCCTAACCTCTTCTCATCCCAGCACACACATTTTAGCACCGGTAACAGAGGCATTTCCTATACTTACATTATTTTCAGTAGCTGTAAAGCCTCCAGCAGCCATCACAGCTCAGTTCAATGCTTTGTTCTCTCAAAAGTGTTTGATAAACCACAAGGGGTGAGAATATCTCCATTATGTGCCCTTCCTTTAGGTTGACATTTACAATGCATTTCTCTAATGCAGTCGATAAGATCTTTTAATCGCATCAAGCACACAGGTATTATGACTTCAAAGAGATTAACAAACATGATACAATGAGCTTCATTACTTAAAGGAGCATAGTTAACGAGTGAGCCTTTAAGACTTCTCTAAGCAAGTCACTTACAGCTAGGGATGAAGTACTGGCAAGGCGCCCCCCTAAGTAACTTTCATTCGTTGCGCTGAAATTCTTCCCTTCGACGTTGCTGTGTGCCATCAAAGCTCTTCGAAGTGCTCTCTTTGGTGTCTTGGTAAACGAGAACGCTCGAGTAACCTGAAGAGTTTGACAAGAGCGACATTAAGTACACTGTAGGCAAGATAATGAAGTTCAGTCACATTTTAAAAGAAATAAAATCAACTGCGTGTTTTCAGTGCTTTTACACGGAGCTTTAGCATTCCCACCCACCCCTTCAGCCGTGAAGTACGACAACCTCCACTGCCCAGAAGAGGATATCAGCAGCTACAAAGAGCTGGGGACAGCTTAAAACCTTCCATTATAAACACTGGTAAGAAAAGAAAAAATAAATTAGTCAGCCAGGGGGAGAAACTGGGGGTGGGAGGCCATAAATATGTGCCCTCATCTTTGGGCCAGGGTGAACAACCATAGCTGTGGTTGAAGTACTCAAATTGCTTCATCTCTTCTCTTCCTTTAACACTTGACAGCCAATGATTATTTCTCTGTAAGTTACTATTTAACATGGTTTAGAGCAAATTTACTATGGCAAACTTTTTGCCTGACTTGAGTCCACTTCATCAGACAAATGAAGTGCTTTCCTGCATTGCAGCAATGGGGAATATGAGAACTTGAGCAATGGGGAATATGAGACCTTGAGACCTAAGGCAACTCTCAAGGCTTTGTGTGTGTGTGTGTGTGTGTGTGTGTGTGTGTGTGTGTGTGTGTGTGTGTGTGTGTGTGTGTGTGTGTGTGTGTGTGATGAATGCATAAATTTTAACACCCATCATATTTATTAAAGGTTGACTCAGAAGCCAATGATAAAAGTAAACTGTTTCTATAAGACAAATATGTCTATCCCTACCATCAAAATATATCTATAAAAATCAACATATGGTAAATCTATTAAGGTGATCTTAATACTGATGTCAGCCTCTCAAATTCTGCACCACAAAAAATAAGAGACAATGGGGGGGGGAATAAACATATGCACACATACCAATGAAAGCTCCCTACAAAATTGTCGGTTACTCTGCAGTATGTCTGTACAAAAGTAAGAGCAGCATTTGTGAACAGACAGCATTCTTTTCATCGAATGAAAATCTCCTTTCAAACTTAAAATGGCTTTTCCCCCTCTAGTACGTGTTTAATGATTATCTGTATTGAGTAAGAATTTGTAGGAGGCTCATTTTACTTTTTCTATGTGACTTGGAAGGATTTTTTACCCTGAAAGGAAGTATTTTACTAGAAATACAATTAAGGAAAACAGCTACTGGAAATGGTGTTGGGATGGTTTTGCTTCTGAATGAAAACAATTGGGGTATGGAGGTGACTCTCAATATCATTACTTTATTAATTAAACCTCTTACCTTTTTGGATGTTTTCTTTATGGCCCGGGATGCTCTACTCAATGTACTATCCATATCTTTTGTATTTACTTCAATGGAATCTGGATCAGTTGCATAAATTAAATCTTCCTAACAGAAATAAATGTGGAGAAGTTACATAAACACAAGAAAACAGCTTAAAAAACCACACTGCAAAACTCAAAATATAAGTCCTTGAGATTCGTTAGCATTGAGATTAGTCATTGAGATTCATTAGTCTTAAACACACAACTTAAATAGAAATATGTACATTACATGTTGAATACTACAAATGCAAGTGCACCCACTTGCAAAATAAATACTTCAGCTGATTTTGCTGCTTAGCTTAACAAGTAGGAATGAACAAAGTTCAAGTCTTTACTGCCACCATGTGGGATTTTCACATCACTGTGCACTTATTTTGACCAAAAATGATCTCTTTTCATTCCAGGAACAAATGTAAGTCATACCATCTCATGACAGTAAAAGTTTGTGATTTGAGAGTAAACACATTTAGGAGCCATTTATAAGCCCATTCCAGCCTGGAGATGAGATTATTTCCACAACATAGCAAAATCCATAGTTCCATTTTTCACCTTATAGCATATCTTTAGCCACCTTGAGAGGCTTCAACAACATTTCACGCTGTTTCAAAGCTAGCTCTCCTTAAATCTAGAAGAATCCCACAGAATTCAGCAGAACCTAACATCCTAAGACGTCTCTTACTAAAACAGCATTTATTGGAGCAAGCCCCTTTCACAAGAAACTAATCATTCCATTGGTTCACCAAGAATCCCAGTGCCTACAATTTTTTGTATGTCTTCAAGTCCTCTATAGTCTATACTTTTTCAAATCAACCTCAAGACAGCTAAAAAAATAATATGATATGTAAGATAATAAAAACAACAAAAGCAGCAGGGAAAATGCAAGCATGACAGATGAAAAGGGAATTAAGTAAAAAAAAGTCATTAAAATTATTTTGTCTGATGGCATCTAGCAAAACAAGCTACTGAAACATAAAACTCTCATCACCCAAAAGCCCCCAGGAAACAATGCCTTGCAAGTCCCATGTGCAGTAGCTTACTTCATGGTAAACTAGCCAGCTCATGAAGCATCTCCAAATAACATTATTTTTACATGCTACCAAATTCCCAGTACAAATGCAAGAGAAGTTTTAAATTCAGTATCTCCAAGCATGCCACCAAACAGAACCACTAGTGTTTGAAGCAATAGGTTGTCATAAGTTACAGATCCTTTTAGGTAAATGTGCTAATTTGCATTCCACTAGAACCAACATATTGATATCATTAGTCATCCCACACGTCTCCTTCAGGTCAGATCTAGGCATTAACCCAATATGGTACACAGAAGTGTCTCCTGACATCTCCAAAACAGAGAACTTACGGCATCCGCTTTACATATTGTGTTGGCTACATGTCGACACAGCATCTTCAGCCAGCCTTCCTTAGGTGGTTCTTCAGTTGTTATCTGGAAACTGAACAACAAGTTGGTCTGCTCTGTCGGTGGCCGTACAACCAGTGCAAATGCTTTATGGCAGTCTGCAAGGAACAGGAACAGGAACAGTGGTTTTTAAGAAAACTTTCTCAACAATTTCGGTGAGCATCACGGCTAGGATTTCACTAGCATAGATTTGAAAACAAATTTTACTGGCCTGAGAGTCAAAAAAGGGAAACATTTGGACAACCTAAATACACAACCAGCCTTATGTCCTTGCTTCACAGTAGCTATGCAAGTCCTTCTCTCTCCCCAGGTCTTCTGAGTGACTATGGTAAAAACTCCAAAAATGTGTCTTGTTTTTCAGAATGGGAAACAAAGAAGATAAATGTACCTACAAACAACTTAAATCTGGAGATGTTTATATCCAAAGATGTACCCTGAAGTACCCCACTTGTTATCTCCTCCCATTCTGAAAAGGAGCCACTAATCATCACCCTCTGATTCTGGAGCCAACTGGGTATCCATCGATTCAGCCCACAGCTAGTTAGTTAGGTACTTTGTCAAAAGCTTTGCAGAATAGATGTACTATTAAGACATACTGTATTTACAGCATTCCCTCTGTCTATCAAGAGGATTACCCAAGCAAAATATTAGATCACGTTATTCTGGCAGGATTTGTTTTTGACAAAACTGTGTTGGCTTCCAGTTATTACTGCAGTATTTTCTAAGTGCTTTACAATCTCTTCCAGAATTTTCCATGGGATCGATGTAAGACAGAATCACAAGTTCCTCCCTTTTGCCCTTTTTGAAGAAAGGAGCAATCCTCCAATCATCTAACATCTGACCTACAGTATTTCCCATTATTTTAAGAAAATAATAGGCAATGAGAGTTCTTCAGCTAGTTCCATCAATATTCTTGGATACAGTTTATATAGCCCTAGCAAATTGACTCGTTCAAGGCAATAAAGTACTCTTTGACTATCTATTGATCAATCTTCAACTGACCCCTTCACGTGAACACATTTAACTGGAGGGCCATACTTGGTCCTCTGAGGGGATGGAGAATGAACTAAAATAGGAATTGAGAACTTCTGCCTTTTCTTGGTCATTTGTTATCATTTCCCCATCACCACTGAGTAGCTGAGCCACTGTTTTTCTTTGTCTTTTGCTCTGAACATACCCAAAGAATGCATTTTGTTGCTTTTTGTGACTCTAAGCTAACCTCAGCTCCTTCTAAGTTTCTTTTTTCTCCTAACGCCATCCTTGTGATTCCTTGCTACTTGTCAGTACTCTACCTTTGAGGTCATGGCCTTCTTTTCACTTCCTTTGTGTGTGTGTGTTGTGTCATTACAGTCGTGACCGACCCTTCGTGACCCCATGTCAATGGAGTTTTCTTGGCAGGAATACTGGAGTGGTTTGCCAGTTCCTACTCCAGGCGCCTACAGCACCTGGTATTCCCTGGTGGTCTCCTTTTTTCCACTTTCAAATCCTCTCTGCCCTTTTTTGTAAAAATATACTGCCCTTTTTTGCTATCTCCCACCATTTTTTTCCTTTGTTGAAATTGCTTGTAGTTGTGCCTTTAGAATTTTTTTAGCAATACCCACCCTTCTTACCTTCCTTTTCTTATTAGAATTTGTGCTATGGGTCATGTATTTTTGTTCTGTGTTTTTTAAAACTGGCTTTTAAAAAACCCAATACAGTATATATGTGTGCCTATACTCGGCTTTGGTTTCCTTCTAGTACAACATAGTCACTTTCACCCCAAGTTCCCCTTACTGCCACTTCCTCCACCAAGTCATCACTATTATATGTTAGAATCAAGTCAAGGATAGCTACTCTTATAGTTTCATTTTCCACTTTTAGCAGGATAGACTTATCAGCCACACAAACCAGGTATATCTTAGAAGTGCCATACTTGTAAGCAAAATAAAAATACAATAGCAAGGAAGCCAAAATACTGAGGCTTTACTGCAGATAATTTGGAAGCAAGAGATGGATTTGTTTGCCATGTCTTCAGTAACAGAGGTCAAAAGCCTTTAGGCTTTCATTCCCTTCCCCAACATACTATGAACACAAAGGTGTTTTGCAGTCATTTCCTGAATTCTAATCACTTTTAGACAACGTGGTAACACATTGAACAAAATAATCCTGCATGCAATTTCCTATGTTAAGCGAGATCGTTTCTCCCTTGGTGTCTACAAGCTTAGGTACTGAGGTTTAAGGATCTGAGGACAACACTAAAATATTGTGAAATCTTTCCCCTGACACTGAAGTGTAATTCCCTGCTTCAGTGTTTTATTTAGGTTGGGGTAACATGTTTTCTTTCCTTCAGCAATTTCTCCTAAAATCAAGTCACCCTGTAGCAAAATGTCTTGACTGAGCAGGAAGTTGAACCTGATTCTTCCTGGTGTTTTGACAACACTGTCACCATTGTAACATGTGCCCGCTTTTTCCATGACACCATTACCAAACAAGGGTAAAATAAAAACAAAACACCTGGCAGCATTCTCAAATTCATTGCATGAACCTGTTTTTAACTGGCATGAATTTAAAAACCACATAGGTTGGACTCATGAATGGTGACGAGAGATGAGCACAAAGTGTTTCTTAGTTCTTTGTGCTGAATCATGGGCACAGCACTTAACTTCCCACCTCTAGCACCACCTGGAAGTTCACTCACCAACAGCAGTGCCACCCCGGGGTCCTCCAAAATCATTGGCACACCAATCATATTAGGAGCCAGGGCTGCCATTCACTGCCTCTGCACGGCTCCAGCCAGTCATCGGCTATTCAGGGCTGCTCCCCATCCTGCCTCCTCTTTGGACTGGCTGGCAGCCCGAGGAGATGGGAAAGGGCATCCCAGTTCCTAACATGACTGGTGTGCCACCAGTGTAGGAGGACCCCAGTGTGCTGGTGGTGGTGAATGGACCTCTCAATGTTGGGGGAAGGAAGAGGGACCTGAGCTGCTGCATTGATGATTTGACACATAACGCTATGAAGTGCTTCGTGCCCATCTCTAATGAGAAGAATCCCTGCACGCATAACGCATGCCAGAGAAACCCAGTTTAGGGACAAACCAATCCCCAGTCCTAAAAAGGTTCTGACCACTATACACAACGACACTACATTGATTTAATTAGGACTTAGGTTAGTACAGATGGCATAATCTGGAGAAAGTGCAGATTTTAGGAAAGAAATGTGAATTTAACTGCTGCTTCAGATCAAAGTGTTACTCACACAAACCTTTGTTCTGAAAGGTCCACATGCCCACATGTTATGTTTTACTTTTAGACAAGTACTGTGTCAAGGCATATGGAAACGTTCAGTGTGCTCTAAAAGCTTTGAAAATAGTTTTATCCAAGTGCAAGCTCCAAGCTGACATTTGGCTGCCTCGTCTCGCTACTCCTTTTAATGGTTATTTACAGTTCCATGGCCTCCAGGTGAAACCTCTTTGGATGCTTAGAAATGTGCATCCTTCCGTTTTTGAGTTTCTCAAAACCACCCACGCTACCCTTCATGCTGTTGCAAATGTCCAGACCTTCTGTCTCTCGGATATCTAGTACTTTCTTGATTTGGGACAGGGGCATGAGGCTGATGTGCTTGAGACAGGCCGGTGGCCTAGTATGGGCATGCGGACTCTTGAAACCACCAATGCCTTTATGCCGTTTCCTTGCAATCTGTTAAAAAAAAACAGTGGAAAGAATTAGCACCAACATTCTCAGAGACCTTTAAACAGCAATTTAGCAAAATCATCTTGAGCAATTCCAACATATGGATTCATGTTTCTCCTTAAAATGCCAAATTCCCCAGCTTTGATGAGAAAGATTAAGCAGGTTTTTATGTTCCCTTGCACAGCAAAGGCTGAATTCTAGTACATGTCTCCCTCCTCTTCTAATGTACTTGTAAAATGTTCCAGAACTGCATATGGCTAGAGATATGGCATTGCGACAGAGACCTCTAATTAAGGATGTTCATTTCCTCCTGCTAGCAGATGTGTGTTGGATTACATCCCATTGATTCCGATAGAACTTGGAGGCAAACAGACTTGTGGCTGCGAAGATAACATCTTGAGGATCTCTGCTTTCGTGTCTACATTGTGCCAAATGTCAAAATGTGCACTTATGCAGAAGGCACATCAGTCTGCCTGTGACCACTGCAGGCAGCCAACAGCAGAGGAATGGCCATTCAGTCAAGTCAAGCAATATGCTCCATAAGTGCAGAGTCCTCCTTCTATCTTCTGCCAACCATCAATCCCAATAATTCAACTTTAGGCAGCCAACTGAAATGCAGCATTTACTTACTATTCAATTCTTCATAAAACCTCCAATTTATGACTGTGGGTACTGTGGTTCTGTATCATTATACCAAATACCATTTGCAGGGAATCTTAAGCAGGTGAAAATATCTGCTTGGGAATACCCTGAAGTAAATGGTGAGCCACTGTGTGAGACAGAATGCTGAAATGGATGGGCTGTGGCCTGTTCCAGCAAGGCTGTTCTTATGTTCTTTTATGATCCAAAATGCTCAAGATATTTCCACACAATATTGTGTCCAGCAGTAAAAAAAAATGTGGCAAGCTTTACATAGCAAAGGGCAGCCTGAATGCCAATGATACCAATGTCAGCAGGCAGGATAGTGTGCCAGATACCCTCTTGTATTCACTACCATTCACAAAGAGACATCAAGCAGGGGAAAATCCTTTTTTCATCGGTAAACTACACCTTACACCAACATAAAGCAACTGTCAGGACTTTTTCAACAAGAAACGATTAATTTGATTTGTCTTGATTACGTATGAATGAGTAAGACAAATTAAAAGCCATTTCATGTCAGAAGTTACTGTTGCAATGCGGTTTATTCTTAAAAGAAGCTTTATGAGGGCTTTGGTCTTAATATATGGGATTTTTTAAATGTGAATGAATGATAAAAGAATTAAACTATTTTGTGTAATATATTGTCTATCAGCCTGTTACAGAGAACACCTAGTTATGGGGGGGATGGGGGTGTTGGAGATCTGATTTCAGGTCTCAAATGTATTGTCTACACATTTCTATGCATCTTCTTGCCATATTCACTATATTACAACCAATTTTCAATAATGTCTACATGACAGTAACTTTAAAAAATTGCTGGGAAATCCACCATTTGCAAAATATTTTTCATGAGTGTATAAATGCTAAGAGGAGATTTACTTCAGTGGCATTCAATTTCTTTCCAAGCCTAGTTCAAGGTGTATTTACAATCTCAGAATTACAGTATTGAAAGGGTACACTATGGATCACTGAGTACAGTTCCTGTCAAGGAGGCACAGTGGGAAAACTGAACTCCCAACCTCTGGCCCAAGTGCTATATTGGTTGCAACCTGAATAACTTAAAAAAGAACCTCCTAACACATAAACTTCTCATAACACTTGAAATTTTGGGATGGGTGGAATCCCTGGCTCATAAAATGCCATATTTCAAATGATGGTGAGTGTAAGAGACTGAGCTTTTCCAGTGCTAGTATTTATGCTACAAGATTTTCTCCCTGGATAACAACTGAACTTGTTCACTCTGCACCACCAGGTGCTGCATAACATCCATATTCTTCCACTCCCTTAAACATCACTCAACAGTGATTCCATGTAACTAGAATAGAGAGAACAGCAGAAAGCAGAACTCCATCAATTCTGCTAGGAGGATCTGTCTTTCATCTCAACTGGCTATTATGAGATATCTATAACTTTAACAGTTTCTTTTTAACTTCTTCTTACACCAGCCTTTTTTCCTTTGTCTCCTGTATATTAGACTGAAGCCTCAAGGCAGGGACTACCTTGTTTGTCCATGCCTTCAGGCATCAGTCTAAATCACTCACACATATTTTGCTCAGTGGTGTTGAAATGCTTTAAATCAGGAAACAATACTCTTTATACACATTTCAGTTGGATACTCTGGCAATCTGGTTGACTGCTTTGCCAGTTCATTTACACTGAGACTGTTTTGTTCTATGTAATTTTATCTGAATAGCTTTTTATGACTGTCAGCATCCTTGAATCTTTTTTAGAGACAGAAAAGAAGAGCATTGAAGTTTTAAACAAAGTGAAGGTCCAGGAAGTTAGAATTTAAGACAGAGACAGACAGACACACACACACACACACACACACAGAGAGAGAGAGAGAGAGAGAGAGAGAGAGAGAGAGATATTCTGCATCCAGTCAACTCTGCTGTAATCCTGGCAATTAAAACCCATTGGGCCATCTGGTTAGGTATTTAACATCACTGATCTAGAATTTGGTTCAAATTAACACCAAGCCATTTAGGGCAGATTTGTATTGAACATTCTACTTCCCTAATCGTACAACTTGCATTCACTACAATGGACATGTGCTTTATAGCTTCTCCCATGCTAGACTCAGACCTCTGAAACTTGATTAGTTTGTTTTCCCCTAGCTCAGTATCTTTCCAACAGCAATTACTGGTTCTACTGCTTGTACGGACACTTTATGTGCACATTTTCTGTAGCCTAAGCAGAAGGAAAACAGAGTTACCTGACACAGCCCCGTTATTTATTCACATTAAATACAAACAAGCCCCGTGAGCACTTGAGTGCTGCTGAGCCACAGCCTTGAGAACTTGAAACCCTGCCAGGGCTGTAAGTGGCACCAAGAGGCCAACTGATTTAGTCAAGGTACATGACTGTAACCAAGACTCATAAATCCCCAAGAGGCAAAAAACAATCTACTGTCTTCTCTGACTCGGGCTATATCAAGCGGACATTAGGGATAGCTACATTAAAGAGAACTAGAGATGGGCACGGAATGGATGTTTAATTCATTTTGTTATTCGTTTTGTTACAGAACGAAATGAATAACAAATAGACCCATCAAAGAACAACAAAATGAAATGGAAATTTCCATTTCATTCGCTTTTTTTTTTCATTTTGCCATAGGAATGCATTGAAGCAATGCATTCCTATGGGGAAAAGCTGGTGGTTCTCCCCCCCCCCAATGCAGGGGAAATCGCAGGATCCCCCCCCCTGCCAAAGCCACCGCTGATCAGCTGTAGTGCGGGGCTTCATCGGGAAAAACCATCTAAAAAGCCCGCCCTTTCCCCCACCCGATCGGGCGCGATCGAGTGAGGGATTAAAAATGAAATAAAAATAAAATAAAATAAATGCACTGACCCAGCCCATGGGTCAGCTGGTCGGCGCAATAATAAAAATAAAAATAATGCACAGACCCGGCCCGCAGACCAGCTAGTCAGCACGACAAGAAAACTATTAAAATAAAAGAACATGCCAACCCAGCCCACGGGCCAGCTGGTCCGCGCAATAAGAAAAAAATGCACTGACCAGCTGGCCCACGGGCCGGATGGGCACTTATTTATTTATTTATTTATTTATTCCTTATTGCACCGACCAGCTGGCCTGCACATTTTTATTTTTATTTGCAGTCAACTGGTTCTTTCAAGTGGTCAAGGGCCTATTACATCATGGCCGACAGGAAGAGAATGCAGACCACACAGTTGCTCCCTGTGAAGAATTTGCATGACCATTTGCACACAAAATTGCTCATACCTGCTCTGACTTGGATGCTGGAGATCTCCTTGGGGAATGCTACCTCGCAGCAGGTTGGATCCCAGCATGCTTAAAGAAGGCAGTGGCAAGAACATGGTTGAAAAACCTTCCTTGGATGTTTCTAATGTTTCATTATTGGCCAAGTTGCTAGAGAAGGTTGTGGCTTCTCAGATTCATGGGTGAGATGAATTATCTAAATCTACTGGGCCTAGTTATGGAAAAGAGACTGCTTTTGTTGCCTATACCAGGAACTGGACAGGGGGAGTGTGTCTTTGATGGTCCTGCTAGACTTCTTAGCAGCTCTCAGTATCATTGACCATGGTATCTTTCCCTCCTATCTCTCTGGAATGGTACTTGGAGGCACTGTTCTACAGTGATTCCAGTCCTTTGTAGAGGGAACAACTCAGAGGGTGACTACTTTGGGGAAATTCTGTTTAACGCCTTGGGCATTGGCCTATGGTATCCTTCAGGGTTCTGTTTTGTCCTCTATTCCAGTGGTCCTCAACCCCCGGGCCGCGGACCGGTGCCGGTCCGTGGAGCAATCTATGCCGGGCCGCCGCCCGAGGAACTTCAAATCATTCCCCTGTGGCGGCGGCCCGGCTCCCGGAAATGAGAGAGAGAGAGAGAGAGAGAGAGAGAGGGGCACACACATGCCGCCGCCCCCCTTCTTCACCTGCTTGCTCAGATGGTCGTTCAGGGCAAAGCTGAGCGCATGCGCTGGGAGGACGGGCGGGAGGTAGCCGAGGCATGCTGCTTTGGTCCCAAGGCTGGTGCTTACCTCCTCCTTGGCGAAGCTGCCCCGCACGCCCAAAAGCAGAGCCAGGAGAGCGCGTCTCCGGGCGCGAGCGCCAAGCGGGGGCGCGGACATGCTTGGGCCGGCCACGAGCAGGGACCCCGCGTGCCTTCTCCGGGACCCTCGGACGAGGTAAGGGGGGCCCCGGGGCCGAGAGAGAGAGAGAGAGAGAGAGAGAGAGAGAGAGAGAGAGAGAGAGAGAAAGGAGCCCTGCTCGGAAGGGCCGCTTTCTCCCTGCGACTCCCGAACCCCTCGGGCTGAGGAGAGAGAGGGGAGCGGCGGGGAGAGAGCGCCGGAGAGAGAGAGAGAGAGAGGTGCGCGAAGTTTGAGTGTTCCTGGAGGCGCCGCCGAGCAGGACGGCTGGTGCCGAGGCAGGAGGCGCGGTCTTGGCTGGCAGCGGCGAGGCAGGCAGGCCGCGCCTCTTTTGAGGTGAGGGGAGGCAGAGCGGCTCAGGCCAGGCCGGGCCTGGTGTTTTGGGGGGAGGGGGGCGTCTCAGGCCGGGCCGGGCTTTGGCCGGCGCCGCGCCTCTTTTGAGGTGAGCAGAGGAGGGGAGGCGGAACGGCTCAGGCCAGGCCAGGCCTGGTGTTTTGGGGGGCAGGGGCGGCGCAGGGCGGCCCGGGTGTTTTCACCGCCGCCACCGCAACCCCCCCGCAATCGCCGCCGCCGCCGCAACCCCCCGCAATCGCCCCGCCGCGCCATCGCCGCAATCACCCTCACTCCGCCATCGCCGCTGCCGCCGCCACCGCGACCCCCCCGCAATCGCCCTCACTCCACCATCGTCACCGCCACCACCGCGACCCCCCCGCAATCGCCCCTGCCCCGCCATCGCTGCCGCCGCTGCCGCGACCCCCCGCAATTGCCCCCGCCCCGCCATCGCCGCCGCCGCGACCCCCACACAATCGCCCTCGCTCCGCCATCGCCGCCGCCACCGCCGTGACCCCCCCCGCAATCGCCCCTGCCCCGCCATCGCTGCCGCCGCCGCCGCCGCAACCCCCTGCAATCGCCCCCCCCCCCGCCATCGCCGCGACCCCCCGCAATCACCCTCACTCCGCCATCTCCGCCATCGCCGCCGCCGCCGCCACCGCAACCCCCCCCCGCAATCGCCCCTGCCCCGCCATCGCTGCCGCCGCGACCCCCCCGCAATCACCCTCACTCCGCCATCGCCGCCGCCGCGACCCCCGCAATCGCCCCGCCGCGCCATCGCCGCCGCCGCGACCCCCCCCGCAATCACCCTCACTCCGCCATCGCTGCCGCCGCCGCCACCGCAACCCCCCCGCAATCGCCCTCACTCCACCATCGTCACCGCCACCGCCGTGACCCCCCCGCAATCGCCCCTGCCCCGCCATCGCTGCCGCCGCCGCCGCAACCCCCTGCAATCGCCCCCGCCCCGCCATCGCCGCCGCCGCGACCCCCCGCAATCACCCTCACTCCGCCATCGCTGCCGCCGCCGCCGCGACCCCCGCAATCGCCCCGCTGCGCCATCGCCGCCGCCGCAACCCCCCGCAATCACCCTCACTCCGCCATCACCGCCGCCGCCGCCACCGCAACCCCCCCCCCCCGCAATCGCCCTCACTCCACCATCGTCACCGCCACCGCCGTGACCCCCCCGCAATCGCCCCTGCCCCGCCATCGCTGCCGCCGCAACCCCCTGCAATCGCCCCCGCCCCGCCATCGCCGCCGCCACCGCTGCGACCCCCCCCGCAATCGCCCCTGCCCCGCCATCGCTGCCGCCGCCGCGACCCCCCCGCAATCGCCCCCGCCATCGCCGCTGCCGCCATGACCCCCCGCAATCGGCCCCGCCCCCCGCCATCGCTGCCGCTGCTGCCGGCGCTGTGACCCCCGCAATCACCCCTGCCCCGCCCCCCGCCATAGCCGCCACCGCGACCCCCCGCCATCGCCCCCGCCCCGCCATCACCCCCGCCCCGCCATCGCCGCCGCCGCGACCCCCCCGCCATCGCGGCCAGCACCGCACCCCCCCCTCCGCAAGTGGGCCAGGGAAAAATTATCAAACATTTACCGGTCCGCGGTGATAAAAAGGTTGGGGAGCACTGCTCTATTCTATTTAACAACTCCATGGAAAAGGCCGTCTGGAGTTTTCAGTTCTGGCACCATCAGTATGTGAATGATACCCAACTCTATGTCTCCTTTCTATCAAAATCCAAGCAAGCTGTTTCACTTCTAGATTAGTATCTGGTGTCAATAATAGTGGATGAGAGCAATTAAACAGAAATCCAGCAAAGACAGTCTTATCAGTTGAAAGGCAGATCAAGGAACAGGGATACAGCTTGTGCTGAATGGGGTTACACTCCCTGAAAATATAGGTGCACAGTGTGGTGTGGGAAGGGGTGCTCCTGGATTTATCTCTGCCTTAGCTACATCTCAACTAGATTACTGTATCATGCGCTATGTGGGAGTGTGTTCAGAAACTCCAGCACATCTAAAATGGTACAGCCAGATTGTGAATTGGGGCTGGTTAGAGAACATATAAGTCTCCAGTTAAAGGAGCTCCCTTGGCTGCCAATTCATTTCCTGGCACAATTCAAAGTGCTTGTTTTATCCTATAAAGCCCTAAGCAGCTTGGGTTCAAGCTATCTAAAACACCTCATCTCCCTTCATGAACCTATTTATTATTTATTGTTATTTATTTGCTACACTTATATATCCCGCCCATCTTCCGAAACGGAACTCTGGGCGGCTAACAATAAAACAAAACTACAAAAAGAATAACAGGAAATCAAATGTCAGATTCCAATAAAATGGGGAGGGACAATACCCTCCAGAAGAGCTGACGCGGGCAGCAAGAAAAAAAAACCTTAAGTAAAAAGGTCGCCAAATGCCTCCTTTAAAAAGGTGTGTTTTCAAGGCCTTTTTAAAGGTGGGCAGGGACTGTGCTAGGCGCAGCTCACTGGGGTGCAGCTCACCTATGCATTTAGATCCGGGTTCCTCAAACTACGGCCTGCAGGCCAGATCCGGTCTGCCAGAGTCCTGAATCCAGCCCAGCCGGCAATTGCAACACACACACACACACACACACACACACACACACACACACAGAGAGAGAGAGAGAGAGAGAGAGAGAGAGAGAGAGAGAGAGAGAGAGAGAGAGAGAGATGTGTCTGCGTGTCTGCACAAAGTTTAATACACAGCATGAGCGCACTCATCGCAGCGGATTCTGGGTAAGCCAGTGGGCAAGCTGCTAAACAAGGAAGCGGTGGGGGTGGGGGAAAGGAAGGAGGCAGGGGTGAAAGGTCAGCAGCCTGGAGGCCCCACCTTCTGCACCCTGGTGAATGAATGGAAGGAGGTCAGACAGGAGAGAAGCCGCTGCAGCGCTGTTGTGTGTTGTTTGCTACAGCACCTCAGCCCACTTGCCCCTCCCTCCCCTTTTTTGCCATGTCGGCTGTTTTTTCAAACTACTGTATAGTCCGACCCCCCATCAGTGTCTGAGGGACAGTGATCTGGCCCCCTATTTTAAAACTTTGAGGACCCCTGATTTAAATCATTAGAGGCCCTTCACTCAGTCCCACCACCCTCACAAGCGTTTTTGGCGGGGACACAGAGAGGGCCGTCTCTGTCACTGCACTTTTTGCTCCATAGAAGCTAAAAGCCTTTGTTGCAAGACTGTGAACATCACTTTGCTTGCATGGTAAATTAAAGCAATGGTCCTGCAAATTACTGCAGTCCTTCACATCTCCCCTCTTTGAATCTGGATTGCGTATGGAGCACTTCCAGTTTGTGGGACATTGTTTCATTTCTCATAATTGACATTGTTTCATTTTTTATAACCATTGACATAAACTTGCTGGGATTTTGACAAATTCAGTCTCTGCGGCTTGAAATAGTTCTACTTAAAAGAAGGAGCGCTGAATAACATTTGCTGTGCACAGGAGCAAAACTTCCCCGCCCAGATGGGGATGCAAATCTGTTCAGTTTGCATAATTTATACAAGCTGCAAAATTCAGCCTCATGAATTCAGGTTTCCCTTTACCTTCTTAGCACACAACATATGCATGTCATTTCCCCAAGAACTCATGCAGAATGAAAAGGCATGGCTGCAAGGCCCCTTCTCGTTGCTCCAATGACAGTAGCTCCCCAGATTGCTTTCTCTTCACAACAGATCTTTTAGTGCCAGTAGCAAGACACGGTAGGATAAAGTTATTTTGTCTCTCCAACAAATCCCCCCCAGTATTGAGCGACAAAGCTACACTTGCAGAAATAAAGTGCTCCGTGTGACCATTTGTGCAGCAGTTCTTACCAGCTGAATGAACGGCGCATATAGTGGAATGCTTTCTGTCAAGACAAGAAACAAGTGCTCCAGTTGTCCTTCACAGAGTCTTAAGTATTTGGGCTGCTATTTATTCCTCTGGGCTGGAAGTCATTCTAGAATGTCACAGCCAAAATGAATATCTATAGACTTACCTCCAGGCAGTCGTTAAAAAGGAACAGGGTGACCTGTTCCCCTCTGTCACAAAGGTCATCACCAAGCGCAACTGTTTCCAGGCGCTGAATTAAACTTCGGTGAGACGACAAGAGGTTGGCCTGCGGAGAAAAGAGACGCCAGCAATAATTAAGAAGGTTTGCTGCATCACCTCAAATTAGTAATGAAACAGGGTGCACTCTCAAAGTGAATGATTTCTGACTTACACGGTCCACTTAGCTGTTGTACAATTCAGTTATTCTGCTGATTAAATACTCTATCCTAGCACTGCAAGGCACTTAACAGACATTGCTGATTTTTGTATGATTTAATTCACTGTCCTGAACGTTCAAAGCAAGCAGGATAAAGATAATCTTTGAAGAAAATACTGCCCACTCCACTCCAAACAGGACATCCCTCAATGACTAGCAACACCATCCTTTCTCCAAATATGTTAGGCTAGGCAAGGGGGGATAGGGCATGGCAGGAAGAGAGATATGGGAAGAGAGAGACACAAAAAGAGGTAATTCTCTAACCAACATTTTGTTTTTCTGCCTCCCATTACAACTAAGAGGTCATCTAAACATAAGAATAACTATTCTGAATCCAAATAATCTAATTTGGCACCATGTTCCCATAATGGTCCATATGTTGTGTATAGAAAGACTACTTGCAGGACTTTATTGGAATAGTAGCCTATTACCAGGACTTGGAACATTATTTTTAAAAGATACTATAACAGTGCTTCATTTACAAAACACATTTTCTTGTTCTAGCATCTAATCCCATTATTACACCTTGAAGATACTTACAGAAATGCGAAAGACTACAGGAAACAAAACTTCCCATGTAATTTAGGAGTGAGAAAAGAATGTCATATAATTTAAAGATTTTCCTGCCAAAATGGCATAAAATGTTACCTAAAATTAAATATTGGAAATCACCAGAAAATAGTAAGCACTACACCAAAGAAAGCTACTTTGCAATTTTTGGTGACTGAAGATGTGGACTTGTTCGTTAAAGCTCAAATTAAAATACAGCAGTATGTCTTTAACACATTTTGCCTTTTTTCATGTTTGTACAGTAATCCCCTGCCTATCGCGGAGGTTAGGGACCCACCCGACCCGTAATGATTGAAAATATGTGGATGCAGGTTGGGTGGGGTGGGGGGCACCACCACTCCTTCAAAGGCTGCTGGAAAACTTTTGTAAAAGCCTTCCAGCAGCCCTGCAAGGGCGGTGGATGATCTGATCCACCGCGCTTGCTGCAGGGCTATTCCACCCCCAACCAGCGCCAATCAGCTGTTTGGTGCTGGCTTGGGGCCAGCGCTCCCCAGCAATCTCCATTGAAATGCATTGGCTCAATGCATTTCAAAGGAGAAATTTTTTCCCCATTGGAATGCATTGGCTCAATGCATTCCAATGAGGAAAAAGTTCTCCATTAAAATGCATTGAGCCAATGCATTTCAATGGAGGTCGCCCGGGACTAGAAGAGATTTTAAAATGGATGTGCCATTTCTCCGGAGCCCCCGCGGGGGCAGGGGGAAGCAGTGCGCCCATTTTAAAATCCTTTCCAGTCACGGAGGGGGCCGCCCGCGCACGGCGCCGGGAGACTTCTCGCAGCGGCGTGCCCTGGCGGCCTTGGGGGATCAGATCCACCACTGCCACCCGAGCGTGCTGCAGGGAGACTTCTCGCAGTGGGCATGCTCAGGCGGCCTTGGGGGATCCATGGGCTTGTCTCCGCTGCCAAGAGCCCTTTAAACATCACTCCCCGCCTGCCCGCTACCCCAGGGGAGGGCGGACGGGCGGGGAGCGATCTTTGGAAAGGGCTCCCGGCTGCGGGGACAAGAACTTGTCTCCGCCGCCGAGAGCCCTTTAAACATCACGCGCTGCTTGCCCGCACCCCCAGGGGAGGGCAGGCGAGCTGCGTGCGATGGCTCCTCTTTCTCTCAAGACCTTTCATGGTCCTGCGGTCCTGCGATATAGCAAGACTGCGGTATGTGAACCGCGAAAGGGCAGGGGACCACTGCAACCAAAGAGCTACAATCCTTCTGCTGGCACAAGTTCAATAACATACATTCTGGTGATGAATTGCCATCAGTTAAGTCAAAGCTTGTATTTCCTGTCACATGCCAGTCACACGACAGGTGCACAAGGAACGCAAGCACCAACGCCTTTACTAGCAGCAAGCTGCATGCTGTTGAACTTAATACCAGTATAAGTTGCTATAAGAGTTCTGGTCATGGTTATATTACTTCTGAAACATAATCTGGTTACATTTTTTTTCTGTCCCAAAGTAACTAATTACATGTTACACATAACTAGTTACTTTTTAAAAAATTTGCCTTTTACTCACCTTCTCTAGCAACTAGAGATGGGCACGACTTAGCGGTATTCCCGTTTCCGTTTCCATTACTCGTATCCGTTACTCTACGGAAACGGAAACGGGAATTACTCCACCAGAATTCGAGCTCGAACCGACGAACGAACAATTTGGTCTGATTTGTCGTGCTCGTTACTTGCATCGCGCAATGCCAAGCGGCACAGAAAAAAAGTTTTTAAAAGTTAAAAAAAAAACGATTCCCAGGCCTAAAAATAGGCGAAAACTGTCTGAGGGCACCTACCAGGCCAGAAGGGTGTTTTATTTGGGGGGGGGGGTTCCCCGCCCCCCTCTCCTTGGCTATTGCTACTGCTGCGCTGCTGGTACCAGGCTGGGAGGGCGCATCCATTTGCCATGCAGTGCGGGGGATCCAAAATGGTGACTGCAATATTTTTTTTGAAATCGTTGCCCAAAACCCCACCAAAGCACCACAGAAACATGCAAAAATTAGCTATTTTAAATGCTTGAATTTTTACAGTAGCAGCAGTGGGTTTTTCTTGCAAAAAAAGTCTCCGTTGATTTTATTTTATTTTATTTTATTTTATTTTTTTACACCTGCGCATTCGCAATGATGGGCTCGCCCATGGGAGTGGACCATGCAAAGTTTTGGAGCCATTCCACCAATCGCATGGCCAGGTTTTGCTGACTGTACCAGGCTGGGAGGGCGCATCCATTTGCCATGCGGTGGGGGGGGATCCAAAATGGCGACCACAATATTTTTTTTGAAATCGTTGCCCAAAACCCCACCAAAGCACCACAGAAACATGCGAAAATTAGCTATTTTAAATGCTTGAATTTTTAAAGTAGCAGCAGTGGGTTTTTCTTGCAAAAAAAAGTCTCCGTTGATTTTATTTTATTTTATTTTTTTACACCAGCACATTTGCAATGTGACCATGCAAATTTTCCACCAATCGCATGGCCACTTGGCCAGGTTGACCACAGAGACTTCTGGGATGTGCCAATCGGGCATAAACAGCCCACTAATCGTAGCCCAAACCCGAACCCTAAGCCTAACCCATACGCCAGTACACTGTCCTTCTAAGTGGGTCAGAGAGGCACCCAGAGGTGCACCCCAATACTCACCCTAACCTCACCCGTAACTAGCCTAACCCTAGCCGTTGCGCTAACCCGTCTTAACCCTAAGCCAGATCTACTTGCATTGCACTACATGCAAGTACGTGAGACACAGCGGGTGCAAAGAGTCTGCCAGTCCGTCACTTGTGGCTCTGGCTGACTCCTGCAGCTCCCTCCAGGAGCCCGCTACCCCCTCCCCAAACCAGTACTAACGACAACGAAAAAACGAACCGACTAATTTTTGCAAATTTTCGCGAAAAACGGAAACGAGCCGAAACGGAACCGGCCCGACTAACGACAACTCGAAAAAAATTTTTTTTTTCAAGTCGTGCCCATCTCTACTAGCAACTGACATTAAAGAGCACATTGCTCCGGTGCTGGAGGTAATAGCGACACACTATGACAGCCTTATCCTCAAAAAAGATTACATCCAAAACATACTCAGCCCCAGCTACATCATTACTTACTGGACAGCCATCAACTTCATAAACAACATCAAAAATCTGCCTCTGAGCTTCTGTTTTTCTTTTATCTTCATTAATGTGCCTGCAAAAAAGCAAAACAGAAAAAAACCCTTCTATTTCTAAGGTTCAGATACAGGATGGAAAGAAGAATCAATTATTTGATATTCGCAGTAAGTGAGCATCAATGTAGAAAACTGTTGTACAGCATGAATATATTGTACATTCACACATCTCCTGAAAAACTAAGAAAACTTCATATGACATTTCTATTTTATACTTCTGCCAAGCTGCCCAGGGTTACATGCTTGGCTGTGCCTCATCACACTGTGTCCTCATTAACTTTGGGAAGTAGTTAAACTGAAGGATAAACTAAAAGATAAATGATGGCCATAAGATACCAAGAAATTATCAGTTTGGCAAGGTTATGAACAGAGCTCTCCCTGCCCTCGTCTGACATTCAAATCACTGTGTCACACCTGGCCTCCATTAATAATTTTCCATTAACAGTTTATACAAGAAACCCCAGTGTCACAGGAGAAGGCACAAACACCACTAAAGCACTTCTTTAATCCACAGTCCAGTTCACCTGTGGAATCTACCTTAATCTTTAATAATAGTCTCAAGATCAGTCCAGTCAGGTTCAATTTGTGAAAAATAGACACTGAGAAATAAGAAATGAAAAGCCAAGGATTTTTTTTAAAAGGCCAGAAAACACATGAACTATGTCCTTCTATTCCTAATTATCCTAATAATTTTTACTTTCAAATATAGATATAGATTCAGTTCTTCAAAAAAAAACGCTGGTTTATGAATATGTGTTTTTGTGTTGTGTTGTTACAGTCGTGACCGACTCTTCGTGACCCCATGACCATGGAGTTTTCTTGGCAGGAATACTGGAGTGGTTTGCCAGTTCCTACTCCAGGCGCCTACAGCACCTGGTATTCCCTGGGGGTCTCCCATCCAAGTGCTAACCAGGGCCGACCCTGCTAGTGTAATTCTGCATCCATGATTCATAAAGTCAGGAAATGGCTCCATATCGCTGCACAGTATCATGCCCATGTTGCCAACAAGAAAAAGGATCCCAAGATCTACACAGCAAAGGGCAGCCTGAACATTGGCAGCACCAATCACAACATCCAAAATGGAGTAAAGTTCACTACCATTCTCAAAGAAATTATCAAGCAAGGGAAAATCCCAGTAGGTAACTACTTTTTTATCAGTTAAGCATCCAAACTCAAAGTATTTTTTGACAGCTGCAAATGGTTCCTTGTAGAATGCTGATTTGATATGCTGCACAATAACATAGCACAATGTTAACATAGATATATTGTTACTAGTATTTTTGCTTTTACAGTACTCCCCCATTTATTGCGGGGGTTAGGTGCCTAATCCATCGGTGATAAAGGAAAATCCGTGAAATGCAGACGCCTCAGTAAACTGATCTTGGGCTGCTCCTGCCAGCTGTGTTTTCAAAGAGAGGTTTTAACCCCCTCCTGACACCTCAGTAAACCTTGCTGCCAGGAGCTCAAGGTCTGTTTGCTGAGATGTCAGGAGGGGGTTAAAAACTTCTCTTTGGAAATAGCAGCCAAGCAACCCAAGGTCAGTTTGATGAGGTGTTAGGGGTTTGTTAAAAAAAACTCTTTACAAACGCAGCCAGCAGGAGCAGCCCCAGCTCTGTTTGCTGAGGTGCCAGGAGGGGGTTAAAAACCTCTTTTTGGAAGCCTGCTTCTCTCAAGAAAAAAAAACACGATATACTGAGACTGCGTTGTGGCAGGGACTACTCTATAAAAAAATCTAGAAACATTTGTCTATCTATTGCATCTCTCTTTTGCAGCAGATTCCATTCCACTGTTTTCTCACCCCACTCTAGCTAAAGCTTAACAAGCCACTCAAATATATAGTGTAATGCCAAGTATTTAAGAAAAGCTGGTCTGTTGGGCATTCCACAGCCCATTTTCACATGAACTTTTCTGGCCATGAGTGATGACAAAAACACATCCCTTAGCCTTAAGAAAAGATTATTACACCAGAAGAAAAAGCACTGGCAAATGTTTTTCTGTCCTACAAGATTCTCAACAGAATGAGTACCTGTCTATTAAATAAAGCATATTTTATGATGGAACAAATTATAAAAAAGATAGCAGTGGCAGAAGTAATGATTGTTGAATCTTCTAGAATTAAATGTTCAAGACATATTATATAATCAGTCAAGTCCAGAGGCTGATATCCTAATAGTTCTAGCACAACATAAAGTCCACTTGTCAGCATAAAGTTACCTCCAAGCCACCAACAACTGGATTCAAATAACAACTGCACAGTTTCCATCACAGCTATTATATGGCATGCAAGTTGAACCACTTTCTGTCTAGCACTTCCATCCTGCCACAGATTTTACCACCAGAGCTGCTCAACAGTTTTTATAGTTTTATTTTCTTGGAGGCATCAGTATAGCTTTACACCTAGTCACTTCCTCACCATAGCAGTCCTGACATAGCTTTCTAAAGTCTGTTTTTCACCAACACAAGCAAGAAATATACCATGTGACAGATTATAAGAAAAGTATGTGCATATAGGCAACACCCATTCTTTCTCCACTTAAACTTTCAGAACTGGAAAGCTTTCTTCCCTGGATTGTATTGACTTACGTCATCACTTCCTTCAGAGATTCAATGGCTCTCTCTAAAGTTGCTTTGTCAGGATTGTCTTCTGCTGTGTGCTTCTTAATGTCTACAACACAAAATATTCAGGGTATTATTTTTATAACACCAAAATGTTTGGTATATCTATGTAGAAGAGGCTATTGTTTTAGAGAACAACCCACGAGGCTGTATATTTTAGAGAAATATGGACCCAAGCATAAGGAAGAGGCAAATGGACCATCAACGGAGACATGACAAGACTGCAACACTGGGTAATCTCTTTCCTTTTTATTTGATCCAATTGGCTACACGCAGTGGACTTTTCCAAATTTTATCCCAATCCTCAAATGAAATGCATGGGCCTTCTGCACCAAACCCCCCCCCCCTTCAATGGCAAGGCAGGGGCCATTGGCCTCGATGAGCCACATTGAGGAGAAGTGTAAATGTGTGTATGTGAGCTGTGACATGTCTTTGGGAGGACTGAGACAATACAAACACCTGCCTCCCTTCATTCCGGATGCAGCCTAAGAACATTCAATCTCCGAGCCTCAACTAAGAAACTGCCTGGCTTTTATTCCATCTTGCCAAGGACATGTATTTAAGAAATAAAACTCCCGGCAAATCGATCTTTTGCCATGTTATAACCTATTGGTACTGCTCTGAGGAAGGGGGTTTCACCCCCCCCCCCAAATATTAGCAACATTTTTGTTATTTTTCTAGTAGCCTAAAGCTATCACCTGTTCCACTTTTCTATTTGATTTTTTTAAATGAAGGCTACAATGACTGAGACCCAATAAATCACCTTTAATCTTTTTAAAAATTATATAGCCGTATAGTTTACATGGTTCCCTTTTTCCACTGACCCTCTTATTCAGTCATATTATTTTATGATGCTGCCAAATGGACTCCAATTTCGGAAAGATCATAGTTTATATCACTTGATATACGCATTTGGTACTTCTGGTAAAAATCAGGGAACAACTGTTAAATCAAGAGAGTGCTACTACAATTATCTATAACTACTGAGAGTACGTGTCTTGAATATCTAACTTTTTGCTTGTATTGCTATTTATTTAGTCAATGATTAGCTGGAGATAGGTAGAAATTATACATGACTTTAACAATTGACCTATAAATGATTGTTCTTGTGGTATTTTCTTTTGTTTGTTCATAAATTAAAAAATATTCTTAAAAAAACAGCCTGAGGAAAATGATTTAGACTAGTTTCACTGGAGCAGCATTGTAATTTACATCATTTCCAGAATATATGGAAGTTGAGTAATGGCAACTGGACTTCTTTTCTTGAAAGATTGAAACGTTTTCCTGCTCATCCAAACAGCTTTCTCGGTCTGAGGAAAGCTAGTTGCGAGTCCTTCATTTTATAGTTCATTTTGACCTCATGTCACCCTCGCTGCAAAGACTTGTCCACCCAAAAGGCCCAACAACAAAACACAAAAGGAGCAATATATGTGGTCCAATGCAGTGAGGAGTGTGCAGACCTCTACACTGGAGAAACTAAACAGCCATTAAACAGAAGGATGGCCCAACATAGGAGGGGTAACAGCTCAGGACCAGAATCAGCAGTACACCTCCACTTAAAGGACAAAGGGCACTCATTCAAAGATGAGGATGTACACTTATTAGACAGAGAAGAGAGGTGGTTTGAGAGAAGAGTCAGGGAAGCCATTCATGTAAGTATTGAAAACCCCTCTCTCAACAGAGGTGGGGGGCTCAGGCACAGTCTACTACTTATCAGGCAGTGATTTCAACAATCCCCAGACAAATCAAAAATACTTCACACCTCCACCACCAAGGCTATGACCCATACTTTACGGTTTCAGCACCTTAGGCCATTGACCACCTAATGGCCTACTGAGACTATTTTTCACCTAACGAGCTTAGTCAGGCCATTGTTCTTCTTATGAGCCTATTTCAGACCAGGGTGACATGAGGTCAAAGTTAACTATAAAATGGAGGACTCGTAACTAGCTTTCCTGAGGAAGCTGTTTGGATGAGCTGTTTGGATGAGACTGACAAAGCTGTTTGGATGAGCAGCGAAATGCTTCAATCTCTCAAGAAAAGTCCAGTTGCCATGACCCAGCTTCCAGATAAACTTATGAGAATGAGTGAGAATCTTCACAGTCCAAATCATTTCCAGAACAAAAAATCACCAAGGGTATCAAAAACTTTTCAAAAGATCTACAACTTTCAGACACAATTCTAAAGCCTATTCTGAAGGACCAGAATTAAGATGGGAATAGGATCTAAAGTAGGGATGTAAACTAGTATATTCTACCAAGGTTCAAAGTCTATGGAGATGAAGGGGGAAACAGAGACAGGAGCCCATCACAGCCCATCTTTTCCCTCTGTCAACAGTTGTCTCTTCTCCCCTGTATCCAGCTTGATGGAGAAATAACAGTTCACTGCATATAAAAAGCTATACTTATAATAAAATGACAGTTAATTTTAAAAAGCTGCATGTCTGACACAGAGCATTATGTTTTTAACTGTCCAAAGTGAGTAATCAAGGGTCTTCCTTTTTTTTTTTAAAGCCGGAAGCATACTAATATAAAAAGAGTACCTATCCTTTGTGAACTAAAAAGAAAAAGAAAAAAGAACAGGTCCAGAACCTATTGCAAGTTACAGCTGGACAAGACTCACAGAATCAATGGAGATTACATAGGTGTTAATTCGCCATTCAGTAATTGATTCAATGGCTGAAATTGTCATTGGCAATGGCAGGGGGTTGAACTAGATGGCCCTTGAGGTCTCTTCCAACTCTATGATTCTATGAAATAATATTAGTAAGCAAAGAAAGCCACAATTATAATGAGTTGAACTAATGGAATTAAGGGAGGAGTTGACTCAGCAAATCTCCGCTGAGTCAACCAGCTTACTGCAGTTGCCACTTTCTAAAGCAAGCGGAAGGATTTCAGACAATGGCTCTACTTTAGCTGGGTCTAGCAATGGAATTTTCACTGCAGTATTGAAATACTCTCTACCCTCATAAGAACTTTTTCCAAAGGGCACAGAATTTGTTACAATTTGTATCCCTCTCTCTGATGGAAGCAGCTTGTGTTAACTTCAAATCATTTGATCTACAAAAGCCACTGAATTATTTTATCAGCTCAAAAAGCACACCTGCATACTTACCATTTAGAAGAAGGGCAACACTAGGCAGCCTCTGAACAGGACGGATGAGGAGTTCAGCCAAACTTTGGCGGCCACATTCTGGTTTGGCTTGATTTATCTGTTGAAAGAAAATTTGCGCATTACTTGTAGCAAAAAAAATGTAGGTTTCAAAATCTCAGTCTGTGCTGCTGCTTAGTGACAGGTCCTTTATTTTTAAAAGTGTGTTCTTATATGTAAAGGTAATTGGATTAAGCTTTCGACAGTCACAATCCTGATATGTTCTCAACGGCTGTCAATAGCTTGCTTGTGAATGCCATAGAGAATGTTAACTGGCTAAATCAATAGCTTGGAGAACAAGCATTCAGCACCACTGCTGCATTTCCACTGCTTATCTGCTTTCCCTGTTAAGGATAACAGGTAAAGTAGTCTTGTCATTCTGAGAAGAGAAAAACAGAGCTCTAAGCAGTCTAATGCATTCATTTAATTAAAATTAAAAGCAATCAACCAGGCACCTTCTTTTATTCAGTTAGCACATGTACTATCATTGTTATTGTGCAATGTACTTCAGGGTACAGTGTGACCAGCATTAGAACCAAGACTCAGTGTCATCCTTTTTTATCTTCACCAGCCCCATGGAACAAAAAGTTCTTCATAGCTAGGCAATGTAGAAGCTATACTCAAAGATAGTGATTCCCAATCTTACGTCCTCAAATGTTCATGGACGAAAGCTCACAGTGCTGGTCAGGATTTTGGGGAGTTGTAATCCAAAAACATCTGGGAACCCACAGTTGGGAACCACAGCTCTAACCTGAAGGTCTACACTTCATTATTGGCTAGCTCACCCAACAGCAAAGGATAACTATCTACAATACCTAGACGACCAGAAGGTGCACACACCTGTATTAGATCAAAGATAGCCTAATGATACAATATGAAGTCAGTTTCTAATTATTAACCACACTAATTGTTTCCCTGGACTATAAAACTATGATCATGACCTCAAGTAGCTCAGGCTTGCAAGGTCTGTTTATTTCCCCTATATATCTAAGTTGGTTTTGTTTCCAGTTTATATATTATTTCCCCTATATAGTTGGTTTGCTGCAAAATAATTTCTAAAGTTAGGTATACCTATACCTCCTATATTTTGTGACTTATACCAATAGCTTTTGCTTATTCTTGCTCTTTTACCTTCATTACAAAATTTGTTTATCAGTCCCTGCTAAGACTTAAACTCTTCTTCTTTTTACTGGCAAGGCAACATTCTAAAAAGAAAGTTAATCTCTGGCAAAATTTTCATCTTCACCAATGCAATTTTTCCAAACCAAGAAAGTTTTAGATTGGAATACTCTTGGAATTTATTTTTAATCTCCCTTTTCAGTTTATTAAAATTATACTCTAAGTTTCTGAATATCTTTTACTAAATCTATAACTAGATATTTAACACATTTGCATACTTTTAATCCATATTCATCTGCAATCATTTCCTGTTCTTGTCATTATGATTAAACAACATAATCTCCTATTTCTTCCAGTTTATACGTAATCCAGTTATTTCCCCAAATTGTTCTAAATGATTTTTAATTCTTAGCATACTTTCTAGTGGATTTTTAATTGTCAGTAAAGAGTCATCAGCAAATAAATTGATCTTTATATTATTATTTTTGCCCATAGCTATAATTAAATCATTATCCCTTAAAGCCTCACCTAGTTTCAATAACTAAGCAGAACAGAACTAGGGATAGAGGACAACCTTGTCTCGTTCCTCAGCCTAGAGATATCTGCTCAGTTATTCCAACATTAAATATTACCGCAAAGGTATTATCTGATTAACTGATGCAACATGGAAGTTCAGGGTTACAGTTATCTATTTTTTTTCCACCAGCCACATCAGGGAATGGTTTGTTTTTTAAAAACACAGATCTGTATGTGAATTACAATAAATTAAAACTAATAATCCAATTTTTAAAACCCTTTATGTGTATTCCTGTGTTACTGCCACATGGAAGTAAGAAATCTAAAGAAAATCATCCTACTTTCTGCCAGTGAACTCTGGTCTACCTTCTGCCTATGTTGTTCTCAATGCATTAAAATCATTATGTTCTTAAGTACTAATAGATATAGACTATATCCCTGCCATTGATTTTAACACTGCACCCTGTTAAATAAGAATGCATGGTTTTATTATAACATAATGGTGCCCAAATAAATGATTGTTGCCTTTTTCCCAAACTCACATCTTTTAGAAGGTAGCACATAGTATTAGTCAGAAGAATCGATGAACAAATCATTACCTTTAGGAAAGCATGAAACCTTGGCTTCTGTTTTTCACACTTAGTAATCATTTCTTTGCTCATTTCAAAGAAGTTTACAAATGGAGGGTATGTTCTCAGCAAATCTTTTGACTGAAAAATACAGAACTTTCACTTACAAGATGCATGAAGCTGAAGTGAGGAAGGACTAGCACTAAAACGTATGGGTTGTTTAAATGAAGCAACTCCCATCAGACTCTCAAATAACTGAAATAACAGCTAAAATCCCTAAGAATCTCATTCACAACTGCTTGATATTACACGCTATGATAATTTAGCTGTACAAAATGCTTCAAATGTGGCCTTAGAAAAATGCTAAGTGGGTTTTTTGTTTTGTTCCATGTACATTAACTCTTGAAGAAGGCTGAAAAAAGGCTAAGATGAAACATGTCAGGCTTTTAATTTGGAATAAAGAGCTCACTATAATTTATACATCCCAAGACCAAGTCTTTTCTTGCACTACACCTTTGCAGAAAAGTCTGACGGCTTTAGCTATTGCCAAAACAGAAGTGCTAGCAAATCATTGAAATAGTATACTTAACATTTTCATACAGAAAAATGCTGCTTTATAAGTCAAAACATTAGTATATCTTCGCAATACTGATGACACTGACTGGCAATGTAACTTAGGGGTCGTATAGACTGATGGCTATAATAGTTATGGACTGCAAGGATATTCATTGTACGATGTCAATAAGCACTCAGCTTATTATTTCAGTGGTCTCAGGAAAATAATGTTCTATTCACCTAGGGTTTCAGTCAAAATTAAAACAAAAGCAAAAAATAAAGACAAAAATGTTGCAGCACCTTAAAGACTTGCTGCTATATTTCAATGCAAACTTTGATAGGTAAGTCCACTTCTTCAAACATAAAAGAGGGGTTTATATAGTGTTATCAATGACTCAAAGTGCAGATTATTCACAAGTCCACTACCACACAAACTCAGCATGCATGTGAGCCTTCAAAAGTTAACTCTTCTCATTAAAATATTTAATTCAGGAGAAATAAAAACCATAGAACAGGCTAATATCACAAAAACTAAACTGATGCAATAGCTTAGTACAGTAACCCCCCCCCCCCCCCGCCTATAGCGGGGGTTAGAGACCCCACCTGACCCGCAATACATGAAAATCCGCGATATGCGGAAGCGGGTTGGGTGGGGGCGGGGGGGGGCGATCAGAAGGGCTGGGGGGGCAGCAGAGAGCGATCGCATTGCTCCTCGCCGCGCCGCCCCCACCCCCGCAGGTACTGCGATCCCGCGATATAGTGGGACCGCAGTACCTGAACCACGAAATGGCGGGGGGTGACTGTACTTGTCCAAGATTTAATACATACTGTAACTGATCTTTGGCTGCTGCTATGTTCCTAGGTGCACCTGCTTAATTCCACAGAGTCCCAATAGACTACCGAAAGAGATTAGAGATAGTCTCTGGCATTTCACTACATATCAAAACACAACTTCTGTCCATCCTAGCCCTAGAACAATCAATGGTAAGGGAAGATACAAGCTGTGGTCCAGTACTCTTTGGAAGGCTATAGATTGCCCATCACTGGTTAAGTACATACAGGAGAAACTATTGAATCCCAACTTTGCCCAACATTGCTCAAACAGAATATTATAAAACTGGTTGCAGTTGCATGACCAGGAGACTCCTTCACAAATGTTGGAGAGAAATGGTAGAAATGCATATGGAAGACTTGTTGGGTCATCAAGGCACTAACTAGCCACAGCAGTCACTCACAGCAAGAGTAACAGAACTTACATATTTCAGTATGACATCACCAATGCTTTTGCCTTCAGTCCAGTTTATCATAAGGTCCTCAAGGTCTTCCTGGAATATACAGATTACACATCATCTACAGTATTTTCTTCAGGTGGTTATAATCTATGAAATGAGAGAATCCGCTCTTGCTCACTCTCAATTGATCTCTAATTTACTGCCAGATTTGGAAGCAAAGTGGGAAAGAAATAAGTATTATGCTATCAAATACAGTATCTAGGGTGAATGAGTTTTAGGGAGTTCACTCATTATGGACCACACTTAACAGCAGCACAATGTGTTCTATAGAAAGCAAAGCAAAGTGTTCTGCTTATATACCGCCCCATAGTACTTCAAGCACTCTCTGGGCAGTTTACAACTTAATTATGCAGGCTACGTATTGCCCCTCCCAGAAACCTGGATACAGTAAACCCCCGCCTATCGTGGAGGTTAGGGACCCTGCCCAACCCGCAATAATTGAAAATCCACAATATGTGGATGCTGGGTCAGGTCGAAACTGGGAGGGGGGCTCTCTGGGGGCTCTTGTACTTACCCCAGGCCTGGCACTGCTTCAGACGGACCTGCAGGGGGCTTCCAAGGCTCTCAGAGGCCCCAAAAGTGCTTTCTAGTGATCCGGAGGTCACTTCCGGTTTGCGGGCAAGCACTTTTGGGGCCTCTGACGCACCTGGGAAGGCCTTTCCTCCGTAACCCCAGGGGGCCTTTTTTTTCATATACTGCGGACCCGCGATATACCGGGACTGCAATATATGAACCGCGAAAGGGCGGGGGACAACTGTACTCATTTTACCAACCTCAGAAGGATGGAAGGCTGAGCCAACTATGAGCCAGCTACCTGGGATTGAGCAGTTTTAGCTGTAGTTACAGGCATTTAAGCACTGCACCACGAGGCTCCTATGTATGCTAAGTCTACATGGTTACAATCAACATTTTCTATCCAGCAAAGGCTAAGAAAGCCATCACATTTTTTTGAAATGGTTCACATAACTGGAATCGTTTTTAACTTCTCAAAAGTGCAAGTGTTTAACTTGGTATTTATTTTATGTCAATCTTATTTTTATAAATAGTGCCTTTGTCCGCAGTTCCAGAACAGCCCAAGCAAGTTGACATTCACAAGTTAAGGAGCATAGAAGATTTATATTGCATATGCCTGAGAGACAACCTTTATTTTGATGTGCACATCAAGGATGTCAGGAATACTGCCAAATATGGTTTTAATCTCTTCTGGCGCAAGGATGGGGCCTCCAACCTGACCTTCCTTTTCCAAAGGCACTTGAAAGACCTGAGGGAGAAAAGACAGAACTTTCATAATAAAAAAACCCTTTTAACAGAGTTAAGATCACCATAACAGAACTGACCTCGTCAAAGCAATTTCGCACTTACTGCAGTAAATGTATTTGTCCTATACATGAGGCCATTGGTCAACTGAAAGTTCCTGGGTCATATGGGCTTAGATGGAGATACAATGCCTCTTACCCTATTACCTTCCCACCACCCAGCCTGCAAATAAAAAGAAAGAAGAGGACATTGTCCTCTTTTTTGTTGTCTCTCAGTTGACTCCACAGAGACAGTAGGATAACAAAAATAGCTGCCAGGTCATGCTGGGGCACAGACCTCCATTTTTACCTCTTTTTTTGAAGTTGCCCTCCAGAAAAACCAACTACTGCCTAGCATCATAAAATGCAAGCGTAATATCCAAATCACTAAACATACTATAGACAAAGCCAGTAAATGCAAAAACTGCACTAATGTTGAAGTGTTAAGAGTAATCCGTAAAAAAATGATCAGGGTTTTGGATGGGACAATAGGAAGCCACTGCAAAAGCCTGCTTCAATGTACACATATGTTCTAGAGCAGTGTTGGCGAACCAATGGCACGGGTGCCAAAGGTGGCAGCTGGGGCCCTTTCTGTGGGCACTCAATATCACCCCTTCACAGCCACCTGTATTCAAGTTAAATTGCTGTATTGGCACTTTGCAAAAAATCAGTGGGTTTTGAATCACAGTTTGGGTACTCAGTCTCTAAAAGATTTGCCATCACTGTTCTAGACCATAGCTCCCTAGTCTACTTCATCTTGATAGGTTTCCAATGGTGCCATTCCACCCATGGAGAAATACGTATTTGATCATTGGACAATGAAAAGGAACAATTAGTTGTTGTGAGTTTTTCAGGCTGTCCGGCTGTGTTCTGGAAGTTTTTCTTCCTGACGTTTTGCCAGACTCTGTGGATGGCATCTTCAGAGGGCAAGGAGCTCAGGGAACTAGGAGTTCTTTCTGTGCTCTGGGGTAAAGAGTAAGACTGTGAGGTTTTAAAGTTGTGGGAAAGAGTAAACCTGTCCTATGCAGAACAGGGGTTAGTCACTGTATTGTGATGCAGGGATTAAGAAGTTTCACTGCAATTCCCTGAACCTTCAAGATCAGTTCCTGGTTTTGACAGCTTTCTAAAACGGCACGAAGGTAGAGCAAGGAATGTCAAGAAGAACCAACAAAAATCATTCCCACTTCCGTTAGTCAAGACATCTAGTAGATCAAAAGCCACCCCATGACTGGTACAGTACCGCTGGATTTAAGGTATTCACAGACTTGCACCTCCTGATTCTCTCACATTCATAGGACATAAATAACAATTTCCGTGCCAGATGATAGCTGCTACAGGACCATTTTAAAGAAAACACTGTGATCTCGTTTTGCAGCAAACAAAAGTACAGAAAACTGAGCTTGTACCAACTTGCCTGGATGATGGTTGTTAGGATATCTACATAGTTGCTTTCTGTCTGATAGAGCTCCTTTGCAACTTGCCACCTTGCAGACTGCTTTGGAGGCAGAGGTGTGGAATTTTTGGATGGCTTCACACATGATTTTGGAGTTTCTATGAAAGAAGGACAAACACTACTGAAAGAGTGAAAGGTGCTTTTTTGAGCAAATAAGAAAACCACTCTTGATAATTTTAAATAAAATTAAAGGTAAATATAAATCTAATTCAATACTGTTATTCCATTTCAAACTTAAACAAAACAAAAAGCCATACTATACAGGTGGCTTAGAATGCCACCAAGCACCTTCAGTTCTCACTACCAATCCCCTCTGTATTGTCTTATTATAAAATAACCAATGTCAACCATATTAGTAATATCAGGCATTACAAGTAGAAAACATTAATGACAAAAATGACATATTTCATTCTATCCCTACCTGAGAGGATTAATTGTCAGAATTTAAGAGTGCAGCAAATTTCTAAAATGCTTCTGATCTAACTAAAACTTATTTATCACAAACACCGAAACAGCATAAATGGAGCTCATACATGAATATGATTCAAAGGATGGTTTATATCTTGTTATTATTAATAACTCTCCCCACAAAACTATCACATTTGCTGTTAGAGCAATAATTTGCACACTAAATGCTCCTTGGGGAGTCATGAAGAAAATCTGAGAGAAAGCAGAAGACATATTTTATCAGCTTAAACATTTTTTTTCTAATTGCACACGATAAAAATTAATTTAGACATTATACAATGTTTTGAATGTGCAATTTAGTACAAGTGGCACCTTGTATAAAGGAATTAATTCATTCCAAATGAAATTATGTTAAGCAAATTTTCCTTTATGCAAACTTCCCATAGGAATGCATTGAAAACAGAGCGATCCCATTTTTATATTGTATAGATTTGCCCCATAGGCAATTATGATAAGCAAATTTCCCCTATCTCCAGAATTTTTGTGTTGTACAAATTTTGTTATACAAACTGTTTGTTATACAAGGGTCCACTGTATTTAATGTTTTTGTTTAAAAAGGATTTCATGAATATGAGATAATAACCACCTGTAAACCTTGGAACTGCAGAGCTGTAAGGATCCCTGTGGATCATGGGAGGCCAGCCCCTCTCAAAGAGGGAGGCACCGGGGATCCAAAGCTCTGGCTCCAATGCCAGAGATCTAAGCCACTGAGGTATCCAACAGTTAGATACAGGGCGGCAAGATGGTTTCTCCAAAACAGAAAAGAGGATGCGATGCCAAAATTATCCAGGAGCTACTCCCCATTGGTTCTGTCACAAGTTTCCTGTACGCTGGACCCTTGTAGAACAAACAGTTTGTATAACATAAAATCTGTACATAAAAAATTCCGGAGACAGGGGAAATTTGCTTAACAGAATCGCTTATGGGGCGAATCCGTACAACATAAAAATGGTTGTGATTAGGGATTACTATATTTTCAATGCATTCCTATGGGAAATTTGTATAAAGGAAAATTTGCTTAACATAATTTCATTTGGAACGAATTAATTCCTTTATACAAGGTAGCACTGAACTTCCAATATTAACATTTGTACAAACTGGGAGAGGGAAGGAGGATCCCCCCCCAATCTCTGAATTGCTCAGACCTCTACAGTTCTTGGAATTATTGCAAACTGATTTTTTGCACATCACATTGTGCACAGTATTTGAACCTGGGTTTTGGATAAAAGACCTCTGGCTGCATGTTATGCTTTGCGCTAGCTAAATGGTCAATGACATCTAAAAACATTAAGGAAGTTGACTTATCACCTTCTGGGGTTCTTCGTAAAGCTCTACCTGGATGATGTTCATATAAGACAACATCTTTCAGAACCGGCAATGAACAGCACCTTTTGGAAGTGTCCTTGCTTCCCACTGGGAAATCAATATACTTCTGAAGATTCATTTGAGATGCTCCATTAACTAGGCTTTCATTTGGCTTACTGCTAGCTGTCTTGACGATTTGTTGATGACTTTCGAGATAACTTATACAGTTTTTAGTAGCAATGTTATCCAGAGACATACAACTGCAACGCCTGCATGATTTTCTCCTCTTCCGACTAAGACTAACAACATGAGAGCTGCCTTTCTGTCTATCAATACACATTCTCCTCAGTTCTATCTTGCTCCCTGCACAGTTTGAGAAGGAAAAAGCCTGTTATTGATATAAACACAGAGATTCAGTAACAGGGTCTATTTTGGATTTTTTTGTTGTTCTTGAATATTTAACATACACAGGTCAATTTTAGCTGTACCTCCATTAGTCAAACTTGATTCTGGTGTGTTGGAGATATCGAGTAAGGACCCCATTGAAAGGGAATGTTCAGCCGATGGCCGTTTCCGAGGTGGGAAGGGAGACATGTCTGTCTCCCTGGTCAGTTGAGCAAGAGTCTCTCTTAATCGACGTCTCTTCCGATTGCTATTCGGAGTATTCAGAGAGAGTTGTGAAACAGATGTTTTCAGCTCAGAATTGTCAGGCTGTAACGGGAAACACATTTTCAATATGGTAACTTTATTTACAGTGGAACCTTGACTTACATCATTAATCCGTTCCAGTGGTCTAGACTTAAATCAAACATGACTTAAGTCAAACGAACGTTTCCCATAGAAAGTAATGGGAAAGCGGATTAATCCATTCCAGATGATGAAAAAGACCGCAATTTAACACAAATTTGACCGGGATAGGAGATTCCTTCTGGGGATGTAAATGAAATGTCTCTTCAAAGAGAGGAGGAGGCACTGGAATTATAGTCCACAAGTTATATGCCTCCACTTTTTAATGTTCATAGAAACAATATCTAACATTTAAGTTTTACTGATTTTTAACCTGACGTTCCAAGTTCTGAACAACTCTATGCTTACCATTAGAGTCCCACAACTTTACAGCTCCCCAACTAAAATGCTTCCATTGTGGACCAGAATTCTGCAGCCAGATTTTTTACAAGACTTCTAACCAGCGAGGCCAGCCCCGAGCTCCCAGCCCTTCTTCTCCTCCAGCAGCAGCGGCGGCTTCGGTGAGGCCGAGGACCAGCTCCAGGTGCTCTGAGCTGGTCTTGCCGAAACCGCCGCTGCCGGAGGAGGGGAAGAAGGCAGGAGCAGTTTGGAGGCGGCAGCCGCGATGCTGGGTTGTGGCTGCCGCCCAATTCCGGGGCCTTGCAGGGTGCATAGTTTGTGGAGGGGTGGGAGGAATTAGAGTGTTTTAATGGTGTTTTGGAGCCATTCTGGCCATGTTTTGCTGAGCGATTTGGACCTTTCGAACTTGGTAAGATAGGGAGCTAGCTTTTATTAAACTTTGCACTGCTTTTCTTTGCATTTTTGGCTGGAAGAGGCTTGGTAGTCTTGCTGGTTTCATTTCTCTGTGTTTGCAGTCTTATTTCATTGCTCTGCGGGCAAAAATGGGCTGGATTTTTCTTCCTGCTTATGTTTGCTTGTTTGCATTCCCCCCCCCCATTGCACTTTGGGTGGGAACAGGCTGGAGTAGTCTTGCTGGTTTCTCTTCTTGTTCATGTTTGCATTGCACCGCAGTGGGGTGTTCGGGGGGGGGGTGTTCCAGCACTGGAAGCCTTTAAAGTGCATTTTATAAAGAGATCTGGAACAACCCCCCCCCACACACACACAGCTTTTCTGCCTTTTTTCGGACCTCCGGAACGGATTGAATGGTTTCCCATTCATTTCAATGGGTAACCACATTTCAGATAACAAATTTTTCAGATAACAAATTGCCTCTGAGGACAAATCAAATTCATTATCACAGGTACCAATGTACTTTGTATGGAAAAGGTAAGCTTTTGAACTTCAGATTTTGTTGTGGTTCCATTTGTGGTATCAAGATTCTGCCCCTGGTGCCCTGATGGCCCCTCTGAGCCAGGTAAACTGTGCTCTGTGGTCAGTAAGTCAAGGGAGTCACTAAGCCAAAATGTTTGGGAACCACTGCATAAGTAGATAAAAGAGCAGCTGTGTTGTTCAATTGTAAAAAGAGATTTAATAAAACCCCTAAATTTCTTTCAGTACCAGCTCACCTTTTCAAATAGGTATATAGATTCTCCAGCTCTGGCATCCATTTGAATACTCCCCCAAAACCACTAAAAGGAGAAGACAAAAGCATTTTTATAGCAGCACGGTTGTTGCAACATTAAACATGAGTACATAAGCTAAATTATTAACGTTAATGGGTTATACAAAGAGAGAGGTTAAGAATTCACTGTATTTTGTTAAAACTAACCTCCTGCTTTACAACATAAAGGTTTTCCGATGGTTCAAATGGAATGTCTTTGACTGTATTTTCTTCAACGATGAGGTGAGTGCACCTTTCATCACCAACAGGCAAGTATTGTCCACCTACAGCCAAAATATGACAGGGATAGTTAATATGTTCCTTTCTTAGCCCCACAATTAATTTCCAATCTAAATCACTGCAGTAATGTGGAAGGAAATGTGATAGTGATAATATAGTCCACAGGGAAATGCACATAATATAGTTCCCAACAACACTTTACACAGGATTTTATTTAAAGAAACATGCACATCAGAAATGTACAAATTCAGCAGATGAGAGTAGTATCTACATATACTACAGAGAATACCTCACCATAAATGTTCTAGCATATTTTGGTCCACTTTACAGTGTTTAAAGAGCACACACCTTAAAATCAAGTTTGCAGTAAAACAAGGCTGCATACTTTCCTATAAAGGAAAATCACCACTCCTGTTTGAGCTGTAGTTCTCAAAGTTTTGCATGAGAATAACAAATTCTGCTGCAGTCGGTGGCATCACCGGGACTGTAGATGTAGGCAGGAGGTACATGCCCTCATTAATCCCCTCTGAGTTGGAGATTTTTATACTTGCAATGTAGACAATCACTGGATACTATCGCAGATGTAATGTGTTTGTTTACAGCAATACATTGGTTTAGGACAGCCATGTCCAAACTTCAGCCCTCCTGATGTTTTGGACCACAACTCCCAGAATCCTAAACTTAGATTGCCAATGGCAAAGGACTGTGGGAGTTGCTGTCCAAAAAATCTGGAGGGCCAAAATTTGGACATGCCTGGTTTAGGAGTACCTTGGTTTACAAGTGTTTTACAAGATGAGCAACCATTTCTGATCAATTTTGCCTTGATTAATGAGCAATGTCATACAATACAAGAACTGAAGCAGGCCACATAATCACAAGTGAGCCAATGGTTTCTCTGGCTCTCGCTCTTCCTGCTAGATTGGGGGGAAGTGTCTAGAACAGGCATGCCCAAACTTCGGCCCTCCAGATGTTTTGGACCACAACTCCCACAGTCCTTTGCCATTGAAAACAGAGGCTTGGAATTCTGGGAGTTGTGGTCCAAAACATGAGGAGGGACGAAGTTTGGACATGCCTGGTCTAGAATGTTCCATCTCAGGCAAGCCTTAAAAGCAGAGGGAGGAGAGAGGAACTGAGTCTCCCTTGCACCAACCAGGAACGTTTTCAAAGGATTTTATTTTTATTTTTAACATTTATATGTTTCTTTAATTTGTTTTCTACATCCTTTCTTATTTTTCAAACCATTTCTAACCACAGGGCAGCTAGTCAAGTGTGTATAGGGATATATATTAGAAGAAAAGCATTTGAATCCATAAATGGTACTGTAACCTAATGAGTAAAACAAGCTGTCAACTAGTGTAACTTATTTACAGGTACTGTATAATCATTAAGATACATGCATGGAAACTAAAAAAAAGAAATCATGGAACTCCGTCTCATCAACACCATAAAGACTATATGGCTATTAGAGTGTGCTCCCCACAAAACACATCTCACAATCTCAACAACTGTAACAGTGTTTTTGTCACATTCAGGTAAGAGGTTAAGTGTGCAGTATATTATAGAATCATTTCAGCGCAACAGCTGTTTCATACTTACCCTGCATTTCTGCCATTTCTTCCATATTCTTCTTCTCATCATCGGAGAATCCAAAAAAACTTAACTTGCAGTCCTGAAATGGTGGGACTTTAAATTCTTTCCTGTATTCCTCATCTGCAGCACAGAAGTCACTAATAAGAGAAAGGGAGAATTTTTAATTCATCTGCACAAAGTTTTGCTATACAAATAAAGCTTTCTGCTCACTATCAAATCTGAAGGAAAGACAATTAGCAAATATCAATGCTATACAAAGAAAGCCTCACTTCAGGAGGTTTATACATACATGTCATTTCTCCTCTCCCAAGATTTATAAATCCACTCTGCTTTCATGATTGGTGTGCCTAGACTCACAGCTACCTGTAAAGCAGCATAGAAACAGAAAAGAACAAGGTGTATTTTTCCTTATATCTTAGATATTTAAAGTACACAAAAAATTAAGCAAGTTACTCCAGAGAACACCCTTGCAAACTGTCATCACTTGGCAGTACTGAAAATCATCCTATTTGGTTTAATGGGTAAAAGTCAATGCTCTCTTTAAAAAGGTTTTATGCAAGATTTTTAACATCCTCTTTAAAGGATGTTTTTAAATGCCAGTTAATTATGTGAACTTAGCTTGATGTATCTGGTATAGAGGCCAGTATATTTCTGAGCACTGTTTACATTAAGATCTTCCTAGAACCTTCTCTCTTCTCCCTATTTATCTAATTTTTGCATTTGATTTGAATGTTATTCATAGTTTCAAAGATTTTTTTGCGGACATGGGAGACAGGACATCAAATGTGTTTGAATAAGCCTGCCTACTCACAAAACCCTAAACCTCCCACTAAAACACAAAGTAAAAGAAAGCAGAGGCAAGTTTCACTTTTACAATCTAGCATTTTAACTGTGACACTCAGGTCTACGGATATATACTGAAGACATTCAACAGTAACACCAAGCTGGAATGTAGCATTCTGACATATCACGGTCACACACCTTCCTCTCCTTGTATGCAGAGTTCAGAAGCTTAGGAACGTATAAATGCTTTGTATGGTGTCAGACCATTGGTCCACTGTTGTCAAGTCTGACTGGCAATGGCTTTCAGAGGGGAGTACTTCCAACGCTACATAAGGATGCTAACAAGTGATTTTCTGCATGCAAACCTACTGTTCAGCTACAGCTGAGTAGAGATGGGCACGACTCAAACAAATGGTGTTTCGTTTGGTCGTTTAGGGGTCCGTTTCGGTTCGTTTTCGTGACTTTTTTGCAAAAAACGAAAAAACGAAAAATTGCTGTTTCGTTAGCATTCTTTTTAGTTCAATGCATCTGCTGCAACAAAAACGAAAAACATGGCAAACTTGGTCGTTTCATTTTCGTTTTTTTTAAAAAAAATTCGTTTCGTTTTTGTTGTGTAACGAAACGAAAAAAACGAAAACAAAAATGAAAAATCGCTCATTTCGTGCCCATCTCTACAGCTGAGTTTTCCACAGTGTCTGTTTCCACATGTAGGCTATATTATTAGGGGCTTGAAACCATACAGGTAAAATATGTTAAAGCTTTATTCAGTGGCAAATCAGCATATTTTGGTTATGCAATGAATCAGTGCACACATAGCCCATTGGAATGAGAATAATATGAAATCAGAATTAAAAGTTCTTTCCTGATTTCTCAAACATTTAGTGAGGCACTATTTTTTTTACCACTTTTCTTCTCTTCTCTCCCCCCCCTTTTATCAATCTCCTGCCATTTTTATCTTCATTTTAGCTTAATCTTAGTTTTTCGTTGTTGATTTATGTATGCTTTGTTTTATTATTGGCCTTGTATTTTGTTTTTTAAAATGTATTCCTTTGTTAATTGTCATGTTATTCCATGGTGTAAACTGCCTTAGCCCTAGGTCTAGATTAGGCAGTATAAAAGTCAAATAAATAAATAAATAAATAAATAAATAAATAAATAAATAAATAAATAAATAAATAAATAATCTGCTCAATTTAAGTTCCTGCAAAGGAAGAGAGCAGATTCCAATCAATTTTCATTTAGCGATTTATAGCTACTGAAGTTTTCAATCAGTGATTTACTTCGATCCACCATTGTATTTGGAACTGAGTAATGGCGCTGTACCCCAGATAAATCCATCATGAACTTAAAAAAAACTAAAGTTCATTACTTGACTAGGCTGTAAACAGAAGAAAAATGTGCACTTGCCCATGAAAAGACATCTAAAGTTAAAAAGACATCAGTAAGTTAAAAAAAAATCAAGTTGGATGTCGTTTTAATTTTGATGAACTGTGCATATGAGAACAAAACAAGACTATAGTTATTGATTAGTTGATGGCAAGGTTGCTTCGTTAGCACTATTTCACTTCGAGATCTCCATCAAGCTGATTCCAACTTATGACGAGGACCTGCAATAGATATGGGTCCCGGTGGAAAGATGACGATTGTCTTTATGAATTGCATTGTCAGAACTGGAGCTGGACTTGGAGCTTGTGGTTTGCATGTAGAAGGTCCCGGACTCAGGCAACTCCAGGAAGTGCGGGGGTGGGGGTGGACTTCTGACTGGAAACCTCAGAGTTGCACTGCCAGATCGATGCAGAAAACAGGGGGCTGGATAGCCCAATAGATTAGCTCAATAAATGGCATATTTCTATACCCCTAAGTATGAACGTAACTAAATAAACTTTCATTTCATCTTCATAAGTTATTCCTGACCTCACATCCTTTCAAGAGAGCTTGCAAATTATTAACTGACTTCTTAAATGTTACTGGACCATGAAATTCAACATTCCTTCCTGCACGTGTATTGTGTATGAACGCTTTCAATGGCAGCCGGAAGAATGAAAATTTAAAAGTTTCAAAATTTAAAGTTTCAAATCAAGTATAATTTTTAAAAAAAAAGAAATCTCCTTCGACACCAAAACCACTATGGCTGTTCCTAATAGTGGAGAAGGGATAGTGATCGGGAAACTTGAAGAACATTACAGAAATGGAAAGCAGAGAAAGGTCTCAGTGAATTAGTACTAAACATGTAATTGTACTTACAGAGCTAAAGATCAGATGCAGAATGAAGCATACTAACCCTGCATGGAAGGCAACTATCTGTTCCATATACCAAAGTTAAAAAATTCCCCTTGCTAGGTTACAGCTAGATCACCTATAGTTTTAACAATTCCTTTTCAGATGTGAACAATCCTAATCTCTCACGCAATATATCACACATACTCCTCTGCATTATGCCTTCTTACCCATGCCACAGAGAAACCTCCTGCAGCAAAACCCTAATATTATAGTGGAATTTACTTACTCTGAATTTGTCACCTTGTGTAGAATTTGCCACCAGATGAGTAACTTTTGAACTGAAATCACGTCGAATAATGCCTCCCATATGGTGCACCAAAGTAACCAATTTAACCTATGAAAAAAATTGAAATACAGTTTAATTTTCATTCATTTTTAATTACTTTCAGATGCAGCTGCTGTGCCAACTACTACACAATCTTAATATGCTTTTCCCACCCCAACCTTCTTCATAAAGCTGCTATGCTATGGAGGATCAAGAGTATTCCACAAAACAGTAAGGGCTAATAACTTTTATGGACCTTACTGCATTCCTGTTTCTTGCAGGAGAACTACATAGGGGCATATATAGTGCTCATACACATTTTAGACACATAGCAATGCTGCAAATGAGACCAACAAGGGTCACTCAGTCATGTTTGCTGGTCCAAACATCACTTCCATTGTCAACTTCAAAACTGAATGGAAATTTGAAAAGTCAGTATCCCTACTTTGTATCCAACATACACTGGACCCTCGTATAACAAACAGCTTGTATAACATAAAATCTGTACAACATAAAAAATTCCAGAGATAGGGGAAATTTGCTTAACAGAATCGTTTATGGGGCGAATCCGTACAACATAAAAAAGGTCACAATTAGGAATTACTCTGTTTTCAATGCATTCCTATGGGAAATTTGTATAAAGGAATACTTGCTTAACATAATTTCATTTGGAACGAATTAATTCCTTTATACAAGGTACCACTGTAATATTCATTATGTAACTGGCTTTTAGATTAATTGGGAACCCTGGACGACTTATTGGACCTGCATAGATATTTTTCAGTAACTAACAACTCATGTAAAAGTGCTGCAACATTCAACACTATGCTGAAATAAAATGACGAAGTTCTTGCTTTATACCGCTATCCACCAAATTGCTAACGACTCTCTGAAAATAGAGGTATTTTTCTAAAATAGGTGCAAGTAAGACAAACATACCAATTCTTCTTTCTTTCTGAAGCCTGTAAAGCACAGCACAAGATTCAGCATGCTTGTACAGTACAGTGGGCGGCATGAAAAAGGTAGAGGCTGAAACACAATTTAAAATGGCTAGTTACTACATTTTCCACCAAGACAGCCACATCCAGTCTGTGGCAACAAGACCAAACAGCCTTGTGGCATAAGAATAGTATGACATAAGCTTTGTGTCGTGAAACATTTTCTTTGAAAATTTCAAGCCTGTCTGCGAGTATCATCAAAAGTTATCTTAGATCAGTGATTCCCTACAGCAGTGGTGGCGAACCTTCGACACTCCAAATGTTTCGGACCACAACTCCCACAATCCTTTGTCATTGGTAATAAAGGCTTGGAATTCTGGGAGTTGTGGTCCAAAACATCTGGAGTGCTGAAGGTTTGCCACCACTGCAGGTTCCAACTCACAGCTTCCTTGAGCAGTGAGTGGCAGCAGCAGCAACAAAACAGGGGCGACAAGAATGCAGGGCAGAGCAAGAAGCAAAGATGCCAGAACTAGAACCAGAAGAGCAACAGCAGCACTGGCTCAGCAAAAAATGATTCTGCTGCACTGCCAGCTGGGTCTGGGGGCACCCTGGGGCTCTGTAAAGGCAGCAGTGTGGTACGGCATGCATTTTGGGAACTCCTGTCTTAGAGGTACCCAAAATTTATGTGGAATCCACAATCCTGTGGGATTAAAATTATAGTGCATGTATGAAGAATCTCAAATCATTGGCAACATGGCAAAGGAGGATTAGTTCCCGGTAAGTTATTTCCATTGTGCTCGGATCTAGAAAGCCCAATATAAGGCTATCATTTGCTTATCAATGGCTGCTAGTTGTGACAGCTATGTGTCCCCTTCAATATTGGAGACATAAGTGTCACAGTACACGGGTCCAATTACACACTTTTTTTTTTGGTTTCTAATTACACACTTTTTAAACACTCATTTATTTACTTTATTTATTTATTTAATTATTTTTATCCCGCCTTTCTTTTTAAAAGGAATTCAAGGCAGCTGTTTCCAATACCATTGTTTAGCCACTGCAACAATGAATTATAAACTAAATAAACTTTTATTTTAACCCAGGAGATTTACATTCTTAAGAGAAGCCACACATGCACAGTACAGCACGGGTGGCTACAAATCAATTACTTTTTAAAAAAAAATCAATTAGATTTAAATCAAATCTACCCTACATATAGGTTTCGTCTAGTCACAGATAATTTGGGTTCAATACATATAAAGAATTTGTTTCAAAAATCAACTAAAGGATCCTCCTATGCTTACACTCATGTAGCTACAGTGGAAAACTGAAGACGTACAAAACATTTCCAGGGTACTTTTCAAAGCTCATTGTTCAGGAATTTCAGAAATCTGTGTTTTTGTATATATGAGTGTGATACTGAAAGAGTAGTCAGTCAAATCTATATTGACCACTGCTTAAACATTTTATGGTTAACATATGTCACAATATATTATGTTTTTACTAATAATTTTAATGAAGCTTTATCATTTCTGTGAGTTTGTAAACCACCACAGATGATCTTGGCATCAGATAACCCCCCAAAATGTCAAGAAAATAAATATATTTTTAAAGGGGGGAAAAAAGAAATCTTTTACTGGATTTAAACATGCATGCTTTCTGTCTGGAACAAAAGACAGCTACTTGAAGATCAACTACAGTCCATTCTTACCTCGCCTTTTCTGGCACATTGCAATACTACTGGGGGCCCAAGAACTCGATAGTCTGTCTTACACAAGCGATTGAAAACGGAATCTTGAAAATCTTTTGTCACAAATATCGTCTCAAATTCCGGTGACTCAGAATCTTCATACTCTTCCACCGATTCCGTCTTTATGTAGGGCACTTTAATTTCCTTCAGGCGTTTACAAAGAATTCATGTTACTTATGCAATAACACCAGCATCAAATTGCCCTTGTGTTCATGAATGGTATCAGAAGGATTAATCCTTTTAAAAGTATTTTTCATTGAAGCAACCCATTAACTGTAAAGCTAGTTCAACAGATATGTGATTGCTTTTGTCAGATGGAACAAGAATTGTAATACACATAATTCAAGTTCCATTTCATAAGGATGAAATACATCACTTTACGGATCACAGAAACGTACAAATTCAGAGCACATTCTAACATCTTAACAATTTCAAAGCTGTTGCTAAGTTTCAGTTTAACTAGCTTTTCCGTGCACCATTTGCTTTTTGTGATTTTAATTTTATCCCATTACCAAATGATGAAAACAGTGATTCCCCTACTTCAGTCTCGGACAGTGCAACATGCTGCATGCAAACACTTACACACAACTGCCCCCCAACATACCATATTTATAATGCTTTTTATTAGTTTTTCTTCTGTTTTACCAGAAGTAGATTCCTTTATCTTTATTACAGGAACTTCCATTATCTTAATGGTCTGTAGGAGAGGAGAACTACAGTATGAGAATGAGATTACAGGCCCAAATCCCAATTACAACAAGACTTCAATACCAAAAATAAGAAGTTTCGCTTACCTCCAAAGCTTTCTGAAGCTCTTCACATTTTGCAGCTTCTTTCACTAGAACAACCCTGGTTTCAACTTGGGGCATTTCCTCTGTATATTAATAGGGAACAATTATCCAAAACTTGTTACAAATAAATTATTTACAGGGAGGTTTTTTTTCTTCAATCTTCATTCTCAACATGTGGTAGATTGAGCAGAAGAAAACTATTCTTTTCAATTGTACATAGTCCTTGTACAGAGCTTTTATTCTGAGTTTTTATTTCTGATCGAAGGTAAAGCTATCCAAGAATAAGTATTGAGGTGAAATAACAATTACCTTGCTGCCCTCTCACTAGATGTAGAGAAAATATAAGCTACTCACTGGGCAACACAGCCAACTGTGCAGCTGCTCTCTGCACTAAACACCACCATGGATGCCAAGTGTCTGCTAAAGAACTAACTACAGAAACATAAATGTAGGTCTCTTGCCAGGAAGCTTGTTTTCTGCTTCTATTTCCATGGCTTAATAAAGCTACCCAACACCACTACTCCAACACAAACCAAAGCAACAAGAAATATGCTGCAGTGTCAGAAGAATCAGAAGTGTTTGCCTATTTCCACGCTTGTTTAAGGAAAAGAATTCTTTCCTTCTGTTGGCATGCCACATTGTCCCACCTCTGAGGACTGTGTTCTACCCCCAGTGTTTTTCAACCTTTTTTGGACAAAGGCACACTTGTTTCATGAAAAAAATCACGAGGCACACCACCATTAGAAAATGTTAAAAAATTTAACTCTGTGCCTATATCAGTCTCTAAAAGGTTCGCCATTGCTGGTGTAGGGAGAAGCAGGACAGAGGGGCCACAGATTGAGGCAGCCTGCTCTCTGTCGGGCGGCTCAGTCCATTGGTTGCTCCCAGGAAAGGGGTGGTGGTGGTCCAGGGTAAAAAAAGGAGGGGGGAGAGGGAAGCAAGCGAGTCGCGGCGGCGGCAGCAGGCACAGGGCAAACACTAAGAGAATGAGCGGGGCCAGGTCCGGCCAGGGAGGAAGTGACGCCAGCACCGCGGGCTTCGGGGGGGAGGAGCCAAGCTGGCCCTTGGATGCTATTTATAGTGCCTCCCAACTGTGGGCCGCCCGCCGGCCCTGGGTTGAATTTCTTTAGAATTTTTCAATTGTTCCCACGGCACACCAGGCAACATCTCGCGGCACACTAGTGTGCCACGGAACAGTGGTTGAAAAACGCTGTTCTACCCCTACTGTAGCAACGGTAGTCCAACTATATTCTTTTAAAACAAGGTGTACAGAGAATTCACACATTGTGAGACATTGTTCGACACCTTGTTTTTAAGTTGAATCAGTTTTCTGGAAGAATGATCCAACTTGGAGGGGAGGAGACTCATGGTCTCCAAAGATAATTTTGTTCCACAAAACATCTCAGAGGGGAAAAAACAAAACATACTGTCACAACTCTATGATCGGTTATTGTGCAGGCCATCTTTCATGGAATCTTTCCTGTCATTGCTGAAAATAATTAATAAACAGGTAAGGAACCTGATTCTGAAATAAAGTTTGAATGCCCCAATCAACTATCATTGAAGTATTTCTCTACTTCCTCTTTTCCACTTGAATCTAAATGACTTCAAAGAAAAAACTTGTGTACACCGCACCTGTATCTGAGGAGTGATCAATGCACATAAGAAAATTTTCTTGATAATAAAGTCTTGATTACAAGATATTTAGTCCAAGAAAGCTACCTCCCAGAAACTACCCCAGGCAACAACCAAGAACATGCTTGCTCAGATGCACTGTTCTTCAGTGTTATCATCAAAAGTTGTTGCTTTGATAATCATTGATTTTTTAAAAAATTTCTATTGGTGTTTTTACTAAAATCAGTCCAGGGCTCTGCTGGGAAGCCAAAAGGAAAGAGATCAATATGTTAAGTAAACAAAATTAACTACAAGACCTGTGTTATGCTTTTATTTTTGTATAGGTCCTGAGCACCACAATTATGCATTCAAACTTTCATATTTCAGAAGAAAGGGCAGATAACTTGTGAGATATTACAGCATTACAATGATTATATACTACTGCAAGATAACCTTAACACAATCAGCCACAGTCCAGTTTTGAAGTTAATGCTGATTTCTTTTACCTTCCACATCCGAAGCAGATTGAGTGAATATATTATCCTTGGAAGTTTCAACAATTCTGGAGTCAAGAATAGAAGAATCTGCCAAGAGACTCCTCCCTGTATCAGACACAAGTGTACTGTTGCCAGCCATAGTCAAAGTGGCATTTCCCTTCTTCAGCTACAAGATAAACATGCAATAAGAAAATGTCAGGAAACACAGAGACATTTATCATAGATCTCAGGCGATTTGTTGTGAGTTGTTAGGTTGGAACATGTAGCAAAGGCATTGCAAATTGTAAAGTGGTCTCCAGACCTGCTAATTGGCTGGAAGGGGAGTAATACAGTAAACCCCTGCCTATCGCGGGGGTTAGGGACCCGACCCAACCCGCAATAATTGAAAATCCACAATATGCAACATTCAGAACCCCCTGGAGCACAGTACAGCCAGGAGGCACCAGTAAAGCTAGGAAGCATCTTATCACACTGGTTCTGCAGGAGGCAAACTCCTTGGCTATTCAAGTCTAAACCCAATTCAAGCAGCATATGGTTACCTTTAGAGCACTAAACAGCTTTGGATTCAAATATTTACAGCATAAACGTTCTCTCTGAATGTCTGCCTGTTACTTAAGATCACTTACTGGTAAGTCCCCAGTTTACAATCATCTCCCAGACACCTGTGCTCCAAATCCTTTGGCAGGAACCCTTAGGCCCAGAACCTACTGCTTCCATGCAAACAAAACGGCATAATTCTTCACAACACAAAAAGGAAGCATTCCACATCAACTGTTATTTGATCAGCTTTGTAAGACCTGTCTTTGCAAAATACGGAGTAGAAATCAGGTGCCAAATTTGGTCTGCCCATACAGAACACAACCATCATGGTATGAAAGCAATGCAAACAAAACATTTCTTGAAATTGCTTTTCAAATATTAATTTAAAAGCTGTCACAATCTCTAACAATTGCCAAACAAAAAAGAAAGAAAGAAATTAAATGTCATCCATGAAAAATTATGAAACCCCATTTCATTTTTTACCTACAAGGTATGGCAATTTTAATAAAACCTGCTTCCCTGCAGTATCCTATTTCAGTATCATCAGCCAACTAGAATCACACAAGACGGATGCTTAGAAGTAGCAAACACGCACCATTTTGTTCAAAACAAAGAAACTGCTTTTTCAGCCATTACCAGGCATATAAATTATGCCTTATTCAGAAAATCAGTGAAGTATAATATCAGTGAACAATGGAGGAAAGGGACCCCAGTGGTGAAATCAAAGCTTCCTGAAGGCAGATTAAAATCCATCATTGCCCAACCTGACATTTTTATGAGATCTCTTCCACCACATTCTAACCTTTCCGGTCATTGGACAGAACATTTCCCAAATAAAAACAATCAGAATTTAATTACAATTCTGCAAGAAGCTTCATTTGCAATGACAAATACCTACCTGCAGTTTTTTAAACATCTTTTTAAAAGTGTCATTGTTTCATCCTCTTGAAAAACAGAGCTACATGCCAACACAGTCTAGGTTTTATACGGAAAAGGAACCAACTATCTTTGCCAGGATAAAAACCTAAGGCACAACAACAATTTGAACACTATTTTCCCAAGCAGACCCAAATAAAATACAATCTTAGTAATCAGTCAGTACTACCATTTCTGTGTGTCACACTAAGAATAGCCAATAATGCTTGCCAGAGTATTAATGAAGAGCCAGATGCTAACAAAGTATCACTTGATAGATTCATAAAGTAACATAGCTATCTGAAGAGGCAGCTGGGTAGGACTGCTACATATGCTTAGCTTTCGGACCCTGGAGAGAAACTCTGGTGAGAGACTCAGAAATAAGTACTAGTTAAATAAGTAATACCTCAGATAACAAATGCCTCTAATAACAAATGTTTCAGATAGTGAATGGAAATTTTTGGGTACAGGGCTGCCTCAGAAAACAAATGTTGCTTAGGGGCTGCCTCGGATAACAAATGTTTCATAATGCCTCGCAAAAAAAGGGTACCCAGGATGCATTGAACCCCTCTGTATTTTGTGGAGAGGTGCGAGGAGTTAGAGCATTTTTTTCATGGTGTTTTGGAACCATTCTGGACATTTTTTGCTTAGGGTTTGGACCTTTCGAACCTGGAAGGGTAGGGAGCTAGCTTTTATTAATCTTTTATTTTATTTATTTTACCCAAAGGTCTCTTACAATCAAAAAATTAAAACTGTTAAAACTGTTAAATCTTTGCTCTGCTTTTCTTTGCATTTTTGGTGGGAACAGGCTGGGGTAGTCTTGCTGCTTGTGTTTGTGTATGTTTGCATTTTCCCCATTGCACTTTGGGCGGGAGCAGGCTGGGGTAGTCTTGCTGCTTTCATTTCTCCATTTTTGCAATCTTTTACATTGCTCTGCAAGCAAGAATGCACTGGGGTTATCTTGCAGCTTGTGTTTGTGTATGTTTGCATTTTTTTCCAGGAACAGGCTGGGATAGTCTTGCTGCTTTCTTTTCTCCATGTTTGCATTGCACTGCAGGGCGGGGTGTTGGGGGGGGGGGGGTCCAGCACTGCATGCCTTTAAAGCACACTTTATAAAGAGGTGGGGGGGGGGGGAACCAGGGTGTTGTTGTTTGGTTTGGGTTTTTTTTTGCCTTTTTTCAGACCTCTAGAACAGATTAATCAGTTTACTATTTTCCATGTCTGCTGCTGAAGAAACTATGTGGCTTAAGCAAGTTTACATCCCATAGCTTCAAATTACATCTTCCTTCAGAATGCTTCATCAGGTAACTAGGTATTAGCCAAGAGCAGCCTATCAGTTTAGACATCCTTTTAGGAAGAAGAGAAAGATTCAGGAACAGTTATCTCAAGTTCATTAGTAGTCAGCTAGCGATGGATCATTTCTAGCCATGAAATCTCTTTCTGCAGAGAATATGTCTTTCATGTTACTAGAGGCTAGTACTAAATACAATACCCGGGCAAGCTTTCCCCTTTGACTGACAGCTGTCAAAGAAAACAGTACTGGGCTACATAAACATTTGGTCTGATTTTGTTATTTGACTTATGAATTTTACCACACCCACCTCATTTGCAAGTACATACCTAATGGATTGTAAGTATCTAATTAAAAATGTAAGATGATGTTGCAACATGCATGCATACTGCAACATACATGTTTGCCACCTTGGGTCCTTTTCCAAGGAGAAACATGGGAAAAATATTCTAAATAAATAAACAAATAAAATACTGTACATGAGGAAAAGCAGCTAGGCAGTGACGCTCAAGTTTCCTTTTGTTTGTACTGCAGAGAGAAAAGCAATGATAAAACACTTTTGAATATTTAGACCTCAAAAACCATACAATGAGATAACTCAAAATGAAATGAAGAGATAATGTGAAAAGATTAACCTTTCAGAAGACTAGTACAAATATTGCTGCATGAAATGTGGAATGTGAAACATATGAGTAAAGGTAAGCTTGAAACTGTAAAGGCAAGTAAAGGATGATCTAAACATTCTAATATTTAGGGTAAGTTACAGGAATGTGCGGGTGGGCAGGTTGATTCTGTGGGCTAGAGCACTGAAAACTGTCAGTTGCAAAGTCAGCAGCTCAACAGTTCAGATCCCGGGTGCCACACAGTGGATCCCGGGTGCTCCTTCCAACCTAACAGTTCAAAAGCATGTAAATGCAAGTAGATAAATAGGTACTGCCGTAAAAAGCTGGAAGGTAACAGTGTTCCGTGTGCAGAAATGTGTTCAGCCATGCTGGCCACAGGCTTGCACAACACTGGCTTTTTGGCTTGGAAACAGAGATGAGTACTACCCCTAGAGTCAGACACGACTAGCATGCATGTGCGCGGAAAACCTTTATCTTTTTACAGAAATCTGCAATTCTTTATTTTCCAAATTCCAACTTCCCGATTTCTTCAAGAATACTCTGGGAAGAATTTTGAGAGTTCCAGCCCATTGCAGAAACCTAAAATTTGCTCACCTGGATTAAGGCCTAATCCACCAAGAATACAAGGCAGTCTTGTGCTTTCCTTTTTTATTATTAATATACAAAAAGAAAAAGATGAAGCTGCCATGTTGCTTCATGGGCACTATAGCTCTTTGGGAGCATCCTTCAGAAAGCCTCAAGAGCAACTAGACTAGGATGCACTGGAAGGAGCTCAATAAAATTCCTGAACAATTTAAAGGACAATGCAAAAAATAAGGTTTCATTGCAACACTCAACTGAACAGGAACCAGAAGAATGATGAACTGAAATTAGAGATTTTTCTTTTAATTGTCGAATGCAGAAAAAAGTTTTTCTTTCAAAAGCAAAGCCTTGATAGATGACTGATAAAATGCAAAAAAAGTTCAAGAAGAAAAACAGGTCTTTTTGTTGACAATGAAATAGCTTAATTTCTCTGTCTTTGTTCGATTATTAATATAAATGAAGACTGGCAGCCAAGATAGACGAAAAAGGATTTGGAAGGAACTAGAAAAGATTCTCAAGTGTAATCATGTATCACTGAGGAGGACCAAAGTCAACATTATCCCTACTACTATATTCCTCATTAATATGTGTGGGTGTGAAAGCTGGGCAATGAAGAAAGCTAAAAGGGAACAAATCCGTTCATTCAAAATTAGTTATCGGAAGATAGGTTTTCAAATACCATGGACAACTAGACATATAAATGGTTTCTATATAATATCAAGCATGAAATCCCAGTGGAAGCTAAGATGACTGAATTGGAGTTATCCCACTTTGGATGGATGATGTATACAGGACATAAATCACAACATCTGTCTCCAACCATTTCACTCTACCAGGACACTCCTCAGAAAACGTGAAAGCTGCCTTTCTTGGAAAGAAAAGAACACAGAGGAAAGCAACTGAGATAAAATGTCTAGGCAGGATAGACACCCATATACAGTAAATGGATTGAATATAAGTCTGTGCTTCTTCTTAAGTGCACTACCAGAAAGACTTTCTGGATACAACAATAAGGCAGCTGGGAAAGAGAAAGGCAAACATGAGATGTACTGACTTAGCAAAGGAAGCTACAGCTTTTAGTTTGCAAAACCTGAACAGGAATTTTTCAGGAGAGGAGCTGCTGAAACTAATGAATGCATATAGGGTCACCTCAAGTCGTAAGCCATTTGAGGGCCCTCAATAACAAGTGAGTCTGAAGGAAACTAGGGATTCAAGCCTTTCAAATGGATGGCTTGTATTATAGGGCCTTTTCGGCAGCTGCCCCCAGATTATGAAACACCCTCCCAAGTGAGACCTGCCTGGCGCCTATGCTACTGACATTTCGGCACCAGGTAAAAACCTTCCTGCTCCAAAAGTTTTTTAACTGATATAATATTGATTGTGGGACGTGATGGCAATTTTAGTGTATTGTTTTAGTGTATTGTATTTATTATATTTAAAGGTTCTTATCATTTTACTGTAATTTTATAGGTGTCTTAATGTTTTGATAATTTGTCTATTTTAATTGTATACCGCCCCGAGACTTTTGGGTAGTGGGCAGCATATAAGCTGCATAAATAAATAAACAAACTTTTGTTTGAAATTTTATTTCCCTGGGGCTCGTTTTTAGTTGCTCTTGCCTGTTAGCCTTCTTTTTAGTTTTATCTATTTTAATATTTAATGCTTTGTGTTTATTATAAACTGCCCAGAGTTCCTTTTGGAAGACTGGCGGTATATAAATGTAAAATAAATAAGTAAATAAATAAATAAAAACCCAAGTGTGTCGTTTCCAGGCCAACCTTTAACTCGGGCGTTTCGTGTGTGTTCCCCCCCCCCTTAAATTCGCCAGCCCAGTTTCACTTGGGAAGAGCAGGGTTGGCCATGAAACACCTGCTTCAAATCAAGGCCTCGAGGAGAGCTCGAGAAGTTACTTTTCGGACGACCCCGCCCACTCCCAGGATTGGAAAGGCTGAATTCATTTTTAAAAAAGTAACTTTTCAAAGCTCTCCTTGGCCTCCTCAGCGCGTCGTGATCTAACCGGGTCGAGTCCCTGCCACAGGGCCGACATGCGACGACGACGCCCCCCCCCCCCTTTGCCTCAGCCCTCCCGCCTCGGTCTCCTCACCGTCCAAGCTCGCCTCTTCCTTCTCCTCCTCCAGCCGCACGCCAGCCGCCAGCCGCACCAATTCAAAAAGCGAGCGTCCGCTCCCTTCCCGGCCGCCCATTGGCTGGCCTGACCGACGGGTGGGGTGGGGAAAGAAGAACGAAGCGACACGTGGTTCTCTCGAGGTGCCCTATTGGGTAAATGTTCCCACCAGGGGGCGGGGCTAAACGTCCCCTCCTGCCTGGCCGGCTCCAGTCCGGTGTCGCTATGGTTACCAGTTTGTTTGATTTTTTTTTGTTTTGTTTTGTTTTGAAGGTTGGTTGAGCGGCGCCCACTTGGAAGGCGGTTCGCTATTGGTTGAGCCGGTCCGCCACCGTTTTTCTGTGACGGGTCAGGGGCTCGTTTCACCTCCAACCCGCTCTCGCGGGGCGGGACTCGCCTGCGGATTGGCTGAGACGGGTTGAGCTTAAGATGGCTGTTAAATTTAAATCTCTCTTTCAAACGGCACTAACGACGGTTCGAAACATGAGGGTCGGGATATTGCCGTTTATCATTCGCCCCTTTGGCATGTTCTGTATATGGCTGGGAGGATTCCTCCCCGCACCGAACAACAGTCAATCCGAAGGGAAACTGCGCCGGGCGTACGTTTAAAACCATTTTCCAAAGCTCGTCATGGCCGCGCCTCTTCCCCGCGCAAGGAATCCTGGGAGACGTAGTTTTATTTCAGCTCGGGCGCTTCCCGAGGCTTCCCTTCTTCCGCCACCCCACCCCCCACCCACAGGGCCCGTCAATGCCTCTGCAAGCAACATGTGATGCTGAGTCGACACTATATTTGCCTTTCATCCTTTATTTTACTCCAATCAGAATAAACTCGGCGCTTCAGAGCTTTGAAAAGCTGTTGCTTCTTTTCTTCTTTTTACAACGTTTTGCAGATCTCAAAAAAATCCAAGCTACGTTTGTTTATTTATTTATTTATTTATTTATTTATTTATTTATTTATTTATATTTATTTAAAAGTCTCAGAGAGGGTAGCCCTGTTAGTCTTTTCAAGAATTGCAGGCAAAAATCAAAGAAAAAGAAAAGAAAAGACACAAAACATGTGGCACCTTCCATATTTAATGTAACCTTTTGTGGGCAGTCCACTTCTTTAGACATATAGCAGCAGGTTACATTAAAATATGAAAGTTAGTCTTTAAGGTGCCACATGTTTTTTGTATTTTGTTTTTTCTTTGATTTTTGCCTGCTATATATATATATATATATATATATATATATATATATATATATATATATATATATATATATATATATATATATATATATATATATATATATATATATATATATATATATGTGTTTTCGTAGATTTTCACGGGTATAGGTATGCATGTTAGGGTGGATTCGGGTTTCTTCCCGTGTAGAAATCTGGTTGTTTTGGCGACGTTTCGACGAGGTCTCACTCGTCATCTTCAGGCTGGTGTTCTGGCTTCTTTCTTCTTGAAGCAGAGTGTGATCTCAGTTGAAGTCCTTCTATAAATACTGCTGGGGGGTGTGGTTTGCTTGCTCTGTTGCTGATTGTAGGTTTGTTTGTCTTTTGTGATTTGCTGTGTGGCTGAGGTGATCGTTAAGGGCTTAACTGCTGGTGGGTTAGATGGCTGTTTAGAGACATCATGTGTGGGTGAGGTGCTGGATGTGTGTCTATTAGCCTTTTGTTTCTTAACGACCTTGGTGATGGGTGTTCTGGCAGCATCCTGGGCTTTGGTAGAGTGGGGTCCTGTGTCTTGTGAATTCATTTTGGTCTGGCTGCGTGTCTGTGGTCTCCCAATGTTTTTTTGGCGTGTGTAAGTGTGCTCCATGTGGTGGCTGGAGTGGGGAGTAGCGGTAGATGGTGCAGTCGTGGTTTTGTTATTGGATGGTGGTTTCGTTTCATCTGTGGGAAGGGTCTGGGTTTGTGTTTGGTGTGGATGGAAGGTGGTGGCATCTTGTGTCCTTTTGGACCTGGTGTCAGTCTTTGTGACAGAGGCTCGTCTGTTGACCAGGGCTAGTTTCCAGATGTCGGGCAAGCGGGAGGTGTCATCACGTTTATTCATGTTGTTTGGGTGTTTCTCTATTTCAATGGCTTCCATGATTATTCGACTGTTGAAGTGTTCAGTTTTGGAGATGAGTTTGGTTCTTTTAAAATCAATTTCATGACCTGTTGTTTTTATGTGCTGGAAGAGAGAGGAAGATTTTTCTTCTTTTTTGACTGCGTTCTTGTGTTCTGCGATGCGTGCGCTTATTCTCCTGTTTGTCTGTCCGATGTATGTGGCTGGGCAGACTTTGCATGGTAAATTATAAAGAAACAAGACCTACAACCCAATGACCTACTCGTGAGCTTCGATGTTGTTTCGCTCTTCACACAAGTGCCCATTCAAGAAGCCTTGACAGCTATCCACAACAAATACAACCCCCCCAAGCACATCCTAGATCTGACCAACCACTGCCTAACCAACACATACTTCATCCACAATGGACAAAGATACAAACAGATAGAAGGAGCACCCATGGGATCACCCCTCTCACCGGTCATCGCAAACCTATATATGGAACACTTTGAAACCAACGCGTTACAGAAGTCCGAACATAAACCCAAACTCTGGCTCAGATATGTTGACGACACCTTTGTTATCTGGCCACACGGGAAAGACAAACTGAACAACTTCCTCACACATCTCAACAGCCTACACCCCAAAATACAATTCACTATGGAAATAGAAGCCAACAACCAACTTCCCTTCCTGGACGTCCTAATCTACAAAAAACCCGACGGCTCCTTAGGACATACCATCTACCAGAAAAAAACACATACAAACCGCTACTTAAATGCACAATCACACCACCACCCTGCACAGATCAACTCCGTAGCAAAAACCCTCATCTCCAGAACCAAACGCCTCGCTGACAAAGACCACCAAAAAACTGAATTACACACTCTCTCGAATGCTTTAATTGCGAACGGATTCCAAAAAAACACCATCACCAAACTAATCCAAAAAGAAACACCCCCCAAGAACCAAGAAACAGAAGAGAACAACGGCACTGCCCTCTCCCTTACATCAAAAGCACCACAGACAAAATCAGCAAAATTCTCCACAAACACAATATCAAGACAGCCTTTTGCACCGAACAAAAAAATAGCCAACATTTTAAGAAACCCCAAAGACAAGATTGAGCTAGAAAACCAAGGAGTCTACGAAATACCATGCAAAGTCTGCCCAGCCACATACATCGGACAGACAAACAGGAGAATAAGCGCACGCATCGCAGAACACAAGAACGCAGTCAAAAAAGAAGAAAAATCTTCCTCTCTCTTCCAGCACATAAAAACAACAGGTCATGAAATTGATTTTAAAAGAACCAAACTCATCTCCAAAACTGAACACTTCAACAGTCGAATAATCATGGAAGCCATTGAAATAGAGAAACACCCAAACAACATGAATAAACGTGATGACACCTCCCGCTTGCCCGACATCTGGAAACTAGCCCTGGTCAACAGACGAGCCTCTGTCACAAAGACTGACACCAGGTCCAAAAGGACACAAGAGATGCCACCACCTTCCATCCACACCAAACACAAACCCAGACCCTTCCCACAGATGAAACGAAACCACCATCCAATAACAAAACCACGACTGCACCATCTACCGCTACTCCCCACTCCAGCCACCACATGGAGCACACTTACACACGTCAAAAAAACATTGGGAGACCACAGACACGCAGCCAGACCAAAATGAATTCACAAGACACAGGACCCCACTCTACCAAAGCCCAGGATGCTGCCAGAACACCCATCACCAAGGTCGTTAAGAAACAAAAGGCTAATAGACACACATCCAGCACCTCACCCACACATGATGTCTCTAAACAGCCATCTAACCCACCAGCAGTTAAGCCCTTAACGATCACCTCAGCCACACAGCAAATCACAAAAGAACAAACAAACCTACAATCAGCAACAGAGCAAGCAAACCACACCCCCCAGCAGTATTTATAGAAGGACTTCAACTGAGATCACACTCTGCTTCAAGAAGAAAGAAGCCAGAACACCAGCCTGAAGATGACGAGTGAGACCTCGTCGAAACGTCGCCAAAACAACCAGATTTCTACACGGGAAGAAACCCGAATCCACCCTAACATGTATATATATATATATATATATATATATATATATATATATATATATATATATATATATATATATATATATATATATATATATATATATATATATATATATATATATATATATATATATATATATATATACCTTTAGTGCAAACTGCACTTCCCTGTGGCAGTTTACAAAATGGTTAATCATAAATTACTGTTAAAATACAATTTAAATGTCATATCAAACACATTTAAAACAGCCATTAACAAAAGCTATTTGTTGGCAAACACATCACCCATAAGAATTTTAAAAATGCCCAAGAGATGTAAAATGAATCAGGTATACATGAATAATGATTTAATATTGTGGAGGGGAGAGTATATTGCTTGAAGCTTTATAAAAGCAAAGCATAAAGTGTTCTCCTTATATACCGCCCCATACCACTTCAAATAGTGTTTGGGCGGTTTACAGTTTAATTACACATGCAGGCTACACATTGTCGTCCCCCCCCCCAGCAAGCTGGGTACTCATTTTACCGACCTCGGAAGGATGGAAGGCTGAGTCCACCATGAGCCGGCTACTTGGGATTGAACCGCAGGTCGTGAGCTCAGTTTTAGCTGCAGTACAGGCATTTAACAGGACATGATCCACAATTTCCACCGTACCACAGATAAAAATGTAGGCCATAGAGATCTGTGACTTTCTTCCCTCTAAAAAAAAACTGGAGGTAGAATATTGATACAGACCGGTTAAAAGCTGTCCAGTGTTTTACAAGTTACAAATTATAAAGGTAATCTGCTGGGATAAAGATCTTGCTGTGGTTTACAGTTACTGAGTAAAACGGGTGTTCTGTTGAGTTGGAGGGCTGTATCCCAGAACTGCTTCCTAATATTCCCTTTGTCTTTCATAAATCCCAAATGTAAAAGGGTCCAAAGAGGGAAGTAAAAAGGGAAGGGGAAACATTGCTCTCAGAATGAGCCTCTAGTATTAAAATATAGACCTCTGTTTAATGGAAATTATTCTGAAGTAAACATCCTATTCCAAGGTACATCTTGGTTGTTTACTTACCACATTTATATTTAAGGAATCCTTGGTGGGTGAGTTAAAACATCGCTGTGATCAATTGTTTATGTAAACAGAAGGTTGAAAGGAGGTTGCCCGTGAGTTGATAGCTAACTCTAAATCCTCCAAGCCGCTAACTGAACAGGACCCTCCTGTCTTATTTCTGTGTTCTGCTGTTTCTCCACACATTAGTAGGCCAGAATTTTCACTTCAGGCAATTACAGTATGTGCAAATACTGTACATTTATTTATTTATTTATTACCCAAGGCAGCTTGCCACATTGAAAGGCAATATTTACAGCTGAAAAAAATGAGTCTAAGAAGGGAGCTTACACACCACTCAAAACCAGCAGCAAGAGTTTGCAGTCATTGGACATCTGTTAAAAGATATACCCAGAGGGAGAGGACAGGTAAAGGAATAGGTAATAGTACCAGTGACAGTGAGGGGCATGTGTGTGTGTGTTGTGTCGTTACAGTCATGACTGACTCTTCGTGACCCCATGACCATGGAGTTTTCTTGGCAGGAATACTGGAGTGGTTTGCCAGTCCCTACTCCAGGCACCTACAGCCCCTGGCATTACCCTGGTGGTCTCCCATCCAAGTAATAACCAGGGCCGACCCTGCTTAGGTTCCAAAATCGGGCGAGATCAGATGCGCTTAGGGCATCTAGGCAGCTGCCCAGTGAGGGGCATACTGGAGTACAAAAATCCCAAATTCTGAAGCCAACACTGTCAACAGCAACTATTTTAGATTTTGCTTGCACAATCTACATGGCCTTTACTTTCAAGGTTTCCGTGTCTGACCCCAATTGTTTACTGAAATCCCAAGGAAGATAAGAGACTTTCCCAAAAGGTGATTTCAGAGAGGGTAGCCGTGTTAGTTTTTTCAAGAATTTCAGGCAAACATCAAAGAAAAACAAAACAAAACAAAAGACAAAAGACATGTGGCACATTAAAGAATAACTTTCATATTTTAATGTAACGTTTTGTGGACTACACATCCACTTCTTCAGACTTATAGCAGCAGAATGAGGTGTGCAGTATTATATGGGATGGGATATACATGTAGTTCATGAAACGTTACATTAAAATATGAAAGTTAGTATTTAAGGTGCCACATGTTTTTGTCTTTTGTTTTATTTTGTTTTTATTTGATTTTTGCTGGAATTTCCCAAAAGGGAGGTTTGTAGCACCGTATAGCATTACCTCTCTAGTGGGAGGGTCAGGTCATGCCCTTTTCTTGAGTTCATGGTTCACCAAACTCAGCATCAAGAGCTTAACTAACACCAAGTAAATCTCCTCTCACGGTGCCATTCAGCCCCTACATTTTTGGCACTCAGTCATACAGGTTGCATCAGCCTTCTAAACAGAGCAAGAGCTTTTATTCCTGTTTAATCCATTAAAAACCTTTCAACATCCCTGAAAGTTTTTTTTAAGGCTCAAGATTTACAAACAACTGCTTCAAACGCTTTGGCAAAGCAGCAAAATATAAAATTAACAAGCTATGCCTTCTGTAGGTCCGAAGCTGCTTTGCTGCCTTTCTGACCAGGAATGGCAAAGAAGTAGTATATGTAAAACCATAAATGAAACGTGAAGATAGTCCCTTTGCTTAAGCAAAGGCATAAAATTGCCTGAACCTAATGCTTTTGGAATTTCTTCTATTTATTTCTCTTTTGTAAAAAAAAAAAAACTGTTCACTGGAAAGGACCATTCATTCATTGGCATCCTTCATTCTCGAAAGACTATGGTATCATGCCTGGAGTAGAGATCCTACCGATTCGGGAATGGCAGTCTCTACCGCACTGGGGGCAGATGTATTCTGTTTCTTGCCCAGTCCTCGCGTTTCATTGTTTCCGCACCTGCCTCTTTTCCTCTGCCTGTTGGACAAATGCCTCTTCAAATTTATGTAGACCATGCTGTATCTTTTGCCTCAGGACAGTGCGATCGGAGGTCAGGGTTTCCCATCTGTTGAGGTCCATTCCCAAGGCCTTCAGGTCCCTCTTACAGATATCCTTATACCGCAGCTGTGGACTCCCTCTGGGGCACTTTCTCTGCACTAGTTCTCTGTATAGAAGATCTTTTGGGATCCAGCCATCGTCCATTCTCACAACGTGTCCAAGCCAGCGTAGGTGTTGCTGTTTCAATAAAGTATACATGCTAGAGATTCCAGCTCGTTTCAGGACTATGCTATTTGGAACGTTGTCGTGCCAGGTAATGTTGAGTATTCGCCAAAGACGATATGGAAGGTATTCAGCTTTTTTTCCTGTTGGGCACTGCAATACAAAAGTGTGCTTAGTATACAAGCTTTATAGACCTGTATCTTTGTATGTTCTGTCAGCTTCTTATTGAGCCATACTCTCTTTGTTAGTCTGGAAAACACTTTTGTGTTTATTCATTCCTTTTATTGATAAAGACTCTATAAAAAGGTAAAGGTTCCCCCCGCACATGCGTGCTAGTCGTGTCCGACTCTAGGAGCAGTGCTCATCTCCGTATTCAAGCCGGAAGAGCCAGTGTTGTGCAAGTCCATGGCCATGTGGCCGGCATGGCTGCAAGGAAACACTCTTTTTCCTTCCCGCTTTTTACTGTGGTACCTATTTATCTACTTGCATTTACATGCTTTCGTAACTGCTAGGTTGGCAGGAGCTGGGGTGAACAGTGGGAGCTCGCTCCACTGCGTGACACCGGGGATTCGAACCGCCAAGCTGCTGACTTTGCAGTCAACAGTTTTCGGAGCCTTAGTCCACTGAGCAAGATATAAGAGCAGACATAAGAGGGTGTGACATTAAAACTACTCTGGGTCTATTTTTATGCTAAATTCTGGGGAGAGGTTTGCAGTATCATTCAGACTTTTGATTTTGAGGTGTTCAGGCTGTCAGCCTGCTGAACCTGAATACACTGGTGAGTATTCAGTTCAATATTTAAATGCGTCGGACTTAGAGTGTGGAATCTGCTGTGGAAATCTGACAAGATACTAATTTGCGCCCAGTTATGCTCAACCAGCATTTAATCAAATCACAAAGGCAGCTCCCACATTTGCATTTCCTTGTGGTGCAAAGAATAAACTCTGAGTTCAATTGCAGGCTCAGGTAGCTAAATCAAGATTAACTCATACTTTCATCTGTACAAGGTTGTTACTTTGAATTCCCAGCTCACTGGTAGGCACAAACATAATTAAACTGTAAACAACACAGAGAGTGCTTTAAGCGCTATGAGGTGGTATATAAGCAGCACACTTTGCTTTGCTTTTCCATATATGCATGAATGTTGAAAAGGATACAGGACGCTGACCCTTCTGCCCCCCTATATATGCCCCTGCTTGTGCATATGTGCTCTCTCTCTCTTATGTGTACTCTCTTCTGCACCTGCCGTACAATATCTCTCTCCCTTTTTGCTCCTTCACAGTTCTCCTGAGCATGCCTGCTTTTGGGAGAGAGCGGGCCAAGGCTGAGGGGCCCTTCACCTGTAAAACTGTATGCCTGTGAGCATTTCCTTGCAATCTCTCTGGCCACAGTTACTCTTTTCCCTCATTAAATCCTTTCACTCTGTAACACCTCCTCCACACAAAGTAAAGCAGCAGGATGCGGTAGCACACAAAAAACCACCCATGTGACCCTTTTCCCCCCTTTTTTTCTCACTTCTCACACTAACTGCTAGCAGCAATTAACATTACTTCCTCTTGTTCCTTTGAAAAGCTCTAAAAAGTATAACTGCAACCATTACAGGCAAGGCAGTTACTTTGTTCCAACTCCTTACTGTAGAATGCACTTGCATCAATGAAGTTGCATCCAACTTGGCCTTCAAGGACCTTCTCTAGTCTGCTTTCATCGTATACAACCAGCAAAACCAGGAGAGTTCCATTTTTATTTTTTATTTTTTGCTGCATTTATATAATGGCTCTCCTTTTTCCCCTCACATGAGCATTTGCAGCTCCCAGTGACTTCATCACACAAGATGAAGAAGGCTCTGAACTATGTCTGTGAAGATTCTCAGTCATCCAGGTGAGTTTATCTGGAAGTTGAGTCATGGCCACTGGACTTCTTTTTTGAGAGATAGAAAAGTTTCGCTATTCATCCAAACAGCTTCATCGGTCTGAATACAGCTAGTGCAAATCCTCCATCTTATAGGCAGCTTTGACCTCTTGTCACCCTGCCCTGAATTAGGCTCATTAGATCAGTGTTTTTCAACCAGTGTTCCACGGCACAGTACTGTGCCGCGAGATGTTGGCTGGTGTGCCGCGGCGCCGGCGAGCCGGAGGAAGGCGGGGCATCCAGAAAGAAGCCGGCTGCCGCACACACACACACACACACACACACACACACACACACACACACAGAGAGAGAGAGAGACTTTTTTTTTGTTGCTCATCTGCGTCTATTCCCCCCATCGGTGTCTTGGCCCGAAGAGAGCGGCACAGAGGCGGATCCACATGTGCTTACGCCCCGCACCCCAGGCACACGCGCACACGCATGCACAGGGCCACTGAAGAAGAGGGATCTGATCGCCGCCGCCGCTGCCACCGCCTCCCAGGCCACTCCCGCCGCCGCCGCCAAAGCCGCTCCCCCTGCCGGAGCCCTTATCAGGGCTCCGATCGGAGAGCCCAGCTGGTAGGTGGCCTGTCAAAGAGAGACCGGCCAGAGCATGGCAAGGCCGCAAGCCTCGCCGCTGCTGCTGCCAGTCACGGGCGGTCCACCGCGGCCGCGGCCGCCGCTCGCCTCGCTGGGCAAGGCCCCGATCCTCGGCTGCGCGGACGGAGCCAGGAACCCTCCCCCGGTAAGGCAAAGGAGCCTCAAAAGGGGTGGGGGGCGCCGGCTGGAGCGGACAAACCGCACGTCCGGAGCAGCTAAAAATCTCGCCGCCGACCACCCAGAGACTACTTGAAGTGATATGGGGCGGTATATAAGCAGAACACACACACACACACACACACACACACACATGCACCCCCTTGGCGCGCATGAAGTGAAGGGAACCCAGGCGGTGGGAAACGACGGATTGGGGGTGGGGAGGGGGGGAGAAGATGCTTGGACAGCCGGATGTGCCATGAATGGTTGGAGGAGGGGCGGGCGACTGGGGTGGGGGTGGGGTGGGGAAAGGCGCGCCAGTATTCCGAACGACGGAATGAATGAATGAATGATGGGAAGCCCACGGAGGAGGAGGAGGAAGGGCGGGAAGGCGTGCCAGCAGGAGGAACAACCCCCCCCCCCCGCGGAGGAAGCGAATTACTGTTTATATATAGTCAATATAGGCACAGAGTTAAAATTCTTAACATTTTCTAATGGTGGTGTGCCTCATGATTTTTTTCATGAAACAAGTGTGCCTTGGCCCAAAAAAGGTTGAAAAACACTGCATTAGATGAACAGTGGCCTAAATAGGCTCGTTAGGGAGACAATAGTTTCCTTAGCCTTAAGGTGAACAATGGCCTTCTTGATAGGTTTCAGCACCTTAGGGCATTGTTCACCTTAAGGCTAAGGATACTATTGTCTCCCTAAGGAGCCCATTTAGGCCACTGTTCATCTTATGAGCCTAATTCAGGCCAGGGTGACAAGAGGTCAAAGCCGCCTATAAGATGGAGGATTTGCACTAGCTGTATTCAGACCGATGAAGCTGTTTGGATGAACAGTGAAACATTTCTATCTCTCAAAAAAGAAGTCCAGTAGCCATGACTCAACTCCCAGATAAACGCACCTGGACTATGCTCCTGAACAGGCAGATGAGTCATATAGCCAGGGTGTGACCAGCGCATAGAAAACCCGCTTTCCTCTTAGCAAACTCAGAATAAAACATTATACTGTATATCCTCTAGGCCTTAGGTCTCCATCTACTGACTTTGTTCATTTCCCATTTTGTTCTGTGTCAACAGTCATATTTAGCTGAATGTAAACAAGCCAGTCTAGTTGTTTCAGGAAAGGAAAGAGCTCAAGTTTTCTTCTGGTTGGAGGCATCCTATTAAGAGGAGGATCTGGAGCCTCTGAGCTTAGCAAATGATTTTTCTTTTCAGGGAACTTGCTGTGTTACACATCACTTTGTGACAGCCAGGTTGCTGCTGTCAGTATCGTTGTCTTGTATGTTAAAATACATAGGCATATTGTGCACTGCTGGCATGTTGTGTTGTTTTTACCAACAAGGCAGAAAATTGCAGGGATACGCTCTTCTGTCTTCTTTAGTGGCAAATCCTAGTATTGCACCCTGAGCTTATCTTTTAAAATGCAGAATGCAATAAAGGGCGCTTTTACACGACCCCTAAGATCCGCTGGTCACTTAAATTCGGACCAGAGATCTTAGGGGTTTGTCGCTCTTCGTGCGTCCCCACCCCTCCACACTTCCTGGCTGCTGGCTGCGTGAGGGGAGGGAGAAAAAAGGGACAAAAGAATGCAGGCTTACCTCCGGTGCCGGTGGACGCCGCCCCGTCGTTGTGATTCCTTCTCTTAAAGGGGCGGGAGGCAAAAAACAACAGCAAAAAGAAGTGAGGAGAGCCCGGCACATCCGCATCAAGATTTTTCACCCTTGGAGAGCAGGTACATGAAAAGTGTGCTGGGACGCGCTTAAGTGGGCGTGGTCGCACTTAATTTTCAGTAAACTCCAGAGCTGGTGGGTAAACAATTTTAAGCTCCGGAGCTGGGAGCCATTTGCGGCGGAGTTTAGGGGTCGTGTAAAAAGGCCCGCCATCCTTTTCTTGCTGCTAAGACATGTCAGGAAAGACTGAAAGATTTGGGGTAGCTATCAAGTAAGTGAGTAATCTGGTCTTCCACTTTCACGCTTCCCTCAGAGTTACCGACCATCTTTAGGGTCAGCATGTACTACGGGCAGTACTTGATGTAAAAAAGTTGTTATGTCAAGTAACGAGGTCCCACACCATATAGGACTTCATATGTGAGAGTCATAACCTTGAACCTGGTGCAGAAGCTCACAGGTAGACAGTGCATAGTGGCCAGAGTAGGGGAGATATGATTGTTTCGTCTCAACCCTGTCACTAATCTCGTTGCTGCCATCTGGACCTGCTGAAGCTTCCTCACCAGCCTCAAAGGTAGCCCCATGTAGAGGCCATTACAGCAGCCAAATCTTGAGATGACCAGCACATGGACCAAGGTGGTGAGATCTCTAGTGTCCAGGTAGGGACACAACTGAGTGATACCTCTGAGGTTTAAAATAGGCTGGCCAGACCACAGATGCTACCTGGGCTACAAAAAAAGCACCAGGCCCAAGACAACACCCAGGCTGTGATCCTTATCCCATGCGGATAGAATAACACCTCCAAAGGGGAGGTATATTCCTAATCCGCATCACCCACAGTCCCACACAGGATCTCCATCTTGCCTGGGTTCAGCCTCAGCTTGTTTTCTTTCATCCACCCTAGCATGACCTCAAGGCAGTTCTCAAGGCATTGGATAACATCATCTGCAGAAGGATGGAAGGAGAGATAGAGATGACATCAGTAGATTGGTGACATGAAGTTCCAAATCTCTGGGTGACCTGACCCAGTGGTTTCATATATATGTTAAATAGCATTGGCAAGATGACCCTGGAGGGACTCTGCAATTAGAAGTTCAAGGGGTGGAAATAATCTCATCAAGATGAACCCCATGTGTATGGTTCTCCAAAGCCTGGCCACCAATCCCCAATCTGGTGAGCCTCCCCAGGAAGATACTGTGGTCAACTATAGCCAAGGCCACTAAGATATAGAGAAGGACCAGCAGGGACATATTGCCCCTGTTGGACTCCCTCAACAGGTCATTGGGCAGATTGACGAATGCAGTTTCCATGCCATGATGCAGCCGGAAACTGGAGTGGAGTGGATTGAGGACATTGGTCTCTTCTAGAAGTGCCTGAAGCCGTTCCACCACCACTCTCTCCATGAACTTACCAAGGAACAGGACATTAGCAATGGGTCTAAAGTTGTTAATATCATCCATCAATAAATTGGTTTTTTTTTTGAGAAGGGGTCTAATTATTGTTTCCTTGAGAAGGTTGTTAATCTTAATCTATGTGTAATTGTTTTTAATATAGAGAGTATTTTATTTATTTTATAATTTTAATTGTTGTGAGCCACCTTGGGACCTCTTTGGAGAGAAAGGTGGTAGGTAGGTAGGTAGGTAGGTAGGTAGGTAGGTAGGTAGGTAGGTAGGTAGGTAGGTAGGTAGATAGATAGATAGATAGATAGATAGATAGATAGATAGATAGATAGATAGATAGATAGATAGATAAGATGAAGAATGCATAGGCAGAACTGTCAAGCAGCAGCCGAGGCCAAGAGAGGTACCTGAGGAGGAAGAATAGCAAGAGAAAGAGAATGCAAAGGAGAGAATAAACTTAACAGAGGAAGCACTTTGGAAACAAGTCACAGTTAGGAGTAAAAGGAGGAGACACTCTTCACCATTGGAACTGCAAGACCACTTTCAGAATCAAAAAAACAGATAAGAAGCATGCAGAGGAAGATATACAGGAGACCCTGTGGGAGGTTTATTAGACAGGCTGAAGCTCAGCCAAGCAAAGAGAAGAGAAGCATAGCTATAGTAAGAAAGGGCGTTTATACACGACCCCTAAGCTCCGCCGCAAATGGCTGCAAGGTCCGGACCTTAAAAATGTTTACCCACCAGCTCCGGACTTTGCAGACAATTAAGTGCGACCCCGCCCACTTTAGCGTGACCAAACAGCAGTTTTCTTGTACCTGGTCTTTGATGGTGACAAATATTTGATCCGGTGTAAGGATAGTGAGTGCGGGGCTCTCCTGGCTTCCGTTTGTTCTTTTTTTGCGCCCCGCCCCTTTAAGAGATCTGAATGCTGCCCGGAACAAAACGGAGGTAAGACGGCATTCTTTTCTTTCTTTTTTCTCCCTCCCTCAGGCAGCCAGCAACCAGGAAGTGCCGAGGGGGGTGGGGACAGAGGAAGAGCGAGGAACCCCTAAGATCTCTGGTCCGAATTTAAGTGGCCAGCGGATCTTAGGGGTCGTGTAAAAAGGCCCAAAGGCCCTACTTCATGGAACTGAAACTGAAATATGCTGGTGAAATCCTTCAATTTACAAAAGTTGCTACCTCCCTGGAGGATAGATTAGGGATGTGACAGCAGGATTGGCATTGCTCATAAAACCCAGATATGCATATCTCTTTCTTTTCATCCACGTGGGAACAAATAACACACCCAAGAGGAACTACTAATAAGAAATAATTTCAAGCTTCAAAGCTCTGGAAAAGAAACTTGAGGACTTTGGAGCACATAGTCTTCTCATTTCTCCTACAGTACTCAGAAAAGGAATTAAAAGGGAAAAGAAAAGAAAACACTCTCTGAGTGAATTACTTTACCATGAAGGTGGTGCCAACACGTGGGATTTGGATTTGTGGACCACAGCCTATGTTTCCTGGGAGATGGGCAGCTGGCAAGTAATGGTTTGCATCTCACCAAGACTCAAAATAATGTCTTTGGCCACAGTATAGAGAACTTCATCAGGAGGGCTATAAACAGAATTGGAAGAGGGAGGGATCGCAGACTCGGGGTCGGGGTGGGGGGACAGATGAAAACTTATGCACAATAAGAGGAGCCAGTCAAGAATGCCTGGAATGCTGGAAACAAACGAGAAGAACTGGAAATCTTAATTCAGGAGAATAAATATGACTTGAAAGGGATAACTGAAACTTGGTGAGATGATTCTCATTACTAGCATATGGCTAGTCAACTAAGGATAAACATAGTTCAAAAAGAATAGAAATAATAGAAGAGGAGGTGGAATTGTAGTACAGCATATGTAAAAAAAATACACATTCCTGTACAGAAGCAAAGGAGGATGAGCTTGGTTGCCCCATTGAGAGCATATGGATTAATATAATTGGGATGGAGGATAAAAGGAACATGGTAGTTGGAGCCTATTAGTGACTACCCAATCAAAGAGAGGATGGAGATGAAATCTTTGAAAAACAAATTGTAAGAATTTCAAAAGAGATGATGCAGTAGTGATGGAAGATTTTGTTATCCTGATACTTAGTGGGAGAAAAATACTGTATGGCCCTTCCAAGAAACTCTTGATTTCCATTTCCCATAATTTTATTCTATTAAAAAAATAGGGGAGGAGACTAGAGGATTGGCTGTTCTTAACATGATCTAACCAAGTCGTTCTCAACCTGTGGGTCCCCAGATGTTCCTGGAATGCAACTCCCAGAAGTCTTCATCACTAGCTGGGCTGGCCAGGATTTCTGGGAGTTGCAGTCCAGGAACATCTGGGGACCCACAGGTGGAGAACCGCTGGTCTAACTAATAGAGATCACTAGGTGGATGTAGCAGAAGTAAGGGGGAACTCTGGGAGATAAGCGTCTGTGAAGACTCTCAATCATCCTGGTGAGGTGATCTGGAAGTTGAGTCCTAGCAACTGGGCTTCTTCTCTTCTGAGACTGAAACCTTCTGCTGCTCATCCAAGCAGCTTTGACAGTCTGGGAGACAGTGATGATGTTCAACTTTTGAAGAAGCAAAAGTGGAATGTAGCCATGCGTGTTTGCTAGATTTTAGAAAAACCAGTTTTATTAAACTCAGAACAATAACAAGTAAGGTCTCATAGCAGGAGATCCTAACCAGGGTGTTAGCTACCATTTTGTAAGCCTTTTGTCCTTGCTCATATCTTCTTTTATCTTTTGGGTGCTATCCAATGGGAAGCTTTGCCTCTACATTGTACATATCCAGTCTGTCTTCTGTTTCCAAACAGACTTTCAGGCAAGGAATTGGGGGGGGGGGAGAGAGAGAGAGAGAGAGAAAAGAGAGAGAGAGAGAAGCAGCAAATGAAAATTAACATCTGGATGCATGCATCTAAAATTTCTGTGAATGAAAGAGTGAGATTTTGCAGGCGACACAAATCCATTAATAACAAGAGAAACAATTGCTGATCTTCTGAGGGCTTGTGGGAAGAACAAGCCATTTGGAAGCATGCTTGTCTGTTATATGTGCTGTGAAGTCTCTTCCAACTTCTCCCATGCCTAATATGGCTTTCCCTTTATATGACATGTTGGAAGAATGGTTTATCATTTACCAGTGAGCTGCTGTGACCAATCTGGGGTTTGACCTCAGATGTCCTGAGTCCTGATCCAACACAGTATCCGTTATATCACACTGGCCACCCAGCACTCTTAATTCTAGGCCACTGGGTTTCAGATCCAACCAAAGGGTACAAAGTACGTGCAAGTTTTCGGGAATCGCCAGCTGTCTTCCTCATCTCATAGCGCCGTAAGAAATGCTCCAGAGATCTCAGAAGCTTGCACGCATTTGTGCCCTTCTTCTTGGCTTCTTTTTTTTAAAGAGTATTTTTACCCTGCTTTTCTCCTTGGAAAAGGACCCAAGGCGGCTCACAGTAATGAGGGATAATATGCAGTCCAGTACAATTAAGACATGTTCAAGTATTGAGAACAAGGAACTGAGGGGCATTTTACAGCATTAATAGAAAACATTATATTAAAGCTACAAGGTAATAAATAGTTATAAACACAAAGCCTATGTGAACCTGTAAAGGTAAAGGTTCCCCCTGCACATGCGTGCTAGTCGTGTCCAACTCTAGGGCGGTGCTCATCTCCGTATTCAAGCCAAAGAGCCAGTGTTGTGCAAGTCCATGGCCACGTGGCTGGCATGGCTGCAAGGAAACACAGTTTTTACCTTCGCAGGTTTTACCCCGATACCTATTTATCTAAATGCATTTGCACGCTTTCGAACTGCTAGGTTGGCAGGAGCTGGGGTTAGCAGCAGGAGCTCGCTCCCCTGCCTGGCACCCAGGATTCGAACTGCAGAGTTGCAGACTTTGCAGCCAACAGTTTTTGGAGCCTAATGGTAGTCCATCATTCAGGGGAAACTTGCCTGAAGAGAAAGATCTTTGCCTGTTTCGAGAAGGACAACGGAGATGAGGCAGTTCTGGCCTCTAGTGGGAGGGGGTTCCAGAGTCTGGGCGCAACAGCTGAGAAGGATTTTGGAGATGGTGCTTCTGAATCCCAGCCAGGGGTTCCCCACTGCTTCTGGGGGGGGCTGGTGGTGGTGGAGTGCATTGGCCCGAGATCCTGAGCTGCACCTCTCCGCCTTGCCCACGAGGTGTCTCCGCGCGCGGCTCCGAATCAGCCCAAGCAAAGTGACCGAACAGAAACAATTGCAAGGACACGAGGCTGGACCGGCGGGGCGGGCGGGGAAGTGGGGAGGTGGGGGTGGCGGAAGAGCCGAGACTTCCTCTCGCCTGGTCCCTCTCTGATTGGCCTGGGAAGGTTATGAAACCCTTGAATGGGACGTCGCGAGGCGCCACCTTCGCCGCAAGTGAGCCCCTCGGTTCAAAAAAGCGGCGCTGCTGCTGCTGCTGCTGCTGCTGCTGCCTCCGTCGGCGAGAGGGAGGGAGCCGAGGCGCCGCCGGAGGAGGAGGAGGAGGAGGAGGAGGGAGGGCATCAGCATGAAGTCGGCCGCGGTGGTGCTGGCCGGGCTGCTGGCGCTGAGCGCCTATTATGTCTACCTGCCTCTGCCCAGCACCGTCTCGCAGCCGTGGCGGCTCATGCTGCTGGATGCCGCGTTTCGGGTGGCGCAGGAAACGGTAAGGGAAGCCAAGCCCGAGGAAGGGGGACCCCTGCCCCTTCCCTTCGCCCTCCTCCCTTCCCTTTCCCCTCCCTATCTGTAGGTAAGCCTAACCCGGGAAGGAAGCGACAGGCGGGCAGGACTTGCAGTCCCCCACCCCCACCCCCAACCTCGGGCCCGGGAGCAAGGCGGAGATATCTGGCTGGGGGTTTGAGCTCTGCCCAAATGCATCTCGCACGCCGGATCGTGTCCCTTTTCCACCCACCCCACCCGCCAGAAATATGTGCACGTCTTCCACACTGCGGGGCTCGCGGATCCTTGATGATGATGATGATGATGATGATGATGATGATGATGATGATGATGATGGTTGTGATGCTCGTGTGAATGCTGCCCTAAGCATCGGGGGAATGCGTGTCGTTCCAGAGGCCCCTGAAACCAGCATGCCGCCTTCCCGGATTCAGCGCGTCCCTTCATCTCCTTCGGCGTTCCTTGCGCCCGCCGGTCCCTTTAAACCTGAGGGCGCTTGGCTTTGGGCCCCTAAATCTGCGAGCCCCGCCGCTTCTGCGGGAGGAGGGCTGCCCTGCAGCTGGCGTGGCCTGTCCACCAGCCTTTCGGCAAGCCTCGGGCGGGCGCGAACCATCCCGCCCCAGCCTTGCCATCTTTGTAGGTGTCCCCCCCCCCTTCCTTCAGCCCGGCCGCAAGCCGCAGAGAGGAGTGGACGGAAAATGCGCAGCTCTGTGAAGGATCGCGGAGAGGCGGACGCTTTCTCCTGGGGAAGGGGCTTGTGGAGAACCCACCCCACCCCGGGTGGAGAGTGGGGTTGGGACAGGGCGTGAGGTGGAGGAGAGTTGACCTTCGGCGGCTTTCAGGGTCGTCTAGGTGAAGGTGACTGGCAGCTCCTGGAGTTGAACACATGCCCAACGAGTCAGCACAAAGGACACCCTTTCCTTGGATCCCTCTGGAACTGCAGGGGCCTTCCAGACCCCCCCCCCACAAACAGTATCTACCTAGATGTGCTTACTCAGAAGTAAGGTGTGCTGGGCCATTTTTGGTGGGTTCCAAAGTCCTTAGCTGAAATTCGGTTGCTTCACTGGAGTAGGCCTGTTGAACGCAGGATTTGGTAAGTTAGCTCCTCCATAGGTCCCCTTGAATCAGGTGTGGCTACTCATGCTAACTGCACTTGCTTTTTAGGACTATACTTTAGAGCAGTGGTTCTCAACCTATGGGTCCCCAAATGTTCCTGAACTGCAATTCCCAGTAATGCCTTCCAGCACAGTGAGTGGTGGAGGCTTCTGGGAGTTGCAGTCCAGGAACATCTGGGGACCCACGGGTTGAGAACCACTGGTTTGGAGTCTGACCATTTGAACCAATGGCTCTTACAGAAGACTGGGCATACCACATTCCTGCTGATGCTGTGGGCCTATCTGGTGCAGTTAAGCAACAGGGATTCGGCCAATGGCTTAGAATTAAGTCCTCCTGAAATGCTTCTACAGAGCTTACTTATGAGTAGATATGCCTAGAGAACTACATTCTTTTGAATCTGGAAAAACCCAAAACTACACTTAAAAGAATGTTGTTCTTTACAGCTTATTCCTGTCTACAACAAAACAATGGTTGTGGGGCGGGGAATAATGAGCAAATTAAAGATGTGACAGATATGGGTTAAATACCTTGGTACTATACCATATTATTCAGTTAGAGGAGTGGACCAAGAACTGGGTAAAAAGAAATGATAAATGTATGTAATTTATAAAATATGAAGAAATTATAATACAGTAGGACCCCAGTATCCACTGAGGATTGATTCCCAGCCTTCCTGTGGATAATGAAAACTGTGGATAAGAGAGAATGCCAAAATGTCCCCAGAACTGCTGTTTTGTGATAGTAACTTGCTTTACAGCTGCTGTTTTGCAACAGTAGCTTGATTTACAGCTGCTGTTTGTGATGGTAGCTTGCTGTACGGCTGCTGTTTTATGACAGTAGCTCGCTTTACAGCTGCTCTTTGTGACAGTAGCTTGCTTTGCGGCTGCTGAATTATTTATTTTTTCCTCTGCCAACCACGGATAATTGGATAATGAATCAGTGGATACGGGGGTCCTACTGTACAAAAGGAAAGCATAGTTGGAAACAAGGTAGTGAAAGGGATAATACCGTACATTGTATATTATGGGAAGCAGAAGACCAGGATGACTCGCTTAAAACATTATAGGAATGTAATTTCAGAGAAGAAATAAGTACTAGTGCTTATAAAAATATGTGGAATATCAGAATATTTAACTATGTATCAGTAGGGATAAAAGAAAAATTGTACATATTAGTTTGGTGATGGTACTTAACTCCAGCAAAGTTAAATCAAATAGATGGTAATTACTCTACAAGGCCCTGGAAAGGATGCCAGAAAGTAGGTCCTTATTTTCAAATGTTGTGGGAATGGAGGAACATGCTATATTGCAATTATGGCAATTGGTTTTTAGGGAAATTAATGAAATAAGCAAAGTAAAATTAGTTGTATGTCCTTAAAGAGTGCTTTTATCCATACTTGGAAAGGTGGAAGGTAACTGGACAATCGCAGTATTAACTTCCAGCTTATTAATAGTGTCAAGATTGATAATTGCCAGGAATAGGAAAACAGTGTATAATTTCCAATTAAGTATTGTTATAGGGATATTCAAGATATAGCTGTTAATGAAAAGATTGCAGGTAATATAAACATTAAAGGGTAAGTTAAAGTTAAGGATAAAATTATAGATATCTGGGGAGAATTCATCAATTTTGTATTAATAAAGGGCAGGGTGTACGGCCCATTGCAAAAACCAGTACAGTTCTGGAAGGGAATTGGGGCTCCATGAGAACAAATGGTTGCTCCTCCAAAATGGTCCTGGTGAGGGTGACCGCTGTGTATGGAGATATTTGTCTATTAGATTTGTCCTTGTTTTCTATAGAAATAAAATTAATTTTATTTAATTGCATATATTAATTTTATTTAATTGCATTTAGTAATTTCATTTAGTGGTATTATATTTTAAACTGCACTCTGGTCCTGAAGACTACAGCAGAGCAACCTGTGCTGGGTGGTGTAGTTGGGTGGGTGGGTTTGCCCCAGGCACAACATTCGTAGAGCTGCCCAACCTAGTGTGATCCTGCACCCAGTCTCTTTGTGCTCCTCTTTCCCCCTTCTGGCAGTCCAAGTCCGTTTCATGGCACCACCCTGGGGGCTTCTTCCACGGAACCCCTGTGTCCCTCACCACACATGCCTTGCATGAGGCGCATACCCTGCGATCTGGAATACTTGCCTTGCCCCAGGTGCTGGAAACTCACACTACACCACTGCCTTTGGTGTTCTTGTGCTACATGAGTAGGGCACGACTTGCATTGAGGCACAAGTATGCATGTTGGGGGGTGGACATGCACAATAAGTAGGATAGAGTACGTCAGTGATGGTGAACCTATGACACGGGTGCCAAAGGTAGCACTCAGATCCCTTTCTGTGGGCACCCGACATCGCCCCTTCATAGCCACCTGTATACAGGTTAAATTACTGTGTTGGCACTTTGCAAAAAAAAAAGGGGGTTTTGAATTGCAGTTTGGGCACTCGGTCTCTAAAAGGTTCGCCATCACTGGAGTACGTTATGTACCTCGTGGTGCAGTGCTTAAATGTCTGTTCTGCAGGTAAAACTGTGCTCACGACCTGGGATTTTCAATCCCCAGTAGCCGGCTCAAGGATGACTCAGCCTTCCATCCTTCCGAGGTCGGTAAATTGAGTACCCAGATTGCTTGGTGGTGGGGGGGCAATGTGTAACCTGCCTAATTAAACTATAAACTGCCCAGAGACTACTTGAAATGGTATGGGGCAGTATATAAGCAGAACACGTAGCTTTTTTACTTTAATGTGCAATATAATATTGTGAATGTGTTGTTTTAGACTTCCTAGTTTCCTAAAATTAGATAAAACACACTGCTGTTCTGTAGTTTGGCATGTTTCTGATAGAGCATCTCTCCTCCCATGCTATGAACCTTATCTCCTTTGCCTTGCTCTGTTCAAGCTATTTAAGAAATTTGTTTAACAAGCCTTGTGAGTTGCAGTTCTACTAAACCTCCGAATAGGCATATATAGGAGGAGGATTGCATGCTGCTCTCTGTTTTTCCTCTGCCAATGGAAAGAGAATAACCTTGCTTGTCCAGTTTTGTGAAACTGGTTAACCTAGTAGCAATGTATCAAGAGAAGCTGTGCAAACATAAGTTATCTGTTGATGCTTTTCCATCTTTGAACAAGAAACAGTAGGTGCTGGCTTCCTGGAAAGCCAAAGGGTAATTAAGGCACTTGTTTGGATAATTTGAATTTCTTATTTTATTTTATTTTCCCTCGGAAACAAGCAGTACTTTGGGGATCCTGCTTTATATGTGTTAAACCAAATTAGGTCCACATTTAAGGATAACAAGCCATCTCTGCCACCGGATGGTGGCGTTAGCCAAACTGTCACAGTATAATGGACGCTGGGTAAGCGTGTCTATTACCCAGCGTGTTGTTAGTCTGCGGGACTCCCTGCCACAGGATGTGGTGATGGCATCTGGCTTGGATGCCTTCAGAAGGGGACTGGACAGATTCCTGGAGGAAAAGTTTATCACAGGTTACTAGCCATGATGGGGATGTGTCATCTCCAGGCTTAAAAAACAGGGTACTTCAAGGACCAGATGCAGGGGAGTGGTATCAGGAGACAGATACCTAGTCTCATGCGCTCCCAGACACATTTGGTGGTGCCGCTCTGAGGTACAGGAAGCTGTACTAGATTGGCCTTTGGCCTGATCCAGCATGGCTCCTCTTATGTTCTTATGTTAAGCAGCCCTGCTGCCTGAGGAATTCTGGGAGTTGTAGTCCAGATGCATAAATCTGCATACCTCTAGTGCACTGGTTTCTCACTGGTGAAACTAGTTAACGTGTAAAACAGTATGTACAGCATGAGATGGACATTTTAGGCTTAATTAAAATGTGTCATTCTTTTATTTCACCCACCCACAGTTTAAACACCTGCTCATCAACTACAGCTCCACAGCAATCTAATAAAAGCATGTGAACTGTACAGAGTCAATATGGTATAGTTACATTATTGAGCTGGAATGTGAGAAATCTCAGTTGTCCTCATTACAAAAAATGTGAAACTCACTGGGTAGCCGTGGGTGCATGTGAGCAGGAACAAGTATGTGAGCTCTGGCCCCAGGCCTGGTTACATCCTCATTCTTTTCCACAGGTATTGATCTGGGATTTGACCTCAGATATCCTGAGACCTGACCCAACATGGTATCCGTTATCACTGGCCAGTGCAGAGAGCTCACCCCAGAGGCTCTTTGTCATTTAGAACCTGCTTTCCTAGCGTTCTAAATTGCATCGACTGAAGATATTAAACTTAGCAGAGAAAGTCAGGTGAATTTGTTGCACCCTTGGAGTGGGTTGGAGCTGGCCCATGAAACTGTCAGGTCATTTATTCGTCTTGCTCAGTTTGGATTATTTTGATTTGCGGCAGCTCTCCTTGATTAGGAGTGTGCCACTTGTTTTAGGGTGTTTATACACGACCCCTAAGCTCCACCGCAAATGACTGCAAGGTCCGGACCTTAAAAATGTTTACCCACCAGCTCCGGACTTTGCAGACAATTAAGTGCGACCCCGCCCACTTTAGCGCGACCAAACAGCAGTTTTCTTGTACCTGGTCTTTGATGGTGACAAATATTTGATCCGGTGTAAGGATAGTGAGTGCGGGGCTCTCCTGGCTTCTGTTTGTTCTTTTTTTGCGCCCTGCCCCTTTAAGAGATCTGAATGCTGTCCGGAACAAAACGGAGGTAAACCGGCAGACGCTTTCTTTTTTCTCCGTCCCTCAGGCAGCCAGCGACCAGGAAGTGCCGAGGGGGGTGGGGACAGAGGAAGACAGAGGAAGAGCGACGAACCCCTAAGATCTCTGGTCCGAATTTAAGTGGCCAGCGGATCTTAGGGGTCGTGTAAAAAGGCCCTTAGTTTTACATCCAATCCCACCCATTCTCCCAGAGTAACCTAGAGAGTGTTTCCCGGGAAGAAGATGCAATGTTCCTGTTAGTGGTATTTCTTCAGAAATGCCCTCTGTAGATCCTAAAAGGGAAGCAAAACTACAACTCCCTGGAAGCATTGCGACAGAAAGTGGAGGTCTAGAATGCCATGGACCCTTGGAGTACTAGGCCCTGATCCAGTTGATTGAAATGAAGACGTCTGTAGGGCTTGGTCTATGGGCTAAAACATCCAGAATTCTGCCCAGGGAATTCTTGCGGAATCCTGGGGTTATGCCTGAGTATTCAGCAGAAGACTTTTCCCTTACTTGCAATCCACAGCACAGAAATGTTGCTAAGAATTCCCCCACTGTCTATGCTAACTGTGGAATTTTGGGAGCTATCAAGAAAGTAACATTTTTTTTTTTAGCCATACTGCTTTCACAGTTCATTTCACTGAATATGGGATCCTTTGCATACATGTGCCCTGCCTCTGAGTTCAGGTCCCTCCTAATTGGAGTAATTTCCATTAACATTGTGTTCATAAGTAAACATTGACACTTGAGTAAACGTGCAAAGGTCCTGGTTCTGTATGTGAACTTAAGCCTCAATTTTAACTCTTTGCACTGGGGAATCTACTAATAGTGCCTATTGGATACAGTCATTATAAAGTTGAATTTGAAGAAAAGACTGTAAAAATTCTGTTAGGAATATCATGTGATAATGGACCTCTTTATAAAACACAATTTTCTTATAATAATTCTCAGGCTTGGGTGTTTGTTTGTTTGCTTCCTTGTTTAAAAAAAGGTTTTTTTTAATCTCGCTTTTCTCCTAAAAAGGACCCAAGGCGTCTTATATCATTAAAAATACAATGTGTGTGTGTGTGTGTCATTACACTCGTGACCAACTCTATATGATCCCATGTCCTTGGAGTTTTTCTTGGCAGGAATACTGGAGTGGTTTGCCAGTTCCTACTCCAGGCACCTACAGCACCTGTTATTCCCTGGTGGTCTCCCATCCAAGTACTAACCAGGGCTGACCCTGATAGCTTCCGAAATCAGGTGAGATCGGATGTGCTTAGGGTAAGCTAGAAATAGTGGAGCATTCAAATACTGAAAAACATGTAATTAACATTATATTAAAAACTTAAATCAAAGCATTACATAAACCAGATTAAGAAGTAGCAAGATATAAACCATCCCGTTGATTGTCTCCCAGACAGTCTGCCACTTCGATTGTTTCTGTGTTTTGGGTCAGCTGGGTGTTGACATGAACTGAGCAGACAGGGTGCAAGTTTTAGAAAGAGAAGTTGCCTCACCAAATTAGATGAAGAGTTCCTTATGTCCACATTCCGTCTGCGGTCATGGCCGAAAGGGTTGCCCTTGGGAGCCTCAGGAAGGGAGCTGGCTGGTAACAGCTATGGTTTCTTAACCTATCTTACTCTTTGTGTCAGGTGCCCTCTTTAACCTTGAACAATTGATCGTGACCTTTAAACCGGAGCTGCAATGTTATGGGAGGAGCCTGAGATTGGGAACACCACTTGGGGGGGGGGGGACTCTCACTCCCACAGTCTCCTAAATAAACCAGCAAATAACTTTTCCAGTGGTTTCGATATCCCAAAGAAGGGGTGATGGTCACAGACTAGGAAGGGGAAGGTTATGGGATCCCCACTTCTCTTTGCATGTTTGTCACATGCTATAACTCTAACCTTAGAAGTAAAAAAAGTGGGTTGAGCTTTGTGACCAGAAAAACAAATTCAAAAGTAGCAACCAAAAATGCAATCTTGAGAGAGGATGGAGTCTATCAGGTGCTGAGAATCTTTTTGGTGAGATGGAATACACCAGATGATGGTATCAGGAGGCAGGGCTGGTGTTAAGACTGCTTTAAAGTCCCGGATACAGTTTAACACCCAGCATATCAAACAAAGCAGCATAGTCCTTGCCCAACCCCCTTCCCACCCTCAATTTGGCTCTATCGAGATTACAATTCCCTGCTTGCCTGAGGAAGTGGGGGGTGATACAAAAAGCATGTGTTCCATTTGAAAGTTGGGAAGAATTTAGCAAAACTCACTAGGAATAATCGGGGCCAGATTTAAAAGAAGCTATTTTACCTAGTGGCTGCAGTCAAGGCCTCTGGTGTCAGGAATGTGCATCTTTCTTCATGGTACATAGGGAGGACGGCTCTTTTCTTGGTATTTTCATCAACCCATTGAAGTAAAAAAGTGGGTTGATGTGTGTGACCAGAAAAACAAGTTCAAAAGTAGGCTAGGTCATACCTTTAAAACCAAAAATGGAAGCTCAGCTTTCGATAGCAACTTGCTATCTTTATCAAAGCATTGTACCAAGAATGCAGTCTTGATAGAGGATGTAGTCTATCAGGTCCGAAACTAGATTCCATTTCTCTCCCTCTAGCCTCTAATTCACTCCTAGAACAGAACTCCTCTGTGCCTCTGATGAGCTGTAGAACAATAAGCTGGCTTGTCTTTGTCATGAAGCAGAAGTCTTAATCTGTTTTGTTCAAGGATAAGAGGGCATGGCAGGGAATCAGCAGCACACAGGCTATTTTGGTTCCCTGCAATTGCTGTCCTAGACAAGGATGGGAGGAGAGAGAGCTCTGTTAGGGAAATGACACTAGTAGGAGTGGCCGAGCATGTGGTCCCAGGTTCAGTAGTCCCCAGATCAGGAACGAAACCCGTTGTCAGTTGTTGTCAATAAATACTGTAATTCAGAAAGCTCTGGAATCCAGGGAAAAAGTGTTCCTAAGCTGTTTGTTACTGTTTCACCTCGTTCATTCTATCAGAAGTAGGAAGCCTTTGTCATGTTGCTAATTACTCTCCTGGGCATGGGTGGGAAAATCCAAGCCATGGGGATGGATCCAGTATGAATGGAGTGAAAGTTTGGCTGTCCGGATCAGTAAGAACTCGTTGGTTTCACTAGTATGATATGTGTCGTCTGCAGCATCAGTTTGTTTTTGCTACTTTGTTCCTACAGTACTTTGGAATTTTGCTCTGTTTATAGGTTTTGAGTGTTGTGAAGTGCCTAAAGTGAGATCTCATCAACAGAAAGGAAAAAAATAAAGATGTTTCTTCTGAATAAGGAAATTAATCAGTAAATAAGGATAGATAGATAGATAGATAGATAGATAGATAGATAGATAGATAGATAGATAGATAGATAGATAGATAGATAGATAGATAGGAAGGAAGGAAGGAAAGAAAGAAAGAAAGAAAGAAAGAAAGAAAGAAAGAAAGAAAGAAAGAAAGAAAGAAAGAAAGAAAGGCCAAGTCCAACACTCATTATTACACAAAGCTAAATAGTTCAAGCCTCAAGCTCAGCATATCTACATTTTATTTGTTAGTTAATAGACCCCTTTCAACAAGAGGATACAAGGCTGCTTACAATATTAAAGGAGTAGAATTAGAGCATAAGTTAAACATTTAAAAAACTGTTAAACTATATGCTAGTTCAAATATGATTAAATAATTAAAACCAAGTAAACATTAAAAATATCCTTAACTCTCAGAAGGCATTCAACATGATTGTTAAAAGCCTACCTGCAGAGATGGGTCCTCAGGTATTGGCAGAAGAATAAAGGGAGGGGTCCAGGCTGATCTCAGGAGGGAGAACATTCCATAACCTGAGAGCTACCACAGGCAGGGCCCTCTCTGGTGTCCCCATCAGGAGTGTCTGTGCTGGCCAGGGTACTGAGAGAAGGGCCTCCTTTTGACTATCTTAAATCATATGGGGAGATATAGTCCTTCAGCTAGCCTGCACCCAAGAGATTTATAGGGCTTTATAGGTGATGACCAACAATTAGAATTGAGCCCAGAAACAGATGGCTAGCCAGTGCAGTTGTTTTAACAGTGGTTTTATATGCTCCCTAATATTGGCCTCAGTCAGTAGTCTGGATCCTGACTTTTGCAACAGCAGAAGCTTCTGAAACAAAGCTGAATTTATTTAATGCAAGAAAGAAGACTTGCTCAGTTTGAAAGTGGCTAGAGGAGCTTGGCCCATCCTCCCTCCCTCTCTCACCTTGACCTGACTCACTAGGTTATGAGGATAAAGTGGTGAGGAATATATTACCTTGAGGCCCCCAAAGGGACAGAGATATTTAATGTGCCTTGAGGAAAGGCAGGATATTAATGAGCAGAACAAACAACAGAAAAGAGATAAGTATATAGACTATATTAATCAGTGTGGGTGGAAGAAAGATTAGCAGTATTCCGCAAATACAGTAATAGCTATTTATTTACTATTTCAGCTTGTGTATTTCCCCATAGTGTACACATACTTTGGGCAGTTCACAACACACTAAACCGCCGTAGAATCACATCATAGTAAAGGAAACCAAGTACCTAGCAATAAATACCATAAAACAGAATTATGAAACCTCATGCCTAGCTAAGACACATCTTAAATAAATTAAACAGAAAGCAATTACAAGCAAATGGAAATCCAAATATAAAAAAGCACACTCTCTGGCTGGGGAGTGTGGTTTATAGCCCAAGGTTTAGAAAGGTGTTTAAAAGAAGAAAGTTGGGAAGAACGGAATGTAAAAGAGACATTCATTTTGGAGTTGGGGAGGTAGAAGGAAATAAAAGACAGCAAAGGCAGAAATTGCAAAGAACTCTCTCATACCCTTTCTCTGCTGTCTCAATTTCCTTGTGAATCTTATCCTGGGCCACATGTTACTCAAAGTGTTGTGATGAAATATGGGCAAGAATTAAAAACATGAATTGCAGAATTCATTAAAAAAAACCACTCATTCATTAATTTGTATTTGTACAAATTGATGCCCCAAGAAATACAAATGGATGAATTTTTAATGATTGTCGATGTGTTGATTTGTTGGGCTATAAAATGACCCCCAAAGAACCTAAAGATACCAGCTTTGCAGGAAAGTATCCCTGGACTTCCCTCTAAAATCCTCTAATTTGGGGGGGGGGGGGTTGGAGGTCGTGTTTGAGTTAGGCAGCCCCAAAATGTCTGGTGTCTGAGTTATGTACCTTCAAAGAAGCCCCTCCCCCAAGCCCTCCCCCCCCCAGGTACCTAGAGACACCAAACCTGTAGAGAAGCTTCATGTGACTCTTCTCTACAATCCCTCTTTTGGTGAAGATTGGGTTTCCCCAAGCCAGTTACTAAACCGCAACTGGCAACTGGATGGGAGCCAGTTTGTGGGTGGGCCCTCAAATATCTGAAGCTCAATCTTCACCTAACTTTGGAGGTATTATAGAGAGCAATGGGAGCCTTACCTGCAAATTTGGTGTCTCTAGGTGCCTGGGGGGGGAATGACACTTTCCTGGGTGGACCCTGTTGGGAGATGCGTAACTCAGTCATCGGGAACCCAGTCTTCACCAAGCTTGCAGGGTTCATGGGAAGCTTCCCTGCAATGCTGGTGTTTCTAGGTGCCTTGGAGGCCATTTTATAGAGTTCTAAATTTAAAAAAATGATTTTATAAATCAAGTCATCGATTCAGCAGAAAGAAATCATATGTTTGTTTGTTTTTTGTGTCTTGTTGACCTTGACAAATCACAAATCAAAACAAATCACCATTTTTTCCTGATTGTGCCAATCTCTAGTTAGGATTCTATGGCCCTTCCTGCTTTTTCACTCCCCCCGCCCTCAAACAGGACTCCAGTTTTGTGACAGTTCAGTTCGTCCACTGAACGAACGCTCCTAAGAATGCGTGCCAATAACCCACCAGGCATTTTTATGTGCTGGATAACAAATCCCATTCCACTAGGTGGGTGGGAGGAAACTGATAAGGAAAGGTTTGCTTTCTGGTGTGTCTTTAAAAACATAAGAACATAAGAAGAGCCATGCTGGATCAGGCCAAAGGCCCATCTAGTCCAGTTTCCTGTATCTCACAGTGGCCCCACCAGATGCCTATGGGAGCACATGACACTAGATATCTGTCTCCTGCAACCACTCCCCTGCATCTGGCCCTTGAAGTACCCTGGTTTTAAGCCTGGAGATTACACATTTCCATCATGGTTTGTAACCTGTGATGGACTTCTCCTCCAGGAATCTGTCCAGTCCCCTTTTGAAGGCATCCAGGCCAGATGCTAGCACCACATCCTGTGGCAGGGAGTTCCACAGACTAACAAAACTCTGGGTAAAAAAAAAAATTCTTTTGTCCTCACTTTCCCAACCCTCAATTTGAGTGAATGTTTTGTGAGAGGGAGAAGAGCATCCCTCTATCCACTTTACTCATGCCCTGTATTATTTCTTTCTTACTGTATTTTGTGTGCAGTAAAGAGAATCAGCCAGCTGAGGGAACCTGTCAACATTTACATGTATTTTCGAAGGGCTGCCTTCATAATAAAAAATAGTTAATGTGTTGCTTTTGCATTTGGAACAAAATGACCTTTAATAACCTCTGGTGAGTAACAGAACACATATCTTTTTAAAGGTGACATTAAGCTTTGTGCAGGATGACATTATACACAATAGGAGACATTATACACCTTAAATAAATTAAATGACATTATACACAATGGAAAACGAGTCTTGGAATGAAAAAGGGGGAGGAATTAATTGTACTAGGGTAGGATAATGACTTCTTAAAAGCCAATATTAGTGACCACCCTGTACTTTCTTGTTTCATTCCATCCAGTGGGACTTTCTTCTGGGTAAGAGCAGGCAAATGTGTAAGAGTTCACTCTCAAGCAACTGTTCTGTTGCATTTCTCTTTTGTGCCGCAAATCACACTAGTGTGTTAGTACTTCTCCGAAGCATGACTTCCTTATGCTCCTGCCTTTGGACAACATTGGCTGGTTTCATGTTTCTTGTAATGTGACAATTGAACTTTCACCTATATCTAGCATGCACTTTCAGCTTGCCGCTGTTTGCCTAATACATACTCCCATAGGGTTTGGCTGAGGACAGAGAGGACCCATGATTTTTCTAAGCTGTCTAGCTGTGCAAGTTGCGCAAAGCATATGTATATGTCTACGATGACCGGAAATTAGCTGGAAGAGTGGGGGGAGTTTTACTCTTCCAAACTAACTTATTTCATAGAGCATTTTAAAACGGCCTTCATTCTTGCAAATATTCAGTTAGTGTAGTAAGATGAATAGAACAGCAGTTTTCCTGTTTTTTAACCCATTGTAAACCACCCAGAGTTCCTTTTGGAAGACGGGTGGTATAAAAATATAATAAACAAACAAACAAACAAACAAACTCTTTTTAACTGCTTCATTCTCTTGTGGCTTTAATGTTGTCTTTCAATGCTGTAAGATGTCCCTCAATTCCCTGCTCTCAATGACTTGAATATGTCTTAAGTGTGTTGGACTGCATATTGTCCCTCATTACTGTAAGTTGCCTTGGGTCCTTTTCCAAGGAGAAAGGCGGGGTAAAAGTTCTCTAAAATAAATAAGTAAAAATAGTTCATCATCACGTGTCCCTATGGTATGACTGTCACTCCGCAGGACCACCACGGCCTTTCTTGCTGTCTTGGCTTGGGCAAACATGTCAGACCCAACATGATTAATGACATCTTGTGTTGTGCCCTTAACCGAGCCGGTTTTCCAGCTACCCAGGAGCTGTTACATTTGTGTGCTGGAAGTAGCAAAAGACCAGATGGGACTACTATGATCCTTTGGGGCAGGGCTGTTCAACTTTGAGCAGGCCAAGGTCTACTTTTTCCAGCCCAAAGTGCCCGAGGGCTACTACACTAAAACCTCTACTTACGAAATTTATCAGTTCCGAGCACAAACTTTTGTAAGTAGAGCAGTGGTTTCCCATAGGAATGCATTGAAAACCAATTAATCTGTTCTGGAGGGAACAGATTTCAATGCACCATGGCCCGTGAACTGCCCCCTTGGCTGAGACAGTGGGCTGGCAGACACAGAACTTTGCTGGGGCAATGGTGGTCCTTGGGGTGGGGGGGGAGGGGGGAGAACTTATTCCCTCACTTTTTTTATTGATGGCCGGTGGGCTACTTTTGAACCCTTTGCGGGCTACCAGTAGCCCACGGTCTGCCTGTTGGGCAGGCCTGCTTTGGGGCAAAGGCCGAAGCTTAATGTGGGATGCCACGTGTCCAAACACTTTTGCCATGTCCCACGAACAAAGTACCAGCATTGAAGCCAGATCTGCAGCAGCAATGGTCGGACGGATAAAAAAGGCAGAAATATGAAGACATTATGACAGGAACTGATTTCGTCCCTGTAGCTATTGAAACATCTGGAGTTTGGAGAGAATCGGCCTTGAGCCTAGTCCAGGAAATAGGTCATAGGATCGCCACTGTTTCTCAAGATGATCAAGCGCCAATGTTTCTGAGGCAATAGCTTTCCATCGCTGTCCAAAGAGGGAACACTTGTTGTGTGCTCAGCAGTCTTGGTCGGCCAACCAAACAATGATGTTTGTCAGAAAACCGATTTTAGTCATTAAATAGTGATTTTAGTCAATAAATTAAATTTCTTCCAAAAATAAAAATAAAATAAAATAATTTAAAAATAAATAAATAAATGCAACACTTTAAAACTCCCAAACGTGTCATCGAGACAAAGAATATCAGGTAGAATAGACATAATTTAGCTGTCAAAAAGCCTTGGCAAACAGAAAAATTTTGAGTTGGCCCTGAAATAATTATGTTGTTATGCGGCCTCAAGTCAGGGGACTGAGTTATAGTGATCTTAATAGAATTTTCAAGGCAAAGGAAATAGCTAAGGACTGATCAGCTCCACACACATCCCAGTGGATTTCCATGGCACAGCTGGGGAACTGAACCCAAGTGTCCTGAGTGCTAGTCCCTTACTTGATCCACTACACCACACTGGAAACAATCATAGGCTGAGAATACTCCATAGCTATATGGACTAAACATAGTACTTCATAGTTGTGGCACCTACTATGTCTTTCATTTGTTTACCCATGCAGTGGTTCCCAACCTTGGGACCCCAGATGTTCTTGGCTTAAAACTCCCAGAAATCCTGGTCTTTACAGCTAGCGGTGATGGCTTCTGGGAGTTTTAGTCCATGAGCATCTGGGGACCCAAGACTATGACACTATGACATACCTGAGGTACATGCAGAAGATTGTGGTGTTCTTAGGTCATGGGTAATACTTCTGCAAATCAGTTCAAGGTAAGCACTAGGAGTCAATATGATGTAGGGGTTAGGATGATGGACTTTGGAATGGAATATCCAGGTTGCACCCACCTGTGGAAGTGACTGGTGGCCTTTGACTGATCATTGGCTCTCTCTGCTTGATCTGCCTTACAGTGTTGTTTTGAGGATAAAGTGGAAGAAAGCATCACCACCTTCAATTCACTGGCAAGGAAGGAAGGAAGGAAGGAAGGAAGGAAGGAAGGAAGGAAGGAAGGAAGGAGCAAATGATTTTTTAAAAGACAGCTCATGTAGAATTGCTGTAATAAGGGTATCCCCTGATTTTTACAGTTTCAGCTGCCACATTCAGCACTAGCTGATGCCTGTGGTTTGTCTTCAAGAGCAGCTCCAGGTACCATGAATTACAGTACTGTAGTCCACACAGCATTGCAATTCAATGAAATTACTGCATCATGAACCAGCGCGGGCCAATTGTCCCTGTCTAATTATAGTTATAGCTGCCTAGATGCCCTAAGCACATCTGATCTCGACTGATTTTGGAAGCTAAGCAGGGTCTGCCTTGGTTAGTACTTGGATGGGAGACCACCAGGGAATACTAGGAGCTGTAGGCGCCTGGAGTAGGAACTGGCAAGCCACTCCAGTATTCCCGCCAAGAAAACTCCATGGACACGGGGTCACAAAGAGTCAGTCACGACTGTAGGCACAACACACAAGGTTCCCTCCAGCCCTGCAGTTCTGAGGTTATTGTTCTTATTACTGTTATTTGAACGAGTGGAATTTATGGACGAGATGACTCACCAAATCTCTGGGAATATGCTAGTGTGATTTACTACACCAAGCAACAGGACTTGGGCCTCTGTGTAACACTGCTTGGCAGGTTTGCGGCTTGATTGCCACTTGAACTGGAGATCTCATGACAGAGAGGTTGGTGGGAGGAGTGCTCTTTGACCGTACATCTGTTTTGCAACTGAGGTTATGTCATCTCTGTTAAAGTTTCTCTCTCTGTCTTTATTTTACCCCACTCCCCCTTTTTGTACATTATTTTTGATTTCCAATTTTTGGGCCCTCTTACATGTTCGAAATCTCACATCTCGGTATGGCGCAGGCAGCTCCCAGCACTTGAAATTTGATTCCCAGGAGAGCACAATCTCCCAGGCAACCATTTGGTTGCCTTCTATAGTGCAGGTCTTGATTTTGAGCTGCAAAAACGATCCAATTGCAACCAAGACAGTGTCCTTATCATGTGATATGTTTGTTCCAGAGATCAGAAATATTTCCTTTTCAGGAGTTTATAATTCTAAAGCTCCCTCGCTTGCTCTTAATCCCTAGAGGATATAAACTACGCCCATCCACATGGCAGTAATTTTCAACTTGACTATCGATCTTTGGCAGCCTTTTTAAAATTTAGAAGCCAGGAGGAAGCCCAGAAATCAATGACTGTACTAATCAGCAAACAATGTTAAATGTTTACATGGGTATTTTATTTTATTTTTCCCCTTTTCAAACTCTTTCTTCTTGCAGTTCTCATCCTTGTTTTACTTTTCTAGTGCTACTTGGCTCATTTCCTGGGATTCGGACATCATCTGAGAACTTTGAATTTTGTGACTGGTGCCCTCGACAGACTAAATGTCCAGTCCTCGGATAAAGTGAAGATAACGGATACTCAGTTTGATGGGATAGAAGTCAGAGTGTACGAGCCGTCCACAGGAGGAGGAGAAAAGACTCTGAAGCGCAGTGTGGTCTACATCCATGGTGGAGGATGGGCCTTAGCAAGTGCAAGTATGTGGTCTGAACGTCATCATGATTACATTCTTCCCTATTCCTGTTTTGTGATGGGATAAGATATAGCAGTTTAAAGAAAGGAGGACTGAGATCAGGATCTACTTAGTGATAGATATCTGCCCTATCAGCAATGGATCAGACAAGGTTTCTTACTCCCAACAATAATATGTTTTTTTCTTTCTTTCTAAAGAAGACTATCCTAATGGGGTGTAGGAGTCCAGGAACATGTTGATTTATTAAAGCACGTCCAGTCGAAGACAGTAAAGAATAAATGATAAAACATTTTTTTAAAAACAGTGTGAGCTTTCGTGGATCATGTCCACTTCTTCAAACAACAGGATGAGAATAAATGACTAGTATATTTAGACACAGTCCCATGACCAGATGAGATACTGCACAAAGTTATGATGGTGTGTTAGCCCAGTATTGGGACTTTGTAGTTACATAAGTGGCTTAGGGAGCTGGGAATGTTTAACCTTTCAAAATTGTTTTTTTTGTGTTTTGTTTTTTTATTAAAAATAATTTTTTTATTGACAAGACAAGTTAAGACAACAGTACAATAGCGTCTCATTATTTATACATTCTATAGGACCAATATCCTTTTCGAAATCCACCCTCTAATTCATCTTCCAACACAGTTAATTGTGACACACACACAAGTACGTTAATTCTTTTAAAATTTTACATTCCAGCAGTCAAAATTATTCCCCATAACAGATTCCTCATTTTTTGTGTTAATTCCATACGTTAATAAGGGCTTCCAGGTTCTCATAAATGTATCATGTTTTATTTCCCCTCTATATATTTTAATTTGATAGGTCAACTTTTCCATAAGAACCATTTGCCAGATTTTGTTCAGAAATTTTTGTAGTGAAAGTTCTTGAGCATTTCTCCAATTTTTTGCAATTTCAGCTCTTGCTACACCAATCAGATTTGCTATTAAGTCTTTATATGATAATTTTTCATTTCCATCCTTAAATAATGAAAATAATAGTAAAGCTTCATTTATAATTATTCTTTGTTTTAACAGGGTTTCTATCCATTTAATTATTTCCTGCCAGTATGCTCCTACTTTGGGGCAAGCGATCCACATATGTTCTAGAGTGCCTTTACTTCCACAATTCCTCCAACAATTGTCTGGAATTTCTTGATTAATTTTATGTAATTTTGTGGGATACCAATATCATCTTGAGCTACTTTTAACACCAGTTCTTTCGCTTTAGTTGATATTGATTTGTAAGGATATGTGTTCCATATTCCCATCCATTCTTTCTCAGATATACTAATATTTAAATTTGTTTCCCAGGCTACTTTGGATCCCATGCCCCTAACCTTTCAAAATGAAGGCTGAGAGGGGATATGATGACTATGCTTAAATATATGAAAGGCTGTCATATCGAAGAAGGGACTGGTTTGTTCTCCGTGGCTTCAGAGACTAGAACTTGGGGCAATGGTGTCAAACTACAGTAAAATAGATTCAATTTAAACATTAGGAAGAACTTCGTGACAGTTAGAGCTGTTCGGCAGCGGAATAAGCTGCCACAGAGGGTGGTGGAGTCTCCTTTTGTTTTTAAGCAGAGACTGGATAGCCATCTGTCAGGAGTCCTGTGATGGGGGTTCCTGTATGGCAGGGGGTTGGACTGGATGGCCCTTGAAGTCTCTTCCAACTCTATGATTCTATGATTCTAAGTTGTTTGTGACTTATGGTGATCTCTTCCTGAAGATCCAAGAAGTCAAAGAGAATTTTCCACCTAAATATAGAATGCTGAAAGACTAAAGGGGAAGCATTCTATCTGACCAGGAAAAAATATAGAGAATGTGGAAACAGTATACTAAAGATACATACAGAAGAGATAAAGAAAATTTATTTATTTATTTATTTATTTATTTATTTATTTATTTATTTATTTATTTATTATTTATATAGCTTGTATGCCGCCCACTACCCAAAGGTCTCTGACAGATTCATTTGAATCCTGTGATCAGCAACCTGCTGTTTTAGAAAGTGAAGTGAAATTTGGTCGGAAAACAATAGGAAGGAATAAATCAACTGCCACGGAGTAGGCTTCTCCTTGTTCTGTCAGATTCAGTCCAAGTTTTCTACCATCATCACTCTTAACATCCAGTCTACTCATTTCATTACCACCAACTGCCTGGTAAACAAGGGGCCCAGTTTGACTCTACTTCACAGGAGGGGGTCTATAGGAGTGATCCTGTCAACAGCCCTGGTCATTTGCTCATTCCAGAGATCAAACAGACCTTCAAGGCTTGCCAAGGTGACCGGAACGTCATCAGTAAACCATTTGCATCCATCAGCCTCCTGAAGCAGACTATCTTGATTGTTCCCCCACCCCTGCGGAGGCTGTGAGTTCCTTTGAGCCTAAATCCCACCAGATGATGGCCTGTCCATGACAAATGTGGAAAATAAATCAAAAACCCACAGTAGGGAAATGTTCAATATACATTCCAATCCCCAAGAAAGCAGATGCCAAGGAATTCCCTAACTACAAAATCATTTCATTAGTTTCCTGTGCAAGCACAGTGTTGCTCCAGGTGCTGTAACAAAGGCTTTCACCTTATATAGAGAAATGTCTGATATTTAGGCTGGATTCTGGAAAACAACACACTGGAGATTGTATTGCAAATACTGTATCTGCTAGCTGCTGGAGTCCACCAAAGAATTTCAGAAAATCACTCTGTGCTTTATAGAATAAAATAAAGCCTTTGACTGTGGAACATGAGACGCTATGGGTAATTCTGAAAGAAATGGGCATCCTAATGCATAACTTGTATTATGGATAAGGAGATACTGTTAGGACAGAATATAGAGAGATAAAATGACTCCCTGTAATCTGACACAAGTGCATTTTATCTCCATATCTGGTCAGTCTGTACTCTAAACATGTACAGAAAGCTAGACTAGATTCAAATGAAGGAGTGAAGACTGGTGGAAGGAACATCAGTAATTTAAGATATGCAGTTGATACCATCTCACTGGCAGAAAGCAGCAATCTCTTGAAATCTGATGAAAATTAATGGTGAGAGGGCCAAAGTGGTAGCACTGTAATACAAAATAACAAGCAGCACAAAGAGCAGTGTGATGAGTTATTTTTTATTATTTATTTATTTTAGAGTGTTTTTTACCCCACCCTTCTCCTTGGAAAAGGACCCAAGGCAGCTTACGGTAATGAGGGATAATATACAGTCCAGTACAATTAAGACATGTTCAGGTATTGAGAACAGGGAATTGAGGGACATCTTACAGCGTTAATAGACAACATTACATTAAAGCTACAAGAAAACCTGAGCAGTTAAAGAGAGTAAAATTCCATGTAAAAGTTATGAGTGATGGAAACTAACATTGAAAACATAGTGTCAATGTAAACACAAAAGGTTATATAAGTAGTTATAAACACAAAGTATATGTGTTCCTATTGATTCATATAAAAGACACACAATATTGTAGACCACCATTCAGGGAAAGCTTACCTGAAGAGAAAGGTCTTTGCCTTTTTCCAGAAAGACAACAGATATGAGGCAGTTCTGGCCTCTAGTGGGAGGGAGTTCCAGAGTCTGGGCGCAGCGGCTGAGAAGGCCTTTTCACCACTGTAACAAAAAGTGACAATTATCTTATTTTGCAAACAATGTAATGAGTAGCAGGAATGATGATGGTGGTGGTGATGATGCATTACATAAGCAATGGCACACATGCCCAAATATCAGAAATAAAAGAAAAAGTAATATCTCTCCAGCAGATATGTTTGTGAGGTCATGAATCCAGCACAGCGACTGGGTTTTGTTACTTTCATATTTGATTGAAAACAGCCATGACGCTCTTTGATACTTCATAAAATGAATCTGACTATGTGGATCTTTAATGTTGCATTGTTTCTCATCACTGGCCCTCTTTAATTCCAGGAGGAGGTTACTATAATAATCTCTGCTTGATTATGGCGGAATCTCTGGATGCTGTGATTGTCTCAATTGAGTAAGTAGACTGCGAAGAACTGAGCATGTTTTGTTTTCTAATTGCTTTGAAAAACTTCGTGTTTAAGATTTTAAAAAAAGATAATTGCTACACGATTTTCTTAACTATCAATAGTTAAGGAAAGAGGTAATGATCTCCAGCAGTCTAGGGGCAACATCCATCCATCTGTGAAAGATGGAAGGCCACGCATGCAATGCCCACTTGCATTTTTTTCCTTATAAAACAGCGATGGGGATGTTTCTAAGTGCAAAAGCTCTCTTCCTCCCTCTAGTGGTCCAAAATAGATTTTTTAAAAATCAAAGAAAAAAAAAACAAAAGACAAAAAATATGGCACCTTAAAGACTAACTTTCATATTTTAATGTAACGTTTCGTGGACGTGTCCACTTCTTCAAACATATAGCAGCAGAATGAAGTGTACTCATACCTGTTCCTTGAGAAACCAGCTCTGGCCACAGTGACTCATGCCCTAGTGACGTCCTGACTAGACTACTGTAAAGCGCTCTATGTGGGCCTTCCGATGAAAAGTCTCAGGAAACTTCAACAGGTCCAAAATGCAGCAGCCAGATTGTTGACTGGGGTGGGATACAGAGATCACATTACACCCCTACTAAAGCAGCTCCACTGGCTGTCAGTCAACTTTCAGGCACAATTCAAAGTGCTGATCTTAAGTTACAAAACACTATCCGACCTGGGTCCTAGCTACCTCAAAGATCGAATCTCACAGGATGAACTAGTTTGGGTGCTAAGGTCATCAGGAGAGTCCTTTCTCTCCATCCCGCCACCCTCACAGTTACGTCTCATTGAAACACATGAAAGGGCCTTCTCGGCTGCTGCACCCAGACTCTGGAACTCCCTCCCACTAGAGGCCAGGACTGCCTCATCTTTGCTGTCATTCTGGAAACAGGCAAAGACCTTTCTCTTCAGTCAGGCTTTCCCTGAATAATGTCTACCTATTATGTGTCTTTTATATGAATCTATATGATCACATATAACCAATTATAACCTTGTGTGATTGCATTGGCACTATATTTTCAATGTTAGTTTGCACCCCTCATAACTTTTACATGGAATTTTACTCTGTTTTTAACTGCTCGTGTTCTCTTGTAGCTTTAATGTAATGTCTTTTAATACTGTAAGATGTCCCTCGATTCCCTGTTCTCTATATTTGAACATGTCTTAATTATACTGGAGTGTATACTATCCCTCATTAAATGGATTAATGAGGTCCTCATTACTGTAAGCCGCCATTAGCACCCAAACCAGTTCACACTGTGAGTTTTGATCTTTGAGGTAGCTGGGACCCAGGTCGTACAATGCTTTGTAGGTTAAGGTCAGCACTTTGAATGGTGCCCGATAGCTGCTTGATAGCACAGATCATAATGAGGCATTCAAGAGAAATTTAGGCAACCACCTGGCAGATATCCCTTGATCTGTATTTCTGCCTTGGTCACCTTGTAGGCCCCTTCCAACTTCATGACTCTTATCATTCTGAATATATTTCCTATAATGTGTACTCTTTTATGTATATAAAAAGGCATAATATCATTTTTTTCCGAAAATGACTGCTATGTAAAGTAATAAATGATATTTACTTTTAAGTCTAAAATGTTGCTTTGATAGAATAGGGGGGTATTTATTTATTTAGTATTTGTATCGCCCTGGTCATTCTGGGTGGTTCACGTTGATGGCGATAAGGTAAGAAACATAACATTATCAAAGTACAAAGTGTTTGTCATTTTTTCCCAGCATTTTTTTTCAAAATTGAAAGGCAATACAAAATACATGACTGATGCATTGCTCAGGTAATGTAATAGTTTTGAGGGTTTTGCTGTACTGCAGCTAAAACTATATCCACAACCTGGGCATTCCATCCTTCCAATGTCGGTAAAAGGAGTACCAAGCTTGCAGGGAGTAGGGGCAATGTGTATCCTGCATAATTAAATTGTATACTGCCCAGAGAATGCTTTAAGCACTATGGGGCAGTATATAAGCAGAACGCTTTGCTGTTTTGCTATGCTTTTGCTTTTTTTAATGTTCTGAGTTTCGGAAGAAGTGAAGGCAGGGCAGAATGGAAGGGATGCTAGTATTATTAAAAATTTTGGACTGCATCATCCGTCATTTCTCATCACCTGGCGGGCTACCACTGATGGGAGCTGCCTTAAGCCAGCCTTTGACAAGGGAGGCTAAACTTGAGTGTGGTAGCCGGCTCTTGGTTGACTCCACCTTCTATCCTTCCGAGGTTGGTAAAATGAGTACTCAGCTTCCGGGGGTGTGTGTGTCAATGTGTAGCCTGCATAATTAAATTGCAAATCACCCAGACAGAGCTTGAAGTGGTAGGGGGCGGTATATAAGAGAACACTTGGCTTTTTGCACGGCTGCTTTCCTTTCCTTTAACATTGTAAATCATCTACCTAGACGGTGAATGCTGTAACCATGTTAAAATAGAAATCAAATATCGGCAGTGGAATGGCACAATGGCTGACTAGGGAGAACACGTTGTTCTGAAATGGCAGATTCAGAATCTAGAGGAAGCCCATATCGAGTTTTTCCTTCTCTTTTTCTTTAGGAGAGGAAGGAACTGAAAACCAAGGTCATTAAAAGACAGCCTTTAAAGTAGTGTGTCCGGAACCTGATTTCTCCTCCTGCTTAGCATCACACTCAGTTAAGCTGGATGCAGCCTCTTGCATCCACCACCATCTAGTGGCTTTTTGTGTACATGACAAGCATTTGACATATAGTTGTTGTGAGTAGAGATGGGCACGAATAAAAAAAATGGTGTTTTGTTTGTCGTTTGTCGTTTAGGGGGTCCGTTTCAGTTCATTTCCGTTTTTTGTGAATTTTTGCAAAAAATTGTTTTCGTTCTTTTGTTACCGTTTCGTTACCATTTATTTCAATTTTTTGTGATTTTTTTTAGCATTTAAAGCAGTTCAATATATTGCCGTAACGAAAATGAAATGGATGACAACATTTCTGGTGTTTCTGTTCGTTTCGTTTCATTTTAGAGACAAAATTCGTTTGTCGTTTCATTGCGTAACAAAACGAAAAAACGGAAACGGAAACGAAAAATTGTTCGTTTCGTGCCCATCTCTAGTTGTGAGTTTTTCGGGCTGTTTGTCCATGTTCTGGAAATTAACTTCCAGAATACAGACAAACAGCCCGAAAAACTCACAATAACTACCAGATCCTGGCTGTGAAAGCCTTTGGGAATATATTTGACACATATTTTGACTCTTATGAAAAGAGAAGAGAGGTTGATTTTGAGTGAAGATTAGCCTAAGTGTGATGCACCAGCTGGTCTCCAACCTGGGTTCCCTTAAACTTGGACTGGAAGTGTCCCTGTTCCCCGCTAGCATGGCCCATGATCAAGGATGATGGAGGTTTATTCCATAAGCATCTGGGGACCCACGGTTGAGCCTGCCCTTGTCCATTGAAGCTTCCACTTTCGATGCCCTCAGACCTTTTGAACTACAACTCCCATAATCCCTGGCGGTTGGGCTCCCGGATAGATAGAGGGCAGCAGTTTATTGATGGGCGATCCACTTGATAAAATAATTATGCAGCAAAAGTTGGGCCAGTAATAGGCAATAACTTTGGCCATTTATGCACAACTTAAATTTGAACTTGGTGAGAAGGTTACAACAGGAAAAGCCCGTTTCCCATGTCCTCTCCTGCTCCTTCCCTTTGATTGTTTTCTTTTTGTTGCTTGGGCAGTCTTCATTGTCATGGCCTCCACCCACCACTTGCTATTCTTTTCAGGAACTAGGTTCTGTGACCACCCAGGGAAGTGATAGATGCGGGGGGTGGGGGGATTTGAGGCATGCGGGGTTGGGCTATCTCCCCAAACCCTTCCGCCTTCAAAAGAGGGGCCTTTCCAGGCATGCATTGTGTGGGGGAATGTGGGCGTGATGCCCAGAATCCTTTCCAAGGCTTTGGTAAATTCCCACGGTACCATCAGAAGAACAGCAGGGTTTGTGGCCAGAGTAGAGAGTGGGATCATCCGTGTCTGGACGATTACTCTTGCAGTCCCCATGGCAATTCTGGCAGCTGTAATTTTTACAAAAAGTAACTTTGGTAATCCTTTGGCTGGTTAGTGAGGCTGTTTCTTCACCACTGAACCTGGAAATGCTGGCCAGCCCCAGGGCATCCTTCTGTTCCAGGCATGTCCAAACTTCGGCCCTCCTGATGTTTTTTGGACCACAACTCCCAGAATTCCAAGCCTGTATTTCCAATGGGAAAGTACTGTGGGAGTTGTGGCCCAAAACATCTGGAGGGCCGAACTTTGGACATGCCCGTTCTATTCCAACCCTGGTGGAGTGTCACCCTTGGAAAACAGAGGCTGTGCTCCAAAAGTACAGCCACGACCCTTCAGCAAACATGCCTCCTTCTTGCAGGTACAGGCTGGTGCCTGACTTCCATTTCCCGGTGCAGTTTGACGATGTCCTGCGTGCCACAAAGCACTTCATGCGCCCTGAGGTCCTCGCACGATATTCAGTGGATCCCAGCCGAGTGGCGATTTCCGGTGACAGCGCAGGAGGAAACCTGGCAGCTGCGGTGTGCCAAGAGGTAAGAGCTGCGTCAGGGCACCCTGGGCAGGTATAGGGATCCAGGGATCCACCCTGAGCAACCAGTAACGTGGCTGCGAAATCAAACCTGCAAAATCCCACTACAAGACTCACACACGTGCACATGCATGCACTTTCCTCCCTAATCAGGTGTGCACGTCACATATTCAAATATTGTATTCACCTAGCTACAGCTATCAGGACCAAGAGGTGGGGCAGAAATCCATGGGGAAGAGAGAAGCTTCCTGTGATGTACAAAGTAATACAGGGCATGAGTAAAGTGGATAAAGGGAGGCTCTTCTCCCTCTCACAAAATACCAGAACTAGGGGACATCTACTGAAATTGAGGCCTGGGAGAATGAGAACAGATCAAAGAAAATATTTTTGTTTTACCCAGCGCGTTGTTAGTCTGTGGAACTCCCTGCCACAGGATGTGGTGATGACATCTGTCCTGGATGCCTTCCAAAGGGGCTTGGACAGATTCCTGGCGGAAAAGTCCCTCACAGGTTACAAACCATGATGGAGAGGTGTCATCTCCAGGCTTAAAACCAGGGTACTTCAAGGGCCAGATGCAGGGGAGTGGTATCAGGAGACAGATATCTAGTCTTGTGCCCTCCAAGACACATTTGGTGGGGCCACTGTGAGCTTCCATTCAGGAACCTGCCATCTTTCATATTTGTATATTTGTACCACTTGTGATATATAGAGGCGACAGCAGCAGCTAACACAACTTTCTTATTACATCCTCCATGCCTTTACTTTCACTTTCGTCTGGGGTCAGCAGTAGGAAATTGCCAATCTCTTTCTCTCTCTCTCTCATATGCACATAGAGTTGCATGGGTTAAAAGGAGAGAAGCAAGGTTTTTCCCAGACTTTTCCGAATTTAGTTGAAAACGAGCATGCATGTACAGTACAATGACTGGGATGCAGAAAGCCAAGCAACACCTCATCAGGCGAATAGGCAGGCCAGGAAGTGGGCACGTGAGAGGGCCAGTGGGCTTCCTCCACTTTGGACAGAGTGTGAGACAGGGCAAGGTTTCTCCCATACTCCAAGGGGGAAAGCAGTCTGAAGTGAAAGAGGGGAAATGCATATTCCTATGAGACGTGAGGGGAAGGTGGCTTTGCAGGAAGGGCCAGCTGATATCTGGGGGAGGGCAGAGAGTGAGATAGTGATCAGACGGAGCCCGTAAGAAATGACCCAGGAGGGTCCTGTCTGCAGGAAAAGTGCTGGTCCTTCAATCTGCTGTGGTGGTACAGTGGTCCACTGCCCTTTTGTGGTTCATATACTACAGTCCCACTATATCACAGGACCTTCTCACCCCTGGGGTAAGAGGCGAAAGGCCTATTTCAAGCCTCCCGTACTTACCCTGGGACTGGCGCTGCCCCGAGCAGGCCTGCGAGGGCCTTCCAGGGCCTTTTGGAGGCCCCAGAAGGGCTTCCCTGCGAACCGGAAGTGACTTCCGGATCACCGAAAATCACCTCAGAAATGATTTTCGGCGATCCGGAAGTGACCCTCGCAGGCCCTTTCAGGGCAGCGGCAGGCTGGGGATAAGTACAAGAGCTCCCAGCTAGGCTCCCCAGGGCCGGCCCAACCTGCATTCGCATATCACAGATTTTCAATTGTCGTGGGTCGGGTCGGGTCCCTAACCCCCGCGATAGGTGGGGGGGGTCACTGTATGAAAGCATCACTACAGTCAGGATAAGATGTTGCTCCATAGCAAATCTTGGCATGCAGAAATGCCAAGGCTTATTCTGTAGTATCTTCTGTTGACTGGAGAATGAGGCGAAAACCTGGAATGTTTTGCTGTTGACTTCAAGATCCTCCTGGAAGCATGGGCTTGAGTGAGTTGCTGACATTTTAACATATTAAACAGCCTGTACAAGAACTTGCCTGGTGTGATTTATCCGATCTTGATCTGGCCTCAATTATCCGATCTTTATCTGGCCACCAACCTCAAGGGTATGGATGAAAGTTTAATATTTCCATTTAGATTTTTAATGTCTCTGTCCTGAATGAGCAAAAAAATAATCTAGTTTCTCCCAAACAGGCCAGCCTACTGACAAAAAGATCACAGGCTTTCTCCTTTCAGGGTCATAGTTCTCTGAAAAACAGCACGGAGTACCCTTTTTTGGCCTCACTGTGTTATATTTGGTGTTTGACATGAATAGTCAAAGCTGGTGTCCCTCCGATTCCACTCGTTGGGCCACTGATTGAAGCCCCACCCCCACCCCTGTATCCATTAACAGGAGTTCCAAAAAATTTTTCCTATCCCTGCCTTTAAGCACAGATTCTGGATTCATTCCCACAGATGCTCCATTGTCCTTGTGCATTTATCAATGATTATCCATTACGGTCAGGAGTGATGCGTGTTAGGAGGGCTTTGCAGGTGTTGATTAGGTGTGAGTAAGCTCTTCCCCAGATCTTGTGCAGGAATAGTTGAGGTAAGGATAAGATCCTCTTAGCTGTAATCCTTCAGTACAATAGGCAGGTATCAGACTGGCTTGTGCAACTGTGAAATGCAACAGGCCTTCTGAAGAATTTACACAAAGAGGTTAAGTTTATTTGCGGTCCATATTAGCTACTCTTCTCTTGAGAGAGGAGTTTCCTGTAGGAGAGGCTAAGCTTTTTGAGAAGGATGGGATGCAGCCTAGAAAGAAATTAGCAAATCTGAGATTTCCTTGACTGGTTTAGAACTGTATCGGACCCCTGAACTATGAGCTGTTCCCTCCCTTCCTTCTGCAGATCACTCAAGAGGAGAACATCACCAGCCGATTTAAGCTCCAGGCTCTTGTCTATCCAGTCCTTCAGCCATTAGATTTTAACACCCCCTCGTATCAGCAGAATGAAGTCACCGCTGTCCTTCCCCGCTTTATCATGGTGCGGTTCTGGATTGACTATTTCAGTGGAAGCTACGACTTTGTCCATCCGATGGTGGTCAACAATCACACTGCCCTTGACGTGAGCCAGGCTGGGCCCTTCAGAGAACACCTGGACTGGACTTTCCTCTTGCCTTCGAGGTTCCGAAAAAACTACCAACCTGTGACACCCGCAGCAGGGCAGGCGGAGATTATCCAGGCTATGCCGGCCTTGCTCGATGTCCGTGCGGCGCCGCTGCTGGCTGAGAGGGAGGTTTTCCGCCTCCAGCCAAAGACTTACATCTTGACATGCGAGATCGATGTCCTGAGAGATGATGGGCTGATGTACGCCAAGCGATTAGAGAAAGCTGGGGTGGAGGTGACCGTTGACCACTTTGAAGACTGTTTCCACGGATGCATGATCTTCACCAGCTGGCCGACTAATTTCTCTGCAGGACACCGCACGAGGGACAGCTATATCAAGTGGCTGAGTCAAAACCTATAAATGACAGACACGCCACCTACAAACAGACAGAGACACAAAAGCCCCAGATTGGATCCAAAGTTATGTGCACCCCTTCTTATGCAATCTTGTGTCATTTGTTGACGGACTTCATTACAGAGTATCATCGGTTCTCGAACAAACACGTCTTGTATGACAGACAGAGACTTTGTGGTAATGTTTTGTGAGGAAAAGCTTATCTCAGTTTGTCTCCATCATGATCCCTAAACGTACTGTAAGACCTGACCAGTGTTTGGAAATGTGGGTTGCTGTGGTGATTTGTTTGTTTGGACTGCAACTCCAGCATGGCTGGGGATTCTGGCATTTCTAGTCTGAAACAGGATAATTTCCAAGCTCTGGATCCGATTCGCATGTGCAGGAGAAACAGAATGTTTCATTAAGCTGTTTTCACTTCAAGTTTCAGGATCTTCCAATGTTCTTCCTCATAAAAATTCCCTTCAAATAGAACTCCACTACATTAGCAGAACTATTCTATCTTGTTCTCTAGTTACAACATGGAGCTGCTCTCTGGCCCCTCCCACACAATGCAGAGACTTGGGAAGTTGTAGTCCAAAAATAGTTACTTCTTCAAGATTAACACCTGGGCTTTGAACAGGCAAGTAAAGCTTTCTCTTAACCACCCATGAAAGGGAGGATTGTTGTCTTAACATCTGGCTGGCCGGGCATGAATCTGTAGGCAGCCCTTAGTATAGGCATTAGGCAGTGTAACACATGTTCTGCATGTAGAAGGTCCAGAGTTCAAATCCCATTATCTTCATACTGTATAGGGCTCAGGAATGTGCCTCTCAAACTCGAGATAGCTGTTGCCACTCAATATAGATAAGACTGAACTAGATGGACTGGTTGTTGTTGTTTTTAATTTAACATGAGGCAACTTCTCTGCTGGTTGTCTCCTAACCACTTTTTCTTTAGTGATCAGTGTAGGATGGGGCTTCCTGGTGGGACTTTGGAGTTGTCTAGTAAACTGTTAAGTTGTTAACGTGTTGGTCTGCTATCAGATCCTTTGCTGAGTGATAATAATAGTGTGCCGTCAAGTTGACTCCAGTTTATGACATACCTTGCCAGGGTTTCCTTGATATAAAGCACCCGGAGGTGGTTTACAGCTTTGGGGGTGGGGGTTTACTGTAGGACCATGAAGCATATCAAAGCTAACATCATCTGGGTCTTCTCATCAGAGGCACTATGCAGAACTGAACGCCCAGCCCAGCCCAGCCCTTCCAACTCACTGAGATATCTAACTAGCAATACTTAATCCATAATTTATTAGACTGATTTATAAGACCATTGTGCTCCTATAAAATGTGAACTTGTCATTTCAACTATATGAACAAATAAAATTGAACTTTGACTCTTCATTTATGAGGGAGGGGTACAGACGCAGTCAACAGGATAGAGGCAGGTAGACCCTAAAATATTTTCACAAAAATGTCTTTTTGTGGAGGATATGGGAGAAATATCACTATATTTGCCCCCACCATAGCCTCTATTATCTCCAATTTTATTCAAAATGGCTGGTGTCAAAACATCTTTTGAACAGGTTGTTTTGCCTGTTTCTCCCCTAAATTTGCCATTTTATCCCTTCATGCACTTTATACTTTTGTTGCTTATGTCTCTGAATTACTTACAGTGCCAGTGCGTATTGAGAAGATTCTGGAGAAATACATTGGCATCCTTCAGTCTCGAAAGACTATGGTATCATGCCTGGAGTAGAGATCCTAAAAACAGCACCTAGTGTGACTAAATAGGCCAATTCAGGAATGGCAGTCTCTACCGCACTGGGGGCAGATGTATTCTGTTTCCTGCCTGGTCCTCGAGTTTCGTTCTTTCCGTGCCTGCCTCTTTTCCTCTGCCTGTTGGACAAATGCCTCTTCAAATTTATGTAAACCATGCTGTATCTCTTGCCTCCAGGCAGTGCGATCAGAGGTCAGGGTTTCCCAGCTGTTGAGGTCCATTCCCAAGGCCTTCAGGTCCCTCTTACAGATATCCTTATACCGCAGCTGTGGACTCCCTCTGGGGCGCTTTCCCTTCATTAGTTCTCCATATAGAAGATCTTTTAGGATCCGACCATCATCCATTCTCACAACGTGTCCAAGCCAGCGTAAGCATCGCTGTTTCAATAAAGTGTACATGCTAGGGATTCCAGCTCGATTCAGGACTATGCTGTTTGGAACTTTGTCGTGCCAGGTAATGTTGAATATTCGCCTAAGACAGTGCATATGGAAGGTATTCAGCTTTCTTTCCTGTCGGGCATGGAGGGTCCAAGACTCGCTGCAATACAAAAGTGTGCTCAGTACGCAAGCTTTATAGACCTGTATCTTTGTATGTTCTGTCAGCTTCTTATTGAGCCATACTCTCTGGAGAAATAAGGATGTATTTAAACATATAGTGCATTGACTCCTTAGGTTTGGATGAACCCTGAGAGCCTGATTTTTATCATTGGCCTGATTGATTTGAAAATGTACCCCACAATAAATTTGTCCTCTGTTATCCATTTCAAGATATGCATTAATGTAGTTGTAACCTAGTAACACCCAATGTTTACCATCAAATGGGCAGTCAGTCAGTGACAACACTATACTGTAATGATAATGATAGTCATTGTTCTCTTAAAACTTGAGAGCTGGAAGGGAACCTATGGATCATCAAGTGTAGCTCATGTCAAGGAGGCAGTGTGGGAAATCAAACACAGAACCTTTGGCTGCATGTCCAGTGGCCTAAGCCACTGAGCAGTAACCACTGGATACAGCAGTTACACTGCACCTGCTCTCATTCCAAGGCAGTGGCAAAGAAGGGGGGGGAATAGCAACACCTGGAAAGCTTATATGAAAAAAAAAAAGCAGTATGTTTCATAATATAAAAGATAAGAAAAAAGAAAAGGAAAGTGTGCTGCTTAAATACCACCCCATAGTGCTTAAAGCACTCTCTGGGCGGCATACAATTTTAATTCCTCAGTCTACGCATTGCCTCCATCATGAGCTGATTACTCAATGTACTGTCCTTGGAAGGATGGAAGGCTGAGTGAACCTTGAGCTAGTTACCATGGTTTGAAGCAGTCATGAGCAGAGTTTGGGCTCCGATACTGTATTTAACCACTGCGCCACAGGGCTCCCTAATACAGTAATACCTCTTAAGACGAATGCCTTATAAGATGAAAAATGCATAAGGAAAGAAAATCAAGGAATAAGGTTGCTTCGCATCGCAAAAATTCCCTATGGCATGCCTCGCAAGATGAAAAATTGTTATGAAATTCAAAAAAAATCCTATGGAAAACTACATTTCGCCAGACAATTTTTTTTGGCAAAATGAAACAACTCATAGAATGAATTAAATTCATCATAAGAGGCATTACTGTATCGAGGAAATAATTCTCAGTATCACGAACAAGGGTACTGGACTTATTTTGATTTGTACCCTTCCAGCAAAACAAAAGCTTCAATGCTGTGTTCATACACAAAAGAAGACAAGATAAGCTGGGTCATGTCTTTTCATTCTTAAGTTCTGCATCCACTGAAAGGCAGGCTTAATGCCAATTAATAAATACTATCAGTTTTTTTCAGCCTTTCTGGAAGTGCTTTTCCTTTCCTGGACCAGGCTGACCTGCATGGAATCTTCCAGAAGCAGCTATCCTATCCCTTTCTACAGCCAAGCAGGGATTTCACCGCATTTTGAGCCCAGCATGGTATCCTTTATATACTAACTTGGCTGCCCAAGACCCTAATTCTAGACTATTAGGTTCCAGATCCAACAAAAGTGCTCAAAAATATGTGCAAGCCTTTGGAATCTTCAGATTGCTTCATATCCCAAAGAATCTCTTCCTCACTCCTAGAGTCTTTTTGGCACCTTGAAAGCTAACAGTTAATTTGATTTATTGTGGGGGGGTTTAAGGCACACTCATAAGCACATTTACATAAAATTCGATTGAAATGAAGTGGATCTTAAATGAAGTCAGATTTCTAATTCTCATGCTTAAGGTAAACATTTAAGATGGAACTTAAAGACTTAAGATTTAACTAAGGGCCTTTTTACATGACCCCTAAGATCCGCTGGCCACTTAAATTCGGACCAGAGATCTTAGGGGTTCGTCGCTCTTCCTCTGTCCCCACCCCCCTCCGCACTTCCTGGTTGCTGGCTGCATGAGGGAGGGAGAAAAAGAGAAAGAAAAGCATGAGAGCCCCGCACTCACTATCGTTGCACCGCATCAAAGATTTTTCACCTCCAAAGAGAAGGTACAAGAAAAGTACACTGGGTCGCGCTAAAGTGGGCGGGGTCGCACTTAATTGTCTGCAAACTCCGGAGCTGGTGGGGAAACATTTTAAAGCTCCGGAGCTTGCAGCCATTTGCAGCGGAGCTTAGGGGTCGTGTATAAACGCCCTAAGCCTTTTCTTCGTTGCTGAAAAATATGTGAGGTCAAGTCTAAGTCAAGGTCCTGGCAGGGAACTATGTGTAGGTTGCAACAGTCTTTTTGCCCTCATAGTCTCATTTGAGATTCATCAGTCACCACACTGGCTGAGGCTTTCTAGGAATTGTAATCTCTCTCCTGGGAATGAACCCTACTGAACTGCAGGAAACACAGCATCTGTACCTTGTCTATCAGCTCTAATTTCTTTTCCCCAAATTCATTGTTTCCTGCAAATTTTATTTAATGCACTGCTGATTTTAAAAAAAAAATTTTTTTCTTAAGACGATATAAAGATGGAGGTGCACTGTGAACTTGAAAGAACCTCATGCAATTAAAATCCTTCAGTGGAACTTGCTGCCTCCTCTCCATCTTCTCACTTTCTGCTACTGGATGATCTACTCTGAGAGCCAAGAGGACCTCATATATAGAGATAGGCAGCAAGGGGGTATGCAGATCATGAGACTTCAACTTTCCTACGTCTTTCTAGGGGGGGCAAGTAGTGAGGAATTTGGGGAACTGGCATCCAAACCATGTTCCTTCAGCCCACCCTTGGTCTCCATACAATATCTCATTCCATCACAAACAAGATGGATATAGCTCATTACCTTCTGAGACACATACAGCAGAACTCATGTACTCACTTGTCTGCTTAAGTGTCCATCTCCATTCAACTGCTTGCATAATATGCCAAAGGTTTCTCTGTGACAGTATTAATGTCTTAAAGGAGAAGGACAGAAGAGAAAGGAGAAAACCCCAAAGAGAAGGCTTCTCAAGGTGCCTGCATGAATTGCCCATCCGCATGAGCGCTCAGAGAAACAACCCCTTAAGCTTTTGTTACTCAGCTTTCTAAAAACTCATGCTGCTGCTTGTAAGGAATCAAAATTCCCTCTTCCCTCCCATCTGCCTCCCGCAATCATTATATGTGGAATTTGAAAACATTGGGATTAAAAACAAAGAGTAAATTGGAGAGAGTGTATAATTTAATCTTCATCTTCGTCGTTATCTTAGAGCTGCACTGTTAGAAGGAAGCCCATGAATCATCAAGTTCGGCACCATGGGGAATTGAATTCCCACATCTGGCTCCACAGCCAATGTCAAAATTGCTGAATCAGTGCATTCCCAAAAGAAAGATAATAGGTGCAACATTAGGCACCACAGGATGATCCAATTAAAAAGTGCAAATGCCTTTTCCTTTTCCAAATAAAGTAGTATATTACTGAATATATTTTCTTGCAGCAAACACTTCCCCTTGAAACTTAGGCCACATAGACATATGTCAGAGGACATTGTGCTCACTGGGAATCACCATACACCAGATGAAATAGAAACAAAAGACTGGTGTGCTAGTCACAGTGCTTGGTTAGGTCTTGATAAACAGAAGGTTCAAGTCCTGCATCAACCATGAAACCTCACTGGGTGACTCCTTCTTAGTCTGACCTATGTTAGAGGGCTGTTGAGTGATGGAAAATATGAGCTATATACACCATACTGAATTCAAAGGATTTGTCAGCTGATGTTTATTTCAGCTGGATCACCACCAACATTTCTACCTTCCTATGAGGGTGTTCAGGAGGCAGGGTGAACAGACACTTCTTTACATGGGACGTCATCACACAGCCATGATGAAAATCAAATAGATTTTTAAAAATTGGGGGCAAAAATGAAGAAGCACTATTCTTTCTGGGGCGGGGGGCAGACATTGGTGCAGCCCATTAAGTATCCCTCTACAACTAGAGTAAAGCTGAAGATGAACACTAAAAACATGGTGCCAAAATTCAATTCCTGAAAAATTTAATCACTCTGTGGAAAACAGACTTCCATTACTGAACTCAGCTGAACACATACCAGAGGAACTGTGGATTGAAACTAGATACATTGTCAGGAAAGAATGCAGAGTATTCCCATATAATCAAAAGGTTTGAAACTGTAAAAATAGCTAACCGAAAATGAGAACTGAAAGTAAAAAAATCGAATTAGTCACCTTGAACAAGTCCTGTTATAAGCAGCCTGGCTCAGCAGGTGCACATTTTAAATATGCAACTTCCTTTATTGTTTCCTTTCCTACAGCCTTTAATTCTTCCAGTGAAGCTTGTCTTCTCATGATGTGTCCAAAGCACAACAGCCTGAGTAAATCATTTTGCATCTGCTGAGAGTTCAGGCTTGTTTTGATCTATTACCCAATTGTTTGTTTCACTGGTACTCTGGTATCCGAAAATATTTCCTCCAGCTATATATTAATTAATCATCTGAAAGTTGAGTCATGGCAACTAGGCTCATAAGATGAACAATGCCCTGGATAGGCTCGTTAGGTGGACAGTAAAAGCAAAGCAAAAAGCAAAGTGTTCTGCTTATATACCGCCCCATACCACTACAAGTCGTCTCTGGGGGGTTTACAATTTTAATTACAGTGTGCAGGCTACACATTGCCCCCCCCCAGCAAGCTGGGTACTCATTTTACCGACCTAGGGAGGATGGAAGGCTGAGTGAACCTTGAGCCTGCTACCAGGGATTGAACCCAGGTCGTGAGCACAGTTTTACCTGCAGTACAGGCATTTAACCACTGCGCCACGAGTAGTCTCAATAGGCTAATTAGGTGGACAATGACAAGGTGTGTGAAACTCCCAATTACAACCTTCCCAACATCCATAAAGTATGAGTCGTTAGCCATGGCCTCGCTGGTGGAGGTGTGAAGTATTTTTGATTTGTCTGTGGATTGTTGAAATCACTGACTGACAAGTAGCAGATACACTGCGCCTGAGCCCCCCTACCTCTATTAGACTATTGTCCACCTAACAAGCCATTGTTCATCTTATGTGCCTATTTCAGACCAGGGTAACAAGAGGTCAAAGTGAACTGTAAAATGGAGGGCACCCAACTAGGTTTCCTCAGACTGTCAAAGCTATTTGGATGAGCAGCGAAATGTTTCAGTCTCTCAATAAAAGAAGTCCAGTTGCCATGATTCAACTTGCAGATAAACTCACCTGGATGACTGAGAATCTTCACAGACATACTTGAAATTAATCACTTTTTCATCTGAATCCATGTTTCAAAATCAAAATGGTAAGTGCACCACCAGAAATCAAAATCTAATTCAGTTTTTTCGTATGATATATTTTGCATAGAAATTGGGCAGGAAGAAAAGCTTCACCCTTGTCTGACAACTTTACCTATGTGAAATCATCTTTTTTTCTCTATATATTCTTTCTTGTCATATATGAAGTGATAAATACAGTATATGATGCTTGATGTTCAAGCCACATTTGGTAAAGAAAGAGGCCATGGGGATCATATTGCAAATACATGTTATTTGCAGAAGTATATCAGAGAAGTCGATGAGAAAATCTATCAGTGCTGTATATATTACATTAGAGATTTTGACTGAGGATCATAACATTTACAGATTATTCTAAAAGAAAGGGGAGTCCCATGACACATTATTGTCCTACAATCTGGGTAAGAGACCATTGTTAGGATAACAGAATGATATTCAGTTAGCAAACCTGCATTTTATCTCATTATCCGGGTGTAATTTATCTCCTTATCTGTTACATTTGTATGCTTAACATATTGTAGAAAAAAATCAAATTCAGATGGATGAGGAATTAAAGGCTGTATTTCATCTCTCTGTTCTAGTTCGTTTTTATGCAAAACACGTCAGAAGGAAAGCTAGAGGCAGAAGGAGAACTGGAAACTAGTGAAAGAAATATCAGTAATTTAAGTCATGCTGTTAACACCATATTATTGGCAAAAACATATTAGAGGAGAAAGTGCAAAAGCATGATAGAAGCTGAAGATCAAGAAAACAAAAGTAGTGACTAAAAATAATTAGAGGGCTTTTATGTTGACAATGAAGAACTTGAAAGTACTGTAGCGAAGATTTTCTATGCCTTGGTTCAAACATCAATAAAAATGGCATTTGCAGCCAACAAACCAGAAGTCTGAGATTCAGAAGACCAGTTATGCAGAAACTAGAAAAGATGGCACATGAAAATAACAACTTCACACCAATGTTCATCTTTTGTGATGGCTAAATCCCCTCCTATATTGAGTCAATTTTAGTTTGCCACATCTCACTATTGGCAAACAGATACATTTTTCATGAAAGCACAGGTGCAGATCTTCCTGTTAAAAAACTTTACAACTTTCCCAAAATGTGTGTGTGGCGGGGGGAACCAGACTGCATTTTCCGTCCTTCAAGTCAAATTTAGCTATCGTATGAATCATTTACCTTCTTTTGGTGACGGCAGGTAGCAACAGGAAATGACTCAAAGCTTACTTGCAAACTGAAGCCACAAACCTTTCCTCCTTGGCTTCTCAGGCAACAGCTATTGTGTTGCTTTTAAAAATAGCTGGCATTTTAATTGGCTTTTCAACGTTGGCCATGCTGAGTGTAGGATTTGTCTTCCAAAAAAATTACTTTTACCACAGCAGCGTCCATGTATAGCTTCAGCGATAATGGGAAGGGCAGGCTGGCAGTCCCCTGTCTGCTCATTTGGTTAAGGCAGAGTGCCAGGATCCTGTAAACGAAGGCAAAATTAAGGTAACTGAAGCAAGACAGACAGATACACCTTTTGGCCAGCAAAAAGCGATCACTGCAATGAGGGAATGGTTCATGAGGAACGGACAGTGTTGAGGACAGGCAGTTGCCTCACTTTGACTAATGGCAGGAATGGGATGGCTTCAGTGGACCAGAGAGATAGCCAAGTGTTCTGCTTATATACTGCCCCATACCACTTCTAGTAGTCTCTGGGTGGTTTACAGTTTCATTACAGTATGCAGGCTACACATTGACCCCACCCACAAGCTGGGTACTCATTTTACTGACCTTGGGAGGATGGAAGGCTGAGTGAACCTTGAGCCTGCTACCTGGGATTGAACCCCAGGTCGTGAGCACAGTTTTACCTGCAGTACAGGCATTTTACCGCTGTGCCATGAGGCTTATGATGGCTACCATTGACTCTCAAATGTTAAGACATGGCTAGTCTGTGTGAGTTTGTGGCAGCAATTGCATATTTTTCTTGGAGAACCAAGTGGTGCTTCAAGATGATTTCCTGCAGAATGAGGATGTTATATAAATGTATACCATTAGAAAATGACTTTTGGAATCCTGATGCAGCAAGAGATAGAGAAGATGGTCCATTTCCATGATCCAGAACCTTTGATCCTCCAGTAGTCTTGGACATCAACTTCCCAAATCTTTGAACACTGGATGAGGCACCTGGAAGCTGCCTACCTAAGAAGGACCATGCCATAAGAACATAAGAACATAAGAAGAGCCATGCTGGATCAGGCCAATGGCCCATCTAGTCCAGCTTCCTGTATCTCACAGTGGCCCCACCAGATGCGTCTGGGAGCGCACAAGTCTAGATATCTATTTCCTGATCTGGTCCTTGAAGTACCCTGGTTTTAAGCCTGGAGATTACATATCTCCATCATGGTTTATAACCTGTGATGGACTTTTCCTTCAGGAATATGTCCAGTTCCCTTTTGAAGGCATCCAGGCCAGATGCCATCACCACATCCTGTGGCAGGGAGTTCCACAGACTAACAACGCGCTGGATGAAAAAATATTTTCTTTTGTCTGTTCTTACTCTCCCAGCCCTTAATTTGAGTGGATGTCCCCTAGTTCTGGTATTTTGTGAGAGGGAGAAGAGCTTCCCTCTATCCACTTTACTCATGCCCTGCATAATTTTGTACGTCTCAATCATATCCCCCCTCAAGCGCCTTTTTTCCAGACTAAAGAGGCCCAAATGTTTTAGCCTTTCCTCATAACGGAGCTGCCCCAGTCGCTCTCTTCTACACCTTTTCCAGTTCTACTATGTCTTTCTTGAGATGCGGTGACCAGATGCAGTATATTTGACCATATACTTATCATACCCACATGGAATGCACTGGATATACTTTGATGCTTCTTGGAACTTGTATAGGCGCACATTTGCTTCTGCAGAGCTGTAGAAGTCACTGCTGTGGATTTCCGGGATCTCTCACCTAGAATGTAATCTACAAAGTAATTTCCCCAAACTCTATTGCTTCGTGGTTCCGCATACTGTATGGCAGGGTGCATATCTTACTGTTATGTAGGAGTGACTGGTTTTACTGGCCTCCTCAAGTGCTTGAGGAAAGAGTACAAACTGCTTTCTGAAAGGAAAGGAGATGATCTCAAGTTACATGGAGTAGCCGTATCTCTGGAGTTCTTGCTTAGGAAAGGGGGAGGGAAGCGCATCACCATTTCAATCAACACGACACAAAAGCAGCAAAAAAAATCATGTCTAATTTAGAAATACAAACTCAGGAGATTAAGAAACATGGGTCCCCATCACTGTATTGCCGTTTGTGTTGTGTAATATAACACATGATGTATTGCAATGACAGCTTTAAAAAGCTAAGTATTTTCCAGGGATGAAGATAAGTACTCCTGTACTGTTTGATGCATAGGAGCGCAGCCAGGGGCAAAAAAAACATATGGTAACCCAATTGTCAACTTGTAAAGCAGGAGAAATCGAATGTCAAGTCTCAGGATGATTTATCTTTAGATCAGCAGGGGAGTTCTAATCCCTCTCTGTTTAACAAGCAGCATTATCTGTAGCAATGGGAAAACTATGAGGGGGAACCCATGGTTTTGGGAAAGCATACTTATGATACTGGAAGCAATTGCCTCTGCTTAAGGTTCCATTTGCACACCCAACCCATGTTTTTCACCTACCACCAAGCAGAGTCAGGGAAACGTACAAGTTACTGGGATCTAGCTGGTTTTAGTTACCATGTATTTTAATTGGGGAAAAGAGTATCCTTTTCAGGCTGCAAAATCTCAAAGGATCTTTGATCAATGGATCCCTGAGTTCTACTAAGAACAAAATAAATCACAATTACACCCTACAGGCCTGAAGTTTAAAACGTAAATAGTCTTTCTTTGGTGAGTTACTTGTCTCCACTCACTATACTGGGGAAACATTTTATAACGGGTCTCCTTGTGTTAGATGGCACTGCAATGAAACAATGAGGCTGTAATAGCCCCCATAAATATTGTTCACATAAGTCAACAGGGCATGCTTCTCAGTAAGTAGCCAGTTTGGTGTAGTGGATAGAGTGACAGACTAGGCAACTATATAATAATCAAATAATAGCATCATAATAATGGAGTTAGAAGGGACCTATAAATAAGGTCATCAAGTATAACACCCTTCAGATAACAGGTATTCAGATCAAAGTACATCTGTCAGATAGCTGTCTAGCATCTTGTTTGCCTTCAGTGTTGGAATGTTCACCACCTCCCTGCGTAAATGGTTCCGTTCCGATAGTAAAGCGAAATCTGGCTTCCCATAACTTGAAACCATTATTATGTGTCCTGTACTCCTTGAATATCTGGTGGGTGTTACATGCTATCAAGTTACATCCACTATAAAAAGGTAAAAAGTAAAAGGCCCCCCCCCATGCATGCTAGTCGTGTCCGACTCTAGGGGCAGAGCTCATCTCCGTATTCAAGCTGAAGAGCCAGTGTTGTGCAAGTCCATGGCCATGTGGCTGACATGGCTGCAAGGAAACACTGCTTTACCTTCCTGCTTTTTATGGCTGTATCTGTTTATCTACTTGCATTTACATGCTTTGGAACTGCTAGGTTGGCAGGAGCTGGGGTTAACAGCGGAAGTTCACTCCGCTGCGTGGCACCCGGGATCTCAACCACTGAGCTGTCAACCTTGCAGCCGACAGTTTTTCAGTGCTTTAGCCCGCTGAGCCACCATACAGCAACCCAAATGGGGTTTTCAAGGCATATAAAAAAGGTTATATTGCCAGTAACACTTCCTAGTAAGTTTCCATAAATGAGTGGAGATTTGAACCCAAGTCTTCTGATTCCTAAGCTGGTCTACCTGCTACACCACACTGGTTCTTACATACCTTGAAACAGGTTGCCATAAAGGCAAAGGTGAGTTGATGACACATGGCAAGTTTTAGAATTCAATTTCATCTGCTCACCTGTACTCTGCTATTTGCAAAGAATGCTACAGGATTCCCATAACCTTGTGCTTTAAAACAGGATGGAATATCCACCTTCCCAATTTGCTACATTTGTTTTAAAATAGGAGCAATATAGAGCTGTTTTTGTAGTTCGGTATAAAACAAATAGTTTCATTGTTCAGTTGCAGCTGATGAACTGGAACAGGACCCTGACCTGCCTCAATCACATGGCTATGTGTCGGGGAGTCCTTAAAGGTCAAAGAAGCTTATTGTTCCAAATACAGTAGTTTTGCCTAAAATTAGCCCAGAATTGATATTTTTTCCAACTCCGGATTGAACAACATTGGAAGAGGTGTGCCAGCAGGTGGCGTTCTTAAAAAAAAAAAGATGTGTTTTTAAAGCATGTCTGTGTTGGCTAGACTAGAGGATGTTGAATGCCAGGTCTTAGGTTCTGAAAATAGATGTGTTTTCATAGGCAATATAGAATCAACCTCAACCTCAAAATACTTTTTGACCGCAAGATACTTTTTAAAAAAACCTCAAGAAAAGAAATATAAGTAGGAGGAGGGAAATAACATTTCAGAAATAGGCACTCTGCTTAAGAAAGAAAGAAAGAAAGAAAGAAAGAAAGAAAGAAAGAAAGAAAGAAAGAAAGAAAGAAAGAAAGAAAGAAAGAAAGAAACTAACACCGAAATTCGGGGGCCAAATGTTCTGATGTTCTTTTTCTTTTTTCCAAGGTTTTTTAAATTATTATCTATTAGATTATATCGCCCATCTGGCAGTGAGGCCACTCTAAGCGGTTAACAACAAATAATAAAAAAGAACATAATCACATATGATTAATACAATAAAATAAAAATAGAAATATAGTAATACGTGCATAATTTATCCTGAAAACATGCTTGTAAACCAAAACACTCTTATACCAATGCAAATTTACCCATAAGAAATAATGGAGACTCAGATTATTCGGTCTGTGGTCCCATAAACCACATACTGTACACACAAAATGCCAACACTCACAAAAGAAGTTGCCTAGAAGTCCACATTCACACCATGCTTTAGGAACCTGGCTGCAGAATCTGCTCTGCTTGGGACTAACAACTGGATTTTACTCTGTATTTAATAATAAAGTGCAATTTGTAGCCCTAGACATACTTGACTAGCTGCCCCATGACTAGAAATGGTTTGAAAAAATAAGGATGTTGAAAACAAATTGAAAAATAAAATATAAACATTTATTTATTTATTTATTTATTACATTTATATACCACCCATCTTCCAAAACGGAACTCTGGGCGGTTTACAATTAAAAACAACAACAAAAAATGTGCAAGAAAAACAAAGACAAGCTACACACACACACCAAAAAAATAGGGGGGGTACAATACCCTCCACAAAAGATGACGTGGACGGCAACCAAAAAAAAAATTGAAATTAAGTAACAAGGTTGCGAAATGCCTCCGCGAAGATATGTGTTTTCAAGGCTTTTTAAAAGGTGGGCAGGGACGCTGCTAGGCGCAACTCACTAGGGAGCTGATTCCACAGCGTAGGGCCCACCACAGAGAAGGCGCGGTTACATGTGAGCTATTTCCGTGCCTCTCTGGGTGTGGCCATCCTCATGGGCCTGGTCCCAGTTGACCTCAGAGAGATACTGTATAGAGAAAAATAAAACCCTAACCTGCACTCTCATTTGAAAACGTTTCTGGCTGGTGCAAGGGAGACTTCCATTCCTCTCTCCTCCCTCTGTTTTGGAGGCTGCCTAAGACAGAATGTTCCAGACAATCAAGAGAGCCACCATTGACTCTCTTGTGAATATGTGACCTGCTCCAGTGCTTGTATTGCAAGACATTGCTTGTTGAACAAGGCAAATTTTAGAAGAAATGTTTGCTTGTCTTGCAAAACGCTCTTGAACCAAATTACTCTTAAACCAAAGTATTACTGTAAAATAAAAATAAAAATGAGACCATAATATCAACAAATGAATGAATGTCACAGACCAATTAAAACTACTATGAGACACTAAAATTATAAAATTATACATGGGCAGAGTCAGATAAAAAGATCATAATAATAGATATTTTAATGGGTGAATGCTGGATGTTTCACTCTGAGGAAATGCCTTCTTAAACAGCCATGTTTTCAATAGTTTTTAAAAGGCAGCCAAAGAGAGGGCCAGCATAGTATCTGACGGAAGATTGTTCCACAGGCAAGGAGCAACGACAGTAAAGGCCCTATTTCTCGCTTTTTCCTTCCAGACCTCTCACCGTGTTAGTTGCCTCAAACGCCTGATCTGGGAAGAGTGGGTATTATGGGCAGTTTACATTGGGTGAAGGCACTTCGACAGAGAAGCAGTGTTGAGGAAGTGGTTTGGAACGTTTTCAACCTGCGCTGTTTCCTTCAATTGAGTTGTTTCCCTGTATATGGGAGTGGGGTGGTGGAGGTGGAGGCAGAGTAGCTCAGTGTGTTGGAGTGCCTGGCTGGCAAACCAGTTGCCAGGAGTTTGATTCCCGCCTTCCCACCCCATGCCTTTCATGAAAAAATCCAGCCTGCGTAGCTCTGGGCATCCTGGAAAGGGTCACCATAACCCAGAATCAACTTAACAAAACATAATTATTATCATGAATTAACTTAATAGTGGTCCCCAGGGTATAGAAAAATGTAGAGGGTACAAAAAATGCTGCCTTTGGAAATAATGAGGAAGAAGCCATGAAAAGGAGCAGCAACTCTGATCCTTGAGGTCAATACAATGTATTATTTCCCCTCAGAAAAACACTTTTCAGTCTGTGAGTTGTTCCTCTATAGATTGTTAAAGCAACAACAATATTGTTAAATTTTATTTAGCAACTGTCTGTAACAGTATTAGACACAACAGTATCAGAAGAAGCAACAATGTATATTCAAAACAGGGAGAAACAAATTAAGGGCAGGCCAAGAAGTACACAGAATCATCAAGTTCTGTTCATGAGCCATTTCCCTTCAATCCCAGAAGAACATAACAGAAGAACATAAGAACATAAAAAGAGCCATGCTGGATCAGGCCAAAGGCCCATCTAGTCCAGCTTCCTGTATCTCACAGTGGCCCCACCAGATGCCTCTGGGAGCACACAAGATTTGATATCTGTCTCCTGATACCACTCCCCTGCATCTGGTCCTTGAACTACCCTGGTTTTAAGCCTGGAGATTACACATCTCCATTATGGTTTGTAACTTGTGATGGACTTTTCCTCCAGGAATCTGTCCAAGCCCCTTTTGAAGGCATCCAGGCCAGATGCCATCACCACATCCTGTGGCAGGGAGTTCCACAGACTAACAACGTGCTGGGTGAAAAGATATTTTCTTTTGTCTGTTCTTACTCTCCCAGCCCTCAATTTGAGTGGATGTCCCCTAGTAGTCATAAATTTCGGGGACCTGCCAGAGGCAAAAAAGGAAGGGAAAACTGCTGAGAGGCTGGGCAAAGACTTATAACAACACAACAGCTGAACCCACTAAGCTATATCACAGCAGAAAGCTGGCTTCTTCATTCCCCCCCTCTTTTCACTGGTACTGTAGTCATAAAGTTCAGGGGCCTGCCAGAGGCAGCTAAGCACAGCAGTTCACTTTAGGGGTGCAATTGGTGCCACAGAGAGAGCTGCATATTGTGGTTTAAATACCTGGCGAAAGGAAAATATGCAAAGCAATGAAGGAAAACCTATTGTTACTGTTCTGTGGCAATAGTTTATCGCAGCTCCATCCCTCTTGCTAGCTGTCACATCCCCCAATTCCCTGGATTTGAATGTATGTTCCTAAAAGTAGGAGCCAGGAAAAAGATAGGAATTCTCTGGGTGTACCACCCTCCCCATGGCACAACAATTTCTCTACCTCAGCTAACTGAACTGATAACAGGGGTGGTTTTGGAGTCCCCTCGGCTCATTGTGCCAGGGGGACATTAACATCCATGCTGAGGCAGCTCTGTCAGGGCTATCCAAAGACTTCATGGTCTCCATGTCAACCAAATGGTGTCTGGCCCAACCCATCCTGCAGGCCACACCTTAGACCTGGTCTTCTGCCCTGCTATGGATATTGGGAACCTCACAGTAAAGGAACTGTATGTCATCCCATTGTCATGGACAGACCACTATATGGTGCACTTTAGACTTGCTGTAACTCAGAGCCTAGGCAGGGGGAGAAGTCACACAAAAGCAATATGTCCCCGAAGGTTGATGAATCCAGAGTCCCAGACGGTTTTGTAGCCTCCCTTGGGGAGTCTCCTAGCTCTTTGACAGATGATTCTATTGTACTGTATATTGTCCCTCACTACTGTAAGCTGCCTTGGGCCCTTTTCCAAGGAGAAAGATGGGGTAAAAAACCCTTCAAAAATAAAAATAAATAAATAAAATTTGAAAGCCAGCTTCAGACTACACTTGAGCCTTATTCAGGCATGATTATTTGGATAAATTCACCACACATAAATAGGGGTGTTCTACTCAGCCTGCCCTCTTTGTGCTCCACAGGTCGGAGTGTGATGGAGGGAATAGGCCCTTCCACATCTGGTTTCAAACATAGGACTCTGCAAGTGGGAGAGTTGGGCTGGCAATACAGGAATTTATCCTACTCTTCAGTCCCTTGCTGGAAAGGTTGAGATGGTCTTTAAAAATTGAATACCCATCCTTAATGGGCCCCAGTGCATCCCAGATTAGTCTAAGGTTGGAACCTACTATTTTATTTGGAATTATTAGGATTGGTCCCCAGTTTTCTTACTGTATGCTCACCTAGATCACTTCCATATGAGGCTTGCTGTGTTCTTTCTACATGTCCAATGGTGATGTGCAGAGATGGGTGTGGTGTGTCCATGACTGCAGATGGCATCCTATTCTGAAGTGAGGGAAATGCATTTTTGTTCTAATTTACTATTTTTAATTAATTAATATACGGTATACATTGCACTGCATCACTTTAGCACTATAAAGCATCAGCTGGAGATTATAACCTTTTAGGAGATGAAGAGAGACAAAGAATCACTTAGCAAAGAAACAATGCAGCGCTATGCCACTTAATAAAAATGAATTTGAAAAAGGAAGGGAAGGGAAGGAGAAACATAGGGATGAAATATGGCACTCCTCCCTCCTTTAGTGTGCATAAAATCCAGCATTTATGGGCCTCCACATGCAAATGGAAGTAGACTGTTCCTAACTGGCTGACAGCTATTGCAAAATAGAAGGTAGGGAGAGAGGAGGAGAGGTGTACACTGCAATCAAATAGACCAACATGGAGCTCTCTTATGCCAACATGTGGTTGACTAGATCACAACAGCAGAGACTGGTGTGAACAGAAGGAGCGGTCTAATCAAGTCCCACTGTTCCAAAGTGACCCAGACGACATTGTTTCCCATTGCTAATGTAGCCATACCCTTATTATTCTTAAACCTGGATAGCATTTCCTTAGTCAAGTCAACTTTTGGACTACACATCCCCAAATTCCTCCGCTGTAATGCTCTAAAAAGCATTTACAAAATAGAAAGGATAGTGCCAAAACAAGGAGAGTGACTAATCTGACAATCACTTGTAAACATTCAGCACTGGAAGTGTTCTCTGGTGACCTAGACTTTGTGCTCTTTGACCAAAATAGCTGAGTAAGCTCTCTAAAGTGCTGACAGTTTGATTTTAATACACAAACAATCCTCTTTTTCCAAATAGCTCTTTGGTCTGTGAGAGACTACTCTCGGCTGTGGCCATCAGGACTAGCTCCCAATGTTTGGCTGCTCAAGGCAAATGACAAGATGGGGCTTCATCTCCCACAGGTCCCCGCAGAAAAGGAAAGCAAGCTGGTAGTTCAATTTTAGCTCAACATTGCTGGGGGAAGGGGTTCGATTAGGGGTGAGCACAGTAACACATAAACTGCCTAGATGCCTTGAGCACATCCGATCTCGCCTGATTTCGGAAGCTCAGCAGGGTTGGCCCTGGTTAGTACTTGGATGGGAGACCAGCAGGGAATACCAGGCGCTGTAGGCGCCTGGAGTAGGAACTGGCAAGCCGCTCCAGTATTCCTGCCAAGAAAACCGCATGGACATGGGGTCACAAAGAGTCGATCACGACTGTAACGACACCACACACACACACACACACACACACACACACACACACAGAGAGAGAGAGAGAGAGAGAGAGAGAGAGAGAGAAAGTTGCTACCCTACCCCACCCCAAAAATCTGCCACCTGAGCTGGTTGTCTTTCCTCAAAGGAGCCAATACCAGATTGTGGAAGGTATGATTAAACCATGCAGAGGAAATTGGCTGTATTATAGAAATTCCAGCTAAACCAAAAGAGTTATTTGGAGAGGTGTAAAGCTTTTTGATGGTTGGATAAGATCATTGAGCTGGTGGTCAGGAGTTCAGTTACTAAACGTAGCTCTCAGGAGAAAACCCAGCCTGAATAGCTTTGGGCAAGCTGTGCGGTCCCAGAGCACCCAAGAAAAAGAAAACAGTAACCCAGTTCTATGTATACCTAGAGAACTCTTGAAAAGGTCACAATGTCAGGATTAGCCTGATAATACATAATTGATTATTAGAGATGGGCACAACTTAGCGGTATTCCCATTTCCGTTTCCGTTACTCGTATCCGTTACTCTACGGAAACGGTAACGGGAATTACTCCGCCAGAATTCGAACTCAAACCGACGAATGAACAATTTGGTCTGATTTGTCGTGCTCGTTACTTGCATCGCGGCGATCGCGCAATGCCAAGCGGCACAGAAAAAAAGTTTTTAAAAGTTAAAAAAAAAACCGATTCCCGGCCCTAAAAGTAGGCGAAAACTGTCTGAGGGCACCTACCAGGCCAGAAGGGTGTTTTTTTTTTGGGGGGGGGGTTCCCCGCCCCCCTCTCCTTGGCTATTGCTACTGCTGCACTGCTGGTACCAGGCTGGGAGGGCGCATCCATTTGCCATGCAGTGCGGGGGATCCAAAATGGCGACCGCAATATTTTTTTTGAAAATCGTTGCCCAAAACCCCACCAAAGCACCACAGAAACATGCGAAAATTAGCTATTTTAAATGCTTGAATTTTTACAGTAGCAGCAGTGGGTTTTTCTTGCAAAAAAAGTCTCTGTTGATTTTATTTTATTTTATTTTATTTTATTTTTTTATTTTACATTTTATGCACCTGCGCATTCGCAATGATGGGCTCGCCCATGGGAGTGGACCATGCAAAGTTTTGGAGCCATTCCACCAATCGCATGGCCAGGTTTTGCTGACTGTACCAGGCTGGGAGGGCGCATCCATTTGCCATGCAGTGCGGGGGATCCAAAATGGCGACCACAATATTTTTTTTTTGAAATCGTTGCCCAAAACCCCACCAAAGCACCACAGAAACATGCGAAAATTAGCTATTTTAAATGCTTGAATTTTTACAGTAGCAGCAGTGGGTTTTTCTTGCAAAAAAAAGTCTCCGTTGATTTTATTTTATTTTATTTTATTTTATTTTATTTTATTTTATTTTATTTTATTACACCTGCACATTCGCAATGATGGGCTCGCCCATGGGAGTGGACCATGCAAATTTTCCACCAATCGCATGGCCACTTGGCCAGGTTGACCACAGAGACTTCTGGGATGTGCCAATCGGGCATAAACAGCCCACTAATCGTAGCCCAAACCTGAACCCTAAGCCTAAGCCTAACCCATACGCCAGTACACTGTCCTTCTAAGTGGGTCAGAGAGGCACCCAGAGGTGCACCCCAATACTCACCCTAACCTCACCCGTAACTAGCCTAACCCTAGCCCTTGCGCTAACCCATCTTAACCCTAAGCAAGATCTACTTGCATTGCACTACATGCAAGTACGTGAGACACAGCGGGTGCAAAAAGTCTGCCAGTCCGTCACTTGTGGCTCTGGCTGACTCCTGCAGCTCCCTCCAGGAGCCCGCTACCCCCCCCAAACCAGTACTAACGACAACAAAAAAACAAAAAAACGAACCGACTAATTTTTGTGAAATTTCGCGAAAAACGGAAACGAGCCGAAACGGACTGCCTCCGACACATGACAACTCGAAAACGTCATTTTCCCTAGTCGTGCCCATCTCTATTGATTATGACAGCTTTCAACATTGCTATAAGGGAAGAACTGGAAAAAGGAAATGGACTCAGATTAAATCCAAAACCACCAGGCTATATGCTGGAGGAGGGACAGAAGGAATTTGGTATTAGTTTCCTGACTTTGCCACTTGTGCTTCCTAGATTCCTTGTGTAAAGCGCTGTTAAACCATTCTTCAGTGCCAACACTTCCAACTCAGAGGGCTAGCCATGATGCTAAACCAAATGTTTTAACTGTCTGCCATCAGGACAGCTGTCTCACAAAAGCGAATGTTGTAAAAAGTTCCCCTACATAGTTCTTGCTTTTATCTAATTCACATCTCTAGTCCTACCCAACTGGAGTCCCAGTGTGGATTGATGCTGCTACAGGAGAGTTCAGGTGTGCTGCTGCAACTCAAGAAATCTGTCAATTCATATTATATATACTGCATATACACTACTAAACAATACAAAAAATATTCAGAGGGCATGATGTCTTTTGAGTGCATTATCTTTAATTCCCAAATAAAATATAATTGTCCAAATCCTGTTGGGTTCCATGACTGTGGAGGGACAATTGCACACATGCTCTCTCCAGTCAGGCTCCCCCTTGCACAACCAGTCTTGCATTGCTAGTGAGACTGGTTGTGCAGCCAGCTGTCTCACTGGTTGTGCAATTGGGGACCTGTTGAGCTGGATCAATGCTCCACCACTGCACTTATGCTCAGAAAGGATGCTGAAAATCAACTAAAGGTAGAGGGCTAGCCTATGACTTGCCTCCTCCTTAAATTCACAACACAGAGACAGTGTTAGTACGAGCAGGAGACTGGGAGTTCAATGCCCTACTATGCTTTCTTGGTAGGGTCTGGACTTGATTACCCCTTTCAGCTCCGCAGTTCTAGGATGATGGTAAACATTGAACCTGATCCCATAGGTTTCCTGAGCTGCCAAATAGTGTGCAAACTGGTTTCAAACTACAGGAAAAGAGATTCCATTTGAACGTTAGGAAGAATGTAATGACTGTTAAAGCTGTTTGGCAGTGGAATGTGCTGCCACGGAGGGCGGTGGAGTCTCCTTCTTTGGAGGTTTTTAAGCAAAGGCTGGATGGCCTTCTGTCGGAAATATTGTGATGGGGGTTCCTGCATGGTAGGGGATTGGACTGGATAGCCCTTGAGGTCTCTTCCAACTCTATGATTCTATAATCTATCATCTATGATCAAGGGTTTGTATCTTCAGCAGTGTTGCAGATCTTTGGTACTCCAGATGTTTTGGATGACAACTCCCACAGTCCTTTGCCATTGGCAATCTAGTCATGGGATTCTGGGATTTGTGGTCCAAAACATCTGTAGTGCTGGAGGTTCACCACCATTAGGCTGTAGAAGTCTGTCGGGAAGTTCTAACTAGTAAGGGGTTAACAGGGTTAACTCTGAAAGTGGAGATGTTTTATCCATTTTCTATCAATCTTTTGTATTCACGAAAGGAGTATAAACAAGGGCCAGCCACAGAGGCCTCAGGAATTACAAAGGAAGCTGAGTGTTTAAAAATACATGTACCTTCCTGATAAACATAGCAGCTCTGTCATGCCTGCAGTTTCACATTTGGATGCTAAAACTGAGCAGCAAAAACATCTTGACCTTCGTATAGATGCAGTGGTATCCAGGATTCAGTTCGAAAACAAAGGGACACTGTGGATGTGGCGTATTTGTTGTTCTGTGTTATCCTTTCATGGTTGGGTAAAGCAAGCTAGCCCATTCACTTGTGCTCCTCAGTTGCTAACAGCCTACTAATGCCTTGGACTTTGTTTTCAGAGACCTGGGGAATTCCACAGGTCCCGGAAGCGTGTTTATGTGTCTCACTGGAGTGCTTTAAAAAGTTGCCAGATCCTTTGTTCTGTGAAAAGAAAACTCCCTTTATACATACAGCAAAATATGTGATTGTTCACCTTAGTCTCTTTTCATCCAAATTTCACAGGCTAAAACTTGTGTTTTCCAACATACCATTACATTATGCCACTGACGTGAGCTGACCTCTGTGTTAGCAGTTCTAGTAAAATCATGCCATTCCTCGTTAAATCAATGCTTTTGTGGCTAGTTCTTGGCAATCTATCCAGAACTGATTTTGTGCAGAAAACAGATCAGATGAGTACAGGTTGTAGTATGTTTATGACTGGGGATCATTAGTACCATCAGGTGTAGTGGTTAGAATATTAGACTCTTCTGACAAAATACATTTCTCCCTCAGCTAATATGAGGCTTGCAACTAAAGTTTGAGGGAAGAGAGAAGGGTGAAGGGGCGTCATAGATGATAATAGAATCCCTAACCTCCAGAAAGTTCTGGAGCTCCATTCCCATGACACTGGATGACAACACCACTTGGTGGCAAGTGAATAAAATGTATCTTGTGTACCTAGGGACTTCTGATTTAACTTTCAGTAAGGACAAAAAAAAAAGAGCTACCTAGATGCCCTAAGCACATCCGATCTTGCCTGATCCCGGAAGCTAAGCAGGGTCGGCCCTGCTTAGTGCTTGGATGGGAACCACCAGGGAATACCAGGTGCTGTAGGCGCCTGGAGTAGGAACTGGCAAACCACTCCAGTACTCCTGCCAAGAAACCTCCATGGACATGGGGTCATGAAGAGTCAGTCACAACTGTCATGACACAGCACAACACACACAAGGACAAAAATGAAGTCACTCATACAACAAGCCATGCAGGAAATTACTCATTTCAGCAACTAAGGGCCTTTTCACACGACCCCTAAGATCCGCTGGCCACTTAAATTCGGACCAGAGATCTTAGGGGTTTGTTGCTGTTCCTGCATTCCCACCCCCTCTGCACTCCTGACTGCTGGCTGCGTGAGGGGAGGGAGAAAAAAAGGAAGAAAAGAATGCCGCTCACCTCCATTCTGCTATCTCGCTTTGCTCCGGGCACTGCATTCAGATCTCTTAAAGGGGCAGGGGGCAAAAAAAGAACAAACAGAAGCAAGGAGAGCCCGGCAGTCACTACTCTTATATCCGCATCAGGAATTTTCACCCTCCGAGAGCAGGTACATGAAAAGTGCGCTGGGACGCGCTTAGGTGGGCGTGGTCGCACTTAATTATCTGTAAAATCCGGAGCTGGTGGGGAAACAATTTTAAGCTCCGGAGCTGGGAGCCATTTGCCGCAGAATTTAGGGGTCGTGTACAAAGGGCCTCAAGGGCTGAACCTCCCTTTTCAAGCCAAGCCTTTCAGATAGACTTAAGTTTCTGTTTCCCCAACTCTGTATTTACTTTCACTCTTGGGCCCTCTCAAGTACTTGGCTAAATGCCCAACCTTGCTGTAAACAAGTTGAAGTCACCTTGTTCCAATTCTCAGTTATCATGTGTCTGTGTTTGCATTTCTTTTATTTAAACAAGGGCTAAACTTTTATTAACTGTGTTCTATAAGAACATAAGAAGAGCCATGCTGGATCAGGCCAAAGGCCCCTCTAGTCCAGTTTCCTGTATCTCACAGTGGCCACACCAAATGCTTCTGGGAGCTCACAAGACTAGATGCCTCACTCACCTTCATCTGGCCTGTTTTTGTAAGACTGGAGATTATACATCCTCATCATGGCTTGTAACCTATAGCGATCACTATTTCTAGTAAAAATAATTTGCAAATGATATTTTGGCTTTATGTATTTTGAAGATGTTTGAACTGTTTGAAAAAAGTGTTTAGCTATTTGCAATAGATGTTAGACTCCTCTGGAACTCAGCCTATAGTTAATTAATTGCCTTTTAAACAGCATATTAGAGCACCACAGCACAGAGAGAACTCCTAGTTCCCTGAGCTCCTTGCCCTCTGAAGATGCCGGCCACAGAGACTGGCAAAACGTCAGGAAGAAAAACTTCCAGAACGCAGCCAAACAGCCCAAAAACTCACAGCAGCTATCAGATCCCGGCCATGAAAGCCTTCGAGAATACAGACTAGAAACAGTTTGAATATTCCCAACATATCATTAGACTGCAGTGTTTTTATCAACCCAAGCAAAACAATGGATAACTGATAATTTGTCATGAGCTGAACACTTCTTTGAAGCCAAATCTCTCTGGACAAGTCCATGCATTTCTAGCAATTCAAATGATTTTTCGTAAGAATATATTTAGAGTTCCCTTTCTGGGATACACTGGCAGCGAACCTTTATTACCTTGAAAGTCCTAAGATGAGGCAGAGCAAACTGAAATAAAAGATAGTGCTGCGAGATGAGACTCCCAGGCATAAAAGAATTCAATCAACTATTGGGGGGAAACAACAGACAAATGCAAGTGCTGTTGCTAAAAATGCAGAAAGATGTTTAGTGGCTGGCACACACAGAGGTTAAAGGAAAGTCTGATGCTGCACAATTTAGTAATTGGAACATGGAATTCAAAAAGTATTAAATAAAAAAGCAAAAGCAAAGTGTTCTGCTTATATACCGCCCCATACCACTTCAAGTAGTCTCTGGGCAGTTTACAGTTTAAATTACAGTATGCAGGCTATACATTGCACGCACACCCAGCAAGCTGGTTACTCAGGGCCTTTTCACACGACCCCTAAGGTCCGCCGCAAATGACTGCAAGGTCCGGACCTTAAAAATGTTTTCCCACCAGCTCCGGACTTTGCAGACATTTAAGTGCGACCCCGCCCACAAAGCGCGACCAAACAGCAGTTTTCTTGTACCTGCTTGGGCGCTTTTACACGACCCCTAAGATCCGCTGGCCATTTAAATGCGGACCAGCGATCTTAGGGGCTTGTCGCTCTTCCTCCGTTCCCACCTCCTCCTCCTCCTCCTGCTGCTGCGGCTGTCTGCGGGGCGCGCGCCGGGGCCCGGCTGGGAGGAGGAGGAGGAAGAAGAAGAAGAGGCGGCGGGGCGCGACCCGGCGCGCGCCCCAGCCCCAGCCGCAGCAGCAGCAGCAGCAGCAGAAGCAGGATCGGGGGCCGAGGTGCCAGATTAAATCCGGACCTCGGCCGAAATTCACCCTCCACAAGCAGGTACAAGAAAACTGCTGTTTGGTCGCGCTTTGTGGGCGGGGTCGCACTTAAATGTCTGCAAAGTCCGGACCTGGTGGGAAAACATTTTTAAGGTCCGGACCTTGCAGTCATTTGCAGCGGACCTTAGGGGTCGTGTGAAAAGGCCCCTTGTGGAGGGTGAATTTCGGCCGAGGTCCGGATTTAATCTGGCACCTCGGCTCCCGATCCTGCTTCTGCTGCTGCTGCTGCTGCTGCGGCTGGGGCTGGGGCGCGCGCTGGGTCGCGCCCCGCCACCTTTTCTTCTTCTTCCTCCTCCTCCTCCCAGCCGGGCCTGGTGCTGCTGGCCTCCAGCCCAGCAGAGCCTCGGCTGCAGCCGCCCTGTTGTAGCCGGGGTCGCCCCAGCCACCGCCGCTGCTGCTCCTCCGCCCGCCGGGCCTCCCTTTCCGCCTCGCAGGCTTGGAGCTGAAGCATCCCAGCGGCTCCGGCAGGAGGAGGACGAGGAGGAGGAGGAGGAGGAGGAGCCGCCGCCCTCACCCCACCCCCTCCAGCGCGCCTGCACCGGCGGCGGCGGCGGCGGCGGCTGGTCCGGGTGCAGCGGCTGGTCCGGCCGGGGCTGGACGATGGCTCCCGAGGCGGCTGCCGCTGCCGCTGCCCCCGCGCCCCGGTGAAGGGAGGCGCGCCGCCTTCTCCGAGCCCCGCCTTGACTGTCGGGCTGGGGTCTCCGGCGCGCTCAGCATGGCCCGGACGCTGCTGGCGCTCCTGCTCGGCTGCGTGTCCGGCGTGGCGGCGGCGGCGGCCGATCCTGCCGGGCTCCGGCTGCCCTTGCGCAGCGGTCTCCCGGCCTCCCTGCCGCCGGGAGGGCGGCTGCAGCCGAGGCTCTGCTGGGCTGGAGGCCAGCAGCACCAGGCCCGGCGGGGAGGAGGAGGAGGAAGAAGAAGAAGAGGCAGCGGGGCGCGCCCCGGCGCGCGCCCCGCAGACAGCCGCAGCAGCAGCAGGAGGAGGAGGAGGTGGGAACGGAGGAAGAGCGACAAGCCCCTAAGATCGCTGGTCCGCATTTAAATGGCCAGCGGATCTTAGGGGTCATGTAAAAGCGCCCTTTGTCATTTTACCAACGTTGGAAGGATGGAAGGCTGTCAACCATGAGCCTGCTACCTGGGATTGAACCCCAGGTCATGAGCACAGTTTTACCTGCAGTACAGGGATTTAGCCACTGTGCCACGAGGCTCCTAAATGTAAAAGAGAAACCATAAAGCAAGAAACAGAATATTTAATACTTGGTGTTTGTGAACTAAAGTTGACTGAAGTGAGATGTTTTCAGTCACAAAACTACGTTTTTTTCTACTCTGGAATGATTACCTCTACAAAATATTTTGATTTGGAAATTATAAATCCATATGAAATTGAGTGATTCTAATACTGAGAGCAAAATGTAGCACAGGCACTTAGGGGATATAATGCAAGATTTTACAAAATACTGTAATACCAATCACACTTCTTGGAAAACACAAAACAACCAAAATTCAAGTCTATACTCCAAGTACAGATGCTGAAGAAGATGAAACTGAAAGTTTTATTTAAGCATCCAAGAAAAAGTTGATCATGCACCAAAACAAAATATGTTTAGGTGACTGGAAAAACAAAAGTAGGAAACAAAAGCAAAAGCAATGTTGGAAATTTAGACTCATTATAAGAAACAAAGCAGGAGAGCTACTTGTAGATTTTTGTGAAGCAATCTGCTTATTACAATGAGGTGCTTACAAGTGCAAAAATATCATTTAAACAACATTTTTGAGGAAGTTGAAGTCCATGTAAAGAAAAGCTGTATGTTAGGAAACTCAAATGACCTTGAACCACAAGAACTATGGATTGAAATTGGACATATTGTTAGGGAATAATGCAAAAGACAATTCCTGCAGTAAAAAAAAAAGAACACTTTTAGATGGATGATGAAATGCCTAAATTGCAAAGGACAGGGAATATGAAAAAGTAAAGGATGACAGAAATAGGATCAGAATCTTGAATGCAGCTTTTCAGTGACTGTCATTTACAGACAAAGAAAACTATTACAATGTCAAATGCAAAGAAATAGAAGAGACCAACAAAAAAGAAATAGAAAAAGAAAATTTTAGCCTAGAATGAATGCTGAAAAACAAACAGGGAAGTGCACTATCTGGCCAGGATAAAATAAAGAGGAGGTAGACACACTATACTGAAGACATATACAGAAGAGAAGCAAAAATGACAAAGTCCTCTGAAGTGGAATCCTATGATGAACAACTTGCAGTTCTAGAAAATGAAGCAAAAGCTGCTCTGAATACACTGGGAAGAAAGAAATCACTATGAATAATCTTAATACCTATAGAACTGTTTCAGCTATTTCAAACAATTTCAAGAGATGAAAAATCATAGCAAGAATATGCCAAGAAGTATAGAAAACAAAACAACAGCCCTTAGACAGGAAATGCTCAATGTGCATTACAATCTGTAAGAAAGAAGGCACCAAGGAGTGCAGTAGCTAGAGGACCATTACTTGAATTCTCATGCAAGCAAAGTGATGCTCAAGGTACTGCAATACAGGCTTTTGCCTTATATGGAGTGAGAAATGCCTGATGTTCAAGCTGGATTCCGAACAGGAAGAACCATTCAAGATTATATTGCAAATACCTGTTGGCTTTTGGAGCGCGCCAACAAATTTCAAAAGAAGATCTATCTATGCTTTAAAGACTACAACAAAGCTTTTGACTGTGTAGATCACGAGAACCTATGGATTAATCTAAAAGAAAGTGGTATGCATCAGCACTAGATTGTCCTGATGGATAACCGATATCATGGACAAGAAGCTACTGTTAGGAGATGCAGAATGGCTTCCTATAGGCAAAAGTGTCGGACAAGAATGCTTTCTATCTCCCTTTCTTTGCAAAATATATGCATACAGAAAGCTGGCCAAGATTCAGATGAAAGAGGGGTGAAAACTGATGGAGGAAACATCAATAAATTAAGATGACACAATCCTCTTGGCAGAAAGCAGTAATGACATGACACAAAGTATCAGAGCAGGACTGTAGTTCAACATTGAGAAGGTAAAAAGAATCGCTTCTGAAAAACAACAGAACTTTAATTTTGACAAAGAAGACACTGAAATGGTTAACGGTTGTTAAAGATGTTGTGTACCTTAGGTCAATCAACAATCCAAACGGAGACCAAAGCCAAGAAATTAGAAGAAGGCTGAGACCTGAGACTCGGAAGGGCAGCAATTTTAAAAAATCAAAACAAAAACTATAAAGCTGGATGTGTCACTGGAGACCTAAGACCAAGAACATCCATGCTATTATGCACTTAATTTCTATGTACAGGTAGGCAATGAAGAAAACTGACAGGAAATAACTGACAGAGCAAATCAAGCCTGAACTTTCTCTAGAGACGAAAATGACAAAACTGAGACTATCACGCTTTGGGCATATCACGAGAAGGCAAAATTTTCTGGAAAAGACAATAATGCTTGATAAGGTGAAAGGCAGCAGGAAAAGAGGCAAGCCAAATACGAGAAAGATTGACTCCCTAAAGGAAGCCATGGGCTTAGAATCATAGAATCATAGAATCATAGAATCATAGAATCATAGAGTTGGAAGAGACCTCAAGGGCCATCCAGTCCAACCCCCTGCCATGCAGGAACTCCCATCACAGTGCTCCCGACAGATGGCCATCCAGCCTCTGCTTAAAAACCTCCAAAGAAGGAGACTCCACCGCCCTCTGTGGCAGCATATTCCACTGCCGAACAGCTCTAACTGTCATGAAGTTCTTCCTGATGTTCAAATGGAATCTCTTTTCCTGTAGTTTGAAACCATTTCCCCCCGAGTCCTAGTCTCTGAAGCCATGGAAAACAAACCTGTTCCCTCTTCAATATGACATCCTTTCAAATATTTAAACATGGCTATCATATCCCCCCTCTGCCTTCTTTTTGAAAGGCTAAACATTCACAGTTCCCTAAGCCATTTGTTGTAAGACATTTCTTCCAGACTCTCAATCGTCCTGGTCACCCTCCTCTGTACCCGTTTGAGGTTGTCAACATTCTTTTTAAATTGTGGTGCACAGAGTTGAGTTTGGAAGAGTTAAATAGGGTTGTTGAGGGCAGGACATTTGGAAATGTGGATCACTCTATGTCAGAGACAACCGGGCAGCACCTAATAACAACACGAAGAGCAATATGGCAGTGGGACCAATTACCTTGAGAGGTGGTGAGTGCTACAAAACTGGAGGCTTTCAAGAGAAATTTAAACCACCACCAGGCGGATATCTTTTGATTTGTATTCCTGCATTGTGTAAAGGGTTGGATCCAAAGAGCTTGTATGGCCCTTCCAAATTCAGCATGTCCAAACTTCGGCCCTCCTGATGTTTTGGACCACAACTCCCAGAATTCCAAGCTTATATTTCTAATGGCAAAGGACTGTGGGAGTTGTGGTCGAAAACATCTGGAGGGCTAAAGTTTGAGCATGCTTATGAGCTCCCAGGTTCTAGTCATCATTGATTCTATGAAAGCACTGGTAAACCTTGGGACACTCACCTACCATCAGCTTCGCCCACCTCACTGTGTGATCCAGTGGAGAGATGGAAATCCACCTAAGATTACAAGTAGAGCAGTGCAGTCTTGTCAGCTGCAGTAAAAAAAAAATACAAACCAGCACACCTCTAGTGAATAAGAACTAAACTGTGGATGTAAACAAGAATAGAAGTTTCAGAAAATTTATTGTACCAGTTTTATTAAAGCTAAATAGAAGATCAGAGTTGGATAAAGTTTGACATGTGCTTTCTTCCACCTTGGATGATATAACTGAAAGAGTAGCATCTTTTTTATGCGTGATTGTCAAGAAGTGAGTTTCTGATTTATATTAATTCAATTTATTTAGAAGGTACACCTTATGATTCCAATGCATGTTAAGAAACGTTTGTGATTTTGTTTATTATGCCGTTAAACGTTAAGTCAATAAAAATAAAAATACGAGTTTCACACATGAAACTAACAGCCACTCTGCTTAATGGTAGATCTGATCCTGGCACAACTGCTTGAGGAAGACAGTTGCAGAGACTGAAAACAAACTTTTATGTCCTTGCACTATTCAAGTGGTAATTATACCCATTTAGCACGGAAGGTGTACACTACAGCTCTACTAGCTCAACACATGCCTAAGAAGCGGGATTTCACACAGGAGATACTCCATAGTTTAGCTTATTTATTTAGGATTTACCGGTATATACCGGCAGCTTGCACAAGGCAACTCAAGGCGGTGAACAAAGATATAATCAAAGACATAGAAACAACAAAGAATAAAATACATAAGCAATAACCAATAAAAACACATTAAATATGTAGTTGAGCAAGATCCAACTCCAGTATTTCACTCTTGCCCACTCCACCTCTGCTTTCCTGGAAACTTAAAAAACTGATCCATACCTAGCTGCAATTGTCTTCCATGCCTTTGTTAGGCAGATTGGTAGTTAATAGGTCAAGGATCTTTGGTTGATGTTTCATCAAGAGGAGCTAATGATTAGAAGATGGTTTGCCTGAGGAAAGGTGGGGGGGGTGAGTTAATCTTTCCATGATTTTGAATGGAATACCCATCATCAGAATTCAGAAAAGGTAAAAGGGTTCCTTCAGAGAGGAAGCAGATCAAGTTCTGGCATACCCAGAGGTTGAAAAAGTTCCATTTTCATCCATAATCTCCTGAATCCCCCAATCAGCTTGGCCAGATTCTGGATGCTGTAATCGCAAAAACTCCATATCCCATCAACATTACTTCAAACAGTGGGACATAATTGTCCAGAAAGACTGAAGGTGGAGTACTCTGCAGCCACAAAACCAACCTCTAGGTTCTGATAGTAGTGAGGGTGGAAGAGAGACCTCTTGCCTTCTAGGAGTGCTGATTGTTTGTCTCCCTTCTGTGAAGATTCTAAGTCACCCAGGTGAGTTTATCTGGAAGTTGAGTCATGTCAACTGGACTTCTTTTTCTTGAGAGATTGAAATGTTTCACTGCTCATCCAAACAGCTTCGTTAGTCTGAAGAAAGCTAGTTGCAAGTCCTCCATTTTATAGTTCACTTTGACCTCTTGTCATCCTGGTCTGAAATAGGCTCATAAGATGAACAATGGTCTAAATATTGCCATCACACCCAAACAAGTTCCTGGTGTGGATTTCATCACAGCTACAGAATTGACCATTCACACCAACAATCTGCCAGCAGCAGAAGCTGAACTACTCAGGATAAAAGTCTTAACAGTCTTTTACACCCAACCCCCAAATCACACCCAATATCACTCCCCAGAACAGTGATTTCTAACCTTGAGACCCCAGATACTCTTGGACTACAGCTCCCAGAAATCCTAGTCAGCACTGCTAGTGGTGAAGGCTTCTGGGAGTTGTAGTTCAAGAACATTTGGGGACCCAAGGCTGGTAACCACGGCAAGATTGTTGTTGATTATTTCCATAGCACTTCAAAAATAACATTTACTGTTATTCATATTATTTCCATTGACTCTGTAAAGCAGATCACTGTTATTTCCATCTGGTAGGCATGAGGGAAGTAGGTTCACACAGTTTAATTCAGTGGAAGAAGTGGGGGCAGGAGCTTTCCACAGGATTTGCTTAGTGATACTTGCGGAAATCTAGTCACCAGTCACATTTATAGTAGGCTCACTGAACTGACTGAACTTATGTTGGTGTTGACTCACCAAATCCCCGCTCATTCAATGGGCCTGCTCTACTTATAGTGGTATGGGGCGGTATATATAAGCAGAACACTTTGTGACTTACTACTAGATTTCTATCTTTTTTCTCATTATAATTGCTTGTCCTCAGGTCAATTCTGACTTATGGCAACCCTTTTAAGAGTTTTCTATAAGTGGAGAATACTCAAAGTTGATTTATCATTCCATTCTTCTGGAAGTGTCCCAGGACAGTGCAGCTTGCCCTCAGCCAATGGTGTTGAACCTTTGGCACCCCAGATGTTTTGGATCACAACTTCTGCAGTCCTTTGTCATTGGCCATACAGGCTTGGAATTCTGGGAGTTGTAGTCAGAAGCTGGAGTGCTAAAGGTCCACCACCACTGCCCTAAGCAACACAGGCTAGTTCTACACACAGGAGGCAAAGTTCAGTAAATCAGGTTGAGGGACAGTGATCTAAAATCAGTCATCAGCTTCATTGCTCTTGAACAGCCTTTCCCAACAGACTATCCTCTACCTCTATGAGCTGAACTACAACTCTCACCACAGGTGAGATGACAACACTAGTAACTAGAGATGGGCACGACTTAGCGGTATTCCCGTTTCCGTTTCCGTTACTCGTATCCGTTACTCTATGGAAACGGTAACGGGAATTACTCCGCCAGAATTCGAGCTCGAACCGACGAACGAACAATTTTGGTCTGATTTGTCGTGCTCGTTACTTGCACGCGGCGATCGCGCAATGCCAAGCGGCACAGAAAAAAAGTTTTTAAAAGTTAAAAAAAAACCGATTCCCGGTCCAAAATGGCGACCACAATATTTTTTTTGAAATCCTTGCCCAAAACCCCACCAAAGCACCACAGAAACATGCGAAAGCTACACATTTTAAATGCTTGATTTTTTACAGTAGCAGCAGTGGGTTTGTCTTGCCAAAATACGTCTCCGTTGATTTTATTTTATTTTTTCTTAATTTATTTTTTTACACCTGCGCAACGATGGGCTGGCCATGGGACGGGACCATGCAAATTTTCGGAGCTATTCCACCAATCGCATGGACAGGTTTTGACTGACACTTCTGGATGTGCCAGAGGGCATAAAAAGCTGAGGCAGTTCCAGTCCGTCACAGTCTGGGCTTGGATCTTGTGGAGGGTGGTCAGGGCTGGATTGCTGCGCTCAGTCTAGTTTCGATTTCGCAGTCGCGGTCTCGGTCTCGCTAGGCAGGGAGGGAATTGAATTGATATTAATTCACAAAACATAATAATTTCTTTTATTCCCTGTGGGGAATAGCAACACAGTGTTTATTCTTTTTTGTTTTCTGCATTTTTGAGGAAGAGTTCTGTTTTTTATTTGCTTATATTTGCTTCAAGGGGGAGGGAAGATTTGAGTGGGAGCGGTAGGGGAGGGGAGGTGCTGCGGATTTATTTTGAAAATATATTATTTTACACTACCATACCATTTCTTTTGTATCCCAATTTCCCACCAAGTTCATTTACTTGGCCAAGGTCCTTTTACCCTGCGCCTACAGCTTTTTTGCTGCTGTTGCGATTGGGGTTTTGGAAGGGAATCCAGCAACCCTATCCTACCCTAGAAGCAGCTTATAGTTTCATTCCATTTATTTTCTATTCTACAGTTTATTAGCAAGAGGCAAGCAACAGCCAAGGTCCAGTACTAGTGCTTAGAAGGGGAGGTTGGAGGCTGTGGATTAAATTATTTTAAAAAATATTATACAGAGTACAAACTGAGTAGGCAGAGTCTCCCTCGCCAACCAGTGCACTCAAATTTCTCAAACACATTTGTTGGCAACAAGGCTAGGGCACCTTCCTCTGTAGAACATTTTACAATTTCATTTTACTTAACACTTATAGATATTCTTTCACTTGTCCAACACCTCATTCATTTTTTTGCAGTCAGGCACTCAAACAAACATTTGTTGAAGGGCAGGCACCCAGCCACCTCTATAGAACTTTTTCTTCAATTACATCTTTGAAGAAGTTACATTCATCTTAGTTACTGTGCATTATTTGTGAAAGTTGGGTGCTGCCAGATTTTGCAAACCCCTTGCTTCTATTAGCTTGGTTTTTGTGCAGTTGTAACTTACATCTGTGAAGAAGTTAAGTTACAGTTCTCCAGTCCTAACCTAATTATACTTGCCCTGTACATTGTGAAACTTGTTTGCCAGGATTGGCAAACCCCTTGCTTCTACTAGCTTGGTTTTTGTGCTGTTTTTGTGAGTCAACCTCACTCATTTACTCGCCAGTTTGCCACCAGTCTACATACACAATTACATTTTTGAAGAAGTTACATTTCTCTTTGTTACACTTGCCCTGTGCTGTGCATTGAGAAACTTGTTTGCCAGGATTGGCAAACCCCTTGCTCCTATTTCCTTGTTTGTTGTGCTGCTGTTGTGAGTCCATCTCACTCATTTACTTACAGTCTACATACACAATCCAATTACAACTGTGAAGAAGTTACAGTTCTCCTAATTACAGTTGCCCTGTGCAGGGCATAGAGAGACTTGGGTGCCAGGATTGGCAAACCCCTTGCTCCTATTACCTTGTTTGTTGAGCTGCTGTTGTGAGTCCATCTCACTCATTTACTTACAGTCTACATACACAATCCAATTACAACTGTGAAGAAGTTACAGTTCTCTTTGTTACACTTGCCCTGTGTAGGGCATAGAGAGACTTGGGTGCCAGGATTGGCAAACCCCTTGCTCCTATTACCTTGTTTGTTGAGCTGCTGTTGTGAGTCCATCTCACTCATTTACCTACAGTCTACATACACAATCCAATTATAACTGTGAAGAAGTTACAGTTCTCTTTGTTACACTTGCCCTGTGTAGGGCATAGAGAGACTTGGGTGCCAGGATTGGCAAACCCCTTGCTCCTATTACCTTGTTTGTTGAGCTATTGTTGTGAGTCCATCTCACTCATTTACTTACAGTCTACATATAAAATCCAATTACAAATGTGAAGAAGTTACAGTTCTCCTAATTACAGTTGCCCTGTGCAGGGCATAGAGAGACTTCGGTGCCAGGATTGGCAAACCCCTTGCTCCTATTACCTTGTTTGTTGAGCTGCTGTTGTGAGTCCATCTCACTCATTTACTTACAGTCTACATACACAATCCAATTACAACTGTGAAGAAGTTACAGTTCTCCTAGTTACACTTGCCCTGTGTAGGGCATAGAGAGACTTGGGTGCCAGGATTGGCAAACCCCTTGCTCCTATTACCTTGTTTTGTTGAGCTGCTGTTATGAGTCCATCTCACTCATTTACTTGCCACCACAGTCTACATACACAATCCAATTACAACTGTGAAGAAGTTACAGTTCTCCTAATTACAGTTGCCCTGTGCAGGGCATAGAGAGACTTGGGTGCCAGGATTGGCAAACCCCTTGCTCCTATTACCTTGTTTGTTGAGCTGCTGTTGTGAGTCCATCTCACTCATTTACTTGCCACCACAGTCTACATACACAATCCAATTACAACTGTGAAGAAGTTACAGTTCTCCTAATTACAGTTGCCCTGTGCAGGGCATAGAGAGACTTGGGTGCCAGGATTGGCAAACCCCTTGCTCCTATTACCTTGTTTGTTGAGCTGCTGTTGTGAGTCCATCTCACTCATTTACTTACAGTCTACACACACAATCCAATTACAACTGTGAAGAAGTTACAGTTCTCCTAATTACAGTTGCCCTGTGCAGGGCATAGAGAGACTTGGGTGCCAGGATTGGCAAACCCCTTGCTCCTATTACCTTGTTTGTTGAGCTGCTGTTGTGAGTCCATCTCACTCATTTACTTGCCACCACAGTCTACATACACAATCCAATTACAACTGTGAAGAAGTTACAGTTCTCCTAATTACAGTTGCCCTGTGCAGGGCATTGAGAGACTTGTTTGCCAGGATTGGCAAACCCCTAGCTCCTATTACCTTGTTTGTTGTGTTGCTGTTGTGTGAGTCCATCTCACTCATTTACTTGCACAGTTCCTTGGTGCTTTTCTTTACTATCACATTATACATTCCCTGGCCTGAGCCACAAGAAGTGAGAAAAATGAGGAGGGGTCGCACAGCTAGAGGGCAGGGGAGGGGGACCCCTACTAAGATAAATAGGGGCATGTTTCTGAGGGAAGGGACGGGAAGTAGTGCAGAAAGTTATACTGGTGCAACTCCCTCCCCGAGTAGCAGTGCCAGTGGCACAAGCAGCACTGTGCCATCGTCTGTCACCGAGGGAAGCATGGATGAGGCGTACCAAATCCCATCTCCGTTACCTGACAGCCCCACCCTTGATCAGCAAGAAGACAAGGGCTCTGATTCTGAAATGGTATCAGAATCAGAATCGGGCTCCTTGTATCTAAACATGCCAGATTCTGAAGACCTGTTGGCAGGGACAGACTTAAGGCAGGCTCCAGGCAGTGACGGAAGGAGCAGCCCTCTTTCCACCCAGAGTACCACCAGTGAGAACAGTAGTACTAGTCTATTTTCCCGGCAGGGCAGAGGCCACACCAGCACCACAGCAGCGGGAGCGGCAGGCAATAACAGAGGGGGCGTTACTTTCTGTAAGCCACGAGGGTGTCTCTGGGAGCATTTTGAGAACAGCCCCCAAGACGCAAGGATGGCGGTGTGCAAGATATGCGGGGTGGTCTTGCGCAGGGGGAAATGACCCCAAACACCTCTCCTCAAGTGGGTTGCGCAGCCATCTGATGAGGAAGCACCCTGGGACTCTGCCTGGAACCCTGTCAGGCCCTTGCTCTTCAGGGAGGAAGAGAGGGGAAGAAGGGTTAGAGAAAGAAAAACACAGCTCCGCTAGTGAGAGTGGGAAGAGGCAGGTCACTCTGCAGGAAGTGGGGCTGTTGGGTGGGACTTTTGTCAGCCCGCGAAATAGGGCCAAAGTACAGGAGACCACTACTCGAGTGGTGGGTGAAATGGTGGCCATGAACGGGTTGCCCCTCTCCTTTGTGGAGTCATCAGGCTTCAGGCACCTGATGAAGCACGTGGCACCATGGTACGAGACTCCATCCCGGCGTACCTTCAGCAGGCGGGTGATTCCCTCCCTTTATGAGTCTGTCAGGGACAGGATCCGGGCCCTGCTGCAGGCGGCCAGAGGGAGGAAGATCCACTTCACTTCCGACCTCTGGACCGGTGGGCACCACGGATACCTCTTACTGACGGCTCATTGGTGGCAACCCAAGGAGGTCCTGGAGCCCCGGTCAGCCCATGAGCAGCTGCAGGGGGAGGCACAAGGCAGCACCCCAAGAGGGTATAGGGTGGTGCTTCTCCAGGCACAAAGCATGGAGGACAACGCCACAGGGATCAACATTGCTGACGTTCTCAAGACAGCAATGCGAGAGTGGGGATTGGGGACAGAGGGACAGGTCAATGTGGAGTCATGGTTACAGACGCGGGCCGTAACATGACCAACGTGGTTCTTGGGGCAGGGTTCCAGGGCATCGTGTGCGCAGCACACAAACTGCATCTAGTGGTGGGTGGTGCCATTGGCCTGGGTGCACCAAAGGACTCCTGGAGTGAGGGGACCAGGGAGACCAGGGCCTTGCTGGACAAGTGTCGGAAGATCGTGGGGCACTTCGCTCGCAGCGTCAAGGCAGCCAGGATGATGCGTGAGAGGCAGGCGGAGACGGGCCGACCAGAGCACGTCCTGATCCAGGACGTGACCACCCGGTGGAACTCCACCCACGAAATGGTCAAGCTTCTGGTGGAGCAGAAGGAAGTGGTGGAATACATCATGTCAACCACCCCAGTCCTGCATGAAGGGAGGGAATTGGACCTTGGTGCTACCGAGTGGCTCGCCCTCTCCCAGATGGCGGGTATCCTGCAGCCTTTTGAGGAGACCACCCATGTCCTCAGCAGCTACAACGCCAGCCTGGGCCACGTTCTTCCCCTGGTCAATGCCCTTCGCCAACGCCTAGAGACCAGTATCCGGGAAGAAGGCAATCTTCTCCCTAAGAGCAGGGCATTGGCAGACAGGCTGTTGACCGGCGTGGATACCCGCCTTGGCCCACTAAGAAGGGAAAAGGTGTACCAGATGGCCTGCCTGTGCGACCCTCGCATCAAGGGTTCCCTGGCGGCTAGCACTGCCGAACTGAAATCCTGGAAGACAGAGCTATGCCGTCAAGTCAGGGCTCTCTCCGATGAGGGCCAGGCGTTTCAGAGGGCGCACGGAAGCCAGAGCGATGCTGAGGAGGAGTCCTCACAAGGATCCACATCCCTCTGTACTCCAGGAGCGTTCACCCAGAGACCAGGTTCCGTTCCAGCAGCCAACTACCTGGCCTCTGCCCTAGCCATGGCAGTTTCCTCCTCAGTGGAGGCAAGGGAGGAAGAAGTAGCAGACCCCGCTCAGACCATGGTGAAGGAGTACATGGCCGAGCCCCTCCAACCCCTCAGCTCGGACCCACTGCACTACTGGGCCAGAAAGGCAGACCTCTGGCCCGCTCTTTCAACTCTGGTGTTGGACCTCTTGTCTATCCCACCCACCAGTGTCCAGAGTGAGTGTGTCTTCTCCCACATGGGAGATGTCCTGAGGCCGCGCCGCTGTCGCCTGGACCCGGAGACGGTGGAAAGGTTGACTTTCATCCACTTCAACCTTTCCACCTTGGGATTACCCCAACACTCCAAGAACTAAGTTGCTGCCTGTAACCTAACCTCCTGCCTGCAATCCTCCATGCCCGCCTGCAAGCCTGCCTGCCTCCCCTTGGCCCTACGAGCCTGCCTGCCTGCCTGCCTGCCTACCTGGCCCTGTGACTACCTGCCGACTCCAGTGCCTAATGCCTGCAAAACTGCCTGCTTGACTGCCTGCCTGCCTGCCTGCCTACCTGTATTCTCTCACACACACAATTGAAGGGTACTATTAGTGGCCCAATTTTTCTAGCCCTGGCCTGTCTCCAAACCAGGCAGGGCCACTCAAAGTGTCATTGGAAAGGGTCTGTCTGTATTGGCCCAATGTTTCCCCTTTTGCCATGGCTGGTCTGAGAGAGACCCTAATACCTGCCTTCCTTGGTGCTTCACACCGTTCCCTGGGGTTTAGGCGCCAATCTGCTAACAAAGTGGTGAGGAAGCACTTTACAACAACCTACCTCAAAGACTGAGTATCAGGGGGCAAGCTCCCCTCCTTACTGCCTTAAAGAAATAGACCCACCCAGTTCTCCTGCTTCCACTCTGTCTCCTTGGTTGCCAAAACCTGGTCTCCTGGGGTGGCGAGAGAAACTCTGCCTGCCAAGGCGAAAACAATCCTCCCTACTGGCACTTTGGCTTAGTGCCTTCCCAATCCCTAGCCTTGGAGGATGGTATCCTCTAAGCATGCGCCTAGGCTACACACACATACCTGTAAGCCAGACTAGATGCTTCCCTGCCTGCCCGGCCCTCTGCCAACCTGCCTGCCTGTCAGACTCCACCAGTCCCGGCTTTGAGCATGCCTTCAAGTTGCTTCTCATTCAACCTCCTCCAGTCTGCCCTTCTGGCCTCCCAGTCCCATACTTTGTCATCTGGGCTGGTCTGTGAACCACTAAGAAGGGCTGTGGAAAGGGAAAGACAGGCCTCTCTGCAGGAAGTGTTGCCGCTGTGTGGGAGTTTTGTCCGCCTCCGCTACCGCTAATTTTCACTCTGAGCTGCAATGCACTGTGAAGAGAGGGACAAGGAAGCCTCCAGGCTTGGTGCTTGGTGGATACTCTGACACACACTGACTGTGTGAGTCTGTAATTCACACAGACCTAGCTCTGTCTCCTCCGCCACTCTTTCCACTGGGCTGCCAGCTGTGGCTCACAAAGAAGGGAAACGTCCTTGTTGTGTGTGCGTACTGTCCGAAAGTCCCCTGTGTGGATCTTGGTGCTGTGCTGTGTGACTCATTGTGTGCACACTCAGTGCTTAAACATTTTATAATCATTTCTGCCCTACCCCCGGAACAAAGGCTGCCAGACAAGAAAAGTTACTGGTTGCAAATCTAGGTTGTGATTGATGATGATGATTGAGTTATGGGAACACTCTTCAGGAACAGCTGGTGTTGGGCTTAGGGTTAGGGTTAAGGGGGATGTTTAGGCCTCCGCTAATCTGTCCTCTGGGCTGCACCACACTGTGTCTCACTAAGAAGGGCTGGAGTGGAATGTACTTGCGCGTACCACAGTTCTGCACAATAATTGTTTGTTTCTTAGAAATAGAAGAGCCTTTCAGGAGGAAGTTCCAGGCTTGGCTCTTGGAGTTGTGGAACTGCTGTGATTCACTACGAAGGGCATGGAGATGGAATGCCGGCACGGCAGTTAGGAGCAGTCTACCAGCACACAGCTGGGAAAGAAAGTCAGAAAGCTTGGCTTGCTGTCCTTTTAAAAGCCTGTGTGGTCAAAGACTCAGACTCACTCTAGCTCTGTGTCTTCTCCCTGCCTGCCTGTCAGGCTCCCCCCACTTCCGGCTTAGACGAGGCCTTCCAGCCGCTTCTCCTTCACCCTAACATCATGGTCCAGTTAGTGCTTCAAGTTCAGCCCTGTCGCCACTGCCCTCAACTTGCCCATGCAGCAACCACGGCTGCGCCCGCCTCTTGGCGGAAAACCACTTGAAGACCAACTATAACAGTGCATTCACTCATCAACTATTTTGTTTAGAAGAACTGGTGGACTCTGTCATTCTACATGGGGGGGGGGTTCTTCACACAGTCTAGGTTGGGAAATCCCTTGGCTGAGGGAGGGGCGATTCGGTGGTTCTCCTTCAACCCCCTCTAGTCTGGGCTTCTGGCCTCCCCTACCCTTCACTCTGGGTTGCACACACTGTGCCTCACAGAGAAGGGCATTGTGCTTGTGTGCTAGAAAACAGCGGTGGGGTGGGCCCGTGATTAGGCAGAACTCATGCGAAAGCACCCTTGGACTCTGCCTGGGACAGTGACAGGACTCTGCAGGAAGGAGTGCCGCAGTGTGGGAGTGTTGTCAGCCTCCGGACCGCCAATTAGTCTTCAGTGGGCTGCCATTGCCATACACTGTGGCTCACAAAGAAGGACAACTTACTGCCGTGCTGGTGGCCCTCTGTCACCGTTACAAATAGGACAGTTTATCAGAAAGTTCAAGGCTTGGCTCTTAGAGTTGTGGGGAATGTGATTCACTACGAAGGGCATGCCACTGGGATGCAATGCACTGACTGTGGCTCTCTGTGAAGGGAGGGAGCAAGGAAGCCTCCAGGCTTGGTTCTTTGTGGGTACTCTGACTCACACAGACAGTGAGCCTGTGGTTCTCAGGCCTACTGTCTTCCGTGGACTGCAAAGCTATGTCACTCACTGAGAAGGGAACATGGCTGTGCTGGCCTGCTAGGAGTTTACCAGGAAAGCAGCACACAGCTATGTAGGAAGACCCTCTGGCTTGCAGTCCTTTTTTCAGAGTGGTCTCAGGCCTCAGAGTCAGACACCATGTGGACTCTGCTTTTCCACTGGGCTGCCAACTGTGGCTCACTAAGAAGGGAAGCCTGCGTAGGCGTACATAACAGATTGTCGGAAAGGTGCAGCCTGGCCCTTGTTGGTGGATGGATACTTGGAATCACTGACTGTGAGTCTGTGAGGGAAGGGCGACTGTGTTCCATTTGCTGCAACCCACTGTGGCTCACGAAGAAGGGCATTTTCCTGGCGTCCTCCTCAGGCCATTCAGCTACGCTGGGGAGCTGGAGCTTCCTGGCAATGATCCTCCCCTACGGAGGCCCTGTGGCCTCAGACTCAGGCTATGTAGCCTCCTCCAGCCACTCTTTCCTCTTGGATGCAAAACACTGTGGCTCACTAAGAAGGGAAGAGTAGTTGTGTGCAGCACGCACTCCAGTAGTTTCTCGGACAGTTCCAGGCTTGGAGTTGTGTTGGAGCTGGAATTCACTACGAAGGGCATGGTAGTAGTTTGCGGGGAGTTTCTAATTCACACAGACCTAGCTCTGTCTCCTCCGCCACTCTTTCCACTGGGCTGCCAGCTGTGGCTCATAAAGAAGGGAAAAAAGCTGTACCAGTTGCGTGGTGGTGGCACCACCATTTATAAATAGAACAGTTTTCCGAAAGTTCCAGGCTTGGCTGTTGGAGTTGTAGGAGCTGGGATTCACAACGAAGGCCATGGTCGTGGATTGCTGGCCCAGCATTCAATTACTCCAGCTTGTGGCCTCCGCCACTCTTTCCTCTGGGATGCAAGACACTGTGCCTCACAAGGAAGGGAAGAGGACTTGGGTGCCAGCACTCCATTAGTTTATTGCAAAGTTGCAGGCTTGGCTCTTGGAGTTGTGTGGGAACCAACTGTGATTCACAAAGAAGGGCATGGTAGTAGACTGCCGGGCCGGCAGTTAGCAAGTCTACCAGCACACAGCTGGGGACTTGGGGAGGAAGAGTCAGACTCAGAATGTGGCTTGCTGTCCTTTTTGCAGCCTGTGTGGTGCCAGAACAAACTCAAGGTGATTGGCCTCCTCCTCCAGTCTTTCCTCTGGGCTGCAAGACGCCGTGTTTCACACAGAAGGGGGGTACTGATTTGAACAGTGTTCGTACTACGTACAGCACCACCCAAGAGTTTGTCAGAAAGTGCCATGTGGTGCATCGCAGGCAGTGTGGTGCCAGACCAGACTCAAGGTGATTGGCCTCCTCCGCAACTCAGTCCTCTGGGCTGCAAGACACTGTGACCCAAGGCCAGTGGCATTTAAATTCCTGTCATGCCATTCAGCTCCATCCTTTTTATACTGGAGCTGGCAATGAGCCTGCCGCACTCTGGCTCTGTACTGTGGTGCTCTCATACTCTGCTTTGTGGCCTGGCCGGAGTGGCCGCCCTTACTCTGGCCTTATGGACGCGTCGACCAGAGATAGTCCTCCTCCTTGTATAGCCTAGTGGGCTGGGCTGTGGGCTGTAAAACTTAAGTCAGAGCAACCCAGAGCCCTATCCCATTCCCATCCCTACCAAAACTATTCCTGGCTGTAGCTACTAGCTAGGTACGTAGCTTAACCACCTCAGGCTCTAACTGCTAATGTTTTTGTTGACCATGACCAAAAGCAGGGTTGCATTGGCTTTGGCTTTATTGCTTGTCCTTTAAGTGTGTGTGACTTTGACTGTGAATGTGAAGTGAAGGCAGAAGGACCTTGGTGATGGGGGGCCAATTTGAGAGGAGTAGAGTAGTAGACCCCTCATCCAGATTTGGGGAGGAACGGAATGTCTGTTTCTCCTGCTGCCTCTGAGAGAGGTGGAGGGGAGATGGGATGGATTCAAAACCAAACAACAAAAAAGTACAACAAACAGGCACGTCAGCCAGACCAAGTAGGGTGGCTGGCTGGTTCAGCATCAGCAGATTCAACACAGCAGACCAAGAGAAAAAAAAGAAATGCAAATTTGTTTCTGCCCCACTTTGTTTGCTTAGGATGCACTAGCCTTGTTGTGCAGCAGCAAGTCCATCACCCAGGCAGGTTTAAACTGTATTTCGCCTGCTCATTTGCGGGACCCGCGCCCACCCGCCCGCGCGCTCGCGCGCTAGCCACTCCCCTTGCCGCTGCCGCTGCCACCGCCCACGCATGTACCCCTGCGCCACCGCCGCCCGCACTGCGCCCGCAAGCCGCAAGTCTCGGTCGGACGTCAAAATGCGCGAAATCGCGGCAGAAACGGAAACCGAAAAAAACGAAAAAACGAACCGACTAATTTTTGTGAATTTTCACGAAAAACGGAGACGACCCGAAACAGAACCGGCCCGACTAACGACAACTCGAAATTTTTTTTTTCAAGTCGTGCCCATCTCTACTAGTAACCAACTGGGTGTTCCAAGATGCAGGTGCAGGGGAGTGGTATCAGGAGACAGATATCTAGTGTGCTCCCAGATACAGGAAGCTGGACTAGATGGGCCCTTGGCCTGATCCAGCATGGCTCTTCTTATGACTATCTCATTAACTATTCAATGGGCAAAATCCTGTGGCTTAGTATAGTAAATTACACTAGAGTCAGCCTACTTAATCAGTGGGGATTTGGCGAGCTAACTCCCCCATAAATTCCACTGATTCAAAAGGGCCCACACTAGTTGTCTTATTGTAGTCAACAAGATTTCACCACTGAGCCATAATTGTTCCTTGAACATTGTGTCTTCTTAAATATGAATCAACCACTTGTTATTTTCTCATGCACGATTGTTGCTTCCCACAGCAGTGAAGTTCCCAACCACTCAGGGGTCTTCTAAAATCCCCATTTCAAATATAAACCCTCACCTTAACAGCCTTGTGTCTTTCACCTTCAGTTAAGGTATTTGGTTTGGACAAAGTTTATTTAATGGAGGCTTTGTGTTTGCTCAGACTAGATGGGATGAGACCGAGAAGCAAACAAATTTGCTGAAGATATTCCAACCTTTCAAGGCTAGGTACTGAAACTTAACAATGGTTAAGTTTGTATGGGTTTCTGGCTGCTCAGGATGTGTCAACATATTTTTACAAAGCATACCTTTTATTCAATGGATTATGTTATTGTTGGCAATGCAGTTGCAGGGTCCATTGAATAACATGGAAAAACAGCAATGATTTTTGAATGCATGGAACACATGAATATAATTACATATCTAGAGCCCCGCATCGAAGATAATACAAGGACCAAAACTAAAAATTAGGAACCAAGTCCTAAAAAGGTCCAACTGAGATATAATGTTGGGAAATCAATGTTTTGAATCTCAGGAAGTAAATTAGCAGTTATTTGCCATTTTTAAAACTGGTAGCCAAAGATTTGGCAACAAATCCAGTTGCTGAAATTATGACAGGGAGGAGGGCACTTGCTTCTCTATTTTTTAAATTCCATGTCTTAATGTTTGATACTTTGTGGATTTTGCACTTACTGTTGCTTGTTGATGCCACTCCCACATCTATAAGGCATGCTTTTCTCTATTACTTATCCAGAACAATATCCACCTTTTAAAAATCAATTGTTTTATCTGAAATATGGTTGTTATTGCAAGCTATAACTTGGCTGTCTCAATATCGTTTTGACATTTTGTTTTCTCAACCTGGACGGGACTGGAAATTACATGATGGAGAAAAATACACAGGTTTGCTTATACTCTGGGAGGTGATTGGGGTGCTGTCCATGTCAAAACCTCCAGGATATTATGGAAATGGGAAAAGTACAGAGGAGTGCAGCCAGAATGATTAGGGGACTGGGACACCTTCCTTATCATCTGAGGCTGTCATGGCTGGGCCTCTTCACTCTTGAATGATGGCACCTAAGAGGTGTCCTGATTGACTTTTATAAAATAATACATGGTGTAGACAAGGCAGATAAGGAAAAATTGTTTCCCCTATGGCACAACACTAGAACTAGGTGGCACTTCATGAAACCTTTGGGTGCTAGGTCTCAAACAAATAAGAGAAAGTACTTTTTCACCCAGAGGATCACTGGTCCCTGGAACTCCCTGCCAGAAAAAGTGTTGACAGCTGTCAGCCTAGACAAGGATTGGACAAGTTCATGGAGAACAAGGGTATCAATGGCTATCATTATGGATGCCTAAGGACAACCTCTGGGTTGGAGAGATAGGCAGGACATCTCTCAATGCCATTTGCAGGGAATTGTAAGCATGTGAAGACATCTTCTTGGGAATACCCTGAAGCAAATGGTGAGCCACTGTGTGAGACAGAATGCGGGACTTGATGGGCTGTGACCTGTTCTAGCAAGGCTGTTCTTATGTTCTTATGGTTTTCCCCAAGCCATTCATCCCTGTGCTGTAGGAGTTTCATTTACATAGGACGGTTCTTATTTACAAGTTGTAATTCTGCTAGTCCTTTATCACATTCTACTATCCTCTGATTAAATGAAACCATGCACCTGTGCAAGTAGTTTTAATTTGACTATCTGGTGTATACAGAGATTCTTGAGGTCAACAAGCCCATGCCAACCCATGCTCTGTGACAAATAAAGTTTCTCTCTATATATCTCCAGCTGATGCCACTGGGATTTAGATGAGGACTCAGGTTTTACTATTTTAAAATTAAAGATCACTGCTCTTCAAGTCCACAATTCCAAAAGAGTATGTTAATACCAATATATTAACAGCAGTTGTTTTACCACCTTTACTCTAATCAAAGTATTTTTCCTCTTAACATTGAATAAACTGCCCAATGCCATCAGTAAGCTCACAGTCACTGCCATCATTGCCTCTTTGAATAATAATAGCATATTTATCAACTCCAAAATACATTTTGATATCTGTACTGTAAGACTCAATAATGTTTAAGAGTCTGTTCAATTTATCAAGAGAGGTTGCAAATAGCTTAAATATATTTTCAGTGTGAAACATCACAGCCATTTCTCCGAGAATTAGACCTTAGTGCTATCAGCTGTCTAGAGAGGGAGATTTAAGGCCAAGCAGAACCACAGAGGGCTTAGAGAGGAGGTCTCGTCACCTTACTCTTGTCTTCCACTTTGACATGAACTTAGATAGAGAAGTATTACCAACAACAACAACATTGCTATCATTATGATTACTATTGCACTTTTGGCATTGTGAAATAGCATTTTTTTCTTTCTCAACAGTTTTTTTTTCATAATAAAAATAATTTTGCATAATAAAAAATAATTTTAAAATAACTTTACAAAAAGCTCAGCATTTTGTGAATTTGGTAATTTACACAAACTATAGGGGGCATGGGGTTTTTCTCTAGTACCCCTTCTGCTTTTTAGAGCAACTGTAACATTGACAAGAGCTTCTTTCATCGGTTACTTTCATTGTAGTGTGTGTATATGACACAAATTCAGTTCCTCATCCATGGTACTTCCCTTTCACACAGGCTGATGCCTTTGCTGCAGGTTTCCGTTTGGACTGACAGTTAACACGTTCCCAGCTATCCGAGCTGGTGCTCGGGTTGCATTACATGTCAACCTTCTTCACTTCTGTTGCATTTAAAGTTCCAAAGAGAGTTGTTGTTTGTGGTGGTGGTCATGCAGGCTAGTGTTTTTATAATAGAAAGCACAAATGCAAAAATAGGTTACAGGAGATACCTGCATAGGCCACTATTTTTTAAAAAAAGGAACATTGCAAGCTTTTGAGTGCAGTCAATCATCCTTCTTCACAGCAGGTCCCAGAAGTTCAGACATGGTGAAAGATGTTCTTCACCAGGAGGTTACTTTTAAAGTCCTTAGTTAGATGATGTTCTTAAAATCCATGGCTAGGTGATGCTGTAGACAGGAGTCTTGTTGGAGGCAAGAAGGGCAGTTGTAATAGAAAGCAATAAACTTTGTCCAAGGACAAGATAGTGCCCTAGTTCAAGGTGGCCCATCTGACACCTAAGTCTACTTTCAAGGTCACATCTCCCATCCCCCTAAATCTTTTTTCAAGTTCACAGCATCTCCCATTTACCTCCAAAGGTTACCTTAGGGGGTGGGGGCATCACAGCTAGGCCCGCACATCTTTACTGTTTCCCATCATCTGCCACCTGAGGCAGCTAATGATAGGGCCAGGTCTTGGTGATGATTTTAATTTCAGCAAACTGAACACCATTCCCCGCTCGTAGCTGAATTAAAAGTTGGTACCTCCAGCTCAAAACAAGGTCACTTAGAGTTTCTCCACTGTGCCCCTGCCTTATTCTCTCTTTTTTCTTTACAGTTCCTCATTTTATTGTGTACATGTCCAGATTCTCTCTAAAATGGTCCCTTGAGGACAGGCCTGTATTCAAGACACCCATCTAAGCTAACTGCGTTGGAAACAACTAAGGAGGTATGGGCAGCATAAGAGGGGAATTATTTTGAAAATATAATGCTATTTTGTCTCAAATGTCTGCTACCATTATTTTCTTAATGGTCTTTTCTGATTTAATTCTGAGAGCCAGAGACTACTGGATAATTGCCCTGAGTTCCAGGGCCTTGTTTGCAGTATAGATCAAAGAAAGCACTTTAAAAGTGACCTGAGCAGAACAGATCACAAGGAAGCCATATCAATTATGAAGGAATGGGCCACAGTAATAATTAATGGGTCTCTCCTTGAGGGCAGGGTTCCCTCGGCCTTCAAGGAGACTCTCATTAGGCCTATTCGGAAAAAACAATGTGGCGGCAGACCAAATTGACAATTATAGGCCTGTCGCCAATATTTCTTATATGAGCAAGGTCTTGGAGAGGGTGGTGGCAGATCAGCTTCAGGGTCTTCTGGATGACACAAATGCCCTCGATCCTTTTCAGTCGGGCTTCAGGCCGCGCCATAGTACGGAAACGGCATTGGTCGCCCTGCATGATTACCTTTTGAGGGAGTCTGACAGGGGCAAAACGTCCCTGTTGGTCCTCCTCGACCTCTCAGCGGCCTTTGATACCGTCGACCACGGTATCCTCCTGGGGAGGCTCTCCGAGTTGGGGATTGGAGGCACTGCTTTGAAGTGGTTCCGTTCCTTCTTGGAGGACCGTCGCCAGCGAGTGCAGCTGGGTGAGATGACCTCCGCTCCTTGGTCTCTCAATTGTGGGGTGCCACAGGGGTCGGTCATCTCTCCCATGCTCTTCAACATTTATATGAGGCCGCTGGGAGGGGTCATAAGGGGGTATGGAGCTTCGTGTCACCAATATGCGGATGACACCCAGCTCTATATCTCCTTTCCATCTTCTGCAGTGGATGCCATTCCGTCCTTTGAGCGCTGCCTGGCGGCCGTCTCGGATTGGATGGGGGCTAATAGGCTGAGGTTGAACCCGGGCAAGACGGAGATCCTGCGTGTGGGCCCCCCTGGTGTCTGCGGGTTGGGGAACTCCCTCACTTTTGGGGGGGTGACTCTCTCCGCGAAGGATGGGGTCCGCAGTTTGGGTGTCCTACTGGACCCGGCACTCACCATGGAAACCCAGGTGGCGTCAGTGGTCCGTTCCGCTCATTGCCAACTGCGGAGGATTGCCCAGCTGCGGGCCCTCCTTGACATCAGGGCGTTAACTACGCTGGTTCATGCACTTGTAATCTCGAGAATAGACTACTGTAGTGCTCTCTACGTGGGGCTGCCCTTGAGGTTAATGCGGAGATTGCAGCTAGTGCAGAATACAGCTGCCAGACTTCTAACGGGGCAAAGAAGGCACCAACATATTACCCCCGTGCTGGCAGCCCTGCACTGGCTGCCGGTACGCTACCGCATTGACTTCAAGGTTTTGACGTTAACATACAAAGCCCTAAACGGTTTGGGACCTCAGTATCTGACAGAGCGGCTCCTCCCAAGAAGAACTGCCAGGATCACCCGTGCCAGCCAGGCAGGACACCTGGGAGTCCCAACACTGAGGGAGGCCCGGAAAGCTGTCACAAGGAGTAGGGCCTTCTTGGTGGTTGCTCCCCAATTATGGAACCATCTACCCCCTGAAATTCGGCTGGCACCCTCGCTTCAAATTTTTAAAAAACTATTGAAGACCTGGTTCTATAGAATGGCATTCCCTGATTCTTTAAACATTTAGTAAGGCACTATTTTTATACGATTTTATCAAATCTCTTGCCAGTTTTAGTTTCATTTTAGCTTCATTTTAGTTGTTGTTGTTGTTTTATGTATATTTTTTATTTTGTACATTGTATTTTGGTTTTTAAAATGTATTCCTTTGTTTGTTGTTACATGTTGTAAACCGCCCAGAGTAGCCCTTGGTCTAGATGGGCGGTATATAAGTCAAATAAATAAATAAATAAATAAATTTGCCCAGCCATTTGGCAAAATTAATTGCACACAACAGGATATAAAGGCAGAGTGATGGTGATGTCAATGAAGTTAAATAAAAATCAGACTCTTGTAGGCCTCCATCTCTCTCTCTAAACAAGGCCATTTAGAATTAACACAGCTTGGTTTGTTTCAGATCAACCAGTCATGTTGATGGAGGAAGAAGATGCTTTATGGCAGACCAGATCATTTTTCCTCAGGCTTAAGTTTGCGGTGTTCAGCCCACAAAAGTGGTGTAAACAGAATGGAGGCATGTCCGGTCTTGCCCGGCAAAATCTTGTGCACAATCACATGATAAAAACAGGATTATGTCACCACCTGATACCAAAAATATTTAATTTAAACTAATTAAAAGCTTCCTGCCTAGAGTGGTGTAGTGGTCAATGACACACTTAGGATTCAGTAGGCCTGGGTTCGAATACTTACACAGTCATGGAAATTCATTGGCAGTTCAGAAATAATAAAACCACCCCTTAAGTATCTCGCTTACCATGAAAGTCCTATTAGAGTCACTATAAATTGGCTTTCTCTTACCACTTTGGGTTTTGAGGCTAAGGTTCTCTTTTGCCTCAAGGAAGCCTTTGGACACCTTGGGCGAGGGAGAGGAGCACGGCCCCTAAGATCTGCTGGCAACTTAAATTCGGACCAGAGATCTTGGGGGTTTGTCGCTCCTCCTGTGTTCCCACCCCTCCGCACGCCATTGCTCCAGTCTGCGTGAGGGGAAGGAGAAAAAAAGGGAGAAAAAAATGCAAGCTCACCTCCATCTGCTGGGTCACAGCCCCAGGTTTCTTAAAGAGGCGAGGGGCAAAAAAAAAAAAAAAAAAACAAGGTGAGGAGAGCCTGGCACTCTCTGCTTTACATCCGCATCAGAAATTTTTCACCTTAGGAGACCAGGTACTTGGAAAATGCGCTGGGACACGCTTAGGTGGGCGTGGTCACACTTAATTTTCTTTAAAGTCCGGAGCTGGTGGGAAAACAATTGCATCTGGGAGCCCTTTGCGTCGGATTTTTTAGGGGTCATGTAAAAGCGCCCATACATCACCAATGGATCACCCCTGGAAGGATCAGGACCATAATCCAGCAACTGTTTCTGACTACTGGACGTTCCTTTCCATCTCAAGTCTGCCAAATGCCAAAGGCATCCCTAGAGAGCTTCAGGGGCCAAGGAGTCTGTGGAACTCCCTGCCACAAGAGGTGGTGATGGCATCTAGCCTGGATGCCTACAAAAGAGGATTGGACAGATTCCTGGAGGAGAAGTCCATCACAGGTTACAAACCACGACGGAGATGTGTAATCTCCAGGCTTAAAACCATGGTACTTCAAGGGCCAGATGCAGGGGAGTGGCATCAGGAGACAGATATCTAGTCTCATGCACTCCCAGAGGCATTTGGTGGGGCCACTGTGAGATACAGGAAGCTGGACTAGATGAGCCTTTGGTCTGATCCAGCATGGCTCTTCTTATGTTCTTATGTTCTTATGAGTGAGGGATACTAAGGTTTTGCTGATGCTAAAAGCTCCAAAATATCAAGAATGGAAAAATTACTTTTTGGACTCCAGTTCCCATAATCCCCCCAGTAGGCTGAGGTGTTCTGAGACTATAATCCAAAGAGTACATTATCTCTCAATCCTGTATGGTACCCAGTACAGTACAATGAAGTACCTCAGGTGAATTTTTTTTGGCATATCAGTAAAGCAAAGCAAAAGCAGAATGTTCTAATATACTGCCCAACAGTGCTTAAAGCACTCTCTGGGCATTTTACAAGCTATCCAGGCTATGCATTGCCCTGCCAGCAATTTACTGACCTCCGAAGGATGGGAGGAGGAGTGAACGCTGAGCCAGCTACCTGGGATTGAACCCTGGGTCATGAGCCCAGTTTGGCTGCAGTACAGCAGCTTAATTGTTGAGCCATGAGGCTCATAAGAACAGCCATGCTGGATCAGGCCAAAGGCCCATCTAGTCCAGCTTCCTGTATCTCACAGTGGCCCCACCACATGTGTCTGGGAGTACATGAGACTAGATATCCGTCTCCTGATACCACTCCCCTGCATCTGGTCCTTGAAGTACCCCAGTTTTAAGCCTGGATAGTACACATCTCTATCATGGTTTGTAAATTGTAACCTGTGATGGGCTTTTCCTCCAGGAATCTGTCCAATCCCCTTTTGAAGGCATCCAGGCCAGATGCCATCACCACATCCTGCAGCAGGGAGTTCCACAGACAAACAGCACGCTGGGTAAAAAAAGAAAATTCTTTTGTCTCTTTTCACTCTCCCAGCCCTCAATTTGAGTGGATGTCCCCTAGCTCTGGTATTTTGTGAGAGGGAGAAGAGTGTTCCTCTATCTACTTTGCCCTGCATAATTTTGTACGTCTCAATCATATCCCACCTCAGGGGCCTTTTTGCCAGACTAGATATCCCTAAATGTTTTAGCCTTTCCTCATAAGGGAGGTCCCCTACCCAGGGCCGGCGCTAGGTTTTTTTGTGCCCTAGGCGAGGGGCAGGCGGCAGCAGGGGGGCGGGGCGGTGGGCGGGCGGGCGGTGGCGGGGGGCGGGCGAGCAGGGCAGAGGGCGGCTGGTGGCGGGGGATGGACGGCGGTGGCCAGCGCCGGGGGAGGCGGGGGGAAGCAGGCTGGCCAGCGCCCCCTCTCCATTTTGGCACCCTAGGCAACTGCCTAGTTCGCCTTAATGGACGCGCCAGCCCTGCCCCCACCCAATAATCATTTTAGTCGCTCTCTTCTGCACCTTTTCCAGCTTCACTATGATCCACTTTGCTCCTTTAGCAAAGTGTTAAAAAATTGCCCCAGAAGTATTGCTGTCTTTAATAAAAATAAAGATACCATGCAGGTTTCCTGCCTTTATGTGCCATCAAGTAACTTCAGCCTTCTGCTGACCCTATGAATGAGCTCCCATGGCTTTTGCAAGACCATTGGTTGTTTTATTGTGTCCAGCCATGTCTCTTTTTGTCTCCCTCTTTTCCTGCTGCCTTCATCATCTCCTAGCATCGTCCTCTTGTCCAGGGCATCCTCCCTTCTCCTGATGTGTCCCATGTGCAACAGCCTCCATTTAGTCATGTTCGAGATTGGGCAAGGTTGACTTTGGAGTCAAGAGAAAGATAAGAGGAGAGATAGAACACTGCCAAAGCATTATAGAAGAGTGCCTATTCCGTGAAATACCTTTGGGCTTCCAAGACCCAGACAGATAACACAAAAGAAATTGGTCTGAAGAGATCTTTAGATGATGATGTCATTGAAACCAGTATTTATATATACAGTAGATCTCTTTCCCTGTTCAAAGAATGGGCAGGGGAGAAGAGAAAAAGGCAGGCAACAGAGAATTTATTTATTTATTTATTTGCATTTATAAACCGCCTGACTTTCCCATAGGGAACTTAACAGCATAGGTGAACATAGAGATGTACAATTTCCAGAAATTTTGAAGGTTGGAAAAATACAGATCTAAGCACAGCCAGCTGGCAATCTTGCCAATAACTGAAAGTCTGACTGGAAAAAAAATGACTGAAAAACAGTGGCCCTTCTTTTACTCCCTGCAGGTGGAGGCCAAATGAAGGGTAGGATAGAGATGAGCTAAATATGATCTCCAGATGTCATAACAATCTTCACTGGTGGCTATGCTGGCTCCAGTTGACGAGCGTTTAAGTTTAGCAATGCCTGTTGTTTTCAATACATGCTGTCAAATTGGCTCCAACTAAGGATGACCCTACAAATGAGCAAAAGCTAGACTGTCCTGTTCTCAACAGCTCAGCTCAGCTCTTGCAAATCTACTGTGGCTTCCTTTCCTTCCATTACTTGTGTTCCTCTTTCCCTGCTACTTGGAGGACCAGACTTTGCTCAATGGGAGGAAGCAGGGGTTGAGCTTTTTTCACCCCTGTCATTTTCTCTGGCAACATATCCTCACAATATTAACTGTATATAGCTTTCCTCAACCCGATGCCCTGCCACATATCTTGAGATAACTTTTCTTAAGCAAACTAAAGAAGTGACAAATCGACTACAAGACATTTCAAAACATAATAGTTTGTATTTTTGTTGATTGTTAGTCTATTTTGGTCATTCTTTTACTTAACATTTTTAAAATATTTGAATAATTGAATGATTTTTAGCTTTTATTGTTGTGTTTTTAATTATATAAGCTGCCTTGGGACTTTTTACTTAAGAGGCAGGGGAAAGTGCCTCAAGTGGCAAACTGCTGAACAGAAAACATCCAGCTATAAGAGGGCCAAAACACATAATAAATTGATTCTAAGGCAACAATATAGGCTTAGTCAGGCTTGCATTATACTGTGCGCATGAAACACCCAAGCACTGCTTGGAGGACTTGGATCAGACATTTCCTAAAGAGAAACTGTAGTGCGGAGAAAGGGCTGAAACACAACTGACAGCAGCAATTGGTCGGTCTAACAGGTGCAACAGTCAAATCAAGGCTTCTCTTGGCTTACATGAAGGACCTATTTAGTCTATACATGAAGCAGCCTACTAAGACAGCAGTAAAGGGAAACAACCTGTTTAAATACAGGTTGTTTCCTGTTTTGTGGAGCTGGGTGGTTCAAGTAGTTCCTTAGCTTTGCTGTCCCAGGTGAGCTGGTTTTACTGGCAGGTTTGAACCTATTTAAAAAGTATGATATTTTCCAACTGTCATTTTGTGACCATGATAAAGTGGTCCAATAAAGCAATGTCTGTCTTTCATTGCAGGGTAAAGTCTTCAGCCTATTTACATGCATGTAAATAGGCTGAGACGTCCCTTCATGAGCAAGCACTCCAGTAAGTATTCCAGTTTCTAAGAAAAGTAGCCGCATTAGTCTTTCTCAGCATGGGGGGCAAAATTGAAAAGAGAATGGAAATAAAACAGGGTCAGCATATTGTAGCACTTGAAATACTACCAAATTTGTTTTAATGGGAGCTTTAATTGATTACAAGCCACCTTTTCCAGTTCAAAGTTCACACTGGAATAAAATTGGTCAACAGAATCAAATCCCCCTTCAGCCAAGAAAACCCTAGGGCCTTAGTGTATAAGATGCACCCTGACAATACATAACAAAATACTGTTTCACTCCCAACCGTTCTCCAACCTCTAAATTGCCCAGCCTGGAAGAAATAAAAAAATTAACCTCTTTTTGAGATGTAAATAAACTAAAGAAGGTATTAGGATTACCTAGCAGTTGACAGAACAATTGAGCAGAATTCAAGATACCTGAATCCAAAGCCTTGTTTGTCCATGAGAAAGTCACTAGGGAGATGGAATTGAAAAACACAAGAAAATAAGTCCAGTTGCCATGACTTAACTTACAAATAACCTCACCTGGATGACTGAGAATCTTCACAGATATATCCCTTAAATGTTTTGTTTACCGTGCAAACAGTATTGTGTTTTCTAATTCTATAAGTTGATTCTGAGTTACCACATCATTTTATAAGTTGGCACTGATTCACCACATCTCACCCCCTCTCTGTCTCTGTCTCTGTCTCTGTCTCTGTCTCTGTCTCTGTCTCTCTCTCTCTCTCTCTCTCTCTCTCTCTCTCTCTCTCTCACACACACACACACACATATTCACTCAGCTAGTACAAAATGTCCACTGAGTGGTACTACCAAAGTGCCAGAAACTGAAAAATTAGTGAGGGTGGTGGTGCCAGTGTGTGTGTGTGTGTGGGGGGGGGATTTTTAACACATTAATTGTTAATGTGCTTGAAATTGCCTTCCTTGAAGGAAAGGTATTGTTAGTTCTGTTAAAGTTAAGGACAAGATTCTTAACTTATTTTGTTTAAAAGCTTCTCAAGCATTACCCCCTTTGCAAAGACAGGAATAGCAAGGTCTTGCCCATCTCCTGAGAAACAATGTGAAAATTTGCACTTTGCTTTGAAGCAGCGGGTGATGTTCTGGGCCCATTTTGGTTTTTTGCCTTTTGGTGTTTGACTTATTTAAGAGGGAAACAGTCACTTAACAAAGGTGTGTGATTAACTTTGGCAAACCAGGCAAAAGCTGTATCCTATGTTCTCACCACAGAAGCCAATAGAGGGTTCAAAAGGGGGAAAAAACCAAACATCCTGGATTGGGATGTTTGTGTTGTTTTGTAAATTCTCCAGACTGAGTGTTAAATGTTGTTTCCCAGCCTGTGGCTGAATAGGTTAAATTTTAAACATGTTTAAATTTTTTTCTAGTTCAATCTAGTAATGTAGCTCTTTCATCTATAAGCACATTTCATGGACTACAAATTAAATTTCTAGGAGGAAATGCATATTGCTACTAGTATATACATATGTAAGTAACTGTGCATGAATTGAAAATAATCAGCACATTGCGCCTTTGATTCTTCTCATAAATATCCATCCAGATAATAAATGTTGTTGAATGTGTGTTGATTTGCAGAGGTTTAGCAAACAAAAAAGCACAAGGTTAAGAAAGATATTATTCATTCATTCATTCATTCATTCATTCATTCATTCATTCATTCATTTAATTCTTAAGTGCCATGTCCTCATAGAACAGTAGCATAATCTGTTTTCTATCTAAAGCTATTCTAAATAGTGAAGCGATGCCCATTGTGAACCATTGGCATTATTTAAAAACTAAAAATATAATACCCCACCTTTCTCCTTAAAAGGACCCAAGGTATCATTTTAGTTTGCTTTTGAAGAAATTGTTGAAGTGTTGGAGTCTGAGAAGTCCAAGGCAAACTGCTGCATAACAAAATAAAAATACAACCTATAGAAGACATAGAAGGCTATTCAAGAAGGACCAGCTTCATACAAAATAGCTTTCCCATGGGAGATATAGGAGAAAGGTCAGTGGTTGAACCCCGTGGCTATTTCTCCTTCTCCTCATCCACTCCTATCCTCCAAGTGCCTCAGCTGTAGTAATACTTACTTCCTACTGGACAGGTTCCCTGGCCACCTGATAAGAATAAAATTTGTCTAAACAATAGTTATTGATTGGTTTTCTTAGTTAGTTGCCAATGCACCATTATAAGTTATAAATGCATCATTGGTGGTTCATCAAAATTGCCACGCTGAGTTAATTATATAGCAAAAGGTTTATTTAAGGCAGATAGAGTTATAACACAGAACAATACAGTACATAGGTTAGTTTAAGAGATCCTAGGAGCAGCATGGCCAGAGGCATTGCTGTCCAGGACTCTTACAGTATAGAAAGTAAGTTAGTCTAAGAGATCCTAGGAGCAGCACGGCCAGAGGCCTCGCTGTCCCCCCGGACCCCCACAGTACGTTAGTCTAAGGGATCTTAAGAGCAGCATGGCCAGAGGCCTCGCTGTCCCCGGACCCCCACAGTACGTTAGTCTGGGACCAAGGCAGCATGGCCAGCAAGGTCAGCATGATGTGGTGACGTATTTTAGTACGCAGTGATTGTTTATGTTGGCCTATGTCCATCTGGATGCCTCTGGCCTGCAAGAGGTTTTCGCCAGTGTGAAGTGTGCCAGCTATGATGCCAAGCCTGCCGGCTCAATTTGACCTTATCCAGGAGTCATTATGCGTGGTCTGCTGTTGCTTTGGTCGCATGCTACGTACAGGTGCCCCTACTGCTGCATGGCAGTATTTTTGTGAACAAGTAGCAGGCAGGGACTAGGCAGAACAGTCAACCTTATAGGAGGACTGCCACTTCAGCACCATTCCACTCCCTGAGATTTCAGGGTCTGGTGATGCCACAGAGGTGAGGCAGGCAATGTCTAGGAGGGAAGCATACACAAGATGTTCACAAACAACTCTGTACAGAGCCAGTGAGTGCTGCCACCAGATGGGAATGGGTGTATATGGGTGTCTAGCACAGCAATTTTTTGAAACCAGGTAACTCTGGATCATGTGTAATGTTGCCTGCAATTCACTTTTTATTCTTGCCTCAACACATACAACAGAATCAAAGGTTCTAATTGGAGTTACAATGCGAGACAGTGCACACTTCTTCTTCTACATGTTAGGGAGGCTCTGTGTGTGTGTGTGTGTGTGTGTGTGTGTGTGTGTGTGTGTGCCGTTATAGTTGTGACCGACTCTTTGTGACTCCATGTCCATGGAGTTTTCTTGGCAGGAATACTGGAGTGGTTTGCCAGTTCCTACTCCAGCCGCCTACCGCACCTGCTGGTATACTTGGGTGGTCACCCATCCAAGTACTAACCAGGGCCGACCCTGCTTAGCTTCCGAAATCAGGCGAGATCCAATGTGCATCTTAAAGCAGTATTGGATAAGTAGAACACGAGCACTGCATCACAAAAGGAGTGAGATTCTCTCTCATTAAGCTGTACATATACGTAAATCCTGAGTCTCGGCTAGAGTAAACTCAGTGAGTTAACAGCATTTACACAAGAGCTGAGTAACCAAGTTTGCATTGATTCAAGGGGTGTACTCTAGTTGGGATTATCGAGTAGATTTAGGCCAATATGTATTGTGGTTACAGCTACCTTCATTATTCAGAAAAGGCACAGGATATAACTAGTTGTTTGTAAATCATTATTCCTCTATGTGTTGTCTTTCTTCTTAGGCAGCAGGATGCCTTTAGTGGGCTGTGGTTTAGGACCACAAGTCCTTGGGAAATTCCTAGACAGTGAGCTTTAATCTTAAAGTGAGGAAATAGAACAGGAATGGGAAGGAATTCTGTTTATCTAGTCTACTTTGGCCATGTTGTTTTCTCAACTACAACATTCAGATCCAACAGATATAAAAGGTACTGTATATCCTTAAATTTAGAGAACATACAGCTCAAAATCCTTTTTTGTAAATTAGGCATAAGGAGGACGGCAGGGGGTGATTTTCGGTAATTAAAGCATTCCCGCTTCTGTCAGATGGCTCATTTGACGTGTGAAATCAATCCTAGAACACATAAGCCAGTGGTGTTCAAACTTTGGCCCTCCAGATATTTTGAACCACAACCCCCACAGTCCTTTGTCACTGGCCATACAGGCTTGGGATTCTGGGAGTTGTGGTGCAAAACATCTGGAGGGCCAAAGTTTGGACACCGTTGACCATAAGCTATGTAGTTCCCTAGGATGGAAACAGGACTCTTGAATTATCAAAAATCTCCACCTGTACATAATGTCACCTGGTGGGCAAGACTGGTTGTAAATAAAAAGCTCTCCTTCCCACCGTAGGGCTCACAAAGCTTACACAAGAGTTGGAGGAGGCATGGCAGAATCTTCCCCATCAGTGACATCATCATCACCTTTTGGCAACTGTAATTTACAGAACAGGATTTTGGCCACGACGCTCTCTGAGCACATTCTGAATTTAGGAATTTGTTTGCAGCCCAAACAATCACAGAGCTTCCATTCAAACATCCATTTCTTTAAACTAGCTCAGCGAGTTAGGTTGGGGGGGGGTTCAATTTCCCACTGTGACTCCTGATAGAACAGCCAGCCTATGTTGCCTTGGGCAAGCTACAAAGTTCCAGGATGCCCCCAGAAGAAAGGAATGGATAACAGATCCTGTGTACTCTCTACCTAGAAAAATATGGGATGGCCATATACCGAAATGGAACTGAGGGCATATAAAATACATTTGTAAGTGTACTTGATTTCTTGTTGTTATGTGCTGTCTAGTTAGACCCAACATATAAGAATCCTAATAGGGCAGTGATGGCGAACCTTTTAGAGACCGAGGGCCCAAACTGTGATTCAAAACCCACTAATTTTTTGCAAAGTGCCAATACACCAATTTAACCTGAATATAGGTGCTGTGAAGGGGCGATGTCGGGTGCCCACATAAAGGGCTCTGAGTAACACCTTTGGCACCTGTGCCAGAGGTTTGCCAACACTGTAATAGAGCTTTCAGCGTAAATGAAGTATTTAAATAATAGGTATACCAGTTCCATATTCCCAGTGAGTTTGCACATTGAGCAACGATTTAAAACCAGGTCTCTTAAACCCCAGTTCATCGCTCTATCCATTGCACCACACTGGGTATCCTTACAGAGAATTAATTTAGATAAGGAAAAGTAATTTTTACCTTTCTCACTGTTGTTAAAGAGTTATAAATCAAAGCACCAAACATTTCCTTAGAGGGCCCTAACTGAGATTTACCCAGCGTCCAGGAAAGTTATTGTTTTAGATTACTCCCCTATAATCCCATACATTTGAGGGATAAATAAATATATCTGGATCTATCTTCTCTTTCCAATGCCTCCCTACCCCTGTGAATCAGAGGTTCAAATATGATCCTGTTTACATTTTGTGAAATGTGGGTGAAGATAATATTTGCATGTGTATCAAAAACAAGCCCGTTTTACTATCATGTCAATAAAGACTCCTCTTCCAGTGTGTGCAGGAGGAGGATCCTGGGTCACATTGCCAAAAAAAAAAAATTGTTTTCATTCTAAATTGCGCAAAACATAGATAATTCTGTCTTGGATGGTCCTTTTCGGCATGGTGTTTTCTGGTTTTGAACCCAGAGTCCTAAATAAGGAAATCCTGTTTGGGAAGAAAGGAGGATGAGACTGTTTTAATTATCACATCCTGAAGCGTTGGTATGTTGTGGACGTCTAAATCTTATCGAATGAAATTCTTTCTTTTTTATTTTTAAAAGAGTGGGGGCGGGAGACACAGTCAACAGAAGGGGAAACAATACAAGAAACGAGATGGGTGGGTGCTAAGATGAGGGGATCAATGATATTCTTAGCGAAGAAAACAAGACTATCCCAAAGGGAAACAAGGCGTTGTTTAACATCTTGGCATCTATTTCTGACCATGCCCTCTAGATTGTTTTTCAAACATTATCCTAGTTATAGATTTACTTGGCGTATCTAGACTAGAAGCATGCTATCAGTTCATAACAGTAGAATGTTTTTTTCAGTCGAGATGGCACGCAATATGTATTTTAAATGTTAATCTCATTGTTTTCCAAAGGGCATAGAAGGTGCATACTACATCATTCCCACTCCCCATCCTATGTTGTAAAGTGTACAACCAGCCAATAGAATACTTCTACTTCGGATGGTTCTGGTTTACTCCTTCTGAGTTCTTGCAATGTCCTTCCAGCTCCATAGAACATAGTGATTAATTTTGTTGGGGCCATGCTGAATAACCCTTCTCTCATTAAAACACTTCGCCTTCCCTGTGATCAGGAAGTTTGCACGTACAGCTTCTTAAACTTGCAACTACTCTTTTGAGGTGGATCAATCTGAAAGACAGGGAGGGGTCCACGATCACTCCGTGAGCTGCAGATGGATTTGATCCTCTGTCTCTCCAGTTTGTGCTCCATTTGTTGTTGGGGAGGGGGTGGAATTCTAAAGTTTTAATTTTTTTTTCACAGGATCATGAAGTTGGAAGGAGTTTACAAGGCCATCAAGTGCAAGCCCCTGCTCATAGATCATAGGTTATGTGCCAGGGGATTTTCTAAATTTCTCTTGAATGCCTCCAGCACAGGAGCACACACCACTTCTCGGGGTAACTGGTTCCACTGCCATACTTCTCTAACAGTAAGGAAGTTTTTCCTGATGTTCAAACAAAATTTGCTTCCTATTCTTTTCTGGCCAGACCCCACCTGGAGTCCTGTGTCCAGTTCTGTGCACCTCAATTTAAAAAGGATGTTGACAATCTTAAACGGGTACAGAGGAGGGCGACCAGGATGATTGAGGGTCTGGAGGAAATGGAGGAGCGGCTTAGGGAGCTGGGAATGGTTAGCCTTACAAAAAGAAGACTGAGAAAGGATATGATAGCTATGTTTATTAAATATTTGAAAGGATGTCACATTGAAGAAGCGACTAGTTTGTTTTCCATGGCTTCAGATATCAAGAACTGTACTGTACTGTACTAGCCAGGCCTGACCTTGCTTAGCTTCCGAGATCAGGCAAGATCAGATGTGCTCACGGCATCTAGGATAGTTTACAAACTTCATGTGCAGGAGCATTTTCATGTGGAGGAACACTCAGTCACAACTTCCATCTGACACAATCCTCAGTCAGTTTCTACCATCTCTCCAGTGATCTTTGTGCGAACAGGCCAATTGAGAAAGCAGAATCTTCTGAATGTTAGGCATGTGTAAAATGTAGGGTACTTGTATGAAATCTAGGCCATTGGTTGCATATTTCTCTTGCTCCAGTTAGCCGAGTTTTTTAGGCAGAACCGAAAGCTCCTTGCAGTATTTATATGATTAAGAAGCATAAGCCAAAATGTTTCTACCAAGAGACAAAAATCCCATGAATCATCATTTTAAATCCACGTGCTGTACAAAAACATGCATTCCAAAGCAGCAGTGAGGAAATGAGTCTTCCAAATGCATTTAACATAGTCTTTGACTTCAGAAAAGAGCTCTTCCAATCTAACTGTGCACCTCATCTTAAACCAAATGCTTGCTCGCTTCTCTCCACTCCAAACCCCCGAGGTTTGTGTGTATTCCCCCAACTCAAAAAGTTTTAGGTACTTCTAAGCCTAAGCTGCTGGCAAGAACAACTTCCAACTATGTCAGTATGTTTTGCCTGTTTTTGCCTCTGCACTATATAAAAAGGTAACCCCCCCCCCCGCACATGCTAGTCGTGTCCGACTCTAGGGGCGGTGCTCACCTCCATTTTTAAGCCAAAGAGCCAGTGCTGTGCACATCCGTGGACATGTGGCCAGCATGGCTGAACACATTTCTGTGCACGGAACACTGTTTACCATGCTGCTTTTTTTTACAGCAGTACCTATCTACTCATATTTACATGCTTTTAAACTGCTACGTTGGCAGGAGCTGGGGTTAACAGCGGGAGCATACTCTGCTGTGTGGCACCCAGGATTCGAACTGCTGAGCTGCCGACTTTGCAGCCAACAGTTTCAGCGCTCTAGCCCACTGAACCACCATGCCCCACTGAGCCACGTCACGCCATACATCAGTGAAACGCAGCCTCCTCCAACGTGAATGTTTGATTTGACTTGAAAGAACTCCTATACCTTATATGGGATTGTTGCAGATTATTATCAGAGTGCTTCCAGAGCACTTCCAGACTCAGCAACTGCTCTACCTTATACATGGAATTTTACAGAGGGTCTAGATGCAGTTAATTTCCATTTGTAGCCCTCTTATGCTTTCCCACAACTTCTCTTCCCTGGCTCCCCCAAGTCTGTTAATAAGGAAAAGACTGAATAGTAACATAATGTATTAACCTCATACAGTATGCTAAAAAAAATAGGCAGAGGGGAGATACAAATTCCATGTGTTCAGCATTCATTACAAAAAGTGTTGATTCATTCAAAGTAGAAAGAAAATATTTTTTCACCCAGCGCGCCGTTAGTCTGTGGAACTCCCTGCCACAGGATGTGGTGATGGCATCTGGCCTGGACGCCTTCAAAAGGGGATTGGACAGAATCCTAGAGGAAAAGTCCATCACAGGTTACAAACCATGAGGGAGATGTGTAATCTCCAGGCTTAAAACCGGGGTACTTCAAGGGCCAGATGCAGGGGGTGGTATCAAGAGACAGATATCTAGTCTCGTGCGCTCCCAGACGCATCTAGTGGGGCCACTGTGAGATACAGGAAGCTGGACTAGATGGGCCGTTGGCCTGATCCAGCATGACTCTTCTTATGTTCTTATGTTCTTATGAAGTGGTCCTTGACCAAGACATGTGAGACATAGAAGTCCTGAGTGTGAGATATAGGGTTTTCATAACAGTCACCAAGAATGGATCTATCTTGGATTCCCTACCTCACATGACTTATCTTGCTCTTACCTTTTTAAAAACTATTTGATTTGATTTGATTTTGAATAGTTTTGCTCCCTGCCTTTCTCCTTGGAAAAGTACTAAAGGCGGTTTACAATAATCTGAGACAATATACATCCCAGAACATTTAAGACATATTCAAGTTAAGAACAGCGAATTAGAAGAAGTATCTTACAACATTAAAAGGTAACATTAAAGCTACAAAGAGCATGTGAAAAGAAGAAAAAACTCCATAATGAGAGATGGAAACTAACATGGAAAACACAGGTGTTCTTATGAAATCAGTCAAAGCAATCATGCATGGCAATCCATCTAAAAGTCACATAATAGGAAGTCCATCATTCAGGGAAAGCTTGCCTGAAGAGGAAGGTCTTTGCCTACTTCAGGAAAGACGGCAGAGACGGGGCAGTCCAATCCTTTCTTAAAGCTGTCAAGGCTGACAGCTGTCACCACTTCTTCTGGCAGGGAGTTCCACAGACCAGTGATCCTCTGGGTGAAAAAGTACTTTCTCTTATTTGTTTGAGATCTAGCACCCAAAAGCTTCATGGAGTGCCCCCTAGTTCTAGTGTTGTGCGATAGGGAAAATAGTTTTTCCTTATCTTCTTTGTCTATACCGTGTATGGTTTTATAAAATCATTTAACCATGAGCAATTAAAACTAGCGAAGTACATGCAATCAATATGATGCATAACAGAGTTGAGGGGAGGGAGTAGAAGAAAAACTTGCACGTGATGTTAAAAAACCCCATCAACAACCAAAAGTCTGCAGGCTGTAACAATAGCCCTATTCAAGCATTATACTCTAAAGGCCAGGGCTGTGACTTAAGGGATGGTGGTGCCTAACCTCATCCCTCTGTCATTGCATCCTTTATAGCAGGCATGTCCAAGCTTCGGCCCTCCTGATGTTTTGGACCACAACTCCCAGAATTCTCAGCTTAGATTGCCAATGACAAAAGACTGTGGGAGTTGTGGTCCAAAACATCTGGAAGCCGAAGTTTAGATATGCCTGCTTTATAGATTCAGCATCAAGTCTAAAGAGAAGAGTCCTAGTTGTGTAGAGCTTAGACTGAAGCAAGAAACCAGATTTTCGAGTGGTTCTTGCTGGTAGAAAAAGCCTGCACCCAAGTAGGAACCTGTGATTCTTATGCAATTCTGACAATAATCTGAACATTTCCCCATAAAGCAACAAAGCACTGTTCAGTTTTTGATCTCTCTGTTCAAGAGTAAACATCTTGGGCTGAAAACCAGAGCTTAGTTCAACAAGAACAAGACCAAGACCGATGAAGCTGTTTGGACGAACAGCGAAACGTTTCTCTCTCTCAAAAAAGAAGTCCAGTAGCCATGACTCAACTCCCAGTTAAACCAACCTGGATGACTGAGAATCTTCACAAACAAGAACAACAATGTGCCATAAATTCTGGCACATGGTAACTCTTTTCTGGTTTTTCCAGGTAGGAGAACGCATAAATGGTTTACCATTCCTTTCTATTGGGGGCACATTAAGGACTTACTGGCTCTTCTCCATCCAACATTTACACACAGAGAGAGAGAATATGTACTGTATTAGAGAATAAGAGATAAGAGTCATCAGTGGGTGTTGAAGCCCAGCTTTAAAAACAGAAAACCTGCACTAAAATAATGCAGCTGTTTGAAAAAGAGATCTCAACGGCATGAAAGAGACTATGAAAAAAAGAGCATTAGAAGTACTGTATTCATTTAATTTACTTTTGGACTCTAAATCTTGTTTTACTTTTGTTTCTTGTTGCCATAAGAGTTCATTGCTCAGATGGTTTCACTTTCCTAGAAATAGGTTGGTATGTATTACTCACTGAGGAAATTATCTGAAATCTCTCCCATAGTGGTTCATAATAATGATCCCTCCCAGTAAATTATTGTCTGCAAGATCTTCCTGCCATCACAGTTATAATTTAACCTGTCCAACAGTTAATTGCTCAGATTAAATTTGACTGAGGACACATCTGCACTGGCAGAACAGCTTGCTATCTGATTCATTTTGGTGCTATTTGGTTTGCTACCTACCTACCTACCTACCTACCTACCTACCTATCTACCTACCTACCTACAAGATGCAGTGCCAAACCCAGCCTCTCTCAAGGAGACACAGTGGGGAATCAAACAGCTAGAGACGAAACCACTGAGCAGTCCATTGTGTGCACCATACAATGGACAGTGATGCATCGCTGTTTCCCTATGTCACTTCAACAAAATAAGGAGAAAGTTGTCATGGCCAGCTGAATGCAAGCCTAGAGGACGATGCAGAAAGTGTCATTAATCCAAAGGGGGACAAACCTGAGTGATCTAAATACCTGTCAGGACTCAGGACCCTTTTCATGGCCTCAATAAGTGTGATGAGAAAGATCACTCAAGACAGCAATAGACTAGATCAAACTAAATATAAGAACCTTTTAAGCATGAGCCAAATTGCTACAACTTCCCTTGTCTGGACATGCTTGAGATTATGAACATCTTGAATAGCCAGAACAAGGGTATCAATGGCTATCATTATGGATTAGGGATGGGCATCTCGTTTCGGAACCAGTAGGTTACGAAACAAACCACGCGAGCCCAGGTGGTCCTCAGAACTGGCTTGATACATGCAGATCCAATTGCTTTACCTTTCTATGTCTCGTGCAGGGTTAAAATCCCACAAAGAAGCACGCTGCAACGTCATCTTTTTTGCTTCGTGCTGCTGGCCAATCAGAGAGGGAGGGGGGATGATACCTGTCCCTCCACAGCTCCTGATTGGCCAGCATCACAGATCTAAAACAAATGATGTCGCAGCATGCTTCCTTGTTGGATTTTAACCCTGCACGAGACAGAGAACAGTAAAGCAACTGGATCTGTGTGTATCAGCCGGTTCCGAGAACCACCTGGGCTCGCGAGGTTCGCTTTGTAACCTACTGGTTCCGAAATGAAATGCTCATCCCTATTATGGATGTCTAAGGACAACCTCCGGGTTGGAGAGAGAGTCAGGATATCTATCAATACTATCTGCAGGGAATCTTAAGCAGGTGAAGACATCTGCTTGGGAATAAGCTGAAGCAAATGATGAGCCACTGTGTGAGACAGAATGCTGGACTGGATGGACTGTGGCCTGTTCCAGCAAGGGTGTTCTTCTGTTCTTCTGAATAAATAATATTATGAGAAATCTCTCAGGTAAATGCAAGTGCATTGTTTTATTTCTCTCAGAAACATATCAACACTGCATATGCACATTTCTCAACTTAGGCTGAGCAACCAAATATCCTTCAGGTGTTGCTGGAGTGGGATTTCCATCAACCATAGCCAACAATCATAAATGGTGAGAATGGTAATTGGATCACATCCATCCCATGTATGAGTCTAAACCACCATCACAACACATATTAAAATGGACACCTCCTATTTCTGAGTCCAAAGTATCTCTCTTTTTGCATTTTTAAAATTCTGGCTGTGACATTACCCCTTTCACAGACTGGGTTTTCAAAGGTACAACTGGGTTATTTCAACCTCCCAGTGCTGTGCCACCAAATTGTGACGACACCTCCCTTTTACACACTGAATTGTGTTGGAAATGGTAATGCTGTCACCTTTTATTCACTTGGTAATGCTGCCACCTTTTAAAATCATCGCCTCATGAATTGGGACCGACTCAGAGATATATAATATAACATTAATGACGAAGTTTATTGAGAAAATAATAAATATAACAATATCTGAAGATGGTATGCGTTGCCTTTAACATATAATAGATTTCATCAACTCTTCCAGCCCCCCTGTCTTCAATAACTAGTAAACAGTATAGCCCTCACTGCCTGACAGAACTCTCACAGAGCAGTGCTCTCTCCCAGCACTCTTAGCTCTCAACTTAACTGCACTCCACTGAACTGCCTCAACTGACTAGGCTCCACCCTTTTTATATCATACCATTCCCCGCCCTCCTGCTGGGATTGGCTGATGATTTGTATATTCATTACTCCTGTTTCCAGGGTTTTGTCACACTGGCGCATCCATCATAGAAGTTGGGGCAGAATAGGCCAAACAGCCTTTTCTAGACTGACTGCTCCACCTTTGAAGCACTATGTGGAACAGTGGTTAACTGTGCTCACGGCCTGGGTTCAATCCCAGGTAGCAGGCTCAAGGTTCACTCAGCCTTCCATCCTTCCAAGGTCAGTAAAATGATTACCAAGCTTGCTAAAAGGGGCCAATGTATAGCCTGCATAACTGAATTATAAACCTCCCAGAGAGTGCTTTACACTCTATGGGATGGTATATAAGCAGAACACTTGTTTCTGCCTTCTCTATTCTTAGATACGGGAAGCTTTACCAAATATAAATCTGGACATAAAATGAGCAAAATTATTATAAATGTGTGCTTTTTAAATGCATGACTCATGCTAACCTACACATATCAATTAATAGCCTCTTATTTCTTAATTGACAACCTGCCCTAGATTTTTAGCATGACTGGGCTTGGGTGTTAGGGGTGAATTTGTATGAACAATTTTGTCCAACTGAAAACAAGTCAGAACAAGTCCTTAAGAAGCAACTAGATTTGACAGCTAGTTATTGCAATGTGAGTAAGTGGCTGCTCTATTTTTTTAAAATGATTCCAACTCTTCCCCAGTCTAGACATTTTAAACCAAGCAATTCTCTACATGATGACTCAGAAACATGAGCCACTGAATTCAATCGGATTTTCCCCAGATATAGGCATGGAAGAGATTGCACCTCCTACTCAGACCTACCCAGCACAGCTAATAGTAAGACATGGGTTCTGTTCTGGGTCTGGTGCTATTACTTAACTTTATTAATTAAATGGATGAAGGAATAGAGAGTATGCTGATTAAATCTGCAGATTATACCAAGTAGGATAGGATGAAAATCCAAAACGACCATGACAGATTAGAGTGCTAGGCCAAAGATAACGGAATGAGTTTCAACAGAGAGAAATGTAGGGTGCTGCATTTAGGTATAAAAATGAATTGCATAAATATAGGATGGGAGACACCTGGCTGGAGAATAGCACATGTGAAAGGGATCTCGGAGTTTGGGTGGACCACAAATTGAATATGTCAGCAGTGTGATGCGGCAGCCAAGAAAGCCAATGGGATTCTTGGTTGCATCAACAGAAGCATAGTTTCTAGAGCAAGGGAGATGATAGTACCACTCTATTCTGCTCTGGTCAGACCCCACCTGGAGTATTGTGTCCAGTTCTACGCACTTCAATTTAAAAAAGGATACTGTATTGATATCCTCAGATGGGTCCAGAGGAGGGCGACCAGGATGGTTAAAGGTCTGGAAGAAATGTTTTACAAGGACCAGCTTAGGGAACTGGAAATGTTTAGCCTTACAAAAAGAAGGTTGAGAGAGGATATGATAACCATGTTTAAATATTTGAAAGGATGTAATATTGAAGAGGGGACTGGTTTGTTTTCCATGGCTTCAGAGACTGGAACTCGGGGCAATGGTTTCAAACTACAGGAAAATAGATTCAATTTAAACATTAAGAAGAGCTTCCTGATGGTTAGAGCTGTTCGGCAGTGGACTATGCTGCCACAGAGGGTAGTGGAGTCTGCTTTCGTTTTTAAGCACAGACTGGATAGCCATCTCTTGGGAGTCGGGAATACTGTGTTGAGGGTTCCTGCATGGCAGGGGGTTGGACTGGATAGCCCTTGAGGTCTCTTCCAACTCTATGATTCTATGATTCGGAGTGTAGTTCAACTGGTTATATAATCTTTCAAAATTATTCACTTCAAACTACCGGTAGATAGCATACTCATCCAGAGATATCATTCACTTTCCAGCAAGAGTCTCTTCATTCCACACAGTTTAAGTCTTTCAGAACAAAATCAGCCAGAGATCAGTTGTGGCACCAACTGTGGCATTTCTGGAAGTTCCAGTCCTATTAATCGGTTGAAGTCAACAACAATCCATTATGGAAACACGGAGGAAAGGAGAAAGAATGTAGATAGAGATTTTGTAAAAAGGAAAAAAAAAGACAAATATTTGGACCCCCTTCTCCTGAAGGGGAACCATGTAAGCTTGGGGCAACAAAACTGGACTCCCAGCCTGTGGCATGTCTATATCATTGAGCCATCCAGCCAGTTCGGCAAAGAAAATGTATTTCCAAGACATGTGTACTTCAGTAACCTATTTTTCAAATATAATATTCCAGAATTTGTATTAGGGGATTGCACTCTCTCTGAAGGAGCAGGTACAGTATATAATCTTGAGATACTCAGCTCATCTTTATCACTTGAGATCCAGGTGAGTAGATTGGGGCCAGCTGCAACAATGTGTTCTGCTTATATACCACCCCATACCACTTCAAGTAGCCTCTGGTCGGTTTACAGTTTTAATTACAGTATGCAGGCTACACATTGCCCCCCCCCCCCAGCAAGCAGGGTACTGTACTCATTTTACCGACCTCGGAAGGACGGGAGGCTGAGTCATCCATGAGCCTGCCACCTGGGATTGAACCCCAGGTCGTGAGCACAGTTTTACCTGCAGTACAGGGATTTAACCACTGTGCCACAGGGCTCAACAATTTCTTGACAGGGAGAACCAGGCTAAGCAAGGGTAAACACCTGGTTAGACTACTGCGAGTATAATGCCCCTTGTGATGGGACAGATACTGCAGTATGTGGCAGCTAGGCTGCTAGGGAGGTTCTTTTGAAGCCCATTTTGACATTAGTACTGAAAGAATTATATTGGTCCACCAATACACTTTGAATATTTTAAACTTTTTTTTAAATTGAATTGTTTTATACAGTATTTTGTTTTGACTGGTGTATACCCTCGAGAGAGCGTATGATGTAGGGTGGAAAATCAATGTTCAAAATAAATAATATAGCATGAGCCCTCATGTTCACATAACCCAATACCCCAAAAGCAAAGAAGAGAACTGTGCAATCCCCAAAGCTCATACGACGATGATACATCTGTTGGTGTTGAAGGAGCCAAATATTCTCTTTATTGTGCTATTTGCCCCTTTGATCTGGCTGAGTGATCTTCAGTTTAGTGTACATTAAACAGTAATAATCCATTTAGTGCACATTGTTTATTTTTACTGTTTAATGGGACCTCCCTCCCTCCCTGCCCTGTGCTATTTTTGCTTACATCTGAAGAACTAAGTTGTGGAGTCTGTGAGACACGCCAAAACAGACTTATTTGTCTATAAGACTTCTTATTATTTTTTCCCTAGCATCATAGAGGACAACAAAAACCCTATAGCCACCTCTTTCATACCAGAACATATACACCTCTGTGGTGCCCACTAATTCTATTTTTTCCATGTCTAAAAGAGTCCTAAACACTGTAATCTTTATTTGAACAATTTCCAAAGCAGGCATTTTGTCGCAACAGAACAAAAAGAAACACTTGTGTAGAACCCAAACCAACCAATTGTTAATTGTGCCATCAAGCCAATTCTAACTTTTGGCATTCTGAATTTCTGAATAGATTACAGTACTCCAAAATGGTTTATCATTCTCTTCTTCTGGAGGCACCCTGAGGCTGTGCCGCTTCTCAAAGGCTACACAGGCTGGCCCTTCTTCTCCCAGAAGGTACTGGGAGGAGTCCAGCTCCTAACCTCTGGCTCCAGTTCACAGAGTTGTTAAACCAAACTCACAGCTTTATTCTAGGCCCAGCTTGTGTAAGCTTGGCGCAAGTGCATACTCTTCCACCATCTGAGGCAGGAAGAGAAGTGGCACCCACTATCACTGGAAGCAAAAATGTTGGCGTTGAGGCTGCCCTACTTGGGGCACATAATGAGAAGGCAGAATTCTCTGGGAAAGACAATAATTCTGGAAAATGTTGAAGGCAGCAGGAAAAGAGGAACACCAAACACAAGAAGGATTTGACTCCCTAAAGAAGCCACAGGTTGGTGTTTACAGGAGTTAAGTAGTGCTGTTGAGGGCAGTACATTTTAGAAATTTACTCATTCGTAGGGCCACCATACATTACCACCTTGCTCACACAGAACATTTTTGAGGCAGAGTCAAGTCATGTTGCAATATTCAATTCAGGGAGCTAGGAAACATTACAACAGTATTATCATTTTGGCTCAGTGCTCATGATGCCTGAGTCATTCTACAAGGCACAGTTCAAAAACTATTTCCAAATTTTACTATAACCAATGCTCGGAGGGACCTGCATAAGAATGTAAGAAGAGCCCTGCTGGATCAGGCCAAAGGCCCATCTAGTCCAGCTTCCTGTCTCTCACAGTGGCCCCACCAAATGTGTCTGGGAGTGCAGAGACTAGATATCTGTCTTCTGATACCACTCCCCTGCATCTGGCCCTTGAAGTACCCTGGTTTTAAGCCTGGAGATTACACATCTCCATCATGGTTTGTATCCCGTGATGGACTTGTCCAATCCCCTTTTGAAGGCATCCAGGCCAGATGCCATTACCACATCCTGTGGCAGGGAGTTCCACAGACTAACAACACGCTGGGTAAAAAAAAAATTCTTTTGTCTGTTCTCACTCTCCCAAACCTGTTTGAGTGGAGGTCCCTTGTTCTGGTATTTTATGAGAGGGAGAAGAGCATCCCTCTATCCACTTTACTCACATCCTGCACTATTTTATGTCTCAATCATATCCCCCGGCCCCTTTTTTCCAGACTAAAGAGCCCCAAATGAGCCTTTTCTCATAAGGGAGGAAAACCCGAAGCAAATACCCCACCTTGTAAAAGAAGGTGGCGTTTGGCATTTGCTTGTTTTTGTGGAAAAACACACTTTCATTCGATGCAATGGTGGAGAGGAGTCCACAGAAGTGAACCAACGCCATTGGGAGAGCTTGGAAGTTACTTGGTGGATTCTGAGCAAGAAACCTCCATGCATGCGTGCATGTATGCTTGCACGTTTGTTCGCTTGCTTGCTTGCTTCCAGTGGCCGGGGAAAGGGCCCTGCACCCCCCCTCCCCCAGCTTTGGCAAGAGAGCCATCTTTCTCCTCCTCCACACACAACGATAAGGAAACTTACAAGGAAATACGAGACCCGTCCCATTGCCCCAGTGGGCGGGGAGAGGGGAAACTTTGAACAGAGCCAGGATGTTGGCTCCGTTCCACCTTAAAAACGAAAACAAACCAAGCCTTTCTTCACCAACTGCCCTTTCTGTCCCCACACGCCCCCGAAAGAGAGAAAGAGAGGGGCAGAAAGCCGGACTCCCGACGGGGGCCTGAAATCCGTGCCCCCCCCTTGCCCTGCCTGCCGCACTTGGTCCCTGCGCGGTCGCGATGCAGTCTGGCGGCCCCGGCGTGGCGCTCAGCTGCGGGCTGGTCCTGATCTTCGCCGTCCTGCTCCAGACCATCTGCGTGGCCATTACTTTCCTTTATTTCACCAACGAGCTGCAGCAGGTCAGTGCCGGATTCCTCGGCTTCGGCCCGCGGGGAAGTGTGCGCTGGACTTGGGGGGGGGGGATGTAGCCGGAGGGAGACATCTCGGGAAACCAGAGCAGGAGGCGTGGGGCTTACGCTCGGGAAAGGGGCTGCAGCCCGGGAGGCACTGCACGTTAAAACAAAACAAACGAGAAACACATTTCGCCAGTTTTCACACTGGGACGTTGCATGTAGGAATGGCCTTGGTCTGGCTTTATAGAGTTGGATCCCCCAGAATTCAGGGCCGGATCGAGCCCCTCCTCCCTCCTATATTGTTAAAAAAAATATTAAATTCTGGGGCTGAAACAGATCAGAATCCGGGGTCTGTTTTGGTTTTGTTTTTTCTGCAAAGGTCGCGATTTTTAGCGGGCTTAATGGTAAGGAAAGTGCAAAGAGGGAAATATTTACGATGTTGCTGCCAGGAAGGGCGTGGATCTTGCCAACAATTGTTCCCCTTGCACGCTTAAAAACAACTAGAACGGGATTAACCCGTTTGCTTGCGTCTCAGACAAAGGGACAATGGACCAAGTGAGGAAACGGCTCGGGCTCCAAAAATCTGGAATAGAGCCCGCTGTACTTTTTGCAGTGAGGGCCATTCATTTTTCAGTCGTACTTACTCTCGAGGAGGCATCCCGGGAATAAAACAAGCTTTTTTGCAGAACAAAGCTGTATGGCGGGCGGCCTGGGAGTCATTCTTAGTTGGCCTTGCTTCCGAGAGAACACCATCGGATCTAGCACCGCTCCTTGCAAAAGCTAAGGAGAATCAGTGTGCGAGAAAAACAGTACAAATACTCTTGTTTCTGCAGATAATAACTTATCAAAGCAAACTTTTTGCCTTTTCCATAGATTTGGAAACATTACTTACTTGGAGTTGAATTCTAAGAATTTCCAACGTCGGCGTGGCCTATAGCATCTATTTAAAAACGCAGAAAGGCAGTAAAGTCATAAATGGATTGATGCACAAAAGAACGCGCCGATATGCACACAACTATCTGACAATAAAGGATTTCTCACAGTTTCCCCCTTTTAAGTTCTTTCCCAAGTCTCCCAACACTTTATTTTCATGTAGTGATTAAATTTTGTGGCATTTAAGTCAGTATAATAAACAGTCCTTTGTTAAGGTTCTTCACGCACTCAGGAGCTTAGTTTTCAAAAACCTGTTTTGCTTTGGGGGGTGGGGGAGGATCCGAAGATGTGTTGTGCAATTTATCTCATGTTTCTCTCCGAAGCCTTGATAAAAATTGACCTTTCTCAGATAACCCGCTTTGTCTATCAATGAGTGATCCGCAAACTCCTTTGGCCTAAAGTTGGAACTGTATGTAGTAATACCCAGCTATGGCGGTGGGGGGTGTGGCGGGGTCTCATGGGTGCATGCATGCATGCTGGTGATTTATGTTAATTTGCACGGTCCATTGGGGGGATATGCACTGCCTTGTACCAGCCACCAGGAAAATATGCATGGAAAACTAATCCCTTTCCCTTTCCTAAAGAAACAGGCTTAAACTTGGCCAGGGAGTACGGATTGCATAAAACTAGTTGGTGCAACTGCAATTAACTGAAGTATTGCAATACTTCTGCATTTAACAGAAGTACTGCAAAGAGGTTTTGAAAGATTGCAGAAGAACCCATGGGGGGGTCAGGTATGGTTCTTGAAAGCATTTTACTACCTCTGTGCAGTGAAAGGATTCCCAGACTCAGTAAATTACTTGTCCTGGTAGCCAAAGGATTTTGGGAACTGTAGTCTAAAAGAGGAACAATTCCCAGTGCTCCATGCCAGTATCCACTTTCCCATCACCCAAAGAGGATTACAAGCAGTAAACTGACTTCAAGATGACCCAGAATTGAATTTTTCTGGGGTGGGGGTTGCCTTATTTTATGGATGCAGGCAGTTATCACCTCTGGCCCTGGTGGGAGGAAGACAAAGGCATCAGAAACAACCAGGAAGTTGTATCTCAGTATAGGTTTGTTTCTAATCCTGCCTTGGGTTTCCCCCGCCCCCATCTTTGCTTCCTGCATTCATGATCCAGGAAACAGTGGGAATTGCTCTAGAAACCAGCAATTCAGCTCCAGGATGGAGAGCAAGTTTGTAAAATTTTCAGCCTTTCCTTATGAACAGTGCTTCTAAACACACTTTCCAGCAGCATGGAATTTGCCACCTTAAGGGTGGTCATACTTTTCATTCTGTCTTTTCTACCCCCCAAACAAACAAACAAAACAAACAAACAAAACAAACCCCCTCTAAAATAGGTGTTGGGACGGGCAGTTTTTCACACATTTTGCTGCATAAAATTGCAGGCTTGTCCACTGCCTTCTTTCATTTAGAACCAATTTCTGTTGGGGGGGAGCAGGGATTTTGTTTAGATTCTGGAAGGACAGACTAGTTGTGGAACTGGAGTGGGGGAGATGCTCCTTCAAATAGAGCCACCCTATGAAGCCTTGAGCAAATTACACAGTCCCAGGGTGTCCCCAGAAGAAGGGAATGACAACTCAATTCTATATACTCTGCCTGAAAAACCCTGAAAAGAGTAATCACAAATCAGTGGACTTGATGGCACAGGATTATTTGTAGAATGTGGAAAAATAACTTGGCTGGATTAAGATTCCCAAAAACTGACCAAGATCATTGGTCTGGGTACCTTTAAAAGGGGATTGGACAGATTCCTGGAGGAAAAGTTCATCACAGGTTACAAACCATGATGGAGATGTGTAATCTCCAGGCTTAAAACCAGTGTACTTCAAGGACCAGATGCAGGGGAGTGATATCAGGAGACAGATATCTAGTCTCGTGCGCTCCCAGACGCATCTGGTGGGGCCACTGTGAGATACAGGAAGTTGGACTAGATGGGTTGTTGGCCTGATCCAGCATGGCTCTTCTTATGTTCTTAATGAGAGTCTTGGAGTGGTTTTTTTTTTTAAAGGAAAAGTACGGTAACTTCCCTCCTTAGCTTTAAAGTAGTAAGAACTCATCACTTTGCTTGTTTGACCAATCTTGGCTGTAGATAAGGAATCTGATTTCTCCCCCCTCAACCAGGTGTTTTAGTACAACTCCCATAAACCCTTGTGAGTATGGCCAATGACTAAACATGATGATATTCCAAAGCATCAGGAGGGCACTAGGTGGTGCCCTGCCCTCTGATCAGTTTCACATAGCTTTCTGCCAGGACTGCTTACACAAGGACCTGCAGTGAAGCTTTCTCTTGGAAAGAAAAGAAAAGAAGGATTTTCTCTCTCTCTGGAAAATCAACATCAAATATCTTGGGTCCTTTGGATTGCAGCCTGCTTTGTCAGGAGCAAGGAGTTGAATAGGCTGCAGTTCACGGAAGCTCGTGCTGAATAATACTTGCTAGTCTTTGAGGTTGACAACACTCTCTGTTGGTATTGCTGCAGGAGAGATCAGGCACAGCATTGCTGCCTTGTTGGCAGTTTATGAAGCTGACCACAAACTTCTCACTGCCTCTTGTCTAGGTCACTCACTCCACCCTTATTGTTCCATATATTTCCTGAACTGCTTTCCTTGCAGGCTTCAGCCCTGCTCTTAACAAGAATGAGACATGGCTATGTTGTGGTTCAGAATCAGCTGTGTTACAGAGGCTGCTTTGACACTCATTGTTACTTCTTAGTCAAGTTTCATTGGAGCCATGTTGAAAGCTGTAGCAAAATACCCTCAGTATTTCTTCAGGGTGGGGGAGCCCTTTTTGTATGGTGTAGTATAGGAATTAGTTGCCTAGATGCCCTAACCACATCCGATCTCGCCTGATTTCGGAAGCTAAGCAGGGTCTGCCCTGGTTAGTACTTGGATGGGAGACCACCAGGGAATACCAGCTGCTGTTGGCGCCTGGAGTAGGAACTGACAAACCACTCCAGTATTCCTGCCAAGAAAACTCCATGGACATGGGATCATGAAGAGTCAGTCATGACTGTAACAACGCAATACACACAGTATAGGAATTAAATACAGTATTGCACAAACCCAGAAGCATCTTAGTTCACAAGCAGATGGGCTGGATGCTTGGGGGATTATTGGAACGGTAGTCAGAACCAATAAGTAATTTACCCAGGCTCCATATATTGACATTGGGCACACCAGGCTATGCCCATGGTATATGTTCTGACTCCAAATCTTTTCCATTTAGATTCATGAGCTGTTATTTATCATTCTAAGTGTATTCTGGGACGTGAAAAAGTTGCTTTTTTTAGACTACAACTTCTATGCTCATGCTCTCTCTTGGGAATTCTGGGCACTGTATTCCAAAAGTAACTTTTCCAAAGTCTTAACACTTTCCGAATACTGAAGAGGCGGCCATCAAAAGCAGCTGGTGGGGAAATTTCTTTTTGATAGCTGTAACCGCCTTGCATTTTAATCGAGTTCCATCACTGTATCTCTAAAGCTGAGCAGACAAAGAATCAACAACTAGCGAGATTTCCTCCTGGTGGGCACATTTCTGAGAACTGATGTGGAACAATATCTCATTGCAGACCGTGTAACCGAAATAAAAAGCACTGCTTATCGCAAGAGAGTTAACTCCTCCACACTGTGTTACAACTAATTGCAGAACTAACTCTTTGTGGGCTGAAGAAGTTGTGAAAATAACCTGTCTGATCTGATCTGAAATGAGTCACAGCTTTTGGTCTAGAAATGAAAAGGGGAAATTTACCATTGGTGTGACTTGGGGCTGTCTTAAACGAATCAGCGTCCTTCGTGGGTGGTTATTAGAGAAGTCTCTATCAACCTCCAATTCCCAGATAACCTCTTCTGGATGACTGAGAATCTCCACAGAACTATCTACCAACCTCTCCACAGACCTATCTACCAACCCTGTGTTCCAGAAGAGCTGACCTGCTATGCTAGTCCATCGTCCTCTGCTGTCTGGGGATGATGAGCATGCTAGTGAACACACTTCTGCTGGATGTTGAGCAAGGAGGGACTCAGCGGATCTACAGACAAGTCTCTTGAATGTCTGCCCTATTTCTGGACAAAAGCCTGCCTGCAGCTTCACCCTATCTTCAGATTCTGAGGTTTACAAGAGAGATACAAAGAGAGCCTATTGTTTATCAGTGGAGGTTTCCTGAAGAATAGGAATCAACCGCATTCCTCACTCACTCGGTCACAGCAGCTTCCTGTTCACACTGGCTTTGCAGAAATTTCAGCAAGCCTTCCTGGGGAAGAGGTACATGAGTGCAGTATGTACGGTATGTGCAGGGGAGCATTTCACTCTTGCTGATGTGCATAAGTTCTAACCCTCTTCTGCATGCTGCTACATTGCCAGGAATAACAAGTCTTCTGTTTTTATATTATTGCTGCCTCTTAAGTCATATAAAATTGTAGGTGCCTTTCTGTCACATAAAATATATAATGCAAATCCTAGTAACTTTGGCCAGCACAGCTGGTAGTGAAGGATTCTGGGAATTGCAGTCCAAGGATAAATAACTGGATTATCTAAAGTTGGGGGCCTCTGTTCTAGACCAAAACTGACACCAGGTTGGAGTCCCTTGTGCCATTTCATGGCTTTGGACTTTCCTTTCTGCCCAGTATTAGTACAACCTTCTGATTCATACGTTGTGAGAAACCACCTACAATTCCCAGAGGGCAATAGATGTTTCCCTGTTCAGTCAGTCCTGAGGCAAAATCAAGTCATAACAAGCCAGGGTTGAGGCAGGATTATTTGGCTGCTGATTTAAGAATAACACAGCAAGAATAAAGACAGAAGTATGTGTAGTTTTAGGCTTTATTATGTAGTTGCCCTCCATCTGGCACTTTCAGAAAACCTGCCTCTATGTCCTGTAACTTTGCTGCATGGGTGATACTGAGAGTTGTACATGTATGGGCCTTATGTGCCATTAGCTCTTATCTGCCTTGCAATGGCCCTAATGGAGTATTTCAAGGTATGTGAGATGTTTAAGGAGTGGTTTTACCATTGCTGCCTCCAGATCATCCAGTGTGTAACCAAGACCATTGACGCTCTTGCATCTCTGATCACAATGAATGGGTGTGAAAGCTGGACAGTAGGAAAAGCTAACCATTTTGATTTGTTCACAATGTGGCACTGGAGGAGAACTTGGCAGATACCCTGGACTTGGCAGAAAGACAGACAGCTGGGTCATTGATCAAATCAAGCCTGAACACTCTTTGAAGGCAAAAATGTTGAAGCTGAGGCTATTCTATGTTGGGCACATCATGAGAAGAGAGGATCCTCTGTATCAAACCAGTAATCCTGGGGAAAGTGGAAGGCAACAGGAAAAGAAGAAGACCAAATACAAGATGGACTGACTTCCTAAAGGAACCACGGGCTTAAGTTTATACAAGCTGAAGAGAGAACCTTTTGGAGATCACTTATTCATAGGATTGCTGGAAGTCGGAAAGGATGATGACACATAACAGCAGCAGCAGTGATGACGATGTTAGCTGCCTGGGATCCTTTTTAAGAAGAAAGGAGGGGTAAAAATATTTAAAATAAATACATTTTGTGCTCCCCCCCACCCCCTTGCCACTAAAATCCATTAAGGAGGGACGAAATAGCTACTGTGTCCTTTGATCAGTAGCACTGGGAACTGTCCAGCTGGCTGGAAACCCCGCAAATCTTCAGACTGGAGCTGGAATCTCATGTGGCTCCTTTTCTTTGGCAACCCTGGCAGTTTTAAATCTAGATCTTGGTCAGATTCTGTTATACCTGCAGGGCTTACATACAGCACATCCGATCTCGCCTGATTTTGGAAGCTAAGCAGGGTCAGCCCTAGTCAGTACTTGGATGGGCGACCACCAGGGAATACCAGGGGCTGTAGTTGCCTGGTGTAGGAACTGGCAAGCCACTCCAGTATTCCTGCCAAGAAAACTCCATGGACATGGAGTCACGAAGGGTCGGTCACGACTGTAATCACACACACACACACACACACACACACACACACACACACACACACACACACACACACACACACACACACACACACACACACACACACACACACACACACACACACACACACACACACACACACACACACACACTTCATATCAGTTTCTCCTGTTGCTACATACAGTAATATATGGAAATACCCATAAATATTGAACTATAGAACTGCCTGTAGATAACGTTATCTTGGTACAGTACTGGAAGCAGAAAGTAAAACATGATTTTAAACATCCAGATGTTTCAGTTTCAAGTCAGCTGAAGATAGAACCCAAATGATTGCTAGATATTTGTATCTTCACCCTGCAATAAAAGAAGATTATACCATGTTAGGGGAAAGGAATGGAAATATTTGATTTTATATATACTGTATTGTAAAAGTCTCCATATGAGATAAGATCTAGCAACACAAATGAGATAAAACAAGTAGAGGGAGATATTTCAGTTCGACTCAGAAAACTGAAAGAGCTTTGCAACCTAGAATCTCCCCCAATGTTTTCTTCTATGTAATAATGTTATATATAAACAAATGCAAATCTTTCTACCTGCAGCTTCGCACCACTTACTCTGAGAGTACCATGGCTTGCTTCACCAGAGAGAACTTCTTCCTAGAGGACTTGGATCCATATTACAATGAAGACACCGACCCCTGCTGGCAAGTCAAGTGGCAGCTCTCAAGGTTAATTAAGAAGGTACTTGTCTTAAGGGCTCCATTAAATGAAAACACTTATTATTAAGTTGCAATAAAAAATTACAGCCTGGCATCTTTTAGATGTGTTGGGTGAGGACTCCATTCCTCATCTGCTGTTGGGGAGCGAGTGTGATGTTGTAATTGCAGCCGGGGGGGGGGCATTTTTAATGAATCTGAAGGCCATATTTTTGCCCTATAAGGCCAAGCAATGTACCAGTAACATCAAGGGCAGTTCATGTGAAATGTGAAAAGTACTGCTCCTGAAAAACATGCAGTGGCAGTGTGACACCTCTCTTCACAATAGGCCTCAGAGGTAATTTGGGTATAGAAAAGGATTAGCCTACGTGTCTCCAGCCTAGGATAGTACCTACATCAGGCATATCCAAACTTCAGCCCTCCAGATGTTTTGGACTACAACTCCCACAGCCCTTGTCATTGGCAAGCTAAGCTTAGAATTCTGGGAGTTATGGTCCAAAACATCAGGAGGACTGAAGTCTGGACATGCCTGACCTACATGGTATTAACCACACATGGTATTGAGAGATGTACACATCTTTGGTGTCATTGTGTTCCAACCCCCCCTTTGATGTATTCCCTCCATGCCATGGCCCCTACTCAGCCAACCCTGATCTTCCTCTAGTTTGCCCCCATGCCACGGGCAACTGGTAAAAGATACTGCCTGTATCAAAACATTGGTCCAGCTCGCCCAGCACTGTCAGCTCTGACTGGTAGCAGTGCTTCTCAGGGGTTACAGACCTACCCTTATTCTCTGAACTTCCTCTCTAGGAATCATCTTCTTTTTTATATTGTGTGCGCGCGCACATCTGTTTGGATGCACAAGAGGTAGAGAGAGATGTTGGCCCACTTTGAAGTCTAGCTCCGCCCACCACCTCATTCAATCCATTTCGTTGGCTCAGGGATGCTTCACAAAAGAAATATTCTCCACCCTCATGAATTACCCTCTGAAAGGCAGAACCCTATTTCATTTCCCTTGGAAAGCATACCAGGAATGAAGTGACCAAAGCTTGGGACTTGGCAGGCCCAGGTTACTGCTGCCCTGAGACATGGCACTCAGATAGCCAGGTGCACCTTCAGCCTGACCTCCCTTACAGGGCTGTTGTGATGATAAGGGTGAGGAGCAGCAGCAGAGTAGCACAGGCTGTCTTGTTCAGGGGAGAGAAGGTAGAATATAACTTAACAAACAACACACCTATTGGCTTGAAATTGGAAAAAAAAATCTGAAAGATTTATTTATTTATTTATTTATTATTTTATTACTTATTAAGCGCCCGACTTTCCCTCAGGAACTCTGGGCGGTGTACAACAAATTGTGAAGAAAAAAACAAAAAATGCCCACAAAGAAAACAACCCACGAATAAACAAACAAACAAAACTGTAATAAAAGTAATAAAAATAATACACAGCAACAGCATCCATACAGACAAGCATTGACTCCAGCAAGAAAAGGCTGGGACTAACAAAAAAACCAATTTACCAAATACCATCGTGCATTCAGCTGTCACCAAAGCTTTTCCTGAAGAGCCAGGTCTTTAGCGTTCTCCCAACGGCCGGCAGAGACTCCGCTAGCCTGATCTGCGTGGGCAGAGTGTTCCAAAGTGCTGGGGTGGCCATTGAGAAGGCCCAATTCTGGGTAGAAACCCTTCGGGCCTCCCTCGGAGTGGCCACCCGGAGCGAAAGGGAGAGCGAGGCTCTGGTCGGTCGGGACGAAGCTGACTTCTGGGAGATCCGCTCTTCCTGATAGACAGGTCCCAGGCCATGGAGGATCTGAAGAGGGTCTCTCACTAGCTAAGGTGTCACAAATGTGCATTAAGTGGACCTGATAGTGTGCTCTTCTTGAGAAGCCGCATGCTGCAGTAGTAGAGTCTCCTACCTAGTTGATAAACAAGGAAGGATGCTCAAGGCATTCCCATGGCACCAACCTCAGCAACTTACAGATTTTAAGTCTTGCCTCACTGAAACTCAGATCTTGGAAATCTGGTGGAATCTTGGCCGGTTGATTCTGAGAGATATTTTCCCGAAATCGGATTGATGTCTGAACCTAAGTCCCTTGGATTTTAATATTTAGCTTGCTACCTTAGGTAGCAGTTGGGCCATTGAGGGGCTTTGATCCCAGTTATTACTAAGGGCCACACTGAAGAAATCCTGCATGCATTTTTTTCTGTCAGCCTGATTTTTGTCAGGGAAAAACCTAATCCAGTTACCTTTGCATTTACAGATGATGGCCAGGCACCGAGCAAAAGAAGCGAGCGCTTCGGCAGCATCCTCAGCAAAAGGTACAGAAGCAGAGATGTGCTTGCTACATCCTTTTGGATGAATGTCACAGTGTGCGAACGCCTGTCCTGATGCACTAAGGAAGTGAGGAACGCATCATGATAAGAAGCATGATTATTAAATCCACTGAAAATCTGAGCATGTGGATTGGCTTTAAGAGGCATCGCTATGCTTGGAGGAGAAGACAAGATGAAGGACCCTTAAAGCTAGACCGAACCTATTGTGACTTTTACATGGGAAAGGATTGTGCACACGTCTGCGGTCTGGAAGGTCTAAGGTTTTATTCTTGGTATCCTCAGGGAGCCCTTGTATGGTGTACTTGCATTGGTGGCAGACCTTTGGTACTGCAGATGTTTTGGGCCACAACTCCAAGCCTGTATTGCCAACGACAAAGGACCATGGGAGTTGTGGTCCAAAACATCTGGAGTGCCGAAGGTTTGCCACCACTAGAGAGTATAGTGTCAGACTAGTGAGCTTATTTATATAAATATTTCTACTCCACCTTTCTCCCAAGAAAGGACCGAATATGGCTTGCATCCTAAAAACACATTAATGCTGAACTATTGGAATATTAAATAAGTTAATAAAATTGTACTAAGAATGCTAGGTAAAGCAGATGCAAACCACCTTCATATTAAATCTGCTAAACAGCCTGTCTGAAGAGAAGGCTTTTGCCTGCTTGCAGAAGGCAAACAAGGATGAATTCCAGAGTCTGGGAGCAGCAGCAGACAAGGCCCTCTAAGAGTCTAAGGCCCTCTCCCATGTTTGAATGAATGAATGGTAGAAGTTCATGGACTGTTAGAAAAGAAATGACATCTTGACATAGCACATAGTTGAACACAGAACATGGAAGAGTTAATTTTTGAACTACAGCTCTCAGAATGGCTGCTGGCCATGGTGGCTTAGAATCCTGGTGGAAGTAAATTTTAAAAAGGGAACATGTCCTCACATTCTATGTTAATGATAGAATGTGCAGCCACAACACAGGTATGAACTTGGGTAAAAGAGAATAAGATAAACTCATGGAGAATAAGGCTCTCAGTTGTGGCCACTGGTTACAATGGATACCGTATTTTCCCATCTATAAGACATCCCAATGTATAAGATAACCCCCTCCCCCTTTCCCAACCCAAAATAAGTTTCTGAACCACATGGTTCCCTCCTCGGCTTACTTAAAAGACGCCCCTCAGTTTTTTAGTTTTAACCCCTTTTGACAAAAATGTAGTCTTATACACAGAAACATACTGTATATGTTGCCTCCGTAAAATGAGAGAGGAGATGTCTCTCATTGCTTCAGCAGTGCCTTGGTTATGCTCATGATTGGCGTTGAAATGTTGGCATCTCTTCTTTTCCGCTCAGAGAGGGGTGTTCTAGATTCCACGGCAACAGAGAGAAGTGCTTTTGAGAATGCTGTACCCCGAGTGGCAGCTCACCTGACTTCTAACCCAAACAGAAAGAGTGCTTTAACCACGCAAAGTAAGTCATGAGGTTGTTGGCTTGAAACAGGGGAAGATACAGGACGCCTGTCTGTCCGTGCCCATTCTGGCTTGTTTGGGGTGCAAACTTAGCTCTCTGGCTACGGAGACAGAGATTGACAATTCAGTTCCCCACTGGTGCCACCTTGAGAAGGGCTGGACTCAATTATCCAAAGCATCCCTTTCAGCTCTGCAATTCAGAGTTTATTATTACAGTAGGACCCCCGTATCCACTGATTCATTATCCACTGATTCAGTTATCCACGGTTGGCAGAGGAAAAAATAATAATTCAGCAGATGCAAAGCAAGCTACTGTCACAAACAGCAGCTGTAAAGCAAGCTACTGTTGCAAAACAGCAGCTGTAAAGAAAGCTACTGTTACAAAAGAGCAGCTGTAAAGCAAGTTACTATCACAAAACAGCAGTTTTGGGGACATCTTGGCGTTCTCTCTTATCCATGGTTTTCATTAACCACGGGAAGCCTGGGAACCAATCCTCAGTGGATACTGGGGTCCTACTGTATTCCCATCAGTGTTTGAATATGGGCATCGCCTGTCTACTTACCCAGTACTCCTTTGATCAGGAGGAAGCAGTTCGGTAAAAATGGCCAGAAAATGGAATAGGAGTGAGAATTCTGTTGCTCGTTTCTGCTTACATAAATGAAAATGAGTAAGACTTGACCTAACAAGGTGCAAGTTGCACCTCAGGAATCCTAGGGGTCCCCAAATTTGAGGAGGCACTGCAATGCATGTGCGAACAACTGCTCCTCTAGCTTTGTTTAAATTATTTTACTTAACGCTGAATCATTTCAAGTGAAGGCACAATTGGTGGTGATGCACAAGAATGCAGCCCCATCTCTTGTTAATGAATGGAGATTGCCCACAAAGAGTTGCACAATTTCTACTAAGCAAGCCTAAAATGGTTGTAGGGTTTTGGTCAACCTTTCAAAGTAGCTACAATTTTGAAAATTACTCTTTTTTGGACTATAACATAACTTTGAAACAGTACTTTTTTTGGACTATAATTATTTTTGGTCCTCCCAACTGGCAAGTAGCTATTATAAAGGCTGAGAATTAACTACTACCAGTTGGTTAATATTCTGGTACCCTTCTTCGCAGGGTTTGAAGGTTTGCAAAAGCCGCCTTATTATATGATAAAACCTGATAATATCAAAGGGATTTAATTTCTGTCATATTTTTATTTATTTATTTATTTATTTATTTATTTATAATGCCGGCCTTTCGGAAGGCATTAAAAACTCTACTTTTCCGAGAGCCGTTTGGTGACTAGTAATTTTTTTTAATTTTTTTTCTCTCTCTTTACCCGCCATCTGTTAACTGTTAATTGTTATTTTTTTATTTGCCCAGTTAGATCATTCCTGTTTTTAAATTGTTTTATTTGTTGTTTGATTTTGTTTATATTCCTTTTGATGTAAACTGCCCGGAGTTCCCCTGGGAAGACGGGCGGTATATAAGCTCAATAAATAAATAAATAAATAAATAAATTTACTTGCTATATAATTCAAGTCAGTAAATTGGCATCCACCTTAATAGATTCTAGAGTTTGTAACTCCAAACATGGCACCCAAGCTCTGCCTATTATGGTTAATTTAAAAAGGATGTTGACAACCTCGAGCAGGTGCAGAGGAGGGTGACCAGGATGACTGCGGGTCTGGAAGAAATGTCTTATGAGGAACGGCTTAGGGAACTGGGAATGTTTAGCCTTTCAAAAAGAAGGCTGAAGGGGGATATGATAGCTATGTTTAAATATTTGAAAGGATGTCATATTGAAGAAGGGACTGGTTTGTTTTCCATGGCTTCACGGACTAGGACTTGGGGCAATGGTTTCAAACTACAGGAAAAGAGATTCCATTTGAACATTTGGAAGAACTTCATGACGTTTAGAGCTGTTCGGCAGTGGAATAGGCTGCCACGGAGAGTGGTGGAGTCTCCTTCTGTGGAGGTTTTTAAGCAGAGGCTGGATGGCCACCTGTCGGAAATACTGTGATTGGGGGGGGGGGTGTCCTGAATGGCAGGGGGTTGGACTGGATGGCCCTTGAGGTCTCTTCCAACTCTGTGATTCTGTGGTTTATGAGAACTCTGGAATGAAGGCTATCAAGAATAAGCAAAATGCACATTTTCATTTTGCTTAATTATAATTGAAAGGTATAGGCTGCTTTTCCCCTTCTGTGCTTTCTGTGTGTATCTCAACAATTTTTTTTGTCTTTTCTGTCCAATCCTAGATTTTGCACTACGAAACATTGGCTATAAAATAAACACATGGGAGCCATCCAGAAGAGGGAATTCCTTTCTGTACAATGTAGAGCTGAGAAACGGGGAGCTGGTTATCCCTCAGACAGGATTCTATTATATCTACTCTCAAACATATTTTCGGTTCCGTGAACCGGAAGGGGTAGAACCTGATTCAGATCCTGGCTCAGATAGCGTCCGGAACCCAAAACAAATGATTCAGTACATTTCTAAGTTCACTGACTACCCAGATCCCATCCTGTTGATGAAAAGCGCCAGAACCAGCTGTTGGTCCAAAAATGCAGGATACGGACTTTATTCTATATACCAAGGGGGCGTGTTTCACTTAAAAAACAATGACCGGGTTTTCGTCTCCATAAGCAGCGAGGACCTGGTAGACATGGATAAAGAGACAAGTTTCTTTGGAGCCTTCCTTGTTTTATAGAGAAAGAAGCCACCAAAAACCTTCAAGAAGGATGGGGCGGGCAAAGGGTGCCCCTCCACCCAATGTTTGTTGGACTACAGATTCCAGCATTTCCTTCGCTTTGATCGTCCTGGCTGAGGATGATGGCAGTTGCAGTCCATAGACCTGCAGGGTTTTTTTTGTTTTTTTTTTCATTTCTGCCATGAAGGAATCGTGCCAAAGACAGTAACAACATGAGAAGGATGTTGACCAGTGTTTTACATCTGGAGCAGCTATGGATACCAGTTAACGAGTGCCAAGAAACAAATGAATCTCATCCATTTGGGCAGGGTTCCCTTCCGTTAGGAAAACCAGGCCTTTGGATTCCCTATACACAGGACTTGTCAGAAAGGGCACGAGGTCCCTGAAGCGTTTTCAGAGACGTTTTGATTCTGGAGGTTTCGCTGCCTGTCATCCAGAGAGCTTGTCTTGACCAACCTACTGCCCCTGACGTCTGGAGGGAAGATACGCAACTGGGCATAAGGCTTGGCCTACCTCCACACGCAGCAATCTTGGCTCTTTGTGGGTCCTCCTGGTTTATCAGTTCACCTTTGCTGGACTTTGGGTTGTGATCTGTGGCAGCATGACCACTCAAGATTTGGCTGAGGGTGATGCTTGGCCAAAGTATGGCCATTATAAACCTTCCAGAGGCAGGAGGAGAGCTAAGCCCCATGTTCAGAAACAGTCACCTGGGAAAAGAATCAGCCACTCTAAACTATATGCATCAGGTCACATACTGGAAGGTCGAGGCCCTGCTTAGTCAGTTGCCAAGCTTTGAACATTCAAGCCCATGATCCCCTTCATACAGTCGAGGAAGTGGTGCGGTCTGAGACACGGATACTCTTGCTGCTCACCTCTGTCATGCTGGCAGATTTGCAGAAAAAGCAGTGTTTACATGTATCTTTTTTGATACGTTGGAGAATGCTTTAATTGCCACTGAAGTGATCCTTGTAAGTCAAGGCGTATGACTCTTATACTGTACATTAACTGTACATTAAACTTCAGCCCTCCTGATGTTTTTGGACCACAACTCCCAGAATTCTAAGCTTAGATTGCCAGTGGCAAAGGACTGTGGGAGTTGCGGTCCAAAACATCTGGAGGGCTGAAGATTGGACATGCCTGCGTGTACATGGATCAGACATTCTCCTTTTAAATTAAGGCTCCTTTACATTCTTTCTAATGGTGTATGGACAACAACAGCAAAAATATAGGCGTGCTCACATGCACGAACCCTTCTGAGCCCCATAAAGGATAAACACTGGAGGATTGCCACACACAGCAGCCTGAACTGCAGAAGTAGATTCCCCCCCCACACACACACACACATTCATCAATGTGAACATGTATCATCTGCGGACGGGGGTTAAAGGCAGAAGGAAGGCCGAGTGAAAAAAGTTGGTAACTCTTAAACCTAAAGGTGCTAACTTTCCTTGTTGAATGTGCTATTGTCCCAGAAGGGGTGTATATGATATATATGTAGCTGATGTTGGCATTGTCAATTTAGGAGGGTAGAACACAACTGTTTCTTACTTAGGCCTATTGGGTGCTATGAATTCTTTCCATAGCACCAACTGGGGTTGCCATGTTTTGACTAGCTTCCTGTCATTCCTTGTGGTTTATCAATCAGGACTACACCAGCATAGTGTTCCTGTCTGTGCAACTCATTCAGACGTGCAAGGGTTCTTCCATATTCTGAAGGTGGTTGACCTCATCATGGACACTGTACGCACACATTAACAACAGAGTTCCCAAGGCACTGCTAGTGTTTCATGTTCCTTTTTTTTTAGAAGAGGGAAAGGAAGAGAACCAGGAAGGCAAAAGGCATCAATGGAAGAAATGTTTGCAGCCTTTCACTTAATAAGAGGACTACATGTACTTGAAGGCTGGCAGATAAGTTTTTATCAAGTACTTCAGTGCCTCTTGAGAAAATGGTTGTAATGCACTCAAAGCTCATGGCCAAGGGGTCAGTCTCACAGGTATTGCAGGGACCTTTTGGTATCTGATATGCTGGCTCCTGACAGTTTGTAGATTATATGTACCAGCCTATATGGCCTGCTGTGGAACTAGGAAGCTGGCGGCTCATTATGTCCAAATTTCAGCCCTCCTGATGTATTGGGCCACAACTCCCAGAATTCTAAGTTTAGATTGCCAACAGCAAAGGACTGTGAGAGTTGTGGTCTAAAACATCTGGAGGGCCAAAGTTTGGACATGCCTTAGAGCAGTGGTTCTCAACCCGTGGGTCACCAGATGTTCCTGGACTGCATCTCCCAAAGCCTCCACCATGGCTGTGCTGGAAGGGATTTCTGGGAGTTGCAGTCCAGGAACATCGGGGACCCACAGGCTGAGAACCACTGCCTTAGAGGAAGAGGTGGCTGGGCAAGAAAACATTTTGTGCAGAAAAAGCCTTATAGAAAACTTTTTGTAGAATAAAGTCACCTGGATGAACAGTGGTGTCCAAACCTCAGCCCTCCGGATGTTTTGGACCACAACTCCCACAGTTCTTAGTCACTGGCAATCTAGCCTTGGAATTCTGGGAGTTGTGGTCCAAAACATCTGGAGGTTCAAAGTTTGGACACCCCTGGTAGAAGGTTGTTAAGCCAGGCATGTCCAAACTTCGTCCCTCCTGATGTTTTGGATCACAACTCCCAGAATTCTAAGGTTAGATTGCCAATGGCAAAGGACTGTGGGAGTTGCAGTCCAAAACATCTGGAGGGCCGAAGTTTGGACATGCCTGTTGTTAAGCCAATGCTATCAAAATTTGCTCTTTGTAGTTTCTTTTGTATGTGTTTTCAATGGGTGGAAGCCTGCATCTTCCACCCACCCACCACCATTTGATGCAGGAGTAGCTTCAGGTTAATAAGACATTTCAGGTGGATTCTCCTTGCACTTGTGTGCAATTCATTGCTCCTGCTCCCGCATAGGTTATTAGAAGCATTGGGGAAGTACTCCTCTGGGGCATTATGGGAAAGTTAAAATCATAAGATGGTTCCCCGGCCTGGCCCATTCCTGTGATGCAAAGCACCCTGTGCAGGAACAGGCAAAGACTGCAGGCCTGGTCTTGCAAAAGCATCAGTGCCTGTTCTCAGCAACTGCAAAGATGATGCTGTACCTCATTGTTTTCCTGATGGTTCATTTCCATGGTCTTACACTAGATCTGGTGGGCAACCCTTGCTGATCTAAAGCCCATTTCTCCATTGGGTGTCTTCCTTTTATTTTATGGTCAGAGCATCTGAGTTCCAAGAGCTCCAGGAACAGGTAGAGCTACACCGCTGGTGACAAAGGCTGGTTTTCTGTGCGAGCCCAATGGTGCTCCGTTGATTCCAGGGATGGAGGGAAGCTGGTAGGTGAAGATGGCAGGGAATCTCTTTACATACCTCTTTCTGCTTTTAGATTAGAAATAAAAGCCGAATGGGGGATTTTCTGAATGCCCTGGGCAAAAAGGTCCATGTTTTTAGGGCATTTGAATTGAATTGGCTTTCGTGACCAGAGCAACGCAACACAGATCAGCCGCCCACAAACGCTTCCTGGAAGCAGACTTAGAACACAGTGACCCTATTGGTACCTCTCCTGCTGTTATTGAGTCATTTTTGTTGCTCAGTATTCCCCAAGAGAATTTCAGGATGGCAATCCGTTTCCATGATTAAATTTACAGCACAATCCTCTGGATTAGTCCCGATCTCAGTGAGACTTGTGTCGCATAGACATGGAAGCTTTATTCGGACAAATTTGATGGGTGCAAACATCTCTTGATTTACAGATGTAGCAAATTTTTACGTGTTTTGTGTGTGTGTGTGTGTGGGGGGTGCATTATACACACACACAAGTGAAATCACCTCAATTTTAGTCACAAATTATAACTACCAGTAATTAGACGGGCTGATTTTACTGTTTTGATGCAACAAGTGATGAGGAACATGACTGGAATTTTGTTAATCAGTTAAATTTTGTTGGGACTTGGGCAATTGCAGTTTTCTCACAGGAATTTGTGATAGTTTGGTAATCCATCCCAACTTGTCAGGATGGGTGAATTCTGGATTCATGGTGTTTGTGAGATAGAATCCTAACAAATGTTCTTCTATGAATCTTGGTTTCCTGTCACGTTTAAAGAAAGTCACTATGTCTTCAAACTTACAGCTTTGCTGTGGCTCCAGAACAATGGTTCCCAACCCTGGGGCTCCAGATGTGCTTGGCCTACAACGCCCAGAAATCCTGGCCAGCACAGCCATTGGTGAAGAATTCTGGGAGTTTTAGTCCAGGAATATCTGGGCTGCTGAGGTTCAGAACCACTGCTCTAGAAGTAATCATTCTCTTCTTGAAATATAGAAGCCATGATTAAGATTTAAAAATAGTAAAGTTTTTTTTTTGGAGGGTGAATAATTAAAGGGGGTGACAGAGCACGCTAAACAGAATGCTGCAACCTACAATATTGTAGTGTGGGAAGCCCTTTTGTAATTTCCTTCTTGCTGTTCTGTAAATAATTTCCTTCTTGCTTTTTTGTAAATAACGTTTTTGTAATTAAATCAGTTTTTTTTTACTGGAACATTTGTCTTTTCATTATCTGTGCAAAAGTATCTAGTTGCAAATAACCAGTTACTTCCAACCTGTACCAAGTTGGTATAGAGAGATTTTGTGGATAGCATCAAACCAACAATTTGATCTGCAATTACTGGTTGGTTTGTAATCCTTGCCTTCTCCCACACTAAGAAAACAGTAGATATTAGGATACACAGGTTTTCATTGCTGAACGTGAAGAGTTATCCAAGTACCACGTCAACAGGTTCACTGCCACAAACAAGATAAATGCATGAAAGCATGTGTACAGCCCTTCACCTTTCCAGGACTCGTTTGCTCCAAATTATAGCGCCCTGGGGCTGTTTTCTTGCTCCCCTCCCCACTTCTGGGACTTGGAGCTCCAAGGAATGTTTTTCACTGGGAAGGATAAAAAAAATGTCCCCATCACTGCTTGACCAGAGCTGGCAGGTTTAGAAAATCACAGTTCCCCATGGATCCAAGTGGCTTCCTCGTGGTTCCAAAAGAGCTTCCGGACCTCCTGGTGGGGGTTGGAATGTTTTTTATTTCTGAAAAGCCATAAATGACGCAGCTCGTGCAGCATAAAGTAGCAGAATTTCAGCTGCTGCATTTTTTTAAATTTATACGCTGCCTTTTTCTCAATAAGGAAACCTAAGGCTTATTTTATTTATTTTGAATCTTTTTACCCCACCTTTCTCCTAGGAAAAGGACCCAAGATAGTTTACAATAATGAGGGACAATAGACAGCCCAGAGCATTTAAGATGTTCAAGCTAAGAACAGGAAATTAGAAGGCATCTTAGAACATTAAAAGGTAGCATTAAAGCTACAAAGAGCATGCCAAAAGAAAACAAATCCATTACGAGGGGTGGAAAGTAAACATGGAAACACTGGTGTTCTATGAGATCAGTCAATCCAGTCATGTATGGTAATCCATATAATGTGTAATCTGGATATGTCTTTTGGAGAGGGGAGACTGATAGAGGGCATACAACACATGGAAGTGTGGAGGGAAGATAATTCTTCATATACCTTTTCAATACTTAAAAAGTGATGTTTATGTATAGCTGTTGTCATCACAAGAACTCTGAACCAGGTCAGGCTGAGATCATGCATGCCAGTGGCTGAAAAGTTTCACTAACACCCATGGAGTTTAGTCTGGAACCCTCAAATCCCATTTCATCGTCCTAACCAATGCCACCCCAGCATAACTAAAACAGCATTTGAACTACTATACTGTTGCTTCATATCAAGTGTTTCTGATGTCAGAATCAACCTGAAGGGTTAGGTTGTTCATTTCGATTCTATGGGCACATCCTTTTGTTGGGAGTCCATGGGACTAGGGCAAATCATTAGGACATGATCTATAGTAGCAAGTACTGACAAAGTTTTTTTAAAAAAAAAGATCTAAAAAACTTTTTAAAAAACTTGTTTTTTTAAAAAAAATTAAAAAAACTTTTAAGCCGCCTTGGGTCCTTTTCCAAGGAGAAAGACGAGGTAAAAAATACTCTAAAATAAAAATAAATAAATAAATTTTGTAACCAGTTAAGGAGAGCTCCCATTTGCTTTCCCCAGCAATTGATGGGAGTTTGTCATTTAACGATTAAGATATATTTTCCCTCTCTGTTTATCCTCTTTGACTACCTTGTTTTTTTAAAAATAAAAAAATAAAAAAATTGATGAATTAAACATTTCACCGTTAAGTTCAAACATATTTCCATGACAACTAATTATATGGTGCAGCATGTTTCTCCCAGAGAATATTGTTACAAGGGCAGGGGGATAGAATTAAATTTTTTTTGGAAAGAGATAGAAGTTGCTTTCAGAAAGGAAACCAGGTTCCAAATGTAACTTTTTTCCAGAAGGGAGGAAACAACCAAACTTGTTGGGCTAGATCTGAGCAGAGAACACGTTAGGGCAGTGTTCCTCAACCAAACATGTGGTGATGTACTCAGCTGCAACATTCATTGCTGTTGAGAAACACAGCTGCAGGTAATACAAACTGCATTTATTAAATTTTAGATCACTGGATAACTGCCACATCTCGCTGAGAAAAGAGGCTTGTGGGATTGCTTCTTAGCCAGCTACTGTGCAAGACGTGGGATGATTTCCAAGGTCCAATTTCTATAATACATGTTTTCCTTCTTGGGAATGGTACTTCACTTTTTCTTTAACATTCCTTAGTTCTAATCTGCATGACCTAGGACCAGTTTTAAAAGTTTGTAGGAGGACATGATGTGTGTAAATCACCCAGAGAGACCATTGGTTAATTAATTTAATTAATTTAAATTAAGGGACAGAGAATGTTTACTTGTTGCTATGGAAACCTTGTGTTCTACCTAGATCAGGGGTCTGCAACCTTTAAGACATAAAGAGCCACTTGGACCCATTTCCGACGGGGGGAAAAAACGGAGCCGCAAAACCATTGCGACATTTAAAACAAATATATACAACCGCCGCCGCCGTTCTCGCTGTTCCGCCTCAGCAACCGGGCGCTTGGGCCAGCCGCCGTTCGAGGCTCCGTGAGGCGATGACCCACGCTCCGGGCCTACCAGCGCCACCGCTGCCGCCGCCACGGTCCCGCAGCCGGAGGCGAGGGAGCGGCGCCTGCCTCAGCGGTTGAAAGGACGGGCCTGCGACCCCGCGGCTGGTCCCTTTTTTTGGAAGCGGGCAAGCGGCGACCTCTCCCCCCCCACACACACACTTCTTGCAGCCATGGTGTGTGTGCGTGTGTGGGCAAAGTTTGGCTTGTGAAGGAGACGGAGGGAAGGGGCGGGTGATGCGACACACACACACACACACACACACACACACACACACACACACCCTTCTTGCAGCCGTGGTGTGTGTGCGTGTGTGGGCAAAGTTTGGCTTGTGAAGGAGACGGAGGGAAGGGGCGGGTGAGGCTGAAAGAAGCGGGAGGGCGAGTGGCGCGCTGGGCCACCGTGGATCTCCCCAGTCCACTCCTCCATTCTGCTTTCGGACCCCCTTTTTGTCCGTCCAGGCCGCCGCCGCCACCACCACCACCACCACGAACCGACCGGCTGCTTGGGCCTGGCCGCCGCCGCCTCCCCTAGCCCTTTTCCCGGCCGGGCGCGGCCATTGTGCCCGCTTCCCCCTCGCCGCCGCCGCCTCTGCCTCCTCCACTGCCGGCGGTGGCAGGAGGAGGAGGAGGAGGAGGAGAAAGATGAAGACGAGGAGGACGGCGGCGGCGGCGAGCTGGAGTTTCCCCCGCGGTCCTAGTTTAAATGCCGCGGGACCCCTTCCACGAGGGGAACCTCCCGGAGCTGCGGCAAAGGTTCCAAAGAGCCGCATGCGGCTCCGGAGCCGCGGGTTGCAGACCCCTGACCTAGATGGACTTGATGCCATTGCTATCTGTTTAGCAATGTTTAGCCTTTCAAAAAGAAGGCTGAGGGGGGATATGATAGCTATGTTTAAATATTTGAAAGGATGTCATATTGAAGAGGGAACAGGTTTGTTTTCCATGGCTTCAGAGACTAGGATTCGGGACAATGTTTTCAAACTACAGGAAAAGAGATTCCATTTGAACATTTGGAAGAACTTCATGACGTTTAGAGCTGTTCGGCAGTGGAATATGCTGCCACGGAGGGCGGTGGAGTCTCCTTCTTTGGAGGTTTTTAAGCGGAGGCTTGGATGGCCATCTGTCAGAAGTATTGTGATGGGGTTCCTGCATGGCAGGGGGTTGGACTGGATGGCCCTTGAGGTCTCTTCCAACTCTATGATTCTATGATTCTTCCAGAGAGTCCCACCTTCTCATCCTGTGTCCAGAGTACAGCAGCCTCAATCTCATTGTTTCCGCTTGTAGTGAAGTCTTAGGAAAAGCATTTCAGCTTTTCAAAAAAAGGGGTGTGGATGTGAAGCGTGGGTGAGGAGACCCCTAAAAGCCAAGATGACACCAAATCGTGTTGTCATTACGCAGGATCTACTCAAAGTTCTCCACATGACAGCTTCTCTCTTGTAAATTCTAAGGCTTTTTATTTTTATTTTACAAGATTGAAATTAACAGGAATAGCAAAGGCCATCAGGGCAAGTTATTATTTTTAATCTATAGAGTAGCTATAATGCGTTACCTTTTTAAACAAGCAAGAAGTCCTTGTGATCGTTTCTATAACAATCTTTAACCATCAAAAGATAACCTAAAGCTAGATAAAGGCAGCTATCCACACAAGGGCGTTTTCCCATTGTGTGCTTGTAATTTCTTTAGAAAACATTGTGTCAAAATGTTATTAATTGCCTACCAGGAATAAAATGTGTGTAAAATGAGCTACATAATCTGGCAAGTGGACGACTTAATTTACCTGATAGTATACTGTACTTACTCAGTGACTCCGTGTCTAGTCCTGTCACTGGGAAAATAAAGACATTTAAGAGTCTTAACAAATTCTTCCAGATAAAAGCTTTTTGTGGTTTTTGCATTTGACCATTTTCTCATCAGTCCAAATTTGTGAGAATCAATCCATGTAATGCATACACTTGGAACTCACTGATAGTGCAAGCCCCTCCGGTGTACAATAGAAGTGCCCCATTAAAATCCCTGAGATGATAGGGTATGTGGATGATGGGAAAGGTGGTGCTCCTGGCACCTCTTTTCCAAGAAATCATAGTCTGGTTCATAGAATCATTGAATTGTAGAGTTGAGAGGAATCACCGATTGAACAGATCCACAACAAACAAACCATCAACATCAACAAAGAGAGGGAAAGAAACATTGAGCAGAGAGTCAGTGTTCTCTTTGAATTCAAAGGTTGAAAGGAACAATTAGCTAATGCTAGATAAACAGATAATTAGAAAAGTAATTGCCTGTCACACAAATTATAGACAGCATGTGAGGATGAAAATAAATCGCCCAACAAAAACAACATTTGCATCCTCCCCCCCCCCAATACTTTTGTGTATTGTGTATTTTAGAGATGTAAAATTTCTGGAATGATTTTTTGGGAGGGGGGGCTGTTTATCTCAACTTTTCTGCTTCCCCCCCCCAAAAAAAAAAATCCCCCTCATGGCTTCAGAACTTCCAGAAATGTTTACATCTCTAGTGGAGTTGTGTGGGCACTGTAATTTTTTTCACTACTACCAAGCCTATGTTTTACCACAATGCTCAAAACTAAAAATTCTCACTATTCCCTGCATTAATACACATAATTTCTCTGCCATCTTATATCACCTTTATATTTAGTATTCCTTAGCTTGAAGTGATTCCTCAAAACTCCTCCCCTCCCCTCTCTTCCCTCTTCCTGTTCACCTCTGCCCAGGCTTGGTGTCTGTTTTGTGTCCCCCGAGAAATTTATAACTAAGTCTTAAAACAACATAGCTGCCTTGGGTCCTTTTCCAAGGAGAAAGGTGGGGTGAAATACTCTAAAATAAATAAATAAATAAATAATAAAAATAAATCAACCAAAACTACTACATGTAACTGTAATATACACTCCAAGAGCCAATGAATATTTGGTATGAATATTCATTGATGCATTTAATTCAACATCTCATTCTATTACCATGTGTCTGATGAAGTGGACAGTCCTCAAAAGCTTACATTAAAATATATCAAAGAATACTAGAATCACAATGTTGGAAGAGGAGTACAAGGCCATCAGGTCCAACCCCCTGCTCCCGTGCAGGAATACAAATCAAAGAGTTGCTGTCCAAATTTCTCTTGAATACCTCCAGTGTTGGTGTACTCACCACCGCTCGAGCTAATTGGTTCCATTGCCACATTGCTCTAACACAGTGGTTCTCAACCTATGGGTTCCCAGATGTTCCTGGACTGCAAGTCCCAGAAATCCTGGCGAACTCAGCTAGTGATGAAGACTTCTGGGAGTTGCAGTCCAGGAACATCTGGGGACCCACAGGTTGAGAACCACTGCTCTAACAGTTAGGAAGTTTTTCCTGATATCCGGCTGAAAGCTGAGTTCTTGAGCCCCTTGTTGTATGTCCTGCACTCTGCGATGATTGAGAAGAGATCCTGCCCCTCTTGTGTATGACAGCCTTTCAAATATAATAGTCTTTAAGGTGCCACATGTTTTTGTCCTTGTTTCTTTGAATTTTGCCTGGTATGGTTGGAACCTCATTTACTCTTACAAAAAATAGGACCAGGAGGCATCAGGAGAAGAGATTCCCCCATGAAGATTCATTTTGCAGCTGTAGCATCATGCTTAGCCAATCAAAGAGTTCAGAAAGTTAATGACCCTTGAAATTGCTTCCTGATCATTCCTTGGGGATGTGTCATCCGGCCGGCACGTGCTGCTCAGGCCCTCCTCCCCAGCAGCATCACGCCATCAAAGAAGAGCGTCAATGCTTCAGATTGTACTGCTTGAGAGATGACAAGCTCCAAAGCAGCCAGATGCAAATAAATGCTTAAAGGAGGGGACCACGACAGCGATGAAGGAACCTGTCACCCAGGGATTTGCAGGATGGTCGGATTCCTGGAACAGGGTCGGGTGCGGTGAGCACTGGTGACTCTTGCCAAGAGGTCGATCTGAGGGTGGCTCCCCCATGGCGAAGAAATGGTTGGACAGGAGAGGATGCAATTTCTGTTGGTGCATCCTGGCTGATTTTTCTGCCAAGGCAGTTTTCTTTAACATTTTCAGTCCTGAGAATGGGGATCACACAGAGCAGACTGCTTTTCGGGTGCAACGGTGCCATACCAGACAAGAAAGGAAGCCAACTGTCTTCGTTTGTGGAATCCTCCCTGGGGGGGGGGGGGGAATCTCACTTATGAGCAAACACTAAAACATTTGGGGCTCTTTAGTCCGGAAAAAAGGCACCTGAGGTGGGATATGATTGAGACATACAAAATAATGCCGGGCATGAGTCAAGTGGATAGAGGGAAGCTCTTCTCCCTCTCACAAAATACCAGAACTAGGGGACATCCACTTGAATTGAGGGCTGGGAGAGTGAGAACAGAAAAAAGAAAATATTTTTTTCACCCAGCGCATTGTTAGTCCGTGGAACTCCCTGCCACAGGAGGTGGTGATGGCATCTGGCCTGGATGCCTTCAAAAGGGGATTGGACAGATTCCTGGAGGAAAAGTCCATCACATGTTACAAACCGTGATGGAGAGGTGTAATCTCCAGGCTTAAAACCAGGGTACTTCAAGGGCCAGATGCAGGGGAGCGGTATCAGAAGACAGATATCTAGTCTCATGCGCTCCCAAACGCATCTGGTGGGGCCACTGTGAGATGCAGGAAGCTGGACTAGATGGGCCTTTGGCCTGATCCAGCATGGCTCTTCTTATGTTCTTATGTTAAACAACAGTGTTGTGGTCTGTGTCGAGGCCAACAACATCCTTGGATCTGGCACTCAAAGGAAATGAATCCACAAATGGCTGCAAGGAACTCTCAAGTATTGATGTGGAGTCTCTTTGGTATAAAGATCTAAATACCAGGGATACTGCAGCGGTGGCACTGTGCCCTTCAATCCCTGACTCGAAGTGTCTGCGGTCACAAGGATGGAAAGTATTTGGGATGTCAAAGAAGCCCTCTACCCACCAACCAATGGCTTTTGGGATAATGGAATTTGCCCCAACAACACAATTCATCACTTTGCCCTGCAGGCCCTGCTGAGCTGTGAAAAGGCTCTCAAAAGAAGCAGCAGCAAATGAAAAGCCAAACACGCTCCTGCATCGTATCAGTGACACTTGATGAGCTACTTCTCTGCTCATTCTCTCACTGATCCCTAGTCATCCCTGTCTTCACCGCTGCCACCCTTTCCCCTTGTTCACACACCAGGCAGGCAGACATGCCTCTGCTGTCCTCTGCTGGGGCCTTTTCTCTGCAGACCTTGGCTGACAGGACTCACTTCGGCTTCACAGACAGCTAGGATGCCTGTTATGATGCTCACGGAGAAGGCAAGCGGGGTGCTACGTGCGGTGCCTGCTTGAGTATGGTTGGTGATGGTTGTTTCTTGCAAACTGTGGGCTGAGGAATGGACAGATCAATAAGTCAAGTGGACCTTCATAGAACTGTTGAACTGGGAGGAACTCAGCGGATCATTGAGCTCAGCCCCTGCAGGCACAGGACAACCACAGCTATAGCCTTCCGGATGGAAGGCTGCCCAACCCCCAATGAAGTGGTCCAACCCCCCCCCCATCATCTCCCGAGGCAGTTCATTGTTTCTTAACAGCAGCATCATGCCCTGTCGATTCTGACTTATGGCGATTGGCGACACTTTTCAGTGTTTTCCAGGTAGAGAAGACCTGCCTGAGTATTTAAAGTTGTTTACCACTGCCTTCGGCTGCCTAGATGCCCTAAGTACATCCGATCTCACCTGATTCCGGAAGCTAAGCAGGGTCGGGCCTGGTTAGTACTTGGATGGGAGACCACCAGGGAATACCAGGTGCTGTAGGTGCCTGGAGTAGGAACTGGCAAACGACTCCAGTACTCCTGCCAAGAAAACTCCATGGACATGGGGTCAGGGCCGGCGCTAGGGTTTTTTGCGCTCTAGGCGAGGGGCGGGGGCAGGGGCGGGGACGGGGCAGCGGGGGCGCGGTGGTGGCGGAGGCGGTGGCGGGGGGCGGCAGGCGGGCGGCACGGGTGGGGTGGGGGCGGCAGCGGCAGGGGGCGGGGGGCAGTGGAGGGACAGGCGGCGGGCAGGGGGCAGCGGGCGGGGGGGCAGGTGGCGGGCAAGGGGGCAGTGGGTGGGCGGCGGGCGGGGGGGCAGCAGGCTGGCCAGCACCCCCTGTCCATTTTGGCACCCTAGGCAACTGCCTAGTTCACCTTAATGGACAGGCTGGCCCTGCGTGGGGTCACGAAGAGTCAGTCATGACTATAACGACACAACAGACAGACACACCCCACTGCCTTCTGCTGGGGGTGCCCTGGGAATGCCGAGTTAGCCCAGGCCACAAAGGCTGGCTTTTCTCTCTTTGGGAGGGGCAGTGGGGGAGGCAGAGTCCCAATTCTGTTCCACAACTGGACATCAAAACCACAGAGCTATTCAGCCAGCTTTTGCCACTAGGAAGTCGTTCTTAATTTCTGCCCAGAATGAAAAATATTGGTTCAAGTTTCAATGGAAGAGGGACATCAATGGAAACTGCAACAGATTGTTGTAGAGTGGCACTCAACCCTTACCGGACATCCTGCTGTTTTTTTGGAGGCTGTCAAGTTTGTTTGTTTGTTTGTTTTTTATTTATTTATTTATTTATTTATTTATTTATTTATTTATTTATTTATTTATTTATTTATACATACATACATACATACATACATACATACACTACCCAAAGGTCTCTGGGCGGCTTATAATTAAAATGAAATGAAGTTATACTGGTCAAAATAACCAGGGTACTGTACCAATTTTGCCACTCTGCCCCGTTTGATTTTGTAATCTAGTTGTGCCCTCTTTGGACAATCGCAGATGAGGTGTGACACCGTTCCATCTTTTTCTTGGCAGAGCCTACATGATGATGATGATGATGATGATGATGATGATGATGATGATGATGATGATGATGATGATGATGATGATGATGATGATTTAATGAGATCCGATGGGGGCAGCTAAGGTACCCTCATTGTTTACAGTAGGTCTACCACAGGGGGCATGGGATCCCGACCCTACAGACCCCGTCCCGCTAGTCTGCGTTGTTGTTGTTGCTGCTGCTGTTGTCGAAGGCTAATTTCTCGGGGTGCTTTCATTTACTCGCATCTATTCTTGATTCGCCTCTCGCTTGTCACGGGAGTTCTCGGGCGCGCCCGCCTCTTTGGCGGGAGAAGAAGAGAATGAATGAATGAGTGAGTGAGTGAACGAAACCCTGACGCCCCCACCCGCACGGACCTCCCGCCCCGACACTGCCTCAGACCCATTATCTAGACCTTCCCACGTACCTCCAGCCTGGTCGCCTCGAGAGGAGTCTTCCCCTCCTCCTCCCCCCCCCCCCCCCAAATACGCACACCCCTCACCTCACCTGACGACGAGGCTCGCCTCGTTCCCGAGGGATGACCAGAGGCTCCGTTCTCCCCTTGGCACCCGGGGTGGGTGGGTGGAGAGGCAGCGGCGGGAGGGGAGCGCCGAGGGCGGAGCAGGCGCCTTCCAGACGACCGCTAAACCTGGGCAGAGGACGCGGCAGGTGGAGGCGCTCCCGGCCGAGCCTAGGCGGACTTTTCCTCTCTCCTCGGCGGACACGGGCTTCGAACGCGGGGAATCGGCCGCGCCTTTTGGGAATGCTGCACCGGCCGGATCCTGCCAGTAAGTTCGCCCTTCCTTTCTTCCCCTTGAAAACCTATTTGGCAGCTGCCGCGGTTGGATTCCCACGGGGGCCGGCAGAGGAGACGCTCTGCACATGCCCCGAGGTTCCTCGAGTCCTCCCCTTGTCCCGTCTTTTCCTTGGCGCTTTGGCGAGCGGTCTCAGAGAAAACAACCTGCATCAAGCTTAGCAACTGTGGGGAAAGCAGCGGGTTGCTTGGGTCCTACTGCAGAGCCCCATCGCCCCGAAGGAAGCTTTTTTTCTGCCAGGGTCCCGGAGCCTGCAGGAAGAAAGGATGGGATGGGATGCCCACCTTCCCAGGGAAGGGACGTGTATTCGGGATATTTGTAACGTTTTGCAAAGGGGAGCCTACTCTTTGCTTGTAATTATCTCTGAATTGGGAGTAAGATGCCCGACTCCGGAATCAGGAACCGCTTACCCTAAAAAGCTTTTTCAGAACCTTAGTTAGGGTGGCTAAAAGGGGAATCCCGCCCCTTTCAAATAAAGGTTGCGATCCCGTCTTAATGTACTGTAGATAGATAGATAGATAGATAGATAGATAGATAGATAGATAGATAGATAGATAGATAGATAGATAGATAGATAGATAGATAGATAGATGTGTCAGTGAATTCAATGGGATTTTCTCTCGAGTAAAAAAAAAAGTCAGGCGGGTCTCTACCTTAGATGCTCAAAAGTCGCTTGCCCTGTTGTCTTCTGTCTGCTCGTCTGTCGCTGTGTTAGTTGTTTTGTATGGATCATTTTTCCTGTTGATGGACACCATGCGCACCTAGTCAGGGGAAGAGCAACAGTGGTGGTGAGAAAACAGGAGCGTCCCCCACACACGTGTCTTTAAAGCCAGTGGAAAAGTTCCAAGGAGGTTCGGAAGACTTTTGCAGAAGGTGCGTTCAGAAAGCGCATCCCCTACTCAAACGGTCTTGGTGGTTGCTGCTGTGGTGCAGTTTTTAATTTCTTGCCTTTCATTCACGATGAAAGCCTTTTTGAGAGGGAGATATACATTACAGTTTTTTTGTGGAGTACACTAAAGGAGCTTCACTGAGGAGTGCCACCATTTATTCCTCGGATCCTTTTCTTCCAAGGGCTGGGTGAGCTGTTCACCTCACAACAGTCCTGCGAGGTAGGGCTTAAACCATGGGGGGGGGGATTACCAAGTCAAAGTCACCCAGTGAGCTGCACAGGGGCAGAACTTGAGTCCCCTGGCTGAAATCTAGCAGCCTTCCCTCGCACTTCTCTTTTGAACACCTCTTGGACTGGAAACCCCACTAATGCCCACTGGCAATTGTAGCTGGGAACATTGGGAATTGTAGTCAAAATAATCCAAAGGACTACAGTAGGGAAAGGTGCCACTCTTCCCTGGTACAGCACAGGGGGACTGGAATACCTGTGTAAATCAATAACAGGGATTCCCAATAATGGTGGTGAGGGTGGTGTGTCTCTCCCTCGCTGCTGATGGCGTGGCTTGAAATGGACTCAACAAACATTTTCTTTAGCTTCCAGCGTATCTGTTCCCTGGACCCATAAAGACCAGGTCAATAGAAGGTTTTGTGTTATGAAAGGGAGCCCAGCAGGGATGCTACCGGGTTTTGGTCCAATTTCCATTGATTTATTTGCTGCTTGAGCACTGCAGCATCCATGTGATGATGGCTTGTGTATGTAAATGGACCACTACAGACAGAAATAGAATTTCGCAACCTCCTCCATTTACAGAAGGTCAGTCATTCTTTGTCTCAGCAGAGAGAGAGAGAGAGAGAGAGAGAGAGAGAGAGAGAGAGAGAGAGAGAGAGAGAGAGAGAGAGAGAGTCTCGTGTAGCACTGAGATTACCTACCAGATTTATTTTAGATATTTGAGAGATTATAATCCATGACTGCCAAAATATAGCTGTTGGTTTTAGCAGTGCCACAAGACACTATTTAAAAACAGCAATGCGCACGATATAAATTTTAATATATTTTTTCTGAGGGGCACTTTAGGAAGGCACTTTAGGAAGTTGCAGCTGGCAGACATCAAGCTATAAACTTTACATGTGAGCCATCCTATGAGTAACTGAAAACATTATTATTACACACCTGGGAGTTTCCTCTTTCAGATGGATTAGTTAATTAACTGTGGATGTGGCCTCAAGGAAAGTCACTCTTGGAGTCCAGAATTCTCAGTGTGTTTTCCCCATGTCCGTGATCAATTTGCTTGCTTGCTTGCTTTGTTTTTCCAGATCACCTGCTGGAAGACCAATGGCACCTCCTTTCACTTCTGCTGTTGCCTTGCTCCTCCCAGACATGATCAACAGCTGACGTGAGCCCTTGGGATCACCAGGAACCAGCCGGTTGTCCCGTTTAGATCTTAGGGATGCGCAACAACAGCCACCGGCCGTTGGTCATGGATTACGACAATGACACGTGGCCCGAGTACCCTCTGCATCTCTTCCCTGCACCTCTGCTCACTGGCGTCACCGTGACCTGCGGGCTCCTGTTTGTGATCGGGATTCTCGGAAACATGATGACCATGCTGGTGGTCTCCAAGTTCCAGAGCATGAGGACAACCACCAACTTGTACCTTTCCAGCATGGCTTTCTCAGACCTGTTGATCTTTCTGTGCATGCCCCTGGATCTTTTCCGCCTCTGGCAGTACCGCCCGTGGAACTTCGGGGACCTCCTCTGCAAGCTTTTCCAGTTTGTCAGCGAGAGTTGCACCTATTCCACCATCCTCAACATCACCGCCTTGAGCGTGGAGAGGTATTTCGCCATCTGCTTCCCTCTCTGGGCCAAGGTGGTGATCACCAAGGGCAAAGTCAAGTTGGTTATTCTAGTGCTCTGGGTGGTCTCTTTTGTCAGCGCGGGCCCCATCTTTGTTTTGGTCGGGGTTGAGCATGAGAACGGGACCGATCCGCTGGACACCAATGAGTGCCGAACCACAGAGTATGCAATTCACTCGGGACTCCTGACTATTATGGTGTGGACCTCTAGCGTCTTTTTTTTCCTGCCCGTCTTTTGCTTGACTGTCCTCTACAGCCTCATTGTGAGGAAACTCTGGAGGAGGAAACGAAAGGACATTGGGCCAAAGACGTCCATCAGGGACAAGTACAACAGACAAACTGTGAAAATGTTAGGTAAGGTTTTCTCCATTTAATCCACAATGCTTCTGTAGATCCAAGATGTGAGGAAAGGGAGGAAAGGGGTGTCTCCTATTGAACCAACTGCCTTTGGTCTAATAGGTTTGTAGGTGACGTAGAAAATGTCTTTCTGGTGAAGTAACCTAAATCATTTTGTGCATTCTCACAATATTTTATGTATAATGAAAAACACAACACTTATGCATTGTATATTGTTTAAGGAAGATATTCCCAATCTTAGGTAGCCAAGGTGTTCTTGGACTGCAACTCCCAGAAACCTTATCCATCATAGCTAGTGGTGAAGGCTTCTGGGAATTCCAGTCTAAGCACACCAGGGTTTCCCAAGGTTCGAAACGATTGCATTAGGGCACAATGAGTGCATGGGGAAGGGAGATTATTAAGACAGCTTTGGTCCCTCTTCTAGCTGCCGCATATTTCTGCAAACAATCTGCATGGCATCTACATGTGTAAGTGAAAATTTTCTTAGTTCCTGGGGTCGTGATCTGGGGCCATGGAAGGTGAAGGGGTCCAGATTGAGCATTCTGGAGTCTCCATTTTAAAAAAAAGCACATATGTATGTGGGCTCCATGCAAGTAGCACAGAATGCATGGAGGCCAGAGGCTGGATCAGTAGGGTATAGCCTGCACCAAATTCCTCCATTGACTCATTCATTATCTCACCATTAATGAGCGATTGCAGATAAAGCTCCAGATTGTGTAAGTAGGATATTGCTGATATTCTTAACAATAATAGCCAGAGGTTGGGGAAGTTTCTGTTTTGCACTATAACTCCCAGAATTGTCAACCCCAAATGCCTGCCGTTGAGGGTTTTGGGGAATTGTGATGCTTTAAAAAAAAGCAACTTTTCAAAACTCTGATAACAGTAACCACAAAGCTGCTGCATAATTATTTCTGTCGCTGAGACAAAAGGGCTTACAAAAAGTCTTGCAAGGTTGGAATACAGGTGGACAAGTGTCTAACGCTGCACCCAGCCTCCTGCCGTGTTTAGAGGGCAAGTCAAGAAGGAAACAGAATAGAAAAAGATCCTGAATGGATCAATTCAAATGTCCATCTTGTCCAGAGAAGTAATGGCTGTTTGAAAGCAATCATCCCAGAACTTGGCAAAGTTCCAGAATTTGGGAGGAAGCTTTCAGTTTTAAAGGAGAAGGGTAATTGTGGGTTCAGTCCCAACAATTACACATGGTGGAAACAGGGCCGGCGCTAAGTGTTTTTGTGCCCTAGGCGAGGGGGGGCAGGGGGCGACGGGGCGACGGAGTGGCAGGGGGCAGGTATGGGCGCAGGGGGGGCGGGTGGATGGTGACGGGCAGCGGGCGGACGGACAGACAGCGGTGGGCAGCGGGAGGGGGAGCGGGGGGGCGCAGGCTGGCCAGCGCCCCCTCTCCATTTTGGCGCCCTAGGCAACTGCCTAGTTCACCTTAATGGACGTGCAGGCCCTGGGTGGAAACAATCCCAAATGGAGTGGTCCTACCAGCACCTAAAAATTGTAGCGCCTGAAAAAAAAACAGAATGATGCAGGCAGGGACAGGTTGGTTCTCAATGGCACTGATGCTGTCTGGTCACCTGGAAAAGGTGTGAACCTGCTTATCCCTATAGTGGGCCAAACAGCAGGTCAAAAGCCTGTCTGATTACACCCTAATATATACAGGGAGAATATGGGATTATTTCAAGTCCAAGGACATGTGATTGGTCGGCAGTTTTTCCTTTCTGCAAATCTTTCTTCTCCACAGATTGATTTGATACTCATTTATGTCATAATTTAGCTGGTTGTCGTGATATTCTGTTGTAGCACAAGAGAAACCAGAGATTTTTGTGGCACCTTTAAGAGTTACTGGTTTTAACATTTCATGAGCTTTTGTGTCTGTGAAGATTCTGTCATCCAGGGGAGGTTATTTGGAAGTTGAGTCATGGCAACTGGACTTCTTTTCTTGAGAGATCAAAATGTTTTGCTACTTATACAAGCAGCTTTATCAGTCTGAGGAAAGTTAGTGGCGAGGCCTCCAATTTATAGTTCACCTTGATTTCACATCACTCTGGTCTGAGTAGGCTCTTTAGGTGGACAACGGCCTGAATAAGCTCATTAGATGTACAATGGCCTATTCATGCATCTGAAAACGTGTGCAGCTTATAAAAACTAAAACTAGTTAATCTTAAAAGCATTACAAGACTTCTGGTTTCCCCATCTATATTATGTGTGCAGAGATACATCTGTACACACAGAGAAGTTTATGGAGGAAGGAAACTGTATATCACACAAAGCGACTCTCATTTATTTTTGCTGTTCTAAATACAAGCTCAAATACACACTCACGTTCTATGCAGTGTCAAGTAATAATAGTTTCAGGGTACAGATAATCAAAATTTATATTGCCCAACCTTATGCACATCTGCTCTGCACAAATCCCTTCTTTTTCAGTTTAAGGAGGCTTACTTCTAGATATGAAATGTGGCCCTGCAGCCCCCCCTCCCCCAAAGCATTTTCACCCCAGCCATGCTTATTTATTGAACGGTGGATGAAGGAAATAAAACTGACACAAGCAAGCCAGAAAAGCATTTTACAATAACTAAAATGTTATGCTGCGTTTTTAGTCATCAAAAGCCACTTATATACCACCTTATATATCTGCTTGTGTTTGTGTGTGTTGCATTGTTATAGACGTGACCAGCTCTTCGTGACCCCATGTCCATGGAGTTTTCTTGGCAGGAGTACTGGAGTGGTTTGCCAGTTTCCTATTCCAGGTGCCTACAGCACCTGGTATTCCCAAGTGTTAACCAGGGCCGACCCTGCTTAGCTTCCAAAATCAGGTGAGATTGGATGTGCTTAGGACATCTAGGCAGTTCTATATCTGCTTATATGCCACCCCAAAGTGCTTAAAGCATTCTCTAGGCAGTTTACGGTTTAACTGTATGGGCTACACATTCCCCCCCCCCTTCCAATGAGTCAACCACAAACCAGCTACCTGGGATTGAACCCTAGGTTGTGAGCACAGTTTGGGCTGCAGTACCACCGTTTAGCCACTGTGCCATGAGGCTCATCAATATTTTGTAAATTGGTCATTACCCGTCTTATCAATTTAACTTTAAGTATTTAGGGCTGCTCAGTAGGTTACGCAACGAGATGTATTTCTGGTTGTGGATGTGCAGGACTGTGCTATGATTTTACCAACAAAGCAATCCTTTTATAACATCCAAAACCACTAGATAGCGTTATTTCTTCCTCTTAATGTTATTAAATCAACTAAACAGCTAAGTTTAGAAAGGAGAAACATGGGGCTGTCCAGATGACTTTGGACTGCACTTTCTATAATCCTTTACAACTGATGAGCAAAATGAAAGTTGACTACTGTTGACCCAGGAAACTTCTCCCTGTCCAATATTAATAGGAAGAATTTAGTGTTCACGTTACGCTGAATTATAAGCTTATGGGAAATATATATCTGATTGATGTATGTTTTCATACTAACAATGTCTCATTGTGAGGTATCTTTCTTGTAATGTAGAGTTTTTCTGGGTGTCTCGGTCTTGAATATGTCATTAAGATATCTTAGCTTTACAAAATACCTGTTCCTGGAGGATTGGAAAGTAGTGTCCTTTGATGTCAGCAACTAAATTATCTTTCTATGACATCTTGATGTGGTTCCCTCCCCTTTATCAGCTTTCTACTGTTGAAAACGAAAGGAGGAAATGACCACCACAAGGAAGCAGGAAACATTATTCAGGAAATATAATATAAGGCAAGATCTACCCAGAATTGATGAACATCATTTAGGTTGCAGTCCTGTATAATTAGGTGCCCAGTTTAGTACCCTGGAATACGTCTTATAGAATAATGGAGGAACTAAATATTGTAAGAGGTAACATAACAAGAGAAAGCTCCATTGAATACAGTGGGGGCTATTGAGTCTATTTACAAAATCACTCGAACAAAAAAACCCTTCAGTAAAAGAACTCTGGACCTCTGCACACAGCTGTCCTGCTGAAATTAGTCAGGAAATGATTCTGAGATTTGTCTGGGTCATGCACAAAACAGAGGAAAATCTAGGTTTCGACGCTATAATGAGACAAATCTGTCTCTTAGCCAAATAAAATGGAAAAATTGGCTTGTCTTCAATCTCTGGCATATTATATTCAAAATAATAAACAAACAAACAGATTGCAAATTCATTATAACATGGTTGAGGGTAGATTTTTGTCCTTGTTTTAAAATCCCATTGCTCCAAGGAACTCCACAGATATTACGGTTGATTTGTTTATCTGTGGTTCATTTGTAATTTCCAATAGTTTCGTAGCTGATACTCCATTGAAGAACAGCTGAGTATCCTATTTCTCTGAGGAAAACATTCCGAGCAGAAAGTGCTGTTCCAATGAGAGAGCAGTGGGTGATTTTTCAAAAGGCATTGTTCTGTAGTAATTCAGCACTGCCTGCCAGTATTAAACGGTAATATTGTAAGTATTATCTCCAATTCCCAGGATTTTTAAAAAAAGCAATGTGTACACCTCTTTCAGCGTGCTTTTGGTTTTGTGTTGTCCAAGGCTGGCCCACAGTTAATGAAGAGGATAGCCTACCTAAGTACTCAACTCAACCCGACAACACTGTGTTAAGCGTATCTACTTAGAAATAAATCCCAGGAACTTCTGGTCGCTACACACAGGAATAACAAGCAAAGTTTTATTTTGAGAGGAGTTGTGAATAGCAGGAAAGGAAGCTCGAGATCTCTGTGGTGTGAAACTGTTTTATATGCCATCACTTCTTAAAAATCAGGTAAATCAGAACATGGAGGTAATGTTCTAGGTCAGTGATGGCAAACCTTTTAGAGACCGAGCACCCAAACGACGATTCAAAACCCACTAATTTTTTGCAAAGTGCCAGTACAGAAATTTAACCTGAATATTTATTTATTTTGTTTATTTATTGGATTTTTATACCGCCCATCTGGCAGCGAGGTCACTCTGGGTGGTTTACAACAATTAACACATTCAAACAATTTATACAATAAAACCATAAAATAGTAACACAATAAAATAAAAATAAAAATAAAAATAAAAATAATATTAAAGTGACATAAAACAATATATTATTATTAATTTGGCAGGCTAATCACTTAAAAATAAAGATTTAATGGGTGAACACTGAATTGCAATTATATTTGGGGGAATGCCTGCTTAAATAACCAAGTTTTTAATAGTTTTTAAAGGCAGCCAAAGAGGGGGCCAGGCAGATGTCTGGTGGAAGGTTATTCCACAGGTGGGCAACGGCAGAGAAAGCCCTATTTCTTGTTTTTTTCCTTTCGGGCCTCTCGTGGTGTTAGTTGCCTCAAATGCCTAGCCTGAATACAAATGGCTGTGAAGGGGTGATATCAGGTGCCAACAGAAAGTGCTCTGAGTGCCACCTTTGGCACCCGTGCTGTAGGTTTGCCGACACTGATAGGTCTAGGAGCTGACAAGGCATGTGGTAGTGGTGGTATGATTCAATGCTTTCTTCCTCTCCTGAGGCCGGAGGAAAATACCTCCTCAGAAGTGTATCTATCTAGCACCAACCAATAGTTCCCCCCTGCCTCGGAGGTTCGTATTCGTTTTCACAGAGGTCCACCTGTAGCTTTCATCTTGATGTCAAAAGCCCTCGATGATCTATATCTGCCTGTCCTATGGTGGGTTGTGTGATGCCTAGAAGGGTGAGGAGAAAGAGAAAAGTGGTGACAGCCAGAAGGAGAAAAATGTTTGGTACAGTAATCACCTGCTTATTGCGGGGGTGGGGGGTTTAGGGACCCGACCTGACCTGTGATAAAGGAAAATCCGCGATATGCAGATGCTAGGAGAGGTTGGGACTGGGGATGGGGGCCTGTCTGTGGCATCTTATACTTAGGCCTGGTTTCCGGCAAGCCCGAGAGAGAGAGAGAGAGAGAGAGAGAGAGAGAAGGATGGTTACTTTTACGTCCACTCTCGTCCCGGGAGGAAGTTCGTTGCGTGTTGATGTTGGTTGCAGTCACGTGGTCTTCTTACGGTTCTGTCCCTGTTCCTGTGTACTCACGGGCGTGAGGGATGATACTGGCATGACTGTTACTGCACGCCCTCGTTCCGTGATGAGATGTGAAATTCCATGCCTTTGTTCTCTGTTGTTTTTTTCAGCCCGACCTTCCGTTTTTCGATGTTTCGATTCTCTGAAGCCTTGCCTTCAATGCATTACGGAGCTGAGTTTGAGGCATTTGTCTTTTAATCTCTCTGCACTGCGTTGCTTACTCCATAGGGAATATACTGGTGAATGGCAGTTTGCACTCCTGCCACTAGATGGAGAATGGCACGTTGCGGGAGGAGACTGACCTCACGGGCTCTCGTATTGGAACGAGAAGCGAGATGAAGATATTCCCAAGGCCAGGGAAGGGAATCTCTCACCCCGCTTAAATCGCAGTTCAGGGGGCGTGGGCGTGATGAACTCCCTTTGTCCCACAATGGATGTGCAGTTAGATTTCTTCGTGCCAGTCCCCAGCGGGACCACGAACAGTGATGAGATGGACATGAAGTATCAGCCAAGGTGGTAGAAAGAAGAAAAGATAAAAAGAGAGGAAGGGTGGGAGAGTAAGATAATGGATTAGATAATGGGGATAAATGACATAAGTAGTGGGGAGGGCACATGTAGGAAGAAGGGTGGGGGATACCAAAGACAGGAGGTCACAAAAAGAGAGGGAGAGAAAAAGCCGGCAGAGGGAGGGAGGGAGATTTAGAAAGAAAAAGAGAGAAAAAATGGCATAAAGAAAGAGAAAAGGGGAGAAGAGAGGGAAAGAGGGCAGGTAGAAGCAGCAGCGCTCAATTTTGGCTCCAGTCCTGTTAAGCAACCAGAGTGGCTCTCATGAGAGGGAGAAGTTTGTTGTTCCTGTTTTATGGGAATATACTTTTGGAGTTGTTTTTTTGCAACCTCGCATGTTGCCTATAGTAGGTGTGACTAGGAGAGACCTTTCTGGGCTAGGGTGACTGTCAATCTGCCCAACACTAACCAATAGTTCCCTTTTGAATACAAAGAGCGACCCACCTTTGTTGAGAGTCTTTTCTTCTCACTAGAGTCTGTTGAAGTTTGATGTTGAAGGCTGCCATGTTTGCAAGTTTGCAATTTGGTTTATTTACAATTGTAAGTGATAAGAATAAAATTTATCTAAAAAAAATAGTTATTGATTGTTTTTCTTTGTTAATTGCCAATGCACCATTATAAATTATAAATGCACCATTGGTGGTTCATCAAAATTGCCACGCTGAGTTAGTTATATAGCAAAAGGTTTATTAAAGACAGATAGAAATATATCATAGACAGTACAGAACATAGGCAGTACAAAGAATGGGTTAGCTTAGGATCCGAGCACAGCATGGCCTGACGGCCTTGCTGCTCTCTGGACTCTTACAGTAGGTTAGTCTAAGGGATCCTAGGAGCAGCATGGCCAGAGGCCTTGCTGTCCTGGACTCTTACAGTAGGTTAGTCTAAGGGATCCTAGGAGCAGCATGGCCAGAGGCCTTGCTGTCCTGGACTCTTACAGTAGGTTAGTCTAAGGGATCCTAGGAGCAGCATGGCCAGAGGCCTTGCTGTCCTGGACTCTTACAGTAGGTTAGTCTAAGGGATCCTAGGAGCAGCATGGCCAGAGGCCTTGCTGTCCTGGACTCTTACAGTAGGTTAGTCTAAGGGATCCTAGGAGCAGCATGGCCAGAGGCCTTGCTGTCCAGGACTCCGAGTGATGGTTTTCCGTGATCTTTTATACTCTTTCGCATGATGTGGTGACGTATTTTAGTACGCATACAAGTGTTTGTTTATGTTGGCCTATGTCCATCTGGATGCCTCTGGTGCGCCATCCTGTCTCCTGCCTGTAAGAGGTTTTCGCCCACGGGTGTGAAGTGTGCCAAGTTTGTTGGTTCAATTTGACCTTATGCCCTGTGAGCTCATTTGGGTCTATTTTTGATTTTGAGGCATGTTAACCCGTTCCTATCATAAGTAAAGATTTTTTTTATTTTTATTTTTTCCTACTGATGTCTCAAAGTCAGTTACTGAGACTATAAGTGACAGTTAATGAGAGAAAGGGTTGGTCTACACCAGGGAGGGAACTAAAAGTAATTCTCTTCTGTGAATCCTTGCACTTCTGCTGCTCATCTAGAGGAATTTAACCCAGATTCAACACTTGGCCATAGATATCCCATTTGTGCTGACACTTCCTCCCAAAAAGGCATTTCAGATGCCTTATTAACTCGCAACTCTCAGTGTGGACAGGTTAGAGCTGGCTATTTGGGAGGGGGAAGCGTTAATCACCTGGGTTTGGAGTAGTAATTGCAGTTCCATGTACAGCTGACAGAAGGGTAATGACTCTTGTAGTAGTAGTAGTAGTAGCAACAGCAGTAAAAGTAGCAGTAGCAGTAGCAGCAAGCGTTGTAGATAATAATATTGAATAATAATCATAATGCAGCATCATTATCAAACCATCTGGTTTGTGGTGACCCTTTTCAGGGGTTTCCAGGTAAGGAATACTCTGAATTGGTTTATTATTCCCTTCCTCTGGGTGTGCCCTGGGACTCTGCAGCTTGCCCGATGCCACAAAGGCTGGCTCTACTTGCAGACGGCACAGTGGAGGAATTGAACAACCAACCTTCTGGCTCCACAGCCAAATACCTAAACCACTGAGTAGAGATGAGCACAAAACAAAAAAATGGCGTTTCGGTTTTTCGTTTGTCGTTGAGAGGTCTGTTTCAGTTCGTTTCTGTTTGTCGTGAATTTTTGGAAAATTTTTGTTACCATTTTTCGTTTTTTCGTTTGTCATTTCTACCCGCTTTTTGCGCGATTTTTAAAGCATCTCCGTGCGCAGGCATCCCCCAACGCCCCAGACCAGAGGGAAAACACTAAAAAACATGGAAGCTGGCAGAGACACAGTATAGACTAGGTATGCAGGGAGGCTGCAAAGGCAGCGGCGGGTGTTGCCCAGGGTTCAAGGCAGCCACGGAGTGACTGCACTGTGGGGCAAGGGAGGGTACTCACCGAGAGGTACGCAGCACGCACGCACACAGGGAGGCTGCAGGACTGAAGCTAGAGTCGCAGAGACAGCAATCCCACCCTAACTCCCACCAGAGACTGCAAGGAGGACGGGGGGCTGCCAGACCTTTTTATGCCCTCTGTGGCTGCCAGACCTGCCCGCCCAGTCTGCAACCTGGGCATGCTATTGGTTGAACATGATCCCATCACATGGCCTGCCTCCATTTTGTGGCTGGTAGCGACATCTATTTTAAAGGGAAAAGAAAAATACATCGCGATGGGAGAAGACAAAAACAAACGTTTTAAGGACCCCGACCCCCCTGGTAGATATTATCAGACAATATAAATAATTATCACTGCGTTTTTACGGATGTCCAAGGTGTTTTTTAACATTTAAAACAGCTCATTTCATTGCGCATCGCCATTAACGGAAACGAAACGTAACGACCACAATTTTCGTGGTTCTGTTCGTTTCGTTGCATTTTCATCACAATTTTCATTTGTCGTTTCGTTACGTAACGGAAACGACAAACGGTAATGGAAACGAAAAAATGTTCGTTCCGTGCCCATCTCTACCACTGAGCTATCATCAAACATCCTGGTTGCCCTGACTCAGGATGCCTTAAAATGGCATTGTGTTGCATCCCCTGATCCCCATCTTCCAGCCAATAATTTCTTCTCCTTCCTGTGCATCTTTTCCTATTCCTGACATGATCAAAGTGTTCTAGCCATTCTGCATTTTGTCTGCTTCATGATTTCTTGCTCTTTATTCATTCCCTTTAGCAGGTATTCCCTAGTTGCCCACTTGGATCAAAAAGAGGGAGATCCATGACTACGAATCCCACTCACTGGTTAAAGTTGGGAGAGACCTGATGAACCATGACAATGCATCTAGAACATGTTTCTTTCCAAAGGAAAAAAATAAATAAAATAAAAGCATGTACTAGAAAGCCACACAGCTAAATGGCAGATTTGAATCTAACTTGCAGGGTTTTTTTAAAAAATGAATTTCAACACCTGTGGGGAAAGACTGGCATCAGAGAGGAGGGCAAGGGAAAATTCAACCCTTCTGTGGTTCTTAGAAAAATCCTCTGCTGAAGATTTTTCTTTCTTTCTTTCTTTCTTTCTTTCTTTCTTTCTTTCTTTCTTTCTTTCTTTCTTTCTTTCTTTCTTTCTTTCTTTCTTTCTTTCTTTCTTTCTTCCTTCCTTCCTTCCTTCCTTCCTTCCTTCCTTCCTTCTTCTTCTTCTTCTTCTTCTTCTTCTTCTTCTTCTTCTTCTTCTTCTTCTCTCTTTATTTCACTCTTGACTGCACAAATATTTATGTCTTTCTGCTTTTAAAAGCAGGCTAAGGAACATTTGGCATAAGTTTATATGTGAGGGAGGGCACATTCGCCTTTCTAACATGAAACCAAGTGAGAAGAGGGAGATAGTTGTTTTTAATCCTGTGCTAAAATGCTCTTGCGTTTTTAAGTGCCTAGCATGCCTATTTCAGCAATTATATATTTTCAACAATAGCTGTGTGCCACACTGTAATGGGAACAACCGTATTACAGAAAATTGCAGCTAAAAGCAGGCATAGATGCCATCTATAGATAGCCCAAGAGTAGCAGAGAAAACTCCTTAGGGGACAATGCTGAATGTGAGCTTCACAGCACAAGAGCCTCCACCACCTCCCCAAAGTTACAAATTAGCTTGCAGTATTAGGTAATTGGCCCACAGGACCTACGTGTGGCATTTGTCTGAGATCTAATTGAACAGAAGCCTGCCTGAATCACATATCACCAACACAAGTGTGCTTTCAGCTCTGGTGACAGGCTATGAATAACATTCTGTTGTTATCATTGCATTCTACAGTCCTATAAGCCACCTTTCTGGAAGCAATAAACAAAAGACAGCCTTTCTAACACTTGCTGTTAAAAGTTAGATTACTTCTGAAGATAGCAATAAAAGGGAAGATTAATTTTTGGACTACATTCTCCGGAATATCCCAAGCAGTGTGGCCAGTACCTGATTTGCCTGGAGTATTCTGGTTGTTGTAGTACCCCCAAAAGCAAACTTTCTGATGTCTTCATAAGCTAAGCTGCAAGTGATCACCTTACCCCTGTACGTGTTATTGTCAAGGTACATATTTCAAGTATTTGGGACCTTGAGATACCTCCTTGGCAGTAAAAATAAAATTATAATAAATAGACTAATTAACCAAAGGCAAGGATGGCCAATGTCTTTGTTAGATCATTAAAAAACTGTAGACATAAGTTGGCGTTCAACACCATGGGGGGGGGGAACGGCCATCTTCATCAGGCTGTGCACCTCTGGTGACGATTGGCCTTGACGTCTGGCCATTGTTTTCTTCACCGTCCATAGCACAGTGGTACCCATCCTGATGAAGACTGAGATGGGTTGAAAGCTAGCTTCTGTTTGGAATTTTTAGTGGTCTCATAAAAACCCAACTCTTGCCTTTGACTTGGCTTTTAAAAATTGAACTATAGGGTAATTGACTGTTCCACTGTCAGTTCTTGATACTGGACCTCAGCCATAATGCTATGGTAAGTTGTCCACCCAAGCCAAGTGTAAAGGCAAGTAGGAGTCTCTCTCTCTCTCTCTCTCTCTCTCTCTCTCTCTCTCTCTCTCTCTCTCTCTCTCTCTCTCTCTGTGTGTGTGTGTGTGTGTGTGTGTGTGTGTGTGTGTACGTGCGCGCGCGCGCACACACACACACACACACACACACACACACACAGACACATACACCATGGGCACAGTGAAAAGAAGGAGGAATTTACTTTTATGTTTGGCCAAAAGGTGAAGCCAACCAGACACAGCCAACGTACAGTGCATGTCACTGGAGCACCTGGAAAGTGGACTACCAGGTTTCAGGGCACCAACTGAAGTCACAGGGAAATTGTTATTTTGGTTTCTGGCAGGGAGAGACGTCTCAAGACAATTCAGGCAATAGGTCATGCTGTTCGCTTCTTATGTCTTTCAGGTACCTTTAAAATTTGGATACCTCAGGGTAGCACTTTATTGACAGATGATCAGGATACAAGGATTCATGCCAATAGGCACATCCCCGCCCCCCTGACCTCAACAGACTCCTTTTTTGTTGATCCACCCAACATCCAAAACAGACCCCAGTCGCTTGGAACTATGGACAATGTGTTAGGATGAACTTTAGAGACATAACTTTTCCCAAGATTCCATTTAATGTATGATTTTTAAATGTCACAACTTATAATTATAATGTGCCCTTCCTTCCTTCCTTCCTTCCTTCCTTCCTTCCTTCCTTCCTTCCTTCCTTCCTTCCTTCCTTCCTTCCTTCCCACCCAGTCCCCTTGACCAACATTGGCAGATAAATATTAGTCTATCCACAGTGCTGTCCCTGCAGTCCCTTGTCCTACTGCAGCATCATTCTTCCCAGCACTATACGCCTCATGATTGAATGCCCTGCATTAAAAATGTACTTTAGAAGGTGGCCATACATTAAAAGGGGCATCCCAAGGGGGTTGTTATGGCTTTCAGAAGCTGTAAATCCTGCATTTGAGCCTCACCTATTCAGCAAGAAAGGAAGAAAGAGCAAGGTTTAACATTATGGACCTGACTTATTGGGTAGCTGGAAAATGCTTTCAATGTATATTCAGCTTTCCAGCCTGCTCAAGAAGGAACAGAGGGAAGAAGGAAATATATTTATTGCTCTCTTCAAAAGAGTAAATAGGAAGGAATAATTTTTTCAAATATCTGTGCTTTCCAAGGGCAGCTCCCTGATGAAAGAATGCCCCACCCCAAGACAAGTTGGGCTTGAAACACAAGGTTTTTGTTTTGTTAGATGACCAGCAGATACTTTTTTTCTCCTCCAGAACTTCTTACTGGGTGATTTATAGCTGCTGCTTTTCTGAGAGAGCTGTAGTGGGGGAGAAGGGTGAGGTCTGCAGCAGTGCTATCACCAGCATCTGCAGACATTTTTTTCAAGGGGGAAGGAGTGCTGCATAAGTGGAACTTGGGCACACAGGCTGGCCTGCTAGGAAACAATAATGCATCTTTCTGCAGATGACAAAACAATGAGGAAATTCAATATTCTGGGAGGGGCAAACACCTTCTTCCTCTGGAAGCCATAATGTCACTGCATGGTTCATGATCCATGATGCTTTCACAGTCAACTAATTTTAGGATGGCAAGACCAACTCTCTCCTAACTGAGGGAATACTGGGAATTAAAAACAGCTTTTTCCCAAATTCTGTGGCATTTCTTTTGCTTCATTGGGGACGTCTTTGTCCCCAAGAGTCAGTAGGGGGTCTGAAACACCTTCCCAGGGATTCAAGTACTGCAACATAGGCCTCTTTATGTTTTTATTTGTTTTCCGATAGTTTGGCAAAACTGCTACACAAATGGCTTCAAATCATCATCATCATCGTCATCGTCATCATCATCATCATCATCATCATCATCATCATCATCATCACACAGCAGACAAGATAACTACGCTGGATTTTGTATTACAAATCACTAGTCGAACGCTTCCCAAGCGTTTAGGACTACGTGATGTATCAGAGAATTATGTGAGCAGATCCCAGTAAGGTGGCTTTCTGCATTATTATTATTATTATTATTATTATTATTATTATTATTATTATTATTATTATTATTATTATTATTATTATTATTATTATTATCACAGATGTTTTTATTGATTGACTTGATGAAAAATGTGTGTATCTCACAAGCCAGAAGATGCAGTTCTTAAAATAAAGCGCCTTTCTCCCTCAAGCGATCATGTAACTGAAACAGTGTTTCAGAAGTTCTCATCTCCGCTGGCAGCAAGAGGGAAGGAAAATTTGGGTCGGGAGGCGAGCTCAGAGAAAAACATCTTTCTTTTCCTTTTCCCCCCCATCCCATTGCTTCCTCCGTTCCTCTCTCCATCTCTCTCTCTCTCTCTCTCTCTCTCTCACTCACAGGCTCCTCCTCTCTCTGTCACACACACACACACACACACACACTCTCTCTCTCTTTCTCACACACACACACACATCAGACTCCTCCCTCCTTCTCTCTCCCCCTCTCGTTTGCTCTCTCGCTCTCACACACGTTTGCTCTCTTTCTCTCTCCCACCCCCTTTGATCTTTTACTTTCCCCCTGACTCTGTTCATAGATAAGCGGCTTTCCGAGTTCCCACCTTCCCCACTTCGTTTTTTAAAAAGTGCCTTCCTAACCATCGCAAAAAAAGAGAAGCCCCAGAGCTGGTTCCAGGAAACTGCACTTCAGGGGGTGTGGCCAAAGTTTTTATTCAGAAAAACTGGCATGCATGTCCATTCCTGTCTGCTGCTGTGGTGTAACAGAGGGCCTTTTCACACGACCCCTAAGATCCGCTGGCCATTTAAATTCGGACCAGGGATCTTGGGGGTTCGTTGCTCTTTCTGCGTCCCCACCCCTCCGCACTTCCTTGCTCTTGTCTGCGTGAGGGGAGAGAGGAAAAAAGAGAGGAAAAAATGCAGGCTCACCTCCGAAGCTGCCCGGAGCCCCGTCGTTGTCCTGATTCCTTCTCTTCTGTTTGTTTTTTTTGCCTCCCGCCCCAAAGGAGGCAAAACAGCCCCAAAGGGGCGGGAGGCAAAAAAAAAAAAACAGAAGCGAGGAGAGCCCCGCACTCACCAGATTGCTGGGGATTTTCACCCTCCTAGAGCAGGTACAAGAAAAGTGCGCTGGGACGCGCTTAGGTGGGTCATGGTCGCACTTAAGCAAACTCCGGCCAAAGTAAGCTCCGGAGCTGGCAGCCATTTGCTGCGGAGTTTAGGGGTCGTGTACAAAGGGCCAGAGTTGGACTCACAGCATCAAAGGCCCAGGACCTTATGAGCTGCAGCGACTGCGACATCATCTTCAAGCTCACCCGTTCCTTCAGAGTTTAGCTGCAATCCTGGCGAGTAAAAGGGAAACATATAGGCTTGCCAAGGAACTGTGTGTTATGCCAAAGTATTTGAGGGTGGTGTGCTCTGGCATGGACCACTAAGAGTCATCAACTTTGCAAAAAATCTGCTGCACGACAGTAGAGACGCATCAGTCCTGCTGTTTTGCCTGCTTGGACTTTCCTTTTAGGGAAGTGGCTGTGGGGATGGTCCTATTTGAACAGCTGCTTTATTCTATGTACCATAACATCAATATTTTCTGTTTCTCCCTGGTGAAACGGAATGGGGTTCAACAGAGGGAAATGTAGGGTGGTGCATCTAGGTAAAATGAATGAATTGCTCAGATATAGGATGGGAGACACTTGGCTGGAAAATAGTACCTGTGAAAGGGATCTGGGAGTCTTGGTGGAACACAAATTGGGCATGAGTCAGCAGTGTGATGCGGCGGCTAGGAAAGCCAATGTGATTATTGGTTGCATCAACAGAAGCACAGTGTCTACATCACGGGAAGTGATAGTGCCACTCTATTCTGCTCTGGTCAGACCCCACCTGGAGTACTGTGTCCAGTTCTGTGCACCTCAATTTAAAAAGGATGTTGACAATCTTGAATGGGTCCAGAGGAGGGCAACCAAGATGATTGACGGTCTGGAAGAAATGTTTTACGAGGAGTGGCTTAGGGAGCTGGGAATGTTTAGCCTTACAAAAAGAAGACTGAGAGGGGATATGATAGTTATGTTTAAATATTTGAAAGGATGTCAGATTGAAGAAGGGACTGGTTTGTTTTCCATGGCTTCAGAGACTAGGACTCGGGGCAATGGTCTCAAACTACAGGAAAAGAGATTCAATTTTAACATTAGGAAGAACTTCCTGATGGTTCAAGCTGTTCAGCAATTGAATATGTTGCCACGGAGGGTGGTGGAGTCTCCTTCTTTGGAGGTTTTTAAGCAGAGTCTGGATGGCCATCTGTCGGGAATCCTGTGATGGGGGTTCCTGCATGGCAGGGGGTTGAACTAGATAGCCTTTGAGGTCTCTTCCAATTCTATGATTCTATGATTCTATGAAATCTTTGCTGGTCCCAAAGATGGGCAGCCTCAAGACAGCCACCAAATTACTGTCTTCGTTGCCATTTTAAGATCTTCCACAGTGCTAAAGGAAAATTAGCAAATGTCATAATCCATGTAATTATCCTAACACACACCTCTGGTCTCTTTGTCTTCCTTTCTAGCTGTGGTGGTCTTTGCATTCATACTCTGCTGGTTGCCTTTCCACATTGGACGGTACTTGTTCTCCAAATCCTTTGAAGACGGATCCTTGGAAATAGCTGTCATCAGCCAGTACTGCAACTTGGTATCGTTTGTCCTCTTCTACTTAAGTGCTGCCATCAATCCTATCCTATACAACATCATGTCAAAGAAATACCGGAAAGCAGCTTATAGGCTCTTCGGAATCAAGCCACCTAGGAAGAAAAGGCTCTTGGTGACGGAAGGAGGCTCCCGTACTTGGACGGAGTCCAGTCTCATAGAAACATGACAATGTCTGTTGGCTGGGATTGTCACCTGAAGCCATAACGGAAAAGGGAAATATGTTTTCGGGTTAACAGGAATCTGTGTCGTCACTGTGGTTTTTCTCCCCTCCAGCATTCAAACCGGCTGCAATTTCAAAGGCAGAGAGTCGTGGGCATGAAAAACATGCATAGTGATGAGCAGATTAGGAATATGTTGCTGCCAAAGGCTAGGTTAGAGGGTGGGAAAAGACCCGCCATCTGGGAAGTGATCCTGGATAAGCATGCTGGTCTTTTCTTGTATCACCAGGTTGGGCGAAACTAGCATGCTGCTTGGCACGAGATAGCGTGGATAAAGGCTTAAGATCCTTCCCTAATGTAAATTACCTGTCTTGGCTGTCTATGCAGTAGAAGCAGCAGCAGGGGGCAAGACCTCGAGGGTGGGGAGACACAGCACTTCAGTTCCAGGCCTCTTACCATGTGCCCTACCGCATGGTCTTTCAGTTGTGTGTGTGTGTGTGTGTGTGTGTGTGTGTGTGTGTGTGTGTGTGTGTGTGTGTGTGTGTGTGTGTGTGTGTGTGTGTGTGAGAGAGAGAGAGAGAGAGAGAGAGAGAGAGAGAGAGAGAGAGAGAGAGAGAGAGAAGATAGATGGGTGCCTGGAGGAGAATGAGGAATTCTGCCCAGTGCCCAGCAGTCTTACTTCTTCAACCAGCGCTGGATTTCCCTCAGTTTATTGTGTGTGGGGATCTCCTTCATCCATGCTGAGGCTGCGCTGGTGGAAATGGCTCAGGATCCAGCCACCATGGATCTACCCAACACAGTCCCGATTCATAAGGCAGGACACACTTGAGATCTGATTTTCTGTGCTGGGTCTGAGTCTGAAGATCTGAGCACAGAGGAAGTTTCTATAGTTTTAGTGTCACGCATGCATCACTGTCTGGTAGGGTTTAGTCCTACTGGGACTCAAAATCCTTAGTCCTACTAGGATGCAGAAGACTGATCAAAATGGACTGCTTCAAGAGGATAGGAGATCCAGATGGTTCTGGAATGGTTCCTGGGGTTTTTCTGCCACCTTGTCTGAAGCTGCAGAACAGATGAAATACCTTGACTGGTTGATCAAAATCAGTTTTGATCATCCCTTCCTAGAAAAATTGAGCCAAAGTAGCTCTTCTCTGCCGCTACTGCCTGTGCTATGGAAGCGTCTGATGGAAGTCAAGGGTCCATCAAGTTTTGGTCTGCCAGAAGAAAGTAGAGTTCATTTGATTATCCATATATTTTGGTATATTTTGCCTGACACTTTGCAAATAAAAACTATCAAAACCCTTGAACTTGTTCTTACATGTTCGCCGTACTTGATCAAAAATTAATGGATGTAATTTTGGCCGGGGTCTCTCGGCCTGCATTGCATACCTTTCGGTTTCTGCACGGGGACTGGACAGGATCCTTGGAAGGGTGAGGCGCTTTGCTGCAATTTGATTCACAACTTGCATTATGGCTGAGTTTGCAATCAGTAATCACACAGGGACTGTGGATTGATTTGGAAGTTCAGTGTTCACACTTGAGATGATGCAATTCACATCTCTATCAACAGCTTTCTTCCTCTGATGCCACCTCTGCCAAACATTTTGTGGTTCGTTGTCAAGCCGCTTGGGTTTCCAGAAAAGGTTCTCAATTTCAGTGGCAGGGGTGGGGGTGGGAATCACACACCACAGGAACGTTTTTTATTTCATCTGGGTTATTTCTCTTTTGTTCATTAAAATATATATCATCCAGATGTGATCTAGCACTAAACTTTTATATCAGAAGATGACTGGGTGGAAACAATGCAAGGGTCAGTGTTCCCCCAATCCTGAATATCATGCCTCAACTGCCTACATTGCTAAAACACCATCCACAGGCACTCCCCACTCATCTTTACAAGAAGAAACCAAGAGATCATAGAGGAAACAGTCTGTTCAAATAGTTTCAACCTGGAAAAAAAAGGTAGAGGCTCCAAGCAGCTTGTTGGGAGGGGGGAAAGGGCTGGCTGGAACACATCAAAACAGCCTTTGTTTCATGTAATTAGCAATCCCCCTCAAAACAAAACAAGAACAAAAACAAATACTTTGAGATCCGTGATCAAACTGTGGCAAATCCCATATTATTTGATCACACAGCCCATATTTACGTCACCATTGCCTTTTCTTGTTCATTAGAGGAGCTGGGTGGGTTAGCACTGCAATAAACATGTTTTCAGTGAGGGGGGCCCTTTCGTGTCTAAAAGGGGCAATAGTGGGACCAACGGCAAAAGATAAAAAAACAAGAGTAAAAACTTGTAATGGGCTTTTAGAATGGAAATGGCAGCATCAGTAAAAGCAATGGTTATTGTGTTACCATAAGAACAGCCTTGCTGGAACAGGCCACGGCCCATCCAGTCCAGCATTCTGTCTCACACAGCGGCTCATCATTTGCTTCAGAGTAATCCCAAGCAGATATCTTCACCTGCTTATGATTCCCCGCAAATGACATTGAGAGTTATCCTGCCTATCTCTCCAACCCAGAGGTTGTCCTTAGGCATCCATAATGATAGCCTTTGATACCCTTGTTTTCCATGAACTTGTCCAATCCTTTCTTAAAGCCGTCAAGGCTGACAGCTGTCACCACTTCCTCTGACCGGGAGTTCCATAGACCAGTGATCCTCTTATTTGTTTGAGATCTAGCACCCCAAAGTTTCATGGAGTGCCCCTGATAAGAATTAATAAATATGAGAATAAAGCCAAAAATTATTATGAACTATATCCAAGGGTTAAACCCAACTGTGGGTGTTAGGTTCATCTCTCTAAAGGTCTCATTGACACAGCCAAGAGGCTGGCATAAACACAAAAAAAGATAAAATATGAAGATGCCAGCCTGTAGAGTGTAACAAATATTTGTGGTTAACTAAAATAGAGCCAACAGGGAAGCGAAGACAACACAAGGTCACATGACATACGTGGGCACCATCTTGTAGGCGCCACAAGCGCCATTTTGTTAACAGCAACACACGGCAGAGAGCCAAGCAATGGGAAAACAACCTCGAACTAAGAAATAAACAAAAGCCATTTCTAAGAATCATAGCAATTTGCCAGGTGTGATCTAAGAAAACATTACGCATGATATACGTAAGCTGCGGTTACAGAAAGGTATAAAAAGAGACCACTCTGGGAGAGCCGCAGCAGCAGAGTCTCGGGTCTGTGGCCCAGATTATGCTGTGATGGAGCTCCCACTAATACCTTGGTTGTGTGTTGCTTGTCTTGTGTGTGTGTGATACTTGTCTTCTATAACTATATATTGCCTATAACTCTGTGCTCCTATACCTGTTCTTATATCTGTCTAATAAACTGAATAAACTAATCCCTTGCGTGGCAGTTTCATGAGAACCACCAAAATCTATCACCCCCTAGTTCTAGTGCTGTAGTGTATCACGTAAAATCACTTTTTAGTTATAACTGTATTCAAGAATGTGGCTAAATCTGGAGTATTAACATGTATAGGTTGAAATCCAATAGTACGTCACAACTGGTGTATGCCTACTCACTCAATGGAACTTACAAATCACCAGTGATTCAATAAGACTAATCTAGATGTTACTTACCATAGGATTTCAGGCAGTATGCACCAATAATCTATGGTCCTTATTTAATCCGTTAGGAGTAGGTTGGAATCTGGAAATATAGCCATTTGTTCAGAAACAGCCAAAAGTATAACTATAAAATTGTTTTCCTTGACACAGTTGCACCTCTGTGTATCTTTTCATTGAGTGATCTTTTACTTTTGATCCAGTTCTGCAAAGAGCCTACAGTTTATGAAAGTGGGATGTTGTACTTCTGTGCCTACAAATCAAACCACCAGGAAATGGTCCCATATTGCCGCACAATATTATGCTGGCATTGCCAGTAGGAAAACGGAGGTCCCACTTTACACAGCAAAGGGAAGCTCAATTTTTGACAGCATCAATGGCATCAGTCATGATGGTCTACACAGGATACCCTCGTGTGCTTTCTCCCTTTCACAAAGTGACAACATGCAAGTGGGGAAAAATTCAGACTCGCCGAAACACAAATCAGTTCGGGGATGTTTTCCAACATGTTTGGCTGTTGATCCATTTCCAGGCACAATTCAAAGTGCTGATTTAAATCTATAAAGTCTTAAATTTAAATGCAAATTATCTCAAGGAGTACATCTCCCTTTATCATAGAATCATAGAGTTGGAAGAGACCTCAAGGGCCATCTAGTCCAACCCCATGCCATGCAGGAACCCCCACCACAGGACTCCCGAAAGATGGCAATCCAGCCTTTGCTTAAAAACCTCCAAAGAAGGAGACTCCGCCACCCTCCATGGCAGCATATTCAATTGCCGAACAGCTCTAACTGCTTGTGCACTATGATAATCAGGGAGGCCCTTCTCTCAGTCCCATTGTCTTCACAGGTATGTTGGGTGGGGACATAAGAGAAGGTCTTTTTTGCTGCCGCTCCCGGACCCTGGAGCTCCCTCCCATGGGAGGCCAGGCTGGTCCCATCTTTGCCATCTTTCTGCAAGCAGACAAGGTCTTTCTCTTCAGGCAGGCTTTCCCTTAATGGCTGTCGGTCTGACCACAGTATATAAATGGATTGTTCCGCCTTACTGCTTTGTATCCCACCTTCCCTCTAAGCTGGGCACTCACCCAGAACTCCATCAGGGCTGTGCCTGGGCAGCCAGCATCCTAGTTTGTTTACTCCCGATTCTGAATGAAGCCTTGCTCACCCTCCCCCCCCCCACCCCCTGTGCACAGGGAGGAGTTCCCACACAGCAGGGCATTAAATTAGAGGGATCATTTATCTGTTTTGGATGTTGAGTCCACCCCCCCCCAAAAAAAAATTTAAAGTAGTATTTGTTGGGTTCTTTTGTAATATTCATATACTTGCTGTTTTTAGCTTTAAAAATGTATTACACGACCCCTAAGATCCGCTGGCCACTTCAATTCGGACCAGAGATCTTGGGGGTTCGTCGCTCTTCCTGTGTTCCCACCCCCTCCGCACTTCCTTGCTCCTGTCTGCGTGAGGAGAGGGAGAAAAAAAGGGAGAAAAAACGCAGGCTCACCTCAGTCTGCCGGTGGAAGCCGCCCGGAGCCCCGTCGTCATCATGATTCCTGTCTCTTAAAGGGGCGGCGGGGAAAAAAACAAACACAAGGAGAGGAGAGCCCGGCACTCACTACTTTACATCCGCATCAGAATTTTTTCAGCTCCGGAGAGCAGGTACTTGAAAAGTGCGCTGGGATGCGCTTAGGTGGGCGTGGTCGCACTTAATTTTTTGTAAACTCCGGAGCTGGTGGGGAAACAATTTAAAGCTCCGGATCTGGGAGCCATTTGCCGCGGATTTTAGGGGTCGTGTGAAAAGGCCCAGGTCCCTTTAAAGAATAAAAGCAAAGCAAAAACATTTTGGAGAGAGGGAGAGACAGAGAACAGAATGCCCCCTCTCCCAACCACCCAACTGCAGAATGCTTGCATAAATAGAAATGTCTGCCTGACAGTCAAAGGACAAGAAGGAAGGATTCCAGCTGTAACCCGCAGAACTTGTTGCAGGGAATTTTGGCTGTCAAATCCTGAACACTGCTCCCCTTTCCATGTGGGACCCAAGCCTAAACTGGCCTAAGCCCTCATTCTGTTCAAGCTTGACAAAAACCTCTAGCTTCTAATCATAGAGGCATAGAATTCTAGCACACTGGAAGGGTCACCCATCCCATCCCATTGCTTTTGCAGAAAATGCACAGCCAAAACATCCCTTGTAGGTGGCCGTCCAACCTCTGCTTAAAAATATCCATTTAAGGAGACCTAACCACCCACCAAGGCAGTGGATTCTGTCGTTGAACATCTCAGTATTAGAAAGTTGCTCCTAATCTTTTGTTGATGCCTCTTCCCTTGTAATTTGAATTCGTTACTTTGGGGCCTAGCCTCTTGAACTAAACAAACAAACAATCCACCAAAGCTGCTTGATCTTTCCATATGACAACCTTCCAGATCCATAAAGACGGCTGTCATTATTCTCTCTCTCTGTCTTCTCCTCTCCAGGTGAAACATGCGACCCCCCCCATCTTTCTTCGTAGGGCTTGGATTTTTATAAAAAGGACTATTAAGCGGTGTGTGTGTGTGTGTGTGTGTGTGTGTGTGTGTGTGTGTACTATATACTGGTTAGTTGTATTTGGAGGAAGAAGTGGAATATATTTTCAAAAAATTACCTGCTCTTGAGTATATTACCAGAGCTGGATGGTCATGACCACATCAGAGGAGTCCTATTCAGATGAGGACCTGGTGCCTGAAGAACCAGAATACTAAAAGACATGAGTAGATCAGGATGCAGAAGGAACCAGAGCCTCTAACGCAGTGGTTCTCAACCTTCCTAATGCCGTGACCCTTTAATACAGTTCCTCATGTTGTGGTGACCCCTTGCCCTGCTTGGAAATGGCCACAAGCCCCTTTTGTCAGGCCACTGATACAGGTGCCATAGAGAACTGCCCTCTACAGGCACCCTCAGGCAATCATAGCCTCCGGTGCCATTGACTGACATCCCCTCCAACCTATCAAGCTGTAACTAACTCTTTCCCCCTTCCTCCCCTTCTCCTCCGTTTGTGCCTTTTTCTTCACTGGCTCATGGCGACCCCTGTGAAATGTTCGCTCGACCCCCAAAGGGGTCCCAACCCCCAGGTTGGGAACTACTGCTATAACGGTACAATGGAGAATCCCACCTTCTCTAAATTCAGTAACAGACTCTGAAGCAGAGTTATTGCCAAACTCTTGAAAGCAGAGGCTCTTAAAGAAGCAGAACAGAATGGTCCTGCTTAGAAGGAATTCAAGGTTTCACCAGTGGCAATACTGTATTTCAGATGCATGCAAGGGAGTAACTGTAATTCCTTGCCAACCTCATAAAACAGGATCTCCTAGCAGAACTTTTGGTTCACCTGCCATGGTGTTCATATTTAAAGGACATATTTAAAAGGCTTGCCTACAAGTTTCTGTACAGTTCTAGTTATCAAAGAACCTTGACAGGGCTGGCAGGAAAAAATTGCAAAGGAGATTGGCATAGCAACAATGACAATGGAGGAGAGCGTCCAGGCGTTCAACATATAAATGATTTAGTATTTAACAGCCATAGAGTATTATATGTGGACAAAGGCAATAAAATGTGCCTAAATGTAGAATTCTGTGTGTACACACACACACACACACACACACACACACACACACACACAGAGAGAGAGAGAGAGAGAGAGAGAGAGAGAGAGAGAGAGAGAGAGAGAGAGAGAGAGAGAGTCATAATCATTAACAAGACAGTAGAGGTCTCATCCAGATTCACTACCTAGCATAAGTTATGTTTTGCAAGGGTCATTAATTCTTAGAGATTCATTTAGTAAGGTAAGGAGAAAAAAAGGAAGTGATTTGGAGTGATGGAAAAGAAGCACTTAATGCCACAAAGAGTGGAATATATTGCCTTATGCCTTTAAGCAAACAGAAGACTTCTCTTTTAGCTTTCAGACCCCTTGAGGTAGCTCAGGGTAGCTATGAATCATTTTTAGAAAAAGTTTTCAGGCTTACATTTCCTTAGCCATGATTTTTTTTTTTAAAAAAAAACCGATGACTAAGGGACAGATGGGCAGGTTCAAATCCAATTATTGGAAAAATAAAATCTGAGTGGCTAGTGCAACATACTGTATTTCCAAATTAATAGTGGACCCTGCCACTCAAAGCCCCATCCCTGGTTCTAAGAATAAATTTGTCATTAAATTTAAAGAGAGAGAGAGATTGGGAATTGAGATCTGAATAGTGAAGTACATTGTTTCCTTTGCTGAGCCTACTCACATTTTCTTATCCCAATATTGTGCTTGCAATTCTAGGATGCCAAACTAGCCGCACCACTCACCATCAGGGACAAACATTTGCATCTGGGTGTTGTGACCTCTCGTGTGCAGGGGCATCAGAAATGATAAGGTCCCAGTGGAATTGTTTGAACCTCTTGAAACTAGATGGAATAAAAAACATGGGGAAAGGGATCTACACCCTTCTCTGACCCCGCTAGTAGAGTGGAGAACTTTTCCTCTCTGTGGAAGTTCTCCATATGGTTTGGAACTCAACAATAAAGGCAGTGTTCCACTTCATGTGTTGTTGCTATGTTTGGCTATAAAATCTTGAATAGCAGTTTGTTTGCATGGGAAATTAATAGATTTACTGATCTCTAAAGTATATTTTCTTTATAATTGGATTATATATTTCCAATCTGTGGAGTCCCCCCCCCAATATCTTTTTGGTACATTCTTTGTAGAATTTTGATAGATTAAGTCTCTGCAGCTTGACAGGGCTCTGTTGGTACTTGATCCATTCCTGGTGATTTATTTTATTAAAATGCTTTGAGAGCAGCTTTCACTTTCCTTTCTAAACCTGAAGGTTCCTCAGAAGAAAAAATTATTTAATTTCTCTATTGTCCATCTGGTGATATCCATGTATACAATCAGATGCTAGGTTGGCAGCAGCAGATATTCATGAAACAAATGGTTGAATTCACAAATGAGCAACTTTGCACCAATTAATTTTATTTAGGTTTGTGTCTCCCCTGTTTCTCTTCCACTCTGCATCACTACATGATCCTGATCCCTGTCCTTCATAGGCACAGCCAATATTCAAAGTTTAAAAAGCCTGAAACACAGAAGATACTGAGATAACATGAAGAATAGCTATATCATTAACACTTTTAATCTATTGAAATTTAACATTCCTCCAAAATAGAACTAAAAAACCAACAATGTGTTCATTATCTGCAATTTAGGAAGTATTAGCCTAGTCTGTCTTGGCACACATATATGCCATCTTTTCTATTAAAAATATACCAAGCAATGCACAGTAAGATTTATTTGCAAAAAGTAACCCCAAGTACATCTGTGTGTGACATGCTCAAAACCAATCTCATCTGTGTGTGACATGCTCAAAACCAATCTCTTCTGTGAGAATATAACATATAATTGAGTTCAAATTGTACTGGCCAAGACTGATGGCTCAAACCGGCGTTTACCCTGACAACAGGCTTTTGCTTTGTACTTGCTTGAATGTACATAAACATTCATCCCCAAGGCCTCAGCCTGAAAGAGAAAACTACCTTTAAAATACGAGTCTGACCGAGAAGGAAGTACAATCCATTCACTTATTTTCTGTGCTATTGATTTTCACATTGTTACTGGCTTATATTGACATAAAAGCTGAAACACGCATTCCTCCCTGCTGTTTTTCACTGTACACAGAAATAGATTCAAAGGAACAAAGAAGGCAGGAAAGGGGCAAAGAACATGTGGCATAAAAGTGTGGTCTAAAGATCATATTGATAAATAGTTTCAGCTCCTTCTTATATAACAGAAGGGAAGAAAGGGCTGGTCACCATCATGTTCCCTGTTGATTTAAGTGAACATTGGTTTACATCTAAGGTTAATACAGCTGGGCCCGGACAAGCCCCTCCCCCCCTTAGTGAACAGACTCCCTTCTTCACTGCTGCAACCTGTCTATTCACCAGGCTCTTAGCCTGGGATGGAACTTGGAACCAATGCAGTAAGAAAAAAGCAGTGTGTGCAAGAAGCAAAACCAACAGCTGCCACTCCCTGCTTGCTTCCGAGTCCCTTGCCTGCCAACTGAACCCATCAATGGTGCGTAAGAAGCAGTGGAAGTTGGAGAGCCTTGGGAATGTTACTTTTTAAGACGACAACCCCTCCACGGAACCCCTCCCTGACAACTTTCCTGTCCAAGAATGTGCCCATCTTGTTTGGGAGGACTTAGGGAGCCTTAAGTTGAAAACAAGCACATTGTCACACTACGGGTAAGGTCCACTCTACCTGCTGGAGCTTTCCAGGGAATAGTGAAGCAAGTATTGTGCCTCCCTCCCCCAAATTGATACCTTCCTCACAGTGAAAAGAGAAGGTCAGGGGGCAAGCAATCCCTTCTATTTCCCTCCCCCCCCCCAAGCCAGTTGTTCTGTGGGACATGGCTTTGACACTCCAAGGCAGGGGCTGCTTCCCTGCTCTTTAAAAGCAGTTCCTTGCACAGGACTCAGTCACATGCACCTGTAACAATGAAATGGTACCTACCCGCCCCCCACCGACACACCTGGGGAGTGTGTTTGCCCACTTCCCCTCCCCTCCTGCCACCGGAGGAGACCTTCCAAAGCCCTAGGGAAGAGAGCCCCCCTCCCGCTATGAATCCTGCCCTCTCAGGTGCCCAGGCAGGACCATTGGTCCTCAGGACAGGCCGATGAGACAGCTGACAGAGTGCCTATTGACCCTGGGACTTCTGTTGGGGCTGCTGTGGAGCCAGGGCCTCACTGTGGTTGAGATCAGCGGCTGTGGAAGCTCCTCCCGCCCCCTCCAGATCCTCTTTCCTCCTAGAATTGTGCCAGGCAGTGCATGCATGTGGGGTCACTGGTTAGCTTCTGGGAGGGGCCTGCTCTTCCCTACTCTCTCCCCCCTCAGGCGCCTTCTGTGAAGCCCTAAATTTTAGTTTCACAGTATACTAAAAAATGGCCAAATTTTAGTTTTAATTTTACAGCATTTTAAAAAAAGGGTCATATTCCTAACTGGGAATTTACCCCCGTTTAAGTAAAATTATGCAAATTGCAGAGGTGAATTGCCACTAATTGACCACTCGCATTCCTGGTGGATCTCCAAGTCATGCGACGGACAATCAATACGAATGGCAAATTGTTAATTAGTGACACTAACATACCAGTTTGTGTGTGTTGCGTCGTTGTCATTACCGACCCTTCGTGACCCCATGTCCATGGAGTTTTCGTGGCAGAAATACTGGAGTGGTTTGCCAGTTCCTACTCCAGGCGCCTACAGCACCTGGTATTCCCTGGTGGTCTCCCATCCAAGTACTAACCAGGGCCGACCCTGCTTAGCTTCCGAAATCAGGCAAGATCGGATGAGCTTAGGGCATCTAGGCAGCTAACATACCAGTTTATGCTGCTGTAAATCTCCAACACAGTTTTGTCGAGTTCCTGTTTGAGATAGCAGATGAATAGCTTATTGCAGCATTCCTCATAGGCCTAATGAGGACAGCAGGCCAAGTTTAGTGATACAGCAGGTTCTCATTGACTCTAGTATCAGTGATGAGGACCAGGGAGGCAACCTGGTTTCCTCCAGCCATTTTGGATTAAAACCCCCCACATTTGTGACCATAGGCTATAGCAGTAGCTGGTCTCTTATGTGGTTTTCCTCACAAACCCACAAAAGCTAGTATCAGCTCAAAGTATCTTAAGCCAGACACCAGACCTTAAAGATGCCCCACCTCAGCTAAGCGCTTACGTAGTGTTGAATCTTACAGATATACCCCACACTGGGAACTGTTGGTGATGGGAAATTCAGCCTCATTATCCCTGATCCTTCTGCCCCTTCAGTCCTAAACCTGGCCTTGAAAGCACTCAACTACTGCATATCTGTGTGGCAGGAAAAACATGACTAGTCCTTCAAAAATGGCAGCTAGCTGTTTTCTTTAACATAGAGCCTCTGAGTACTGTACTAACATAAGAAATTTACTGGCAGGACTTCTAGAAATTTACAATCATTCTGTACTTTGCGGTGTGCTTATTGTGTGTTTGAGTACATGCATGCACTATAACTAGGGCCTGCTTGAGGTAGATAATATGTGTGGACAAGGTCCATGGGAGCACCACCAGTTCCCTTTAAGTCAATGCACAAACCAGGTGTTTTTGGACTCCCATTCCCAGAAACCCCAAGCAGGCCAGCTGGTGGTTAAGGCACTCCAAGGACACCTGGGATACCCCAGGTTGAGAACCACCATTCTACACCCATCAGGACCCACACCTCTCACAGCTGTGAGGTGTGCTGAGCCAGAATTTGCTTTTTAAACAAGTTGCATGGAAAGCACACACCTTATTTCATAAACAGATTATGAACTTCCTAACTGCTGATCCAACCCCATCTCTCCTGTACTCCATGGCAATGAAGATTGGAATACAATGGACCCTTGTATAACAAATGGTTTGTATAACATAAAATTTGTACAACATAAAAGAAATTCAGAGATAGGGGAAATTTGCTTAATATAATTGCCTATGGGGCAAATCTGTACAACATAAAATGGGGTCACTCTGTTTTCAATGCATTCCTATGGGAAATTTGTATAAAGGAAAATTTGCTTAACATAATTTCATTTGGAACAAATTAATTCCTTTATACAAAGTACCACTGTACTGTACTCTTGATAGGAAGTCCCCAATATAGAGCAATTCAAAAGGGAGGATTATGATAGGTAGATAATAGCACTGTAGAAGGAGTCTTGCAATCAAGAAAGAATTAAAACATTTATTGGGCATAAATATATTACATATACACTACAGATACAGTTACATACATAGCGTAATATTTGCAAAAAACTATACATTAAATTGGTATGGCAGTTTTAATAGAATGCATATGAAATTGTTAAAATTTACAATACAAGAAACCATGATTATTTCTTTCAAAGTTGAAAAGCTTGGAATGTATGTCCTATAAGTGAGGTAAAAAAAAAACCCAAAAGAAAAAAACCATTTATTTATTTATTTTTGAATTTAAAGAACTGTGCAAGGAAAATGTTCAGAAACATTCAGTTTAGGGCACTTTTTCCATCAAAACAGTGAATACTGATTTACTGTTGCTGACAAAACAGGATTAGAAAACTACAACATTTCAAGTTCATAAAGGACGAAGGCAGATCAATATAAAAATGTTTCTTTTCCTTTTAAATAGTTTCTTAAAATATTTTCCCCACTTTGTATTTTTACAATTTCTTTATAGTCTACTCTAGGCAGGATTAGGGGATGGGGTGGGAGAGGTTTGTCGTACACCGCTGATATTCATTAGGGAATACAGAGGGGAATACAAAGCAATAAGCAAAGTTATTGTCGATTGCTCTTCATGAAACTAGAAACAGGAATGGTTTGAATTTGTAACACTTCTATTGTATGGCTCTGTTAGAAGTTAATTCTACAGACTCTCCACAGCAAAAATGGCAGTGTAGGCAAGGTAACCACCACTAATTGGATTTGACATGATTTGATTTATGGGTGGGGGGGTTTAGGTGGGTGGGGGTTAGGTGGGAAAAGGAGACACCGGGTTCTAAAACTACAATAATATGCAAAACAGTAAATGTTTTCTTGATAACAAAGTTTTTTAAACTTTACTTCTCATTATCTCTCCTGTAAAATTACTCCCTGTGTAAGGGTTGTTGAACAGAAACTCCCACCATCGGTCAACGCTGGCTGGAGCTGAAGGGAGCTGTGATCCAACGACATCTGAAAGGCCACACATCCTTTGCTTCCAGACTCAGATCCAAAGTAACAGAGCAAGAGTCTGCTGGATGCACAGACCTCCCTCACTGCCAGCAGAGAGGAAAGTCTGGCCACAGAGATGTAGGTTTGGCCACAGAGTTGGAGAGACTCCTTCTCTGGGCAGGGACAGAACTTTCTGACCTTGAGACTGCTCCTTTGGTCATGTCCTATTCACAGTGGAGCCAAAAGGATGCTGTTTGGAGGCACACTGGAGGCAACTGAGGGTGCAAAGGCAGATCCTTTGTTCTCTCCTTCCCTCAGCATGCCCCCAAATTGAGCTAAAAACTAACTTCTGACAGTAATCACAATTACTCTTCCTATTGCACACAAGGGGATAGGAAAACCAGTGGGGAACCAGCTGCCCCCCCCCCCCAACTCTTACCCTGAGCAGCCAGTGTTTTGGAAATAATGGCGGCTCTTGGCCTGGTGGCAGAATCGATTTGCTCACCTGTTTATGTATTAATCCTATTCATGTCATTCAGAAATCAGGCACGCTTAATTTAAGAAGTACTGATTTCAACAGGGTCAACACATGACTAACTTGAATTGGCGTCCTAGCCTGAAACGCCTACATCCAAATCTGCAGAGCACCTAACAAATGTTTCAGTAGTGCATTTCCCCTTGTTGAAAATTGTTGCGTAGGATTTTTTTTAAAAAAACATGTTTTACTGTAGTGGAGCGACAAAAGCAGGCCATGTATTTCAAGATGGTGGTAGATGGTAGGGAATCTCTATAATTTTTTTGGGGGGGGAGGTTCGCAGTGGTCAACTATGAAACATACTGACCCTGAGCCAAAGAATTTTAGCTGAACCATTAGAACCAATGAAAAGTTACCAACTTTTCCTATTAACTGCAATGAGATTTCAGCATTATTAACATCCCCTCCCCCCACCCACCGAAATATAGTAGTCACCCACCCAAATGACCTTTATGGGACATTTCTGTTTCAGGTTATGCAAGCTTACATTTATAGAGGAATGAGTTTAAATTAAAAACAACGACTGGAATACAACACCACTAAGACCATTTGACAAGCCGTGCCATTGGCTAAAGTGAAGGAGGAAAGAGTTAGCACAACACCGTTAGTTTGCTAAGCAAACGTATAAACTAACAAGAATAACAAAATACAGAACCTTTGTACTAGTTTGCTACATCTAGAGAGGCACAGAGAATAATTCATCAGTCTCAGAATATTCTTCCAAGAGATGGTTACGTTTCTTTTCTTTCTTTCTTTTTGGCTACATGTAAACTTTTCAGCCAAGAGTGCAGGTGGAACAGCTCTGTTGCTAGAGAAAACCCATAGACTGAATGGACATCATCCAGCACAATGCTTGGCTTATGATGCCAATTTTGGGTGGGTTCTTTTTTTATCTTTAAAAAAATTTTTTTTGGCAATTAATATACTAAGATACTCCCATTTTTAAAACATACAAGAAACTGTAAGAAGATTAATAGTACTAGGAATGCTTCTGGGGATAAAACATTTTACCTACATAACACTTAGATAAAACAAAACAGGAATATAACATGCTACAAGGGAAGGGGGAATTTAGTACATAAGTACACTTTTTGTGTTTATTTTTTTTTTACAATAAATAATAAGATTGCACTGTAATTGGCATTTAAAGTACTGTATGCAGTATATAGTATAAATAAATCTAAGGAAACAATAATGCTGGTTGCCCCATTACTTTGGTTATGGGAAGATATGCAAGAGCGTACAGGAGCCTGTATCATAGCAAACACAGAGGACAAAAGAGCTGTGATCCAAACAAAACCAAAAGTAGCAAAAATATATGGTCTGTGTTGTGTAAAAGCTGATGGGATATGCCAAGTGTAGGGGACAGCTCTTTGGAACCTCTCCTGACCATGCACTACCACCCCAGCCCAGGACTTACCCCATGGAAATCCTTTTGGGTAAGCTCGACAGAAATGAACGAGGAGAGATGCCCAGTGAAATGCTTCTCTTGCTCACTGTATTAGTGCACACATGCAGGATGGTTCTGGCAGATTGCACCCTTGTGTCTGTTGCACTCTTTTGGAAATTACTTGCACCTCCTGCTCATCAATATCCCTGAGGCACTTGAACACGGGTGACATTATATAAATAACTCAATGACTCGACGTTTGTTTGTTTTTTCCCCAAGAAAGGATGATCAAGGATGTTTTCATGGACTGATATGCACATTTTGGCCACTGAAGTGAAAACAGACACAATGTCCCTAGAAGAAAATGAAACTGAACTTGCAATGGGTCGTGGATCTTGCAATGAGCATGTTAGTTCAAGGCTGGAGCTAGATATTAGGGAGTACACAAGGCTGCCCCTGAAAGCAGTAGCTGCACACCACCTCCTATTCCTCTCTTCTTATGTAATGTTGACCAGTACAATACACATGAACTTGAGATCAATGCATTGCAACATCCCAGTTCCTCAACACCAGCCCTGCAAGCAGTAGCTTCTGAAGCTGAATGGTACTAAAGGATGCCTTGCCGTTAGAGATGGACACAAACCCAGTTTGTAGGTTCAACCTAATTCATAAAGATGGCAGTGCAGGTGCTCCTGATTCCCTCCTCTGCCTCAATCAGTCACTCTCCAGGCCCAGAGTGTCTGCTCCCTCGACCTCTGTGGCTAATCTCCCAGTCAGGAGCAAGAGCACAGACTTTTCTGCCCTCACCCTTTTGTTTGAAGGGTAAATCAGCCAAGAGGACGGGACAGAGAAGCCTGTGTTGTTAGTGGGGTTTGAAGATCAGCTGAGGAGGTGGAGGAGAGAAAAAAAACCACATATTGCATGGTGAGTATCTGATTAACCCAGGATGGAGGTGGGGGGGGGGGACAGCAGCACCTGCCCTGCTGTCTTTCAAACTGGGATGAACCTATGAACCAGGTTTGTGCCCCTCTCTACTTGCCATGCACAGACCTCATGTTCTACGTCTTCTAACAGTGTTTTGACAACCAAGGAGAAGAAAATAAGAAGAGATGCAGGAGCTGATACTGTTTTCAGCAGCAGCACCAACACATCCTCAGGAACATCTAGTACCTAAGGTCAGCTTAAAAAGTTACTTTTTAGACTACAGCACCTAGAATCCATGAGCTCACAATGCCTGTGGCATTGCTGGATGAGCACATTTGGACTGCAGCCCAAAAGACTAACTTTTCCGAACTCTGCCTAAACTGTCTCCTAATCATTTTATCCCAGTTTTGCCAAAGGTGAACTACAGATAGGCTTCTTTTTTTTCACCATAAGCAACTGATCAAAAGATTACTCGCGTCAAAAGGTAATAATATAAATAGCAAAGGCAGCAAGCTTTCACCAGTTCTAAACATATAAATCAAGATGAATATACAAAAATCTAGTGATTAGATTAAAAGTAAGTTTATATACAAAGGCAAACAAACAAGTTAAAAGCAGCTTTAAAAAAACAGCTGGACATGGGAGTAACTATTGCACAATGCCCTCTTAAAATTACGGCTATAAAATAAAGAAAATAGTAGAAACTAATGCTTTGTCATTCATAAAATAACCTAGCTAAAACATTTGTTATACAATGGTAGTATAGGAGAGAACACTCTCAGGATGCTGAATGAAAGTTTATTAAAAGAGCCCAACGTGTTTCGGCCCGAATGGCCTTCTTCAGGGACTTTTTCACTATAGAAAAGGGTAACATTTAAAAGACATAGGGTCAGAGTATTCTATATACGAACAACAAACAAAAACATTACTTATCAAATGCATAATTAACACGTAGAATACTGAAACAGTATACATAATGGTCAATGTGGAAAACACTAAGTATTATAGGGATACTTTGTAAGCGGGCTGACCTGCTGTCTCAGACCACTAGCTATCTGGCACTCATAGCATTCTAGGCTTTTTTCAAATATGCTGTTCTAAGGAAACAGCACCCTGAGAGTATTCTCTCCTATACTACCATTGTCTGTGGATGCTCCAGTCTTTTTACATTTGTTATACAGGCATTTCATAGAGAGCAAACAGTTGGAACAGATACATCATCATTATTATTATTTTTAAAAAAAGACTTCATGTTGCAAGATAAAATTAATTGATTTGAAATGTACTAAATATATAGTTATTAGGTATGTGGCTGAGTTTAATTTTTTTTAAGCAAGGGGAAGTACCAATAGGGAAGGAGTAGGAAAATAGAGAAATACATTGGGTAACATCATATGAAATGTTGATAATTATTGTTCATTCAACACTGGCTATTGCCAAACACCACATTCCGGCTGCACACAATTACATACTGGTGGTTAACGCTTGCAGACGTAAAAGAGCCAAAAGCATATTCTAATGTAATAAACGTGTAATTTAAAGACTGTAATGATTTTAGCAATGCAAACAAACAAGAACAAAAAAATGTAAAGGCAAATTGGCTATATTTCTGATACATTTGGTGAAGTGACCAACACTGAACAGTTGTTTTTAAGCAGAAAGGGAAAAATATAAAAGCACGATATTTGCTTTTGGTATCAGACTTCAACAGCTCTAACCGTTTCCTAGTCATTAATTTCAAAATGATGCAGGTGAGCATCAGTACTTATTCCTTAAACAGGACTATCCCCCCCCAAACCCGAATAATCCAGGAAAATGTATAAAATGGACTGGAAAATGCCACTGGCAAAAAAATAAAATAAAAAGAAATACCAGAATAAAACATTTGGATTACAATGTGTAGCATTTGTTAAAAACATACTTCAAATGCTTGTGTGGACTCTTTTTTTTTACTTCATAAACAAATACTGTAGTATAAAGGCAAACAAAATAGAGACAGTTGCAAAGCCGAGGACCAGGAGGGCTGCAAACTGTTCGTCTGAAGGCATCATACTTTTTGTCTTGGGGTCGTCTGTCCTTCCCATTTCCCCTGGAAGCATGAGCTCACTGGGCTGGAGCAGAAAGGCAACAGATGGGCTGAAAGGTCCATTAAGTTCTTGTGAGGTATCCAAGCACCGGCGGCAAACACACACGCGGAATCTGTAGTCGGTGTTTGTTTGGAGGCCTGAGATTTGGAACGTGTTCTCCTCTCCCTTGTAGACCTTTCAATAACAAAGAAAAGGTTTATCAAACTTATGTGCCAACAAGCACTCGTGTTTTGTTTTGTTTTTATTTCGAAAATCGGCCACAGATGCCTTGTTCAGTTGAAAGCATACCCATGAGTAGACGATAAAGGCTATCAAATGGCTGATGAAAATCTGAAGGAACATTCAAAAAGCACGTAGCCGTTACTTGAAACACACAAATTCTCCCCACGACATTGTCACTTCAAAACATTGCATAGAAATAATATGTAGGTCTCGAGGTACAACTACCCTGTTTCCCCGAAAATAAGACATCCCCTTAAAATAAGACCTACTTACAGTTTTGCCCCACACTGAAATATAAGGTATCCCCCGAAAATAAGGCCTCCCCATAATAAGATAACAATAAATGTGTACCGTATATTTCTTCACGGAAAAACAAGACATCCCCTGAAAATAAGACCTAGCGCATCTTTGGGAGCAAAAATTAACATAAGACACTGTCTTATTTTCAGGGAAACACGGTAGATGGAAAAGTAACTGCCAGGTTGCCACCCAAAGCTGTATCCTTACATAGCACTCTCACCCCCTTTTCCTTCATGTGGTGTTACAGCACTATGCAATATGAAGTACATGTGTGCAATTGAGAAAATGCATGATGCAGCATTGTACTACGTAGAGGTGACAACCAAATGTAAAGTTACATTACGGATTTCTTTAATTGTACATGGCAGGGGGGAATGAAGCTAATGCATATTTATTTATTTATTATTTCCATTTATATACCACCCAATAGAGATGGGCACGGAACGAACATTTTTTTGTTTCCGTTACCATTTGTCGTTTCCGTTACGCAACGAAACGACAAATGAAAATTATGATGAAAATGCAACAAAACGAACAGAACCGTGAAAATTGTGGTTGTTACGTTTCGTTTCCGTTAATGGCGACGCGCAATGAAATGAGCTGTTTTAAATGTTAAAAAACGCCCTGGGCATCCATAAAAACGCAGCGATAATTATTTATATTCTCTGATAACCTACCAGGGGGGTTGGGGGCCTTAAAACGTTTGTTTTAGTCTTCTCCCATCGCGATGTATTATTCTTTTCCCTTTCAAATGGATGTCGCCACCAGCCACAAAATGGAGGCAAGCCATGTGATGGGATCATGTTCAACCAATAGCATGCCCAGGTTGCAGACTGGGTGGGCAGGTCTGGCAGCCACAGAGGGCATAAAAAGCTCTGGCAGCCCCCGTCCTCCTTGCAGTCTCTGGTGGGAGTTAGGGTGGGATTGCTGTCTCTGTTGCGCCTCTAGCTTCAGTCCTGCTGCCTCCTTGTGTGCGTGCGTGCTGCGTACCTCTCGGTGAGTACCCTCCCTTGCCCCGCAGTGCAGTCACTCTGCGGCTGCCTTGCACCCTGGGCAACGCCTGCCGCTGCCTTTGCAGCCTCCCTGCATACCTAGTCTATACTGTGTCCCTGCCAGCATACATTTTTTTAGTGTTTTCCCTCTGGTCTGGGGCGTTGGGGGATGCCTGCGCACGGAAATGCTTTAAAAAGTGTGCAAAAAGCGGGTAGAAACGACAAACGACAACGAAATTTTTCAAAAACATCCCCGACAAACGGAAACAAACCGAAACAAACCTCTCAACGACAAACGAAAAACCGAAACGCCATTTTTCTGTTTCGTGTCCATCTCTACCACCCAACTTTCCCAAAGGAAATCTGTCTTTCTGTATTATAATCATTATTATATCTAGCCCTCAACAGAAAGTGACTAACAGTACAATTATGATATCTACAATAGATGATGTACTGGGAAGATACTAGATCAACAAGTGAGTTCAAAATCATTGAAAAATCTATTCTGCAAAAGGCTTGTGGAAATAACTGTGCAGCAACCGTCTCTGTCCATACCATTTGCTTCTGAGCCGTTTACCCCAAAGAAACAGACTTGTCCCACTTCTAGAAGAAGAGAGGTAGTGTATATGTCAGAGACAATAGGCATTTATTGCAGTGATTCAGTAGGTTTATCAGTGGAGTCAATGAAAATTCTAAAAGCTGACTCAGTTAGTTGCTGCCAACCTTCAGTGATGGTGATCAAATATTAGCACAATTAGGACCCATTTCTTTTTCGTATGCCATTCTGTAACAGCAGATAAAGATGAGTTGCACTAAACAGGACAACACATGGAGTTTTGGAAGCAAGAAAGGTTATGTACTTTCTCTACTAATTCACAGTTGAGATGATAGTCAAAAATAAAATATCCCCTTGGAATGAAATAATTGATAATTTAGATGTGCAATCCATACTTATTGGCCATAACTGCCAACAGGGAATAATAAATGTGCTCTAAGCACATATGCATCAGATTTGGAAATCAGAAATTACTCATTTCTACACAGAGACTAGCAAGTATATGGGGCTGGGCTCCCAACATAAAGATGACAGCGAGAAAAACAATGTGGGAAATTTCTCTTGGATGCATTTACTCACATTATGATTATAGATGGTAGCTGAGATTTCAGCAATTCACCCTAATAGAAACCAGGGAAGTTATGACTCAATGGACATGAGTCACTAAATGGAAGAAAATATATATCTACATAATGCCTGGCATGGGGTATTCAGATTTGGATGGGTGAAAAAGCCAAAAGAGAGCTAGCAATAACTTCTGTATCCCCCTTCCCAACTAATTTAGGTACAGTGGACCCTTGTATAACAAATGGTTTGTATAACATAAAATTTGTACAACATAAAAAATTCTGGAGATAGGGGAAATTTGCTTAACATAATCGCCTATGGGGCGAAATCTGTACAACATAAAAATGGGATCACTCTGTTTTCAATGCATTCCTATGGGAAATTTGTATAAAGGAAAATTTGCTTAACATAATTTCATTTGGAATGAATTAATTCCTTTATATAAGGTACCACTGTACTTAATATTTTATAGTGATATTGTAACTGTAGGTCATTTACTGCTCAAGGTATAGATTTAAAAATTAAGAGTCGGTGTTCATCCTCATTGGTGTTCTCTAATGATATTCTCTTCATCTGTGACCAGCCCAATGACCTTTAAACTGCCCCTTTCTTTCCTCTGCCTTGCCTTAAGTGAAAGGCATTAGAGGCCAAGTGGTTTTTAAATAGAAACTAGAAATGGGTGCTTGGTGTTGGCCCTCTCCCCTAGTCTCCTGGATCACTTGCCAGGTTCCAAGTACCACGAGGGTCCTTCAGCTCCAGTGGCACTGCTTCACACTGGAGCTGGCCTTTCTTGCATCCGCAGGCATCCCATCCCTCATCCACTGTGTGGGCGGACTCTTCCTTCCGCCACATTCCTGGAGTGGTTTGCTACATCAGGAACAGCCTGCTGATCCAGCCCACGGGGCCTGGGCCAAACCCTCATGCCTGCTTCCACTTGCCTGCACCTACCATGTCAGCAACACCGAGGGGAGGAGGCAGGGCTACAGTGACCCCTCACCTTCCTCCTCCTCCTCCTCTGCTGCTTCCAAGGGATGGGGGTTGCTGTGAGTGTCACAATACTCTGCTGTGGAGGAGAATGATCCAAGCAGGGTGGAACGCCAGCCCCACCCATCTCTATTTTCCCCTTCTTTTCGTTCTGCTTCTCCCATGGCCCTGCAGAGAGCCTCCTGGCTCTGGCTTGCCAGCAAGGAGGGAAGCCTCTACACACCACAAGACCTCTGTCTAAAGCTCCTCACTTAACAACCCATTCACTTAATGACCTAGTTGTTGGAATGAACTCTGCCATTATTTCCTTCAGGCATCTTGTCTTTGTCTCCCGTGCCAGTGGAAAAGTACACCTTCTTCACTCATTGGCTGAAATCCAGTTGGTGTAACTAGGGATGATGATCTGTGCTGGTAATTTTTTATTTGGTATAATTTAACGTAAAGCTTCCTATCCCCCCCATGAGTTCCCAAGTCTCCCTAGGGGTTACTTTTGAACCAGCAAAGCCTTGGGGAGTCTCAGAATGGACAGGAAATTTGAGTTTGTAGTATCTGAAAATTGCTTCCGGATCGCTATTACGAATTACCGCCATAGTATTCTTTTCATCACTTTGGAAAACTGCTAAAAATGGTTCTGGAAACCCCTATGAATCAGTTGGGGATACAAAGAGAAACAATCTGCAATGGTGTGATTCAGAAGAGAAACATTCAGTTGCCCAAGTCCTGCCTCATACTGCTGCCTCGCAAGGTAGGTGGAGGAAAAGAGGAGTTTGAATTCTACAACCCAGCAAATAGCACCTGGTTATTTTTCTTTATTAAAAGCAATTATTAAGTTATCTCTGAGAACAGTGATGGTAAAATGTGTTTTTTTTTTAAAAAAAAACTTATAGAATTGTAGAGAGGTAGGCGCCTGGAGTGTGTGTGTGTTGTGTCGTTACAGTCGTGACTGACTCTTCGTGACTCCATGTCCATGGAGTTTTCTTGGCAGGAGTACTGGAGTGGCTTGCCAGTTCCTACTCCAGGCGCCTACAGCACCTGGTATTCCCTGGTGGTCTCCCATCCAGTATTAACCAGGGCCGACCCTGCTTAGCTTCCGAAATCAAGCGAGATCGGATGTGCTTAGGGCATCTAGGCAGCTATATAGGTGCCTGGAGTAGGAAGTGGCAAACCACTCCAGTATTCCTGCCAAGAAAACTCCATGGACATGGAGTCACAAAGAGTTGGTCACGACTGTAACGACACAACACACACACACAGTATAGTTGAGAAAGTATCTGACAAGGATTCAGGGGGCATGAATTCAAATCCCGGCTTGGCCACAGAGGCTCACTAAGGTAAACCATGCCTTGAACATCTCATCTACCACAAAAAAAAAAGCTACACGGCTCACCATAAGTCAGCAGTGAGTTGTCAGCACAGAACATAATAGTAATGAAAGAGAATCAGTGCAGCAGTGGCTTTGAGGAATTAATTTTATATGTTTTCATATGTATGTGCATGTGTCTCCGGCCCCACCCAATCATTTGACTACTGTATTATAATTCCCTCTGCTTCGCTTGCTTATACGCATTCTGTCTGTGTGCTCATGCATGTACCTTCTGAGTTCAACAATTTGAGCTTTGTTTAGTTCTTTTCTGTGGCCTAAGCTGGCGATCTTAAGGATGACTGCTGCGGGGAAAAGCTTAGGGCCTCACACCTATTGTACCTGCATGTGTCCCTACCCAGCAGATACGCACCCCTTGCTGTGTAGAACAAGGCCACTGTGCAACTGGCAGTTTGCATGAGTGACATATAAGCAGCTTCTTTCTCCTGGACGCAACAGAAAAGCTCAACTACTCTTCTTTTTTCCCATCTATTAGATTAAGTTAAAAAAAAAACTCCAGGCATTGGGATGTAATGAAGTATGAACCCTTGAATATATGCGTGGCAAAGAAAGTTGCTATGGGGTAACTGCTGCTGCTTGGGAGGGGTAGAGAAGACTGTTGCCTCAGGTTGCTGTGGGGAGTGGGGGGGGGGAGTTTCTGTACTGCTGGGTGCATGGAAATAGAGCAGCCAAGTTTGGAATTCTCTTTGGGGGGGGCAGGGCAGCCCTTTCTTTGGGAATTTGTACACGACCCCTAAACTCCGCAGCAAATGGCTGCCAGCTCCGGAGATTACAATTGTTTCCCCACCAGCTCCGGAGTTTGCAGGAAATTAAGTGCGACCACGCCCACCTAAGCGCGTCCCAGTGCACTTTTCTTGTACCTGATCTAGGAGGGTGAAAATCACCAGGTCCGGATTTAATCTGGTGAGTGCGGGGCTCTCCTCGCTTCTGTTTTTTTTTTTTTTTTGCCTCCCGTCCCTTTAGGGGCGGGAGGGAAAAAAAACAAACAGAAGAGAAGGAATCAGGACAACGACGGGGCTCCGGGCAGCTTCGGAGGTGAGCCTGCATTTTGTCCTCTCTTTTTTCGTCCCTCCCCTCACGCAGACAGGAGCAAGGAAGTGCGGAGGGTTGGGGACGCAGAAAGAGCAACGAACCCCCAAGATCCCTGGTCCGAATTTAAGTGGCTAGCGGATCTTAGAGGTCATGTGAAAAGGCCCTTTGTTGATTTCCACCCTTTCCTAGTTTCCCTTTGACCCACAGTTGCTGGTAGCACAGGAGATACCGGCAAAGAGGTTGGACATCAATGTTGGCGGGAACATATACAAACTCCCAGCTGTGCCCTTTAAATTTCTAGTGTGCAATGTCCACTGTGGTTTCTTGGAGGCAGTTCTGAGAATTCAGCTACTGATAGCTTTCCAGGAAACAAGGACTAGCATAAATTGCCAGGGTCCCCATTCACTCACCATCTGGTCACAGGCCCCAAAGGCTTTGCTGATTTCACACTTCCTGAGATCGAGCTGGCTCTCCTGCATCCAACCCATGCTAGAGCCAGGAAAAGTTACTTTTTAAAACACCGCATCTCCCAGAATCCCCAGGGCCCATTCTGAGAACTGCACTCCAAACAGAATCTTTCCTCAGTGCCTGTCCCATGAACAATCTGAGCTTTTAAAAATCATTTTTTCTGAGATCATTCCAAGAATGAGCTGGTGCTGGAACACTTATGAGTGAAGAATGGTTGTCAGGTTAGAATTGCAAGTTTGTGTAGCCTACTGAACACTAACGGGCCTTACTGGAGCCCTGAGGCGCAGTGGTTAAATGCCTGAACTGTAGGTAAAACTGTGCTCACGACCTGGGGTTCAATCCCAGTAGCTGGCTCATGGTTGATTCAGCCTTCCATCCTTCCGAGGTCGGTAAAATGAATACCCAGCTTGCTTGGGGGGGGGATGTAGCCTGCATACTGTAATTAAAAAACTGTAAACTGCCCGGAGATTACTTGAATTGGTATGGGGCCGTATATAAGCAGAACAGTTTTACTGGCAATACAGGTTTCAAATACAGGTACTTCTCTTTAGGACAGTAACATTCTGCTTGAAATTTGCAAACAATACTCTCTGAGAAGCACTTAGCTGTGTTTTTCTTTTAACCTACACTGTATTTACTTGACTCAGGGCCTCTCAGTTGAACTGACACATGAGCTATAGACAAGATAATTCTTCCTCAGTGGCAGCAAACAAAGTACATACGTGACAGTAAATTTGTTTTCCCCATTAAATGCTCATGGCAAAGCAGCAGGAATTGATGATCTTCCTCCACAGTGATTCAGTATACACTATTTTTACATGATGTTTTTCTCTGCAGCAAGACACTTGAGTACAATTGCCTTCATTAGCTTGTATGAAAAAAGTTGTTAATTTCTCTGTCCCTTTATCTCTTGAGTGAAGGAGGAGAGCATGCAGTGGTGGCGAACCATTGGTATTCCAGATTGTTTTGGATGACAACTCTCAGAATTCCAGGGCTATATTGACAATGACAAAGGACTGTGGGAGTTGTGGTCCAAAACATTTGGCGTGCCAAAGGTTCGACAACACTTTGGGAATACCCATTCCCTTCTCACAACAATCCTGTGAGCTGGTGATGAGGAAGTGGAGGTAATGAGAGAGATGGACAGAAAATGACTCAGATGCACCAAAACACAGTAGCAACAGATAAGAATGAATAAAGGGACTCCTAGAACAATTGTATTACAGTATGTATGTACGTTTATGAACCATTTATAAACCATAAATGAACTGAAGCTTAAATAAAAGTGAAAGATGTATATCAAGTACCTGGTTAGAATCTTGTCTCTGTGGTCTATGGTAAACTATTTTTTCTTGGCAATACGGGGCAATGGTAATACTAATACTAATATATTCTCAAAGGCTTTCACGGCCGGGATCTGATAGTTGTGAGTTTTTTGGGCTGTTTGGCTGTGTTCTGGAAGTTTTTCATCCTGACGTTTTGCTGGCATCTTTAGAGGGCAAGGAGGTTAGGGAATTAGGAGTTCTCTCTGTGCTGTGGGGTATAGAGTGAGACTGTGGTTTTTTTTTAAAGTTGTGGGAAAGAGGAAACTTGTCCTATGCAGGAGAATAGGTGTTAGTCATTGTATTGTGATGAAGGGATTAAGAAGTTTCACTGCAATTAGGGGTGGCAGCAATCCTTGTCTCTGTTTGGTGAGTTCTATTGTGTGAACTGATCACTGTTGCTTCTGGCTGGGTGGGAATCACTGAGCTTTGACCTTTTGCAAACTGTTGTTTTCAGTAATGGAAGCCAGGCTTTGTTGATTTTTAGACTTTCTTTTTTGTTGAAACTGTGCTTATGTTTGTGGATTTCAATGACTTTCCTATGTAGTCTGATATAGTGGTTGGTAGTGTTATCCAGTACCTCAATGTCCTGGAAGAGGATTTCATGTCCAGTTTGTTTCAGGGTGTGTTCAGCTACTGCTTTTTTTTTTTTTTTGGTTGAAGATACCACCCACAGAGTCTGGCGAAACGTCAGGAAGAAAAGCTTCCAGAACATGGATGAACAGCCCGAAAAACTCACAACACTACTACTACTACTACTACTACTACTACTACTACTACTACTACTACTACTACTACTACTACTACTACTATCAATTCATTTATTATGGTCATATGACCCAATTCAATAAAACAACAGGACAAAGAAGAGGAACAGCAATAGTACAAAACATAAACATCAGCACAAAAACTATGACCTCTTAAAAGGTACAAATAGGTCAGCCTTCTGCCATCAACATGGCCCTTCTATGGATTACAGCTAGGAAAAATTTAGCAACCTGAGTTGTTATATGAGAGTTCTGATCTGCAAGACAATACACAACCAACCACCTATCTATGGATCAAGGGATAAATCAGATCTCTCCTGGATTTCTCATAAAAGTTGCAATGTAGGAGGATATGTGACAGACACTCTGGGACCCCAGCTCCGCACGGACAAAGTCGTTCTTGTCAGGAACCTACCCTGAAGTAAGGCAGAGGGGAGAACATTAAATCTTGCGAGGTTGAATGATCTGCAAGCTTGGGGAGTTTTAAGCGTGGATAAGTATGTTGCAGATGTTTGATACACTGGGACAATGCCGTATGCCTGTGGTGAACAAGTTCTATTCGCCATCGAGGACAGTTCTTGTCTTTCTATATCATGAAGTCGCTGACTAAGAGCGTGCAAGGCCTGTTGTTGTCCTAGTAGTAAGATAGAATCAAGGGGCATTCCAATAGATCTAATTTTACCTTGGATTATATGCATCCACTTACTAGTATATGAATCGGATAGCAAATAGTAAATATATCCCAGTTGTTCTGCCTGAAAGTGGATTCTCAGCCAATATTTTAATGTTTGTATCCATGCCCTCATCTCAACACGCTCAAAGCCTATTTCTAGATATAAGGCTGCCAGGCCTGCATAGCTGTAAACACCTAGGATTCAGCGTAAAAAGGTAGATTGAACTTTTTCTATCCTTGAGTTAAGAGCACTAATCCAAATAGGTATCCCATAGAGCAGTTGTGCCCTCGTTTTTGCTTTGAAAACACGAGCAGCAGGGAGAATGTGATGACCTCCACTGATATAAAAAAAAGAGTGATGACTGTCATACTACTAGTAGCCTTGTCCTGTGCATACTCTCGTTGAGCAGTCCAAGTGCAGCTATACTTGAAATTCAATCTTAGGTATTTATATTCTCTTACCTGTTGCAAGGAATTGTTCTGAATTGACCAGCAGAATTTTTCCAGACCTTGGAGAATACCATAATTTTCTATTTTTGTATATTTATGTTTAGACTGTTGTTACCACAATAATTTACAAAAGCTGCCAAAAGTCTTTTTAAGCCCAGTTGAGTTTGGGATAAGACTACGGCATCGTCTGCGTATAATAATAGTGGAATCTGCTGGTTACCAAGTTTAGGGAAATGGCCTTCTACCGTCCTAAGGTGTGCTTCTAAATCATTGATATAAAGGTTGAAGAGATGAGGAGCCAGCACATAGCCTTGCCCAGATTACTCTGAATCTCATCTGTCAGTTCGCCTTGGTGACCATAGCGAACATAGCAACTGGTATGGGAGTATAAGTTTTGAATAAGAAATAACAATCTCCTATTGAAGTATTTTTCAGTTTATTCCATAGTAGTTTTCTAGAAACTGAATCAAAGGCTCCCTTCAAGTTAAAAAAGAAAAAGAAAAAAAGCAGTGAACAGTCCATTCCCCCCTCCACTTCTATATTTTTCAGCCAGGTGGACCAGGGTCAGACAGTGACCTAGTGTGTTCCTATTTGCTCAAAAACCATTTTGTTCCAGCCCTAGTATCTTTTGGGAGTCCATCCATTTTGTCAGTTTATCCGCCAGATGGCTTGCGTACAGCTTTCCCGTAATGGATAACAGGCTTATAGGGCGATAATTTTCTGGTAGTTGTGGCTTCCCTTTTTAATGGATCGGTACTACAACTGCTTTCGTCCTAGCTACAGGGATCTTCCCCGTTTTTATCTACAGAGTAAACAGGGTTGATAAGGGCAGGGACCACCAGTCTGAGTATATTTTAAAGAATTCAGGTGGAAGTCCATCGAGACCTGGTGATTTATTAAGCTTCAATTTACCAAATTAAAACTTTGATATCCTCTACAGTTACTGGGGGCCAAGCTGGTAGGTCAGTTGTTAAACCAGTGAGAACATTTACAGGGACAGTTGGATCATAGAATATATTGGAAAAATACTCTTCCCAATATCTGGGCTGGTATCGAACAATCCGGTAACCCTATATTAGTTGTCATGATACCGGTGACCAGGGTCCAGAATTGTTTGCTGTTATTTGATCAGACAGCATTAGCCAGTAGATCCCACCTTTCCCTTTGCCACTCCCGTTTCTTATAGACTAATGTCAGCTTATACTGCTTTTTCAGCTCAAAAGTGAGTTGCACAGGGTTTGTCATGATGATTTTTTTGTTTTATCTATATGTTATATTGGTTTTATATTGTAATAATAAAAATAAAAAATAAAAGAAAACTTAGATAAGTAAATATATAAACTCTGCTTATAGCTGAAAGAAAAAACCTCTCACCTTCTATATTTATGCATTTGAAATTTTCACTTAATTTTAAAAATCCAATCAGGCGTGTGACCAGTTCATGAAGCCATGGTGGGATTTCCCCCCCTTATATTACAGTGGGGAGTTCAAAACACATAGAATGTCAAAGGTTCTTCAACTCTTGTGCAAAATACCTCAGTACTGACCAAGGTTGCTTTCACATGACCACTAAAATCCGCTGCAAAGTGATTGCAGATGCAGAGCATAAAATCGTTTTCCCACGAGCAGCGGACTTAAAAAAAAGTGCGACCACACCCACTTAACCCAGTACATTTTACAAGCACCTTATCTCAAGGTGGTAAAAGCTTGTCACTGTTACAATGCAGATTTTCAACTGTTACTCAAGTCTATGGGAAAACGGAAAATCCGCAACAAAACCTTTGCTGTGGTTCTCAGTCGTGGGATCAGAACGGTTGCGGATTTTCAAAACATGACCATGGGTACCGATACACGACATCAACTGTGTGACCACTCCAGGGGGTGATCCGGATTAAAGTTTGCTGCGGATTTTAGTGGTCATATGAAAGCAGTCCAAATCAAACGAAGCGTTCTATCAGAGGAAACTGCCCCATTATTCCCACCTTCCTCTTTTCTGTCTCATTATACAATGTTGTAAGTCAGAAAGCCAATAGGGAAAGCAGAAGCCCTTAAGTGGCTGTAACCCAATTATGCTGACATATAAAATACGCCATAGACAATTAACTCTACTGATATGAATTTTAACAAATTAATTAAAAATTGATTGTGAGAGATTAGTTTATTGTGATTTTATTCAAATGAGTCATATCTTGGCCATAATCTGAATAAGCTATCCAAGCACAATAATGAAAAAGGTAACATGAAAAAAAATTAGATGCTTCCAGTATTGTTTTCCTGGCATCGTCTAGTACATAGAATCATGTTTATATGCATGTGCTTTACATTAGAGATTAGGATGAAATACATACATATAAACATGTACAAAACCATGTATCCAACCATTGCTCTTAGAGATGTAATAATTTAAGACCTCAACTTGGATACTGGATCCTAGAAATGACAACACAAGAAATTCACATATACCATGTTTTAATAAAACATTCCCTAAGAGATAAAAAATTAGAGTCTAATACATAAAAAAGGGATTTTTGCTTATACCTTGGGGCATTTGTAGTACTGCCCCTGAAAAACAACTACATTTTGCATTATAACATCTAAATTCTTCTATAATTTAATCTTCCCTAAAAAAATATAGATATAAAAGTTCACTTCTGCAGTTATCTTAATCAGACTGTTGCATGGCTATGCAAATTGGTCAGCCATGGGATTTGGACAACAGGTACAGAATCCACACTTAAATCCTCTCCCAACAAGTCAAATTCAACTATCCTCCCAGATCCAAGCCAAATTTCTGTGATTTTTCTAAGATGCTGCTCACATTAAGCTACTAATTGTTTCATTAAGCTAATGCTTGCAACCTAGATGGGCAGAAACATGATTTGGACATATATACACAGATGCAGAAGCTGCCAAATTTTATACCTATCAAATTCTGCACTTGTGTGGTAACACTAGGAACATAATCCTCTCAAATGCAGCAGAGAGGTGATGTACAATTACACACACAAGGATTTTAAATCTTGCAGAGAGTAGTGATGTATTGAAGTGACTGTAATATAAACTGAACAACCATAGAGAGGTGTTAACACAGACTGCTGTGTGTGGCAATAAATCAGAGCTGGGATCTTTACTGGTTACCTGTCCAGACAAACACACCGAGTCTACACTCAATTTTAAGGTTGAAATCACACCCATAACAATCTCCTGTAGGAAAGGTATTACTTACGTAACCAAATCGTTCTCAAGAAGAAAATATAATTATCCCACTTTGATTGCACTTGACTGGCAGATATGTTTACTGCTGCCTGAAACTTTCAAAGGATACTTGTCTATGCTGTTAATACAACTTCTCGGTGAAGTTTATTAAGCTAACTAGGAGAGGTAAACGCTAAGTGGCATAATAAAAGGACAAGCATTTTGTTTGTTTGTTTGTTTGTTTGAAAACTGTCTGCTAAAACGTGGTAAAATCAAGAGCCTCATGTAGGTTGTGATGTAGGCATGGCGCCCAAGCAATGGAGTCCTACCTTTCCTGCTCCATGGAAAAGGACAGCATCCTGTCATAATGGATGGGCAACTCTTTGCATCTCTCATAAGAGAGAATGTCCATTCTCTCACCACCATTTTGAGGAAAAGTCATTTACTTGAGCAAAATAAGACCGGTGTTGAACTAAGAGTAGGGAGTCCCAACATAGTGATATATAGTCAGTAATCAAGTTCAGTGGTTGAACTTGGCCAGACTCTCTCTGTACGCCTAACTTGTCTCACAAAGTTTTTTAAAGCGGACACAACTGAAGTGGGCTAATTTTGACCTGAAGTGGACTACTTTAATAGCACTGTATTGTCCATTTACTAAATCTTATTTAGTAGATATAGAAGGAATTTCCCTGAAGAGCGGAAAGCAAGTATACTTGGATGTCCCCCAGTCAACAGCATGCAGCCACCTAATCCTTCCTATTCAAAAGCACTGCACTGTAACCTTAGTGTTCAAATACTTGGTTGACCATCGAAACTCCCAAGGCAGTAATAATGGCAAACACTTCTTGAATATGAAAACTCTCTAAGTTTTAAATCTTAAACCGGAAGGGAGTTGACAACATGTAACAAAACATTTTAATCTCCAACATTTCCCTTTCTTTTCAACGTGCTTGTGTCTTCCTTTCTTTTCATTTATTACCTGAATTACACTAGACAAACTACAGTGTAATAAAGTGAAGTAGCAAACTGCTTCTATTCAGTGACTTCCTGCTTCTATTCCTTTTCATGGTGCATGAGGACAGATGCGAGCGGCAACCTGTTAACCAGTACAAATTCGCTTACGGTTAATTCCTTTTTATTTGCACACTACTCTCTTTCTTGCCCAGATAATCCAACAAATGTACTCTGTTGTTGTTGTTGTTGTTGTTGTTGTTGTTGTTGTTGTTGTTGTTGTTGTTGTTGCTGCTGCTGCTGCTGCTGCTGCTGCTGCTGCTGCTGCTGCTGCTATTTTTAATGTGATTATGATTATCTAGTAAGATTATACTTTATAATATTGTCACACTGGGGACTGAAGTTGAAAGATCTTAGAAATGATAGAAATTAAGTCACAAGAATATTTTTATAACTTGCTAGCAAATTGTTTATAATACAGTAATGTTACAAATGTTAGCATGCACAGTGATGTACAGTATAAACTGAGAATTCTCCTTTGCTCTACCACCCCAATCAGTATGTGTGTTTGGAATCATTTCATAAATTTAGAAATCTGTTCATTGAGTTCGTATTCATTCATTCATTCATTCATTCATTCATTCATTCATTCATTCATTCATTCATTCATTCATTCATTCATTTCTGTACTGCCTGTCCTCCCAAAAGAACTCCATGCAGTTAACAACAACAACAAACAGAACAAATAACAAATCCATAATACAACAAGTGACAGATAACAGATAAAAATACTCGATAAAAATACGCGGCAAGATGGCAGGACAATTTTTTTTAAAAAAAACCCTAAAGGTCATCAAATGTCTCTCTAAAAAGCAGAGTCTTAAGCGCTTTTTAAAAGGCGGGCAGGGATTGTGCTAGGAACAACTTACTTCGCAGATGGTTCCAAAGTGAGGGGCCAGCCACAGAGAAGGCTCGGTTTCAGGTTACCGATTTCCTAGCCTCCCTGGGCGTGGCCAACTGAAGTGAGAGCGCCTGCATCATTCTGGTGTGCCTGGCTTCAGCTGCCCTCTGGAAGATCTGCTCCATTAGGTATTCAGGTCCCAAGCCATGGAGGGTTCTGTATATCAAAACCAGTACCATGACCTTTATTCGGGACGCAACAAGCAACCAATGCAAGTGGGCCAGAACTGGGGTGATGAGGTCATATCTGCCCGCACGCATCGCCAGTCTGGCCACTGCATTTTGTACCCGCTGAAGTCTCCGAATAAGGATCAAGGGCAAACCCCTTGCAATGGAGTGTTGCAAAAAACTATTCTCAAGATTACAAGCGCCTGCATGACTGTTCTCAGAGAAACCTCATCCAGGTACAGGCGAATCTGGACAATCTTCCGAAGATGGAAAAAGGCAGTCTTGGAAACAGCCACCACCTGGGCTTCCAGGGATAAAGCCGGATCCAAGACCACGCCCAGATTCCTAACTCTATTCACCAGACTGGGGAGAGGGCCAGTGTACCCAGTAGAGGACGCCTCGAAGAACAGAACCTCAGTCTTCTCCAGGTGGTGTCTATGCCAGTTAGCCCTGGTCCATTCCATGACCGTGGCCAGGCACAAGTCAAGGGTCTGCACCGCCTCGACTGCAGAGGTGATCAAGGAGAGATGGAGCTATGTGTCACTCCCATACTGATGACAGCAGACTCTAAATCCCCTAATGACCTCAGACAGCGGCCTCATATAGATGTTGAACATCATGAGGGAGATTGGCAACCCCTGGGCACCACACAAGGGAGCATCTAAGGGGCCAACAGCTTTTCACCCAGCTGCACATGCTGGGGAGGGCCATCAAGGAAGGACCGGAGCCAGCTATATGCTGTACCTCAGATCCCCACCTTGGAAAGCGGTCCAGCAGGATGCCATGAGCAAAGGAGGAGGAGGAGGAGGAGCAAGGAGCAAGGAGACAAGAGGTTTTTAGAAATGTATGTTTTTAAAGACAGAGGGGAAGAATTTAATCAGAACTCAGGACAGCACAGAAGGTGCCCTGTGGCTATAACTAGTTTGCATATTTTTATTCTGTAACACTCATCATCAGCCTAGCAGTGGTATTCATTTGCTGGACGTTAGGACCACAGTTGGATATTATGTTGCTGTCCTTCTGAGAAGACATTTGTATAATCTGCAGAGTGATAATAAGATAAACACCATGAAGGTGACTTGAGAAGATTGCAAAATGAATCTCAGAAAGTCTCAGCAACAGAAATATTCTCCTGCCAGCATACAGTTTTCCTTATCATCTTGGCATTTTTAATATGAAACTGGTAACATCAAGGCAGGAAGAACATCTGAAAACTAGCAAAGGAGAATTGATATCTTATAAACAATCCTAGATCAAGTATGAGAAAAATATTTGTGAGCTTATTTTTTTCTACTGCTTCAAATTATTTATTACCTTTCCTCCAGTGGTTTAAGACGATGCTTTATTTCCATTTTGTACTTCTATCTCCCTACAACTCTGTAGTACAGTAATCCCCCACCTATTGCAGGGGTTAGGGACCTGATCCAACCCGCAATAATGGAAAATCCGTGATATGCGGATGCTGGGTCAGGTCACGACTGGGGGGCCTATCTGGAGCCTCCTACACTTACGTGAGGCCTGGCACTGCCCTGAACTGGCCTCTGATGGGCTTCCTGGCCCTGTTGGGGTCCCCAGAAGTGGTTTGGATGATGCGGAAGCCACTTCTGGGGCCTCCAGCAGGCCCAGGAAGCCCATCAGAGGCCTGTTTGGGGCAGCGTTAGGCCTGGGGTAAGTGCAAGAGGCCTCAAGCAGGACCAAGCAGCTTGCCCCAGGGGGCCTTGCCTTTTATATACTACTGTCCTGCAATATACAGGGACCACAGTATATGAACCGCGAAATGTATGTGCGCACTTCCAAAACCTTCAGGTGGAAACATACTGAATGGACGGGGACCCACCCATGAAAATGGTTAAAATAGGAGGCTACAACAGTTTTCTTATCCATGATTCCTTGGCTCCTAAAGCAATTCCTAAGGGTGTATGTTAAAATTTAACTGAGGACTTCAGCCAGCTACAGTCCAGCAATTGGAAGTGATGCACATAGATGTTGGAAGACAGAAGCTACTACAAATGCAGAGCAATCGTACCATGTGCAACTATGGAGAATCAAACACAAGTGCCATGGGAGGCAATGGAAAAACGACAAATTCCCCCATCACACATGCTGAAGAGAGAGAATGAAAGGGCACAATGAGAAAGTGCATCTATAAATACACAGTTGGTTGCACTTGGCACCAGTTTAGCTGCCATGGCTTCATCGTACAGGGTCCTAGGATTTATAGCCAGGGGAGGGACTTAGGAGAGAGCACCAATGCTGTAGTTCAAAGGAGTGAAGTAGAGCTCTCTAGCCAGGAATTCTTAGATTCTGTTAGATTTCAATTTTTATCTATGGAAAGTATTAGAGATGGGCACAAAATGGAAAAATAGTGTTTCTTTTCATTTTGCTTCGTTACTCATTGCGTTGCGTTTCATTACTAGTGAACTTTAATAGAATTTTAGCAACAATGAGCAGCGAAATGTTTTGGATGCTGCCGTCACCCAGTTGGACTTTTTTGACTGGTCCTTCCCCACAACCCAACCTGTCACCCCCCCAAAAAAGAAAACAGCAGGTACAGGTGGGGGCAAGGGCCACAACGCAAGAGAGAAGCAGGGTTTTAAATTTGGTGCTGCTCGCTTAACTCTCCCCTTACTGCCACCGGCACCTAGCTGCGTTTTTTTTTTTTTTTTGACAGGTCAGGCTCCCACAGCCCGACCTGTCAAAAAAAACAAAAAAAAACAGCTGGGAGGCAGGGCAGGAAGGGAGAATGGAGCAGGCAGTGATAAATTCAAACCGTTTTGTTTTCCCTTGTTTCTCCTGCCCCCCCCCCCCCAGATGGGTTTTTTTTTTGACAGCTTGACCTGTCAAAAAAACCCACCTGGGAGACAGGGCGGCAAGGGAGTATGGAGCAGGCAGTGGGAAATTCAAACCCTGCTCCGTTCTCCCTTTTGGTCACCCACCTGGGAGGTAGTGGTGGCAAGGAAGAATGAATTGTTTTGTTTCAACAGTAAAAATGACGTTTCATTTCATAATTGTAATGGTTTTTTTTAGCAGAGTTTTATTTACAAAGAATAACTTGGCAAAATAACAATATAACATAAACAGCTTTCTTCAGCATTCCTTCTTGCAGTCACAGAGTTCTTCAGCAGAGACCTGTAGCAGCATGGATTATCATCAGGAGATTGGGATGAAGTGATCAAGTGTTACCCACACTTGCTAACCACTATATACTCAGTTAATTACACATTGCAGTCAGCTGATCCCTGACTGGTTTGCTACAGTTACAAACTCTTAAGCAACTTACATACAATTGTTAGTTACTATACTGTTATACCCTAACAATAATGAAATGCTGTCTGCCATTTTGTTAAGTTATGAAACGTTTTGTAGCCTTATGACACGATGAAACAGCATGTAATTTTTGGCTTTGTGCCCGTTTCTAAAAAGTATACCAAATATGAAGCCCAAGGTGGTATACCTATCTTAGCTTTCCATATACCTTCCAGAGCGTTGATACACTTGGTATGTACTGCTGAGTCTGCTATGGGATTGCACTTGCTTTTCCCCTTTCTGCAGGTGTACAATCAGTGAGTTAAATTGAAGAACTAACAGCTCTTTCTCATGGTTCAATATGCCCAGTTCTTTCAGTCCATCCTCATAGAACTTTGCTTCTAGCCTGCTAATCATCCTTGTTGCTCTCCTCTGAAAATCCTCATTGCATTGTGAGCTAAGTATCAATTTAATTACAAATTGTGGACAGCAAACTTACAAAGAAGCAGAAAACATCAGTCACAGACCCCTTCAATTGTGATTTCCATTGCTCTCCTAGCCAGGAGACCCTCCATGCAAAGTTGAACCAAGGAAAGTCAAGGTTCTAATTCATGTGACATGCCCCTTGTCTATTGAGGATGTTCCTATCAGGTCTGCCAACCTCCTTTCTAAGGGCAGTAATGGCATTAAGGGTAGAGGGGGAAAGGGTAACATTTTCTGGTTTTGTACACAATTTCTAAGGATCACATAGTGCTTAGGAGATGTAGAACAGCCAGTATTACAAGAAGAGTTTATTTTGCATCATTTTAACAAACAAGACACATCTCAGGGATGCTACACTAGAGTCAACAAAAATCTTCAGTTCAAAGCATTGTCACTTATGTTTCCATGGCTGTCTCAGATATTAGCAGTTGTTCATACAAGGCCTTCAGAATTCAGAATCCACCCTGATGAATGCAATCCAATTAGATGTATGGAGCAGTGCCAAGCATGCAAAATTGGCAAGCAGTGGTGTACCTCTTACCTGGTAAGTTTTAGCTAACTTCCTGGGTCACTGGTTGCACCAGCTGTAAGAGACTACTTGAAGCTAAACATCTCTGGATGTGTTAAGGGGGCAACAATTACCTTGAAAGGTTTGTATCAATTTTTTGTTTAAAACATTCTTCATTTATCTCCTGTGAACTACAAAATTTAGATTGATATATGGAATTCCACCTCTATGAAATAAAGGTACCATAAAGAGAGGCAATACTTTTACATCCCTTTTGTGTAAAAGAACATTCTCTTCTTACCTGTTTATACTCCGATTCTCTTCCAACAAGGATCTGCAGGATGTAACTGATAGGATCACCCTTCATGGGAAGTACGGCTTCCCACATAATTTCACAGGCGTTTCCTTCCAATGGTCTTACACGAGGTGCTGAAACATAGAATTTACTCATATGAATTGAGCAAAGCAAAAGGAAACACTGCAGTAAATTCCTAAAGAGGCAGAGCTATGCTATCTGTTGCAGCCAGTACAACAACATCGGAAGGCTTGTGGTAGATCAGCTATTCTCAAGCCACCACCACCCCGCCCAGGTGTGGCACATTCAAAGGGGGCAACAAACTGGAAACAATTCTTCACACACCACCTTATAAGGTTTGTCTTGCAAAGCTATACAATCATGATTCAGCCTACCTTTTTTTTTACTACAGTATTGTGTTTACCGCCATGCTCCCCTCCCCGCAAAAAAGGTTGAGAATGGCTGATTTAGATTAAATATAAATTATTGTGGATTACAGTTTGCCTTGTCAGATAGGAGGGATTCTAATCTGGAGAAACCAAGGTCACAATTAATCTGTTAATCTTAAAGTTTGTTTTTATACATAGTGACAAAAAAGAAAAAAAGAAAAAAGAAAATTATCTTTTTTCTCCTCTGCAAAGTTTTTTTTAAATTCAGAAAAATATGTTTAATATACTTTGATTTCTTTCCCAGAATTACTAGAGACAGGTCTTAAAAACACCAGTTACAAAGGAGACTGAGTTGAAGGGGTAAATTGCAATCATGCTGGCCTAAGATATTTTCTTGACTGGGGAAGGGACAAGATTCACATATACACCCCCAATCTCACCTTTTCATAGTCAGTGAACTACAGCCGTGGTTCTCCACCTGTGGGTTCCCAGATGTTCCTGAACTGCAACTTCCGGAAATCCTGGCCAGCTCAGCTAGTGCTGAAGATTTTTGGGATTTGCAGTCCAGGAACATCTGGGGACCCACAGGTTGAGAACTACTGAACTACAGGAAGCGTAGTCTACACAGCTGTTTGCCTACAAAATGAAGGTTGCCATAATTTTGTGTAATTGTTATTAATTAAGGTGAAACAAATATTTTGTAGGAGAAAATAGCCATATTTAGGTTTCAGGAAAAAGATATTTCAAAATATACTTCCACAGTACATGAATATATCCGGAATAAAAGTATAAGAAAATCAAAGCTATCTGTAATGCAGCATTTATAAAAGATTGCATAAAGTGAGATAGACAGATAATAAAAAGTTAATGCAAAAAGACAGAACTAGAGAGGAGATATTTAAAGGATATTATGCCTGTACAAAATAGGGGATTGTCTAGAACACATAAAAGAATTAAACAATAACTATAAAAACAAAGTCTAGGTATTAGTATATAAACAATTCAAAGAGGGGGGGAAGGTGGAGAGCTAGTTGGATCTGAAGAAGACTTTTACATGTCAGAAAAGGCTGGTAAATTGTTAAAGACCCACCACTATATTAATACACACAAGGGATTAGCAGGAAGTTATTCATTTTCTCCAAGTGTGAAACATAAACCACTGATGCCTAGTCAACACCTACCATAACTCACATCTGTTTTCTTGTTAGAAGAGTAAAAAACAAAGGATGAAAGGGACAGATGAAAAAGAAAGAAAGAAAGAAAGAAAGAAAGAAAGAAAGAAAGAAAGAAAGAAAGAAAGAAAAAGAAAGAAAGAAAGAACTAAGCTGTAGTGAAGATCAATGCTCTTAATGTTTTTTGATTCTGCTAAATTTTTTACTTCTAAGAAGCCTCCAATGGGGGCATCTGGGACATAGTTCTGTGGGGGCACCACCACCATCATCAGTAAAAGTAATAGTAATAGTTCCCAGTTTCAGTTTCAAAACCTTTATTGGCATAAAATATTGCAAAATGCTAATAAACATATAGCAGTAAACATGTATTAGAGGATACTTGGGTGAACATCTTTAGATCTCAGTAGTGTATGGAAACCTAATGCGATGCCTCTGGATGATGAGATGGATGTATCCGGCTATAGTCACAGTACGTTCTGTTAGTGCCACCCAGCAGAAGCTGGATTTTGCCCAGGTCGCCCCAACTGGGTGGGGGGGGGGGAAGTGGTCAAGTGATGCTGGTGGATATCCTGGTACCAGATGCAATGAAACATCATGTGCTGAAATGATTCAACCTCTCCCTGGCTGTAGAAGCACACTCTCAGCTCTCTGGGTAATCCCCTAAATCTCCCCTGCACCAAGTTAGAAGACACAACATTACACCTGGCAAGGGTGAATGCCCAGCGGTCCTGGGGTTGATAAAAAAATGAAGGTAATTCAGATGGTGGAAATATAGCAGGGAACAAACCTTTGATACAAACAAGGCTTGCCCATCAATATCCAAAAATAATAATAATTATAGTAATAGCATTTTGCCAAGTTGATTTTGATTTATGGCAACCCTTTCTAGGTTTTTTTTTTGGGGGGGGGGGCACAAAGTATTCAGAAATGGTTCACCATTCCCTTTTCCTGTACACAAACTAGCTTTTCCTTTTGGGTATTGGGGAATCAAACTCCAATCTGCTTGCTCCACAGCCCTATACCTAACTCACTAAATAATCCAGCCCTGAGGGGAGGTATGGAAAGAAAAAACAACACTGTGATGACCACAAGCTGCATGTTATGTATTCTGGTCTTCAGTACATCACGTTCATCAATAAGCAAAAGCAGAAAAACAGCACACAGCCTCTTTCTAAGCGAACCAAAGGCTAAATGCAAGAGGTGCATTTTGCATCACCCCCAGATAGCCAGTGAAGAGGAGAAGCTGTAGATGAGGAAGGCGAGGACAGGGCAAGCCCAGGTGTGTTATGCTGAACCCTTTGGATGGCTGATAGATTATTAAGCATCTCTTCACTTCAGATTGATACTCCATATGCACTTTTCACACCAAGCCTAACGCTTTACAGACAATGTGATGAATATGTTAACCACTAAAAGAGTAAGCAGAAGAATAAGAATTGTTTTAACAGCGCTGGATCAGTCTTCCATCAAGAAGCTTTAGAATGCTGGACCTTTCCATCTTACCTTCCATTTTCTCTAATGGGAGAAGAGGATAGAGGCTGAAGATGTAGCTATCAGTAATATATTGTTCTTCTGTTTCATCCAAGAGTTAAGTGAATGGGGTACTTCTATATAGATCATGAGCTGCCTGTTAAGGGCAACTGTAGGCTTTTATCTTTCCCTCAACCCTCAACTCAAGTTGCATCAGCAAGCACTATTTTGCCGCCATTTCCTAGAAAGTAGCAAAATAGCTCTACTGCATCAGAAACAATAGAGCCTGGTGCCACTGTGAAGACTGGCATAAGCTTTGGTGGATTGTAGCCCACCAGAGTCTATGAAAGCTTATGTCAAATAAAGCCTGCTAGTCCTTCAGAGGTGTGTTGTGTGCAGTGAAGTCAGAATCGACTTATAGCAACACTAATAGGGCTTTCAAGATAAGTGATATATTTAAGGATTGGTTTTACCAGTTCCACTGTCTTAGAGAGGTTCCATGGCCAAGTGGGGAATTCAAACTCTGTTCTCCACAGTCCTAGCCCACCACCAGGGCTCAGTCTTTAAGATACCACATGACTATTGGTTATTTTAATAATAATAATAATAATAATAATAATAAATAATAATAATAATAATAATAATAATAATAATAATAATAATAATAATAATAATAATCTACATTCCAGAAAGGTGCTAAGGCTAATGTGCTAGTCTCTTAATCCAGCAGAGAGCCCTCCAGCTTCCAAAACACCCAGGAAGTAATGGGTTGCTCAGTGGTTTTGGCGTTTGGCTGTGGAGCCACAGGTTGGTAGTTCAGTCCCTTACTATGCCTCCTTGAGAGGGGCTGGACCTGATGACCCATAGGATCTCTCCTAGCTCTGTAGCACTAAGCTGATGATTTAAGAACAACAACAACAACAACTGTCTTAATGATCAATACTTTGTCACAATGGGCTACTGTGGAGAATTACAACAATGAATGCTGCACTAAAAATGCATTATTAGTTATAAGAACAAAACACCCAAGAGTTTACCTTTGATCTCTCCTAGCTCTGTAGCACTAAGCTTGATTTACAACAACAACAACTGTCTTTGATAATTACAACAATGCACTAAAAATGGGAACAAAACACCCAAGAGACATCTTGTTTACCTTTGATAGCAGGGGGAATGGATTTGGTTGTACTGAAGGTAAACACTTCTGAGAAAGGTCCTTCCCCGGCATCATTGACAGCTTGTATTCTAAAAGCATAGCAGGTAAATTCCATCAGTCGCTGTACCTTGTAGGTATGACTTGGTCCCCTATAGATTGGAATAAACCTAAAAAACATGAGAACGGAGAAGGCTAAGTTGGGTGTTCTTCATGGTTTCACTTAAAACACAAAAATGTATTCTTTGGATATTTTTGGAAAAGAACATTGTGTTCACTGCTAAATTTTTGCAGCATGCATTAAATTCAAGTTTTATCCTACTCCCTGTATCAGCAAATCTAGTATTGCAAACGTAGTACATTATTGCCGCGATATGTTATGAACCAGACCCTTATCACTTAAGACTGTTATACTGGCAAATGTTAGCTCACTGTGTTTATCAAGTTACAGATGCTTGGCCTTCAAATCAGCTCATTTTTCGGAACATGATGTGTGCTACTGTTTCAATTGGGCTCTAGCAATCAGATGGCCACTTCACTTGCATGAACAGCCAGTTCTTTGAATTTTCTGTGCTCCTAATAGTAACAGCAGGAACGCATATAACTGAATACTAATGTTTCCAAGAATAAATCCAGGTTGGCTGAATTTGATCACAGTGCAAGGGTTTCCAGGACTGGTCAAATTATGTACGTCATAATTATAATGGGGCTCAGAATAAGACCAGTATGAATGCTCAATAAGTCAAATGTAGATAAAAGACAGGCTTCCTGCAAACTTTGGGAGCCAGCCTTATTACACACAATCCCCACTGCTTGGTAGCAAATTATCTGCTTTCCTTTTTATAGTAAAGCGTGGTTTGATGCCTTGTTTTACAGCAGCCCTTCTCAATGGGGGCCATATGGCTCCCTGGAGAGCCCTAGAATATTTGAAGGAGGTCTAAGTAAACAGACTGGAAGCAATTCTTCACACACCATCTCATAATATTCCTTATGTGACATATACCATCCTATATTACTTTCACATTGTGCTTATGTCTGTGACTGTTGAGATCAGATGGTTTACAGTCAATATCTTACTCTTCGGACCCTGTCTTCAAAGTATTCACTTTATTTATGTATTATTTTATGTTAGAGTAGTTTCACCCTGCATTTCTCCTTGGAAAAGGACCCAATGCAGCTTACAGTAATGAGGGACAATATACAGTCCAGTACAATTAAGACATATTCAAGTATTGAGAACAGGGAATTGAGGGACATCTTACAGCATTAAAAGACAACATTAAAGCTACAAGAGAATGCTAGCAGTTAGAGAGAGTAAAAATTCCATGTAATAGTTATGTGGGATGGAAGCTAACATTGAAACCATAGTGTCAATGCAATCACATGTTATAAGTGGTTATAAACACAAAGTCTATGTGATAATGAATGGTAGATTCTTATAAAAGACACATAATAGGCGTCTTTCAGGGAACGCTTGCCTGAAGAGAAGGGTCTTTATTTCTGGAAAGACAGCAGAGATGGTTCAGTCCTGGCCTCTAGTGGGAGGGGGTTCCAGAGTCTGGGTGCAGCAGCCGAGAAGGCTCTTTCATGTGTTCCCATGAGACGTACCTGTGAGGATGGCGGGATGGAGAGAAAGGCCTCTCCTGATGACTTTAACACCCGCGCCAGTTCATACTGCGAGATTCAATCTTTGAGGCAGCTAGGACCCAGGACGTACAGTACTTTGTAGGTTAAGCTCAGCACTTTGAATTGTGCCCGATAACTGATTGGCAGCCCGTGGAGCTGCTTTAATAGGGGTGTAATGTTGATCTCTGTACCCTGCCCCAGTCAGCAATCTAGCTGCTGCATTTTGGACCCGTTGGACCTGTTGAACTTTCCATCTAAAATTTTTTTTAGATAGAATTTAAACTATTTGGGCTGTAATTTGGCAAAGAAAGGAAAAATTCAGAATGGAAGGGGGAACTTCAGAATTCCCGAGGCACCACTGGACTGGTAAAACTACAAAAACAAAGCAGAGCTTGTGGATGCTACAGTCCTGCTGGTGGTATTATGGAGCATCATGAGATCAAAGAGCAAGACTAAGGTGTTCAGCCTGGCATATGTGGTAGACATGCCCTCCAACCTAGTTGTTCTGATCCTGACTTTTTTCAGAAACAGAATTAAAATGTATCAAGTCACCAGATCTAGAGCTGTTCTTATTTTTAGAAAGTAACAAACAGCTAATCCATAAACACTCGATTCTCTTTTTCTGTAGGGCAACGTGTTTGGAAATTGTCACAAATTAGAAGGGAACTTGTGATTTACTGCTACATGCACGGGAAAAACAGAACATGTCATATTGTCCTAAAGGAAAAAAATAATACACCAGTTCAGGTTACTTCAACAACCACATTCCCAAATGAATTTTTCAACCCATGGTTTCCTTTTTCAATGCTAATGACAAAATTTATTTCCCATAGCCTCCCATGTCAATCTTTAGTGCAATAATGTGATCTGATGCAGATTAAAATATTGTGAAGGTACTATAATGGATTATACATTTCTAGTGAACAACCTGTACTATTTTGTTCTAGTTGTTCATATGTTCCTTCATTTTTAAGAGATCCACAAAACTACCGGTATCTGAGAAATTCCAGTGCTTCCTATGGGACAATCAACCATTTTTGCAAACGGGGGAGCCTGCTGTCAGGTTTTCCTTCCAACTATTCTATAAACTTCTGCCACTCTTTCAAAATTCTATTTTTCCCTATAATTTTTCCTTCTTGCATTATTTGTATCCATTCATTTTGAAAAATTGATATAATCTTTCCACTTGCCATATTTGCATTTCCTTCATCCTTCCATCCAGTTATTAACACCATTATAGCAGCTGCTATTCCATAATACATAATCTTTTTTATTTCTCTCCAATTGCTTTCTATGTGCGTGAACTTGTGCATAGTATGTGCTGTCAAGTCAGAACTGACTAATCATGCCCCTCACAGAGATTTTAAGGTAAGAGATATTTAAAGAATCCTTTAACCGATGCCATCTCATCCATAGGTTTCTTCCGCTGAGCAGGGATTTGAACCCAGGTCTACTGAATCCTAGTCCACCAATCTATTTGCTACAGCACATGGGGTTGTGTGTGTGTTGTGTCATTACAGTCGTATATCTAGTCCATCATCACTGCACATATATCTCAATGATGTACAATCTTTCCTAACCTGGGAGGTACATGTGCTGCTGGTTTGGTGGTTGAGATATGTAGACATGCACGTGACATTTTTTAAAATCCAGATTGTCTTTTCTTTTGTTGGTTGCAGGTAGGCTCTATAGCCTTACTAACACCAGAAATTCTGGGGGACAAGGATCATTCTTTTTGTCCCCCTCTCAATTTTCTTACACAGCACTCTTATCAGGAAGGAGGAAACAGTCACAATCAACAGCCCTTGCATATTCAGACGGACACCTCTGGATGCAACCTCTTGTTCACCAATGTCATGCTCAGTTTGTGTTCAGCCTCCCTGCCTTCATTTATCTCTTTCAAACGGACTAATTTCTACTGACAGCTACATATTACAACTCTCACCTTCACCACTGAGTCCTCTACAAGGGCTCTTAGTGACATCTGGTTGACCACTGCTGAAAACACAATGCTGGAACAGATATACAGTACATTGATCTGTTCCAATAGATCAGTTTTTATGAAATCTGAACATAATTATCAGCTGGTAGGCTATTTCTTGGCATATAACAGGACTGTTGAACTTTAGAATCTGGATGGGATATTGAACAGGGAGTCCTGTTACAATCACGCTGGCTTCATCTGGTGTCCAAATTATGTTAGAGTACAGCTAACAATCCAGTCCTCTCTCACACTCTCCACTTTACACAACTACCTTGCTACTAATATGTTAGCCAGTGGATTGAAACTTACATGAAGCAAGATAGTGAGAATGGTACTTTGAAATCCTTGATGCATCACCACACAGTCTTATAGAGACTGAAGTTTAGGGAAAGCAGAGTTTCTTCCACTGAAACTGGAGAAGCAACAAGGTTTAACTAGAGGAAGAACACTCCTGGCAATTAATCTCAATTATGCCTGGAAAACTCAAGTTGTGATTAAAGCAATAAACGGAGTTTCATCTTGATTACAAACATTTAAGCTTCAAAGATAGCTGATACCTTGGTTAAATTTGTGCAATTCAATTAGGGCCTGAAGTAGGCATTTTGTATTCCTTGACCATTTCTCCTTGTTAGATTTCAAACTAAGGTGATGGGCTGTAGCCAGGCAAGGAAGATACGTACGTGTGTGTGTGCACGCGCATGCAAGGAGTGGCTGCGTCCTGTGCAATTACTGGAAAAGCAGGAAACCTTCCAAGAATAAAATAATCTATACTTATTTGTCAAGGTAATTGTTAAGGCCAAATTAGAACTTATCTGTTAAATCAATGGGAATCACATCAATGTTGATTTAACTACTGTACACCCACACACTCAGTGGGATCTATTCTACTGGGAGGTAACAATGAGGCTAGGGACTGAACTCTGCGGGTTAACTGCAAAGCATATTATTTTCTAGTCATGCTCATTTGCAATCTATGGGGAATAATTCATCTCATCCTGAGACACACGCAAGAATTCTTTGGTCTGAGACAGCTGTAACGTAGGCTGTGGCATCTTGCAGAAGAAATGTGGTAGCTTCAAGGAATTAAAATATTTGGGCAAATAACATTCCTTACTGAACACAGTGTTTCTAGATTGTTCCAACTGTTTAACTTCGTCATCCGTGAGAACTATCCCACATAATGTATTGCTACTATTAACATCACAGCATAAATTAAGGCATCAAGACAGAGACACGCTACAAAGTCCATGAAAACTGACTACTACGCCTCTCTGCTGCTTCAGATTCTAGGAGCAATTTTTAAAAGTCTAAATAAGCCATGTTTATGGGAGAAACCCTGTGACCTAGTAGGCAAGGAGACAATACCCAGAAATATTGCTCACTTTGTTTCTTTTTACCATTAACACACTGAAGCATTTCTATTCTCTGGTACTCTAATGTTAAACAAAGCAATAACGTGTGTGAGTGTGTTTACACGAAGAACCATGTTCCTAGAATGCAACACTCAGGAGATAATACGTCTGCCATTTTTCTGTCAATACATTTAATCTTGCATAAGGTTATTCCAGGAAACTCCTTGCATAGCACCATATTGAATTTCCTTTAGACATTTAAAATTTTCATATTAGACCTAGGAATTATGAATAGAATCAATGTCTGTGATGGACTTCTCCTGGAGGAGAAATCCATCGCAGGTTACAAACCATGATGGAGATGTATAATCTCCAGGCTTAAAACCGGGGTACTTCAAGGACCAGATACAGGGGAGTGGTATGAAGAGACAGGTTACAAACCATGATGGAGAGGTGTAATATCCAGGCTTAAACCCGGGGTGCTTCAAGGACCAGATACAGGGGAGTGGTATGAAGAGACAGATATCTAGTCTCGTGTGCTCCCGGACACATTTGGTGGGGCCACTGTGAGATACAGGAAGCTGGACTAGATGTGCATTTGGCCTGATCCAACATGACTCTTCTTATGTTCTTATGCTCTTTTGTTCTTTATGCTTGGCTTTTACATATTTATTTAGGTGTTTCTATCTCTGTTCCTAATTCACAACAGGTTGGTTTTTGCAGGAAAGTTGACTATATTTCAACTTTTTTAAAAAAAAAGCAAGTGCTTGACCATGTCAGGTAAAGTCATCCACATAAAGAGCATTCAGCTTTACCACGTAAGTGGAAATGCAGTCATGATTTGTATTCCTAATGGAAACAATACAGGCAGGGAAATGAGATGTGGGGAAAACTCTTTAATATTCGAATGAATTGATCCACAGATGTTTTCTTCATATCTCAAGCAATAGGAGCTTTGAAAAGCAATAGATTCCGTAGATAAATGAGATTACCATCACAGGAAAGTACTTGTTTTTGACAACAAACACTTCACATGTACTCTTAAAATACATGTTCAACTCATTTTAAAAAACATTCCAATTTTGTTTATGGAGATAAAAGGAAGAAAGAGAGAGATTGAGAGAAACTAGTCCATGCATAACACAGGAAGCTTCAAAACTAATAACAACAACCATGTGCCATGAGGACAATTCTGATTTATGGCAACAATTTTTTAAGGTTTTCCAGGTAGAGAACACTATACACAGATGTGGTATCCCATTCTGTTTCTCTGGAGAGGGGCACACTCTTGGATTGAGCAGTTTATAACTTTTATCCAAGTATTTTAAAAAGTCACTGTGAAAACAAAAAGCACATAAAGTGTGGAAGACAAACCTTATAGTTTTTACTACTCAAGCTACTTTTTCTAAAAAAATCTGTATCATTGTTATATCAACAATGCAATGTAACCAATCATTTCTCAAACATCTACAGGGAAAACAAGTAATTTTAGCAAGTAAGCATTTGGCAAGCAAATATATTTTCCACAGTTGCATGCTGCCACCATGAATCAACCAGAAATTTTCTTGAATTATTCACCATCAAGGTAACCTGGAGATTTTTATAATGAATTATTTAATAGACTTGATTATTTTTATTCTTTTCTTGTTTTATTATTTTATTTAAGCTACTGGTTTTGATTGTATCTGTTTTTACTGTAAGTCACTGCAGATTCTAAAATGAAAATTGGTATGAACATTGGGACTAAAATAGTCCTATATAAATATGCCAGTTGTCTGAAGCTACTGTAAAAAGGCTCAAAGCATGACACTTTCAATCTGGTTGTTACTCAGAACCATGAAAACTATTGTCTGAAACACCTGATTCTCCAAGTACCTCTCATTTATTTTCCTTAAATGGGAACAACATTAAAGCACTGGAAAAATATCAGGTGTTATATTTGCTATAAATTTGATTGCTGTGGGTCACTTTATAACAACCACTGTAAAAAAAAAAGATGGTTTTTTAAACAAGATTCCATTGTACATATGTATTTCCATCCACAGCCACATACCCATTTTTATTGCTTCAGGCTTTCAAGTTTTGAAGTTTGCCCGCATCTATTTTCTAGTCTGATACAGTGCAAGTTACAGAGAAGGGCAGTTACCATGATTTGGGGATTTGCTGGATTAGGCTGACAGGTGTTGCACAGGTGTCCCAAATTCTGTGCCCTGCCTCCTTGCACAGGCACCCCAGCGGAAGCCGTGCTGGGGCTTCCCTTTCCTTCTCCTCCAAGTGGGCATCTGCAGCAGAAGGCGAACCGCAGAATCCAGGGCACCCACACAACATCTGTGGGCCTCATCTACCAAACTGAGATAAGTGCCCATCTGTAAATGTAACTATGCTTGAATGCTCAACGGCGGAGTGGGAATAATCGAACGCCTGAGATATTTCAGTTAACAAAAGTCACAATCCCTCCCCCTTGGTCATCCTAGATGGAAGTGTAGCCAAAACTAGGGAAATGCACCCACCGTGCTCTTTAGCCTTTTGGTTGTTCAAAATGGTTAAGAAAATGGCACTGCATGTGCAAGTCGTTAGTCAAATGATATAGAAGAATTCCAGTCAATAACCACTATTAATTATATGGTCTAACACATAAACATGCACAGCAATATGTATTAAAAAGTGATTCCAATCCATGATGTATTATATAATAGAGATGGGCACGAAACGAGCGATTTTTCGTTTTTGTTTTTGTTTTTTCGTTTCGTTATGCAACGAAAACAAAACGAAAATTTTTTAAAAAACAAAACGAAAACGAAACATCCAAATTTGCCGTGTTTTCCGTTTTCGTTGCAGCAGATGCAATTTTTCGTTTGCATTTGCGTTTTTCGTTTCATTACCTAACAAAACGAAAACGATTTTTTTTGCAAAAAACGTCACGAAAACGAAAACGAACCGAAACGGACCCCTAAACGACCAAACGAAACACCATTTTTTTTTGAGTCGTGCCCATCTCTATTATATAAACAATACTTTTAATCAAATAGGGCATCATTACCATTTTATCATTTGTTGCTTAATAAGTTTGGCTATTTCAGAATCAATACTATACCATATGGCTCAGTCCTAATTGCCAATTTCCTTTCCTTATCTGCTGGCCAAAGCCTTCCAGTATTTGGATGCTAATTATTATGAATGAATATGATAATGTACCTATTTTTATATTTTTAAAAATCCATTTCTAAACCTCTTCAAGCTGGATGGAAACCAGACACTGCTGTTAAAGTGGGTGTTAATGGTCTTGATTCAATTAAGGGTGTAAACCATTTTCTAATTAGACTGCTTGAAAACCTGTGATAACTGGATAATAGATGTATTTATCAGCAGGAGAAGCATCTGTGTATCTTTATAGCTTTGCATACAAACTGTTTATAACCAGAATTATTATTTCAGAAAGAGCACACTGGGTACCAAAAAGGGGCCCGGTTCTGGGCTGGTTTTGGTGAGTAATACCATCACTTATCTGGCAACAGCTATTCAACCAACCCTTTGGGAAAAAAACAAGGGCTCTGTTTGGAAAGACTTAAGACAGGGCTGTCCAAACCTTTTCCAAGGAGGGCCAGATTTGGTGAGATAAAAATGTGGGGTGGGGTGGGGCCGACCATTCAGCCTGCCATGGATTGGGACTGCTGGCTTCCTGCCACAACCTCCCTCCCGCCATCCCTCCCGCTCTGTGAATGCTCTGTTCCCCACTGCCTTTGTTTTTTTTCTCTTGTTTTCAAGCAAGCCAGCCCTCAAGGTGGGAAGTTATTTCTGCCTCCCCGACCCTGCCAACATTTATTGCTTTTTATTGACTGATGGGGTCGGTGACATACACAGAGAGAGACCCCACTGTGCAGCCTTTCCCAACCTACAGCCCCAGGAACTCACCACCTGGATGCTTGTTTTCCATGCTTCCCCGCCAAACTTTTCCTGAGGGGGTGACACACACACACACACACACACACACACACACACACACACACACACACACACACACACACACACAGAGAGAGAGAGAGAGAGAGAGAGAGAGAGAGAGAGAGAGAGAGAGAGAGAGAGAGAGAGAGAGATGATGATGATGATGAGGAGGAGGAGGAACAGGAACCGGAGGATGTGCGAGAAGGCAAGACAGGCTAAAGGTGTAGCTTCCATGCCTTACATCACTCTGCAACCAGGCCCCTGAGGGCTCTCACAGTGTCAATGTTGCAGAGCAATGTTAGGCGTGGAAGCCCCCTTTTTGGCCTGCCTGCTTGGCGTGCTCTTATCCTTGTCCCTCCCTCTCCTGACGGAGCTGCTGCTGCCGCCTCCAACTTTACCTTTCACCTGCCTTGCCTGCCTGCAGGTCCTCCTCCTCCTCATCTCTCTCTCTCTCTCTCTCTCTCTCTCTCTCTCTCTCTCTCTCTCTCTCTCTCTCTCTCTCTCTCTCTGTGTGTGTGTGTGTGTGTGTGTGTGTGTGTGTGTGTGTGTGTGTGTGTGTGTGTGTGTCCCCTACCCCCATCAGGAAGAGTTTGGTGGGGAAGCATGGAAAGCAAGCCTTAAGGTGGTGAGTTCCTGGGGCAGCATGCTGGGAAAGGCAGCAGAGCAGCTTTTAAACTGATAACTGCGGGAAAGCCGACAGGAGCTGTGTGGCATCCGGTTCGGAACACCTCATCCTCGGGGAATGAGGTTGGAGAGGGTAGAGAATCACATAGAGATGGCATAGCAAGTATTAACACTGGCAGAATAGCGGAATGTGACAGTTCGTCTACTGAAAATAAAAGCTGTGGGGGGAGAAGAACAAGGCAGCAGCTGTTGCGGGACCCACTGTACAAGTGCTTCTACGCCAATGCTCGAAGCCTCCGAGCAAAGATGGGAGAACTTGAACATCTGGCAGCTAGGGATAACATTGATATAATAGCCATAACAGAAACCTGGTGGAATGTGGAGAACCAGTGGGACACAGCAATCCCAGGCTATAAACTCTATAGAAGGGATAGAGAGGGGCGGGTTGGAGGAGGAGTGGCCATCTATGTCAAAGAAGGCATAAAATCCAGCAGAATGGAGATTGACAGAGGGTCTGACTCCGCCATAGAATCACTGTGGGTTAAACTACCAGGTCCAAAGAGTGATGTGATAGTTGGAGTATTCTATCGTCCACCAGATCAAAAACTTGAGGGGGACCTTGAAATGAGGAGAGAAATCATGGAGGTGGCTAAGAGGGATAGGATAGTAATCATGGGGGACTTTAATTATCCCCACATTGACTGGGCCAATGCGAGCTCTGGGCAAGAAAGAGAAACTGGGTTTCTCGACTTGCTGAATGACTGTGCCTTAGAGCAACTTGTCATGGAGCCCACCCGAGAACAGGCAACTCTAGATCTAATATTGTGTGATACTCAGGACCTGGTCAGGGATGTGAATGTCACTGAGCCTCTGGGGAACAGTGACCATGCTGCAATTTCCTTTGCCATGCATGTCGGAGGAAGAGTGTCAACCAAATCAGACATAAAAACCCTTGATTTTCGAAGGGCAAACTTCCCTCAGATGAGGAAACTAGTTAGAGAGAAACTGAAGGGGAGGGTTAGAAGAATCCAATCTCTTCAGTGTGCATGGAGCCTGTTTAAAACAACAATAATAGAGGCCCAGCACAAGTGCATACCACAAAGAAAGAAGAGCTCATTTAAGTCCAAGAGGACACCGGAATGGTTAACGAGTGGAGTTAGAGAGGCTCTAAAGCACAAGGAGAGGTCCTTCTGTAAATGGAAATCCTCCCCAAATGAGGAAAATAAAAAGGAACACAAACTCTGGCAAAAGAAAGACTTTGGGAGGCAAAGAAAGACTTTGAGGAACGCATGGCTAGCAATATAAAGGGTAATAATAAAAGCTTCTTTAAATATGTTAGAAGTAGAAAACCTGCCAGAGAACCAATTGGGCCTCTGGATGGTGAGGGAGGAAAAGGGGAGGTTAAAGAGGACTTGGACATTGCAGAGAAATTGAACGAGTTCTTTGCGTCTGTCTTCACGACAGAGGACCTTGAGCGGATTCCGCTGCCTGAGCCGCCCCTCTTGACTAAAGAATTAAATCAAATACAGGTTAAAAGAGAGGAGGTTTTAGGACTAATTGATAAATTGAGGATTAACAAGTCACCGGGCCCAGATGGCATCCACCCAAGGGTTATTAGGGAACTGAGAAATGAAATTGCAGATCTCTTAACGGTTATATGCAACTTGTCTCTTAAAACGGCCACAGTGCCGGAGGACTGGAGGATAGCAGATGTCACACCAATTTTTAAAAAAGGAAGGCGGGGGGACCCAGGAAACTACAGGCCGGTTAGCCTTACATCTGTCCCAGGGAAGATGGTGGAAGGCCTCATCCAAGAGAAAATCTTAAAACACATAAAAGAACAAACCTTGCTGAGAGAAAATCAGCATGGCTTCTGTAAGGGTAAATCTTGTCTTACAAACCTTTTAGAATTTTTTGAAAAGGTCAACAGGCACGTGGATTTGGGTGAACCGGTGGATATAGTCTATCTGGATTTTCAAAAGGCTTTTGACAGTCCCTCACCATAGGCTGCTGAGAAAATTGCATAGTCAGGGGATAAGAGGGCAGGTCCTCTTATGGATTGAGAACTGGTTGAGATCCCGGAAACAAAGAGTAGGTGTCAATGGGAAATTTTCACAATGGAGAGAAGTGAAAAGCGGTGTGCTCCAGGGCTCGGTCCTGGGACCAGTGCTTTTCAATCTGTTCATAAATGACCTGGAGACAGGGATAAACAGTGAGGTGGCCAAGTTTGCAGATGACACAAAACTTTTCCATGTGGTAAAAACCAGAGAAGATTGTGAAGAGCTCCAGAAGGATCTCTCCAAACTGGGGGAGTGGGCTGAGAAATGGCAAATGCGTTTTAATGTAACCAAATGTAAAGTAATGCATATTGGGGCAAAAAATCCAAACTTCATCTATCAACTCATGGGCTCTGAGTTATCCGTGACGGATCAGGAAAGAGATCTTGGTGTGTTGGTGGACAGCTCCATGAAGGTGTCTCCCCAATGTGTGGCAGCAGTGAAGAAGGCCAATTCCATGCTAGGGATTATCAAAAAGGGGATTGAAAATAAAACAGCCAACATTATAATGCCGTTATATAAAACAATAGTAAGGCCCCACCTGGAGTATTGTGTACAATTCTGGTCACCGCATCTCAAGAAAGACATAGTGGAACTGGAAAAGGTACAGAAGAGAGCGACTAAAATGATTACTGGGCTGGGGCACCTCCCTTATGAAGAAAGGCTAAAACAATTGGGCCTCTTTAGTCTGGAAAAAAGGCGCTTGAGGGGGGATATGATTGAGACATACAAAATAATGCAGGGTATGAGTAAAGTGGATAGAGGGAAGCTCTTCTCCCTCTCTCAAAATACCAGAACTAGGGGACATACACTCAAATTGAGTGCTGGGAGAGTAAGAACTGACAAAAGAAAATATTTTTTCACCCAGCGTGTTGTAAGTCTATGGAACTCCCTGCCACAGGATGTGGTGATGGCATCTGGCCTGGATGCCTTCAAAAGGGGATTGGACAGATTCCTAGAGGAAAAGTCCATCACGGGTTACAAACCATGATGGATATGTGTAATCTCTAGGCTTTAAACCAGGGTACTTCAAGGGCCAGATGCAGGGGAGTGGTATCAGGAGACAGATATCTAGTCTCATGCGCTCCCAAACGCATCTGGTGGGGCCGCTGTGAGATACAGGAAGCTGGACTAGATGGGCCTTTGGCCTGATCCAGCATGGCTCTTCTTATGTTCTTATGTTCTTATGAAAGGCAGCACAGCTGGGTCTCTGTGTGTATATGTCCCCCACCCCATCAGGTAATAAGAAGCAATAAATGGTGGGAGGGCAAAAATAACTCCCCACATTGAGGGCCAGCTTGTTTGAGAACAAGAGAACCAAGCTCTCATGGAGAGGCAAGGACAGAGGAAGGTTGTGGCGGGAAGCCAGCAGTCCTGACCTGGCAGCGAGGGGCGAGCGGTGGCGGTGGAGGCTGATGGCACTGCGAGAGCCTCTGGCGGCTGCCACTGCAAGAGCCGCGGCTCATGGCTCCTTTCTTCCTTTGCCCAGCCAACCTCCCAGTTTTCCAAGCCCAGGAAATCATAGGGCAAGTCATGGGGCTTGCCAAAGGGAACCCAGGCTGGAGGAGGAACCAAAGGACATGCAGGCGAGCTGCCTCCTCGCCTAGGATACTCATTCAAAATATTTTTCTGTGTTTTTTTGCCCTCTTTACCATACTTTAAATTTATTTATTTATTTATTTATTTATTTATTTATTTATTTATTTATTTATTTATTTATTTATTTATGGCTCTTATACCCCACCCATCTTCCCAAAGGGAACTCTGGGTGGCTTACAATAATAAACAATAAAAGAAACAGATAACAAGCAAGAACGGGCAAAGAAAAAAAAGAGCAGGATGGTGTGTGTGTGTGGGGGGGGAACCTAGCTAGAAAGGTCACCGAACGCCTCCCTGAAGAGGTGAGTCTTCAGGGCTTTTTTAAAGGCTGGCAGGGACTCAATCAGGCACAGCTCACTGGGTAGACGCTTCCAGAGCATCGGGCCCACCACAGAGAAGGCGGGGTCACGCGTACGCGATTTCCATGCCTCTCTGGGTGTGGCCAACCTCAGTGAGCGCACCTGCACTGATCTCGTGGGTCTTGTCCCAGTTGACCTTTGAGAGACACGCTCCGCCAGATACTCTGGTCCCAGGCCGTGCAGGGCTTTGAAAGTCAAAACCAGGACCTTGAACCTAATCCGGAGGACAACGGGGAGCCAGTGCAAGTGAGCCAGGACTGGGGTGATGTGCTCGAATCTACGAGCACCCACCACCAGCCTGGCCGCTGCATTCTGCACCCGTTGTAACCTCCGGACCAGGGTCAAGGGCAACCCCACGTAGAGGGCATTGCAGTAGTCGATCCTCGAGATCACTAGGGCCTGCACTACTGTCCTAAGGGAGAACTCATTGAGGTACTGGTGGATCTGGGTGATCCTGCGGAGATGGATAAAAGTGGACCTGGAAGCAGCCATCACCTGGGCTGCTATTATCTCTGCTATATTCACTATTATCTGTGGATTTCACTATCCACAGGGGTAGGGTGCAATCCATCCTCTGTGAGTACGAGGGTCCTGTAGTGTTTTTCATATTCATTCTATGTCCCCAGTTTGAATGCCACTCTTGTATGCACACCTTAATCTGGTGTGGGGTCTGAGTATATCATGGCAGTCACTGTCCATGCCTTTGTAGACCTCAGTTCAATCAAGACCTGAGCAGAGCTGTTAACTCTAATTCATGGGGTCCAATTCATAAATTGGAAATGACTTGTCAGTACAATAACAAAAGCCTGCATTTTCCAGTGAAGTCTCTGTGGGATCCTCTACCACACCATTAAAATTAGGTGAATTTGTAAAGATGCACATTTTACATTTTTAGGATGTCTTTTGTGGATTATTTGCTAACTATTTTGAACATTAGAAATGTCAGGATAGCTATTTGACACAGCAAAACTAGTGTTATAGCTGAACCGCTCTTGAACTAAGGTTCCTATAATTCTTTCCACAACACGTAAATGAATGAAGAGAAGCAATTATCACAGGAGCAGAAGAAATGAGAAGAAAAGGTCATGCCAAGCATGCTCTGCCATGACACTATATTACAAACACACGCAAAGACACACCGGACACAAAAAACACATATATACTGAACATTGAGATTCTGATCAACAACTCAGAAGTCTTCCCAGGCTAAATGGAAAACCCACAAGGGGAAAATACCAATAACAGAGGTGGGAAGACCTGAGTAACAGGTATTATCTTACAAAACAACTCCAGTGCATTGCACATATTATTCACAGGTCACAGACAGGAGGCAACAACATTTTGACCTATGAGTAACAAATGGTTTGATTAAGCTGATGTTTGTAAGATCAAATACTAGCTATTAGGACAGATAATGACAACTAGTTTACTCGCCCCCTTGTACCTAGTCATAGCTAGGTAATGGTCTCTAAGTGCCACTGTATCGTTCCACCCCTGCTCACAGAATGGAAGCAAATACTTTGGTTACCATAACTCATAATGACCACCAAAACCAGACAAATGCATTGCAGTTGATGCTGGACTCCATTCTTGTAAAATGCACTCAGATCAAATGAAACATAATGTATTTGGCCTGAAAATTGCTTATTTGGTTGTTGAAAATAAGAAGAGTTCCAAGGAATGATGGTATATTCATAATTCAAATAATTATAACTAATTCAAATAATTTGGTTTTTTTGCCTCTTAAAATAAGGCAGCAGTAAAACTAACCAATCATCTATTATTAAGAAAATGTTTCAAGCAATCCAATCCAATTTATGTATTTATTTATTATTGTATGTGTCCTGTTGTATTGCTATAACAGCTAGGATGTTTTCCTGATATTCAACGAAACTCTGGTGTCCTTTAGCTTGATCCCACTGTTGTGTGTCCCGCACTCTGAGATGATCAAGAACAGATCCTGCCCCTCCTATGTAAGTCAACCTTTCATGTATTTTGGAAGTTCTATTGTATAAGCTGTCTCCTCAGTCTTATTTTCTCAGGACTACAAATGCCCATTTCTTTCAGTTGTTCCTCATAGGAGTTGGTAAAAATCAGTGTGGTGTCCAGAACTGGACATAGCATGCAAGATGAGGCCTAACTGCTATTGAATAGAGGGGGCACTAGTAGTACCATGTGGGATTTGAAAATTATGCTTCTGTTTATGCAGCCTAAAATTGTATTTGCCTTTTTGTACCCACATTGCACTGTTGGCGCAGATTTAGCTTGTGGTCTACAATGATTCCAAGATCCTCCTTGCTCATAGTATTGCTGAGCCAGGTATTCCCCACCTTGTAACTGTGTGTTTGGTTTCTTGTTTCCTAGTTGCAGCATTTTGCATTTATCCCTGTTGAATTTCATTCTGTTGTTTTCAGCCTAGTTTTTAAGCCTATTTAGATACTTTTGAATGTTGTTTCTGTCTTTCTGGGTGTTAGTTATTCCACCCAAATTTGTGTCACTCTTAAATATAACTAGCAGTCCCTCCCCGCTCCCCCAATCTGGGTCATTAATAAACATGTTGTTCTTATAATGTATTTGTAAAACTCAACATGATTTCTACAAATGTAGCATTCAGATGGTGCTAAAGGCACTTTCATCACAGTACCTGGTCCATGCAGTGTCGCATAGTTAGAGTATCTGACTCACAGGTAGCTGGCTCAAGTTCTCAGTGATCCATGACAAGCATAGAAGTAGTTTGGGCTCTCTCCCAATTCTTGGCTGTCCTGCTTGTCACAGCCACCACTTTGACAACAAGACCCCAACTTTTCAGGTTATGGTTCTCAAATTTTAGAGAGTGGGCTGCTGCGATCTACGAATTACTGGCTTTCTTTCTAGCTCAGACGTCTGTGAGTCAGTGAGAGAAAGGTCATGTATATCAAGTTCACTCCCATGTACTCAAGAAACCTTTGAAATAACTGGCAGAGCAATCCATAATTAACAAACTAATTAACTACACAATTGGCTCTTGGGAATGCTAGTAAACTTCCCGGAAACCTAACTTACATGAAAGCTAATAACTGCCATCGGAAACTGAAGCCCCACAGCTCAAGGTTAAGTTGCTTGACCTGTGCTTTTTTAAAAAACAAACCCTTTATGCTCTAGAAAATAGTGTTGTTTTTTCAGTAATGCTGAAATTAAATTCCCTACAATAACTTAAAGCCTCACAAGGAAAAAAGCATGCAAGCTCCAAAGATAGGTTGGAAGTTCTGTTTGCAACCTCGCCTGCAGTTTGTAGTTTGCATGATTGGGGGAGGACCTTTCTGTGCTTAGGTGACTGTATCTATCCCACATCAACCAATTATTCCTTCCAACCTTTGAATTCAATGAGTGCCATGCCACTCTGCTGAGTGCTCTTTCCCTCTCCTCCCTGGGTTGGTGGCAGTTGTTTGTTTACTGTTGACTGGCTCACTTGATGGCTAAATATGACTGATTAAAGAAAGCAGTGCATAGGTCTGTAATTTTCAAGCAACTGTAAGAAAAAAAAAATCTTCTCCTTTCTTCTACAGTGTTCCCCCACCCTTTTGCTGTTCATATACTGCAGTCCCGGTATAACACAAGGCAAGGCCCCCTGGGGTAAGCTGGAAGGGTCTGTTTCAGGCCTCCTATACTTACCCCAGGCCTGGTGCTGCCCCAAATGAGCCTCACATGGCCTTCCCGGGTTTGTTGGAGGCCCCAAAAGTGCTTTCCAGTGAACCGGAAGTGACGTTGTTCTCCATGCACCCTATGAACTTTCCTCACTAATGGAAGTTTCCAAATGAAGCCTCTGCACCCAATGGAACATCCACCTGTGGAAGCCCCTTGTGCTGAGACCTGCTGCTGTACAACCCTTACTAATAGGAGTGTGAAAAGAACAAGATTTAAAAGATCACTCCATGATATAATATGAGTCACCCCGCCTCACAAATCTACAGGAGAAGGAATCAACATTGCACGCTTTGCTTGCAGAAGGACACTAGAAGCAGTAACTGGAGTTTTTAGCAAAAGGAATTTTATTTATTTATTTATTTATTCACACTTATATACCGCTCCTACTTCCCGAGCGGGAACTCAGGGCGGTTCACATAAAATCACGAAAGGCAAAGACTATGGCAGCGGCAGGGACAAACTTACAGCATATGGGCAAAACAAAAACAAAAACAAAAAAACCCTCTAGTCATTTTTGAAGGCATCCCTAAAAAGGAGGGTCTTCAGAGGAATACAACCTGCTGCTCAAAATCGTGGGAGCACTGCTGCAAATCATTCTTGACATTGGCTAATGGGGGCCAATGACTAATGGGACACAATTACTGTATTTATTACTACCATATTTACCCAACAGGATTGGGGGTTGCTCTGAAATATGAATGTCCACAAGGAATAATCCCAAGTGAGACTTCAATTACTTCCCTCCTCACATTGCATCTTACTCTTACACAGTTGCTGCAAATGAATGTTAGGAAAGAAATGGCAAGACTCGACAGATAACCAAGCGGATATGGCCACAAAGCAAGGGAGGGGATCATGTGCTTTGTAGGTGGCATGGGACTCCAAGAGAATTTTGGTCCCCTGGTGGTTCCTCATTTCCCCCCTACCACCCTAACTCCAGGCAGAAATTGTTCCTACCAAAGCCTGTTTTTTAAATGACATGTGATTTATTTCCCCTTTTTATTATACTGTACTGACTTGTTCTGATACCAGTGCTCAGGGTTTTACAAACACTAGCCTCACTGACCAAATTCCGCAAGAGAGTGTATTGAGGACATTGCGGAAAGTGGACAGGTGAACCTAGACCCTCCAAAGTTGCCCACTCCTGCTTTAAAGAGAAAGACTATTTCTCTGTATTTGCTGAGAACCTTTCAATCACACTTTTATGTGACTTATTTTATTTTTTACCAGCAGTTTAGCGTAAGGGCAAGTAAGACAACTTGCCAGGTAGAAATATAATTTGATTCTGTTCAACTACACTATGCTGCGAGGAAGGTAAAATGGCCAGGCGTGGCTCTGCAACTAAGCACCTTTTATTAATCACATTTCCCCCCCCAAGAGGATTTACAGTAACTTGATGCCTTCTGGCGTTTCGTTAGAAAGAAAACAGTAGGCTATCAAGGGCAAGAAGGGGGCTGTGAAATCATTATGTCTGCTTCTAAGACCAACCCTGTTACCAGATAAAAATGGTTACACACTTCCACTCATCCAGCACTCTTCTTCTGGCTCAGCCTTTACCTAGTCCCATAACACAGTGCTGAAGGTTCTTCTCTGGTATCTCCTCGGTTGTGTTATACAGTATTTCTTTATTTTGCAACACAACTGGCACCACACTGTCTTTAGAAGCAAGCGGAGCACATCTCCCTCATATCAACTACTTGTGCCACTCACACTACTCAGGATTTGATGCTGCAGGTGGCCACTCTGAGGGAGACCTGAAAGCCCACCACTAGGAATCAGACCTTCTTTACGGTCGCCATCTCCTCTATCTGTAGAGATGCACGAGGCTTCTTCCCTCCTAATATTAAAAAAACTGCATTTCAGGGAGACATTCCAAGCTACCCTCCATTTATGTTTGGGATGTATTTATGGCTACTATATTTTTATAGTTTGCATGTTGTCCATTGTTGCCATCCGGGGTTCTTAGTGTTGTCTTCTTTTTATATTTTATATTATTTTAGTTTGTGGGTTGAGTGAGGGATAGTTGTCTTTTGTGTTTATATTCACGGCTGGTAAACTTCCGCAGTAGTGCCTTGCCACTAGATGGCACAGTTGGTAAATAAATAAATAAATGTTACTGTATTCCACTGGTTCCCAAACCTTCATCCTCCAGAAATTTCAGGTCTAAACTTCAGAATGTCCTATCAGGTTGCGCATTAAAGTTTAAAATGGATGACTATGCCTTTTGGGATCACTGTATTATTAGGCCAAGCTCTGAGCTTCCCTACCTTCTTCCCTTTTCAACTAACTGCAGGTAAGAAGAAAAATGGATCCACTTTGTGCTTTCAGAGTCACTGTGAGGCAAAGACTGGGAGCTTGACTCACTTTCAGTGCAAAGCACATTTTATGTGCAGAAGGTTACTGGCATCTCCAGGAAGATGTGGAAAAAGCCCTTCATGAAATACAGCAGGGTTTACTTGGCTTGCAATGAAACAAAGCTAGAAGGTTATACTTAATACAAACCCTATTTTATATGTTTATGTAAACTCAATATAAACTCCATGTTTTATATCAGTAATGCAGGGCTGTATAACAGCAAAGTGCCAGTGGAAAGGATGAAAGTATTAAACTACATACAACTCATTGAATCCACTAATCCAGTGTTGGCGAACCTATGGCACGGGTGCCAAAGGTGGTGCTTGGAGCCCTTTCTGTGGGCACCCGACATTGCCCCTTCATTGTCACCTGTATTCACGTTAAATTGCTGTATTGGCACTTTGCAAAAAAAATTTAGTGGGTTTTGAATCACAGTTTGGGCACTTGGTCTCTAAAAGGTTTGCCATCACTGCACTAATTCATGCAGTCATAGATTCCTTGATGCAGAAATTAGTTGAGCACCTCTTTGGTGATTCTGACTCTCACACACAAAGATGTAATCCAGACAAAGCTGTGCCAGCAGAGCTGTATTCTCTCTTACCTCTTGTTTTTGTCTTCTACCTGCAAGATGTACACCATGTCATCAGCAGCATGCTGCTTGGAGCTGCTCTCCCCCCATTTCAGCTTCAGACTTTGAGGGCCTGCTGCAGTGCACTCTAGCCGAGGAGGCAAGGGCGGCAAGGGCCTTGTTTTTGCCTTAATGTAGTGGCTAAAAGGTCCCGCTCCAATCTCATTGACTGCCTGGATCCGGATCCTATATTCGGAAAAGAAGAAGTTGTTGAGAAGTTATCTTATCTGCAAGGTAATTCATTTCCCTCATTGGGACTCAAATGAACTGGACTGAATACAGTGGTACCTCGGATAATGACTGCGTCGGATAACGACTGCCAATTTCCGGGTATAGAACTGCCTCTGATAACGAATTTTCCCTATGGGCTGCCTCGGATAACGAATCACAATTCTAGGTATAGGTCTGCCTCGGATAATGAATTCTCTATGGGTTGCCTTGGATAACAAATTTTCCTATGGGCTGCCTCGGATAACGAATTTTCCCTATGGACTGCCTCGGATAACGACTTTCCAGCATGCATCAGTAAAAAAAGAGTTATCCCGGGCGGCATTGCATCTGTACCTTTAAAGTGCACTTTATAAAGAGTTTTGAGCAAAAAAACAGGTGTCTGTGCCTTTTTCCTAGGCTCCGGAACGGATTAATAGGTTTCCCATTCATTCTTATGGGAAACCGCGTTTCGGATAACAACGTGATTCGGATAACAACTAACCTCGGAGAATTGCATTCATCATTTTGGCACTGTGGGAGCTGACATAACAGAAAGGCACAAGAAATTATCCAGGTAAATGCAGGGATATAAAATATCTTGAAAAGTGGAAAGTAATAGTCAAATCAACATATTATCATTGTATTATCCTTTAAATAAGAAGAAATGTTAATATATTATATGTGTTTTTTTAAAAAACACCAAAATGTGGTGATGAGTTTGTGTTCCATGGAATTTGCTATTGGTCTGAGTGTGATCAGTATCTGTATAAGGACTGCATATACAGTGGTACCTCGGTTTACCAATGCCTTGGTTAATGTAATTTTCAGTTTATGATTGAAAATCCACTTAAAATAATGCCTCAGTTTATGACTCCCCCCCCCAATACAAAGCACGTTTCCCCAGGATACATTGCGGCTGGGAGGTTTTGTGCCTACAGCACCTGGTATTCCCTGGTGGTCTCCCATCCAAGTACTAGCCAGGCCCAACACTGCTTAGCCTCTAAGATCAGGCGAGATCGGATGCGCTTATGGCATCTAGGCAGCTGCCAAGGCTATACCATCATGGAAATGCTAATACAGTAGAGTATTCGAAACATAAAAAAAAAAACAGTTGGCAACTGCAGCAAATCTTGATTTACACAAATCAGAGTTTGGGTTCTGAAAACTGTATCATGACTTTGTGTAACGCTGCATTTGAGATACATTCAAAATATCCCTTCAATGAATAAATGCAGTCTAGAGAAATCATCTCCAAGGTTATCTCATGTAGTAAAATACATGGATGTGAAATTTCTGTTGGATTCTGTTTCTCAATTGATGTTGGTGTGTTTCTTGCATCATGGAAATTTTATACTTGAAAGCATAAAGTTAAAAAATAGCTCATTGCAATTCAAGGTTAAAATGGTAGCAAGTCTTTAAGACATGCATTTCAGCATATTCCTATTACAGAAATGAGCTTCAGTTATAGCATAAAAGTTATGATGATATTGGTGACAATTAGCCTTTTGGGGGGGAAAGGATTCTACATACAGTAATACCTTGGTTTACAAGCATAATCTCTTCCGGAAACCTTCTTATAAGCCAAAGCACTTGTATATCAAAGCAAATTTTCCCATACGAAACAATAAAACTCAGATGATTCGTTCTGGGGCCCCATAGACCACATACTATACACATAAAGTGCTAAAACTCACAAAAGAAGTTGTGTAGAAGTCTACATCCACACCATGAGCTGCAGAATCTGCTCTGCTGGGGACTAATAACTGGATTTTACTCTGTTTTTAATGTGACAATAATATAATGCAATTTGTAGCCCTATACACATTTGACTAGCTGCCCCATTATTAGAAATGGTTTGAAAAAAAGAAGATATGTTAAAAAGAAATTAAATAAAAATAAAAATAAAAATAAAAATAAAAATAAAATCCTAACCTGCACTCTTACTTGAAAATGTTCCTGGCTGGTGCAAGGGAGACCTCCTTTCCTCTTTCCTCCCCATGCTTTTGAGGCTTGCCTGAGATGGAACATTCTAGACAATCCCCCACATTCAGAGAGAGAGAGAGAGAGAGAGAGAGAGAGAGAGAGAGAGAGAGAGAGAGAGAGAGAGAGAGAGAGAGAGAGAGAGAGAAGAGCCACCATCGGCTCACTTGTGATCATGTGGCCTGTTCCAGTGCTCACACTGCAAGACATTGCTCGTGGATCAAAGTAAAACTGATCAGAAATGATTGCTCGTCTTGCAAAACACTCGTAAACCAAGGTACTGTATTAATGTATTATTATGTATTAGCCTTTGTGGGCTGTTTTCAGACTAAATTTAGCTGGCTGTCTTTGGTATAATTTTTCATTTATACAGTGTAACAAATTACAGGACAAAAACAGCTGAAGAGCACCCCTTGGCCAGAAATTACACTTTGCTATTAATAATTTGCAGTAACCCAATTTGACAGACATTGCACTCAAAACAAATGGAAGGAGCACAGCAGGAGATAGCCACTGTTAAATGAAGCTGACGCCTACATAATGTAAAGTTAGCACAGACGGATACCAGAATTGTTCAGCCTAAATATACATGATTGCACAGAATACTGCTTATCCAATAGCTCTTTAAAATGGTGGTTTGACATGTTTTAGAACGGAATTACATTAAAGGAGAGGTAGCTAGAAGGAAAAATTAACTCTCATTATGGCAATGGACTGCTTCATTACCAGTTCTTTGATCCCAAACTTTTCCTTCAAACCTGTGTTCCCTCTAAGCTTAGTCAAGGCAGATGCATAAAAACAGGCCTTTGGTTATGGTCAAACTGAATAAGGATATAATACGTTTCCCTAGCAGCCATCTTCAGCTCTGTGAGAGCGCCCCTCATTTAGAGGGGCTGATATGCATGGCCCAAGCCTGAGTGGTTCACACTCTGCCCATCTACTATGTTTCTGAATTATTTTATTTTTTATTTTTAAATTTTATTTTAGAGTAAGAGTATTTTTACTCCGCCTTTCTCCTTGGAAAAAGGACCCAAAATGTGAAAAATGATTGCATCTTTTTTATACATAACCTGAAAGTCAGACAGAAGCTGAAGGAAGAATAAGCTATTTGTCCTTCCCCTTTCACTGCTTCTGTGGAAGCCACAGGTCGTGTGTGAGGATTACCTTTCTAATAGAAGCATGTTCTATAACTATCAACATAATAGCCTCTCTGTCTACATTCCCACATTGGAGAAATCTGACATGGCCACAGCCACTGATGCCATGGCATTCCAGGTGGTGGAAAAACATCTGCACTCTACAGAACATGTCTATTCCTCTTTCAGTTGCTGTGTCTGTGCTGAGTATATTCGAGCGCACACTTTAATGACACAAACAGCTTTAAACTAGTATGTACCAGTTAATCACAGAATTAATCTTAGTACTGCATGGTTGGAAGGACCCTATTGATCATCAAGTCCAGTCTGTGTCAGGGAGGCACAGTGAGGAATTGAACTCCCAACCACTGGCTCTGCAACCAGATACCTAAACCACTGAGCTACCTAGTAGTTTGTTTGTACTGTATACTCTGGTCAATATCCAATATCTACATACTCCTCGCCATTGGAAGTGAGAAGGGAGCTACCATCTGCAGCACGGGTCCTCAAAGTTTTCAACCAGTGGGCCGGTCCACCACCACCCAGACACCACTGGGGGCCGGATCCCAGTCCAAAAGCAGCTGCGGAGGCTGGCTTGCTCACAAAACAGGGGGTAGGTGGGGGGGTTGCAATTGGTCCCAGGGGTCGGATTCAGGACCTTGGGGGGCCGCATCCGGCCCCGGGGCCTTAGGTTGAGGACCCCTGATCTGGAGGTCTGCTTTGCACTCTGTTTGCCTCATGTACCAAAACGGCATGATTTTTGCCATCTTGAACTGCAAAGACGATTAACACATGGAGGTTTGGAAGCTCTAACTATGTGGGAGCAATGAAGCAACTTTTTCTTCTTCTTCTGGACATCTTCCTTATTTTGTTGGTGCTATCAGCAATCAGCAACCTAATCACTGAGATCCTCAGCCAGAATAAAAACCCTCCATTTAGACTCTTGTCAAATCGGCCATTTGTTTTACTTCCCAATACACAACATTTGTATATTGGAAAGCAAACAAACTCATGATAACACTGATTAACTCCCCAATTAGTCATCTGCTTCCTTTAATGGACAGAAGTAGCATCTCCTCTTAGCCAAAATCAGCCAAAATACTTCATTTGATGACTCCTTGCAGTGACAAGGTTATGCTGCTTTCTCCAGTCATTTAAAGTAGCCCATTATTCATGCAGGGCTAACTCAAAATGTTAATGGCTCACAAGGCTGCTGTAAATTTCCAAGAGTTAGCAGTTCATTAGGTACACAAAACTGGCTGAAGTTGTGGGGTCAAGTGGGTGAGAACACAAAGAGAAAGACATCTTCTGGGTTTCTCAAGGCTATAGAAAAGGACTTAAGTCTTAAACTATTCACTGTTTAATTAATTAATTAAAAAATTCACTGTTATCACTGTTGAGAAACAGAAGGTCATTTTTCTTTAAAGTCTTGTCATATTTTAGACATGTAGCCTCCAAAACAAACAAATGATTTCCCCCTACACACACCAGTCAAAGATGGCCAAACAAGAAACTGCTGGTTTTATAACTATGTATATCGACTCTATAAAAATGACTTTTGCTGCTCCGTTTGACCTTCAATGCTGCCAGCTTTCACTGTTGTTTCTAGGTTTGATGAAATTTCTGGAAAGTTTATTTGATTATTTGACAGGTATAGAAACCTGTCAAATTAAGTGAATGGAAGAAAATTAAACTGACTCGGCACTCATGGGCAAAGTTACAACCAACTTCTTAGCTTGTGACAATTCACTGCCTAAAGTTACAATGATTATCTACCACGCTAAGGCAAAATGGCAATAGGGTTTTGGCCAATAAATGAAAAAACATACATGCTAAGGATTACGATATATCTTTCTGTTATTCCCACTTGGAGGAGACATGCAGACACACTGGATGAACAAACTCTGCTAAGTCAACTCTTAGCAGAATCCCACTGTCTCAACAGGTCTCCTCAGTAGGGACTAACAACTGGATTTTGCACTGTGGCTTTTCTTGTGTGTGATATGTGGTGTATTTTGAAATCTTAATGTATCCTCAAACTTGGGACAAATACAAGTAAAGAATGCTAATTTGTATGTACCTTAATAAAGTAAGCTTAAGCTAAGCCTTCTGTACTCTGGATATATGGGCAAAATAATGAAACATGGCTCCTAATGGGAAGGAAAAAAAGTACTACTGTTTCTCCTCATGAGAATTTCCTTCTATGATCTCAGAATACGGTTACCAATCATCAGCTCAGTTAGGTATCTCGATGTGTAGCCAGAAGGTGAGAATTTGATTCCCCATTGTGTTTTCTATGAGTAGAACCATCCTGCGTGGCCTTGGGCAAGCTGCACAGACTCAGGACACCCCAAGAAGAGGCAAGTGGTAAACCATATCCATGTATTCTCTACCTGTCAAACACTGAAAAGGTTACCATAAATCAGAATTGACTTGACTGCTTATGATGATGATGATTAGTCTTCAAAGCTAACAGGCCAATTCTAGCACTGCTATCAACATAGCTGATAATAGAGAAGAAGCAACATGCTAGGACATGAGGCCCAACTAGACTACATCTGCTGAATCAATTACTGAACAGTAAATCAATACTTATGTAAATTATATTGACTCAGTGGGCTACTCTAGCTGGTCTAGCAATTACATAGTCCAGCAGGTGATGAGTAACCTAATTCTACCACAGTTTGGGCTTGTTTGAATTGGCTGTGACATTGTATTGCAGAGGAGAATAATAATAATGATTGGTAGCCACAGCAGTGTTGTGCCAGAAATTCTTCCCTAATGTTATCCACAGGCCTCACAAATTATCCCGAGGCACCAGGAACCACTGTAAAAATGCCCTGATAGATTCATCGCACCTGAATAAACTAAGCAAATACTGTATTCTCTTTTAAGCACTCACCCCATACAGCTGGAATGGGGCTGTATAATAATAGCAATTAGTAGCAATCCTGAGGCACCAGGAACCCCTGTAAAAATGCCCTGATAAAATGAGCTAAAGGTCCGTCTAGAGGAGAGCTATGTGAGGGAATGTATCAAGTGGCATGCATCTCCATTTCATGTATACAAGCTCACTGGACTGGCAGTCAAAATTGTACTTCAACAGTGGTAACAGGATGTGATCCTTCACCATACCTGAGGATAGTAAATGAGTCTATGTGGATCATAGAGGTGTGTCTTCTGAGTGAAAAGAATGACCAACTGGCTCAGGAAGAACATCTCCCCCTACTGATGCCTCCCCCTACCCAACAGATGGGCCAGCCCTGCACCTGATGCCGTTGGAAGGCCTGTAAGGAGGGCATGGAGGTAGCAGTCATCCACCCTTGTTTGCTTTCCTTCTCTACCAAATGATATGCAAAGGGCCACACCATCTAGACATAACGCTTCCATTTAGCTATGATGGCTAACAGCTTCTCTTCCAAGCACCTGTCTACAGCCAGGATTGATTTGTTTGTATCTTCTTGAATAAACTAAGCAAATATTCTCTTTTTAACACTCACTCCATACAGCTGGAATGGGGTTATATAATAGTAGCAATTGATGGCTTGTGCCCAAGTTCTGCCAAATCCGGAGACTGGGAGAAAACAAAATATGGACTCCCTTGGACTGGAACCAGAGATGGTGAGATTCATATTTCTAATCAACTATGGACTCTTTGGATGACCTCTGGTTGACATTTCATCAAACCCGATTAAGGTCATGAAGCAGACAGCAAGTGACTAATAGACAATAACTGTCAATAATGTATTCCATGAGCATTATCCTGTTCCCTTCTGTTATTGAAAATAATTTGAATTTAAGAGCCATTAAAACAGTGGCCGGAGGACAGGACGACTTTGAGCAGTTTTAGAATTTCAGAATTACTTCTGCCATCTAACCCTTCACATACATTCATTCCTAAACTAAAATAATTTCTCAAGTATCCCCAGGGTGGGGGAGATTATACTAATTGGCAAGTTAAATTGCCTATTCATCACCACAGGCATATTAATAAATGTGTACACTTAATGACTTTTGCTCAAGATCTGAAAAATGAGCATATTGTTCAGCACTATGAAGCATTGTTCTACTCTGGAAACATTTAATTGTTTCCTATGTTTAGATCATTTGTTTTCCTATGTTTAGACCTATGTGTACATCATATTTAGTTTAATTTATGCCAATTAATGCTGTAATAGCTATTGTTGTTTTCAGACAACTCAAAGCAAAAAATAAAGTCAAAGCCTTGAATAAATATATACTTTGATGTAATCATTATTGAGACATTCTAAGATTATTTATCATAGAATCATGGAATTATGGAGTTGGAGGGGGCTTATAAAGCCATGAAGTCCAACTCCCTGATGAATGAAGGCATCTAAATCAAAGCAGAACTGACAGATGGGTGTTGAATTTTATCTCCAGTGCCTCCAGTACTGGAGCACTTTCTACCTCCCAAGGTAATGAGTTCTGTGGCTGCACTGCTGTAACAGTTATGAGCAAACTCCTGCAGTCTTTTGTACCAGAACGAAAAGGAAGAGATGCTAAGTCTTCCCAGCAAAACATAATTAAAAAAAATCCACCCTTTATTTATTGTTATTGAACAGAACTACATGCATCCCACTCAGGCTTTTTGGTGACACAGAGAGGAGTGACTGATTAAAACAAAAACACATGCATTTGTCTCATGCTGAATCTACCAACTCTATTTTATTTTCATAGCAGTCTGCATTTAAGACCAATGGACATCACACATGCTCCATCTTTTTTAGTCTTTGCTCTCTCTCCATTCCAAATCATACTTCATTAAGCAGTTTGCTAAATGGATGGTATTTAAATACAATGCAATAAAAAAAATACTATATTTGACTGATGAAGAATTTTGGAGTTATTAGAAACTCACTTTATACTGAACTTAACTGATCCAAAAAGCATTCAAAACCAAAAGCATTTGGTTTCATACACAGACTACACGCCTACTTTCTTCTAACAGTTACTGGCTGAAATGTGGCAAGTGACATCTAGAGTAGGCCTATATGAATCCATGGGCTTATTGATCCAATGGCCCACTCTAGTGCTACTTACAACATAAAGCAATAGGAGTTCAGCCAGTGTGTTTCACGGCTGAATGCACAACTGAATGCATGGCAATGATGAAAACAACAACAAGATTCTTCCTCTATATTATACACATTCTAGCTACAAAGTACAATCAGTGAAGGCCTCTTGCATACTACCAGTTGAGATGGGTGAGAGACGGGTGCGGACCTTCCATTCTAATATGGTGAGGAAGGGACCAAGTCAAGGAAGGGGTCACCATGGGCCAATGAATGCCAAGGAGATTTATTAAAACCGGCTACCATATCTCTGGGCTATCATTAAAGGTTCAAAAAGTAACTTTTGGGGGACTCTATCTCCCTGTTAGCCTTGTGTGTTTGTGTGTGTGTGTGTGTGTGTGTGTGTGATGCCATGACGATTCCAGTGGCTTTGCTGGGTGGGATACTCTTGGAGTCCCCTGCACTGGGGGTAGGTGGGTATCATTTGCATTTTCTGCTTTGGTAGTAACATGTCTCAGCAGGCAGAGCAGCACTGGAGATAGAAGAAACCAGGTCCTGTAAAACAGGATGAATATCCTTATGGAAGAGAGAGGCCAGTGCAAAGCAGTTTCTGTTGCAGCTCTCCATTTATAACACAAATTAGGTTTTCATATACAAAAAGTAAAAGACATCAGACTTCAAATGTTAAATGAGTTTGTTCATATCAAATTTTAACCACAGACTAACATTCACACCTTATTCATTAGTTGGTGTTCCTAACAGGTAACATCAAGGTTTCCAAAAGACCTGTTGCTTTCTTTACTAGTTAAATTACTGTCTAGCGTTTTCTGCAAAGCAGTCTATTACATTTTTTTTTTGCAATGAAATGCAAGGTTTCCAAATTCTGTTGAAGAAAAGTGATCATTTGAAGTTACACTTACCGGAATGTGGTTTCTGGAAGCAGGTCATTAATAATGTAACTTGTGACGTTACCCACGGGAATGATAACATCACCAAGGTCAATGTTGTAAGAAGTAATCTCAGACCCATTATTGCACGGTTCTTCCCAGTTCAATACAAGGCACACAAAGGGTGATAGAGGATAGGCATCCACATGCTCATCATCAGATACAAAGAGAACGGTGACAGCATCTGGCACAGATGCTGGGGCTCTGCAAGTGACAAGGTCACTGTGAGGTCCTGCTCCTGCTTGGTTTATTGCCTGAAGAATAAAAGATACATTTCCGTTACTTCACACAGTTATTGGAAAAGGCGCTGGTTAGATCTAGGAACTATACAGTAGGACCCCAGTATCTGCTGAGGATTGGTTCTAGGCCTTCCTGTAGATAACGAAAACGGTGGATAAAAAAGAATGCCAACCCCCCAAAATACTGGTTTGTGACAGTAGCTTGCTTTACAGCTGCTGAATTATTTATTTAATGTTTTCCTCTGCCAACCATGGATAACTGAATCAGTGGTTAATGAATCAGTGGATATTGGGGTCCTACTGTATTTGAAAAAAAGTTACTTGCTTTGAGGCCAGTACTCGAATGCAAGATGTAGAGAACTGAAGTTAAAAGCCAAGTTCATCCAGGTCTACATAGTTTCTCTCCCCCAGGGTCCCTTCAGTAAAAGCAATATTCCATGGGCATTGTCAAACCACATACTTTCTACTGTGGAGCATGTTGCAAACTCAGTCATACCAAATCATCAAATACTGATAACTATATAGTGTCATTTAGTGCACACTAGCTAAGGTGTAAACACGCCACTTGAGAAGCCTTGCTTCCATCATTTAATGACCTTCACATTTTTAAACAAACTTGCCCCATCACTCCCTTTACCTAACATTTAATACCATTCAACTACAAACACAGGAGGAATCAATAATGAAGCACTTACTATTCTAGCCTGTTCATAACGAGAAAGCTGGCATTTATAACCTATTCCTACATGACATAATTAGAGATGTAAAATTTCCAGAAATTCTGAAGCTAAGGAAAAAAACCTGTCCCCCCCCGAAAAACTCCCCCTCCCCTTTTACAGCTTGAAAGTCATTCTGTTACTTTAGGAACATAAATGGACAATTCGACTTGGCATAAAATTATCACATCTAGCATATTAAAATGTAGTGTACTCAAATAATTATTACAAACAGAATTTACTTTTAAAATAATATTTATTTGTAATTGTAAATTACAAATGGAGTAACAATCTCCTACCTAAACTATTTACTAGTTTATGTAGAACAAAAAAACCTCTACAAAACAATGTTTTAAAATCCAGAATTAACAATTCATATTTCCTCTCCACAGTAATAAATAAAAATAAAATAAAAACCTCATTCTAATTGAACAGAAATTGAAATGTACAGAAGAGAATGGGACTAAGTTCCACTGAATGGGCATGAAAATTAATCAGAATAATTTTTTGTTGCTCTGTATTTTCTTCCAGTGCTTTGAAGCACTAGTGAAGAGGATAGAACACAACAAAACATACCCACCCACAGGCAAAAACAAAAGTGAAACCTTCTTTTTCTTGTGACAACAGCAGGAAGAAATGCATCTTGTTCTTGCATTGGAGAGTTCACTTTGTAACCTAGGGCAGTGATGGTGAACCGAGTGCCCAAATTGCTATTCAAAATCCACTCATTTTTCACAAAGTGTCAATAAAAGCAATTTAACCTGAATACAGGTGGCTTGGAAGGGGCAATGTCAGGTGCCCACAGAAAGGGCTTCGAGTGCCACCTTCCAACACTGATCTAGGGCTTGCTTGTCCTCAGTGCACAGAAGTTAGAATTATCTGATACTATGCATATTTTTTAGAAATGTTTTGGAAAATATTTGAACATCATGTCTTAAAATATTTTATTTATTATTTTAAAATAAAAATATTTCATAATCATTTTTCTTTTTCTTTTTTCAATTTTTCTATTTTTTCGGATACAAACCAAAAAGGCTTCAGGAACAAAAAAACAAAATGGGGAAAAACCACCATCTTCCCTGATTTTTTCCGGTCCCCCCCCCCCCGGGTTCTTCACATCTCTAGGCATAATATGTAGTATCTACATATGATTTAAATTTCCTAATATCATTTGTGAAACTTGTTTGGGAACTTTTTTATCCAAAGAAAAGAATTAGATTCCTAGATCAACCTTCCTTAATGTTGTGCCCTCTGGTTTTGGACTATACCTTTCATCATCATACTGCTGTGCTTTACATCAGCAGGATACTTTTAACAAAATAGATCCTCACGTCAAATCCACTGCATCAAGCACTCCTTGCTATGAAGAGGGGGGAAAGAACCGGAAAGAGAGTAGAAGAAAGATAAGCATCCTTTGTGCCTCTTATCTAATTCCTATACAGTGGACCCTCGTATAACAAACAGTTATCCGGAGATAGGGGCAATTTGCTTAACATAATCGCCTATGGGGCGAATCTGTACAACATAAAAATGGGATCACTCTGTTTTCAATGCATTCCTATGGGAAATTTGTATAAAGGAAAATTTGCTTAACATAATTTCATTTGGAACGAATTAATTCCTTTATACAAGGTACCACTGTACTTACTAAGAAGGACAGGGAAGGGAGACTGAGCAGCAAACATCTTTTTTTTGAGCATTTGGAAGACAACGTGTTCACCAGGATAATGGGGGTGGAGCAGCATTTGGATTTCTCTTGAAGCAGCTGATTATCTTAGTCTGATGCTGGTGCAATACAAAATGCAGTTCTCTTACTCTAGCTCAGGGCTCAAAGCCTTGGGTTCCCAGATGCTCCTGGACTAAAACTCTCAGAAGCCCTCAGTTCTGGAAGTTCAGAACTGGGGTCCAACTGGGGCCCCAAGGTTGGAAACCACTGTTCTAGCTGATCCTCTCTATTCCCCATATGGGCTAATCTTTGGTAGCATCTATAATTTCTGTCTGGAGGATCTGGTAAGCCAAATTCACTAATGCCATTCCTAAGAATTTTCACTAAAAACCTCTTGTCTTTCTTTCACAAAGGAGCTATGCACTTGTTGTTGTTGTTGTTGTTGTTGTTGTTGTTGTTGTTGTTGTTGTTGTTGTTGTTGTTTTGCAACAAATGACATCTGGAATCCACTACCTGCTCCATATTATAAAAACTATCGTCTCTCCCTGCTTTCAGCTACCAAAATCCCAGTCATTTACTTTTGTTCTGCTGTTTTGGTTCAGTGTTTGCACAAAAAGACTGCAGTATTTATTTTAGTCTTGCAATAGCATTAAAACAAATCCATCGCAACACAGAAATCAACTTATGTCAGGGACATTATTTTTGCAAAATCCATTGAGCTGTTAAAGTGATCCTCTGTGGTGAACTGTGCAACGTTTGTTTGCATTTCTCTTGTTTTAGAAAATCTTGCTTCAAGGGATCTGTGGTAATGCTACTCATGCTTCCTCTCCCCTTATTGGACAGTTTCATTATTATAACTGATGGAAGCTTTATTTGCCTCCTGCACAGCCAGCCAGATTCTACTTTCCCTCAGTTTAAGAGACATGATGATTTTCTTTTAGTCCAGAAGACAAGTACAATGTTTGGGGACAAAAGACTGTGACTCAGACTTTGCTCTTAAAAGGAAGATAACGTGTCCCCTTTTTGAACTATGTGAAGTTAGCAAAAAGGTAGAGAATGCCATCCCAATGATGTTGCCCATGACTCTTCTGTTATGATGGTACATGCTGGTTGAAGCTCATCAGAACTGAAGTTCAGCAACTGGTACCAATTCTTACACACTGTGTTGGGCAAACTATGATCTGCAAACTGCTTGCAAGCCCAATGCCTTTTCTTTTGGATCTACAGGAATGGATTCCTCCACAACAGAATTTCTTTTCTTTAAGTATAAAAGGCTGCTTTCACTGGATATGTTCATGGATGTCTCCATTAGGGAACTGTCTGAGTCCTGTTGTAGACTATACCTGTAATCAAAACTGGAAGAAGATTTCCAGTCACCTCCAGTGGATTAAAAAAAATCTGACTGGCCTTCTTGCATTCTTCTGGGATAAATTCTGAAAGTGAAAATTTGGCCTCGATCTCCATCAACATTGCTCATCCCTGCTCTAGACTGAAATGCTGTGTTGGCTGAGACAAATGGTGGGAAGAAACCATTCACAACTTTGTCCCTTGTGTGCTGCCTGGCTGCTGTACTGGAGCGGATGAGTGCTAATAGAATCCATACAAGACAACGGTGTTCTGGCATCTGTGGTTTGGGCAGCTCCCTCTCCTTCAGTGGAGCTACTCTCTGTTTCAGGGATGAGGTGCTCAGTCTAGGAATTTTCTGGACCCATAACTATCTATGGAAAACTAGATCTTGTCTGCGGTATGACTCACATATTTTCATCTTAAGACTGATTGCACAACAGCACTCTTACCTGTACACCCGGTCACTCACCCCACCGGTCCATGCACTGGTAGTCTCAAGAATAGACTACTGTAATGCTGTTCACAGAAGGCTTTCCTTGCATCTAAGACAAAACCTTCTGCGGGTCCAGAATGTGGTGGCCAGGTTAGCAAGCAGTCTCAGCAAGTATCTCTCCATCCCTGGCCATACTATACTGGTAACCTGTGGGCCTCCATGCCAACTTCAAGGTGATGGTTTTAACATATAAAGCCCTAAACAGTTTGAGACCCAAGTATCTGGCAGAATGCCTCTTTCCAGCAAGAACTGCTGGCCCTGCCCATTCATCCCAGGCGGAATGTCTGAGGGTACTGACCCAAGAGAAGACTGAAGGTACAGGACTAGGAGCAAGGCCTTCTCAATGGTCACACTTAGACTCAAGATTGGACTGCCTCTGAACATTTCTCTGGCTCCATTTCCTGATGACTTTTAAAAAATCTCTAAAACCTGGCTGTTCAGATAGGTATTTCCTCATTGGAAACCTGCCGAAGATTTTAACTACCAAATCAGCTTTGCTGCCTTTTGAGTATTCAACGTTTAAGAGTCAACTGGTAATGTTATTATTATTTACTTCATGTTTTATTTTATGACATCTATTTGGTGATTTTATTTGGTTTTTGCACTGTTATTTTATGTTGTTTATGCTTATTACTGATTGTATTGTGAGATTCCCAATACACAGATGGCAGTATATAAATCATAGAATCATAGAGTTGGAAGCGACCTCAAGGGCCATCTAGTCCAACCCCCTGCCATGAAGGAAACCCATCACAGTACAGTGGACCCTTGTATAACAAACAGCTTGTATAACATAAAATTTGTTCAACATAAAAAATTCCGGAGATAGGGGAAATTTGCTTAACATAAATTGCCTATGGGGAGAATCCGTACAACATAAAAATGGGATCACTCCATTTTCAATTCATTCCTATGAGAATTTGTATAAAGGAAAATTTTCTTAACATAATTTCATTTGGAACAAATTAATTACTTTATACAAGGTACCACTGCATTTCCGATAGATGGCCATCCAGCGTCTGCTTAAAAACCTCCAAATAAAATAAAATAAAATATGTCCTTGAAGAATCATAATGTAGAGTGGATTGAGAAGTTCAAGTAAGAATGTCATGGACAGAAATCGATGCTGAAAATTTCTCCCCCTCCTGTTTTTCTCCCATCCAATATCTTTCTCCAACCAGTCTGGACCCAACTGGGCTCTTCCATGCTTGATTTTGCTCTAAAAAGTTGGTCAAAGCTTAAGTTGTACAGAAGTTTTGTTCCATAGCCTTGTGTTATTCTCTGTTTACTTAACAAATAAATGTGATTCATTCACAGGGAGTGATCTTTATTTCTTCCATTTATACAGGGTTTTATTTTTGCCTCTTCCTTTGGCCCCTTTAAAACATGCACCCTTGAAATTCTTAGAAAATTTTGATGTTCCTAAGGCCCATAATTTCTATGACAATCTACTGCAATGAAAGATTACAATGTAAAACAATGCTATGTTATGTGCCATCAAGTCACATCTGACATAGAAACCTTGATACGGATGCCAAGGTACAGTATAAGAATTTGTTTTACCAGGGCCACCACCCAAGGTTTCACGAGTCCTACTTGGTGACTCTATCCACTACAACACCATGGTTGTTGATTCTAGATGTCAACTCTCTTATAAACCTACCCAACCCAGAATGTGGAAACATTACTTTTTTGGATTATAGTTCTAGGACCAACCTGACACAAGATGAAGATTTCTAGGAGTTGTAGCCCTTATAAAAAGAAAATAAAACAAACACAACAGCACAATACTTCCAAGTTCTACCCAGACTATTATTTTTATATCACAAAGCTCACACCATTTCGGTTAACTAACAAAGATGAAAAGTAGCATAAATTACTCCTCATCTCATTTTGCACTAGAACCTAAGCAAAGAGACTTGACTCACCTGTAGTCTGCAGAAATAGCGTGCTGCAGCTGACAACTGGCCGATTTCAAAGGAGTTGCCTGCACCACTATACACCAGTTCTAAAGACTCCTCATCTTCTCCCCACTCCAGTCTATATTCTGATATGTCAGCACCAAAACTATCTGGGCTCTGCAACACATATATAGAATGGTCAGTCATAATCACACGGAACAAGGTCTTAATCCAGTGTTATTTGTAAGAACGGAAAAAAACGAGAGAGCTTCATGGACGTCCGCATTTGAATCAGCTGGAAAGGTGGGGTTGGTGCTCCAGCTTTAATACAGGGTTCAGAAACTACAAAGAAGTGAATCTCCACAGAGAAATTCAGCAAGAAGCTGGTATCTAAAGAAACTCTGTCAAGTCATCTAGCTAAAGGAAGACAGTTGTAAACCACCCAAGACTGGATTGGAGCAGGGGTACAGAATCTTCTGTATTGTTATGTCTTGACATCAACCTGAAGTCATCTAATCTCTTTTGCTTTCTGGAGGCTAGCAAAGTCAGGCCCACTTATTACTTGGATGGGAGACAACCAGGTGATATCAAGGTTCTCCAGGCAGGGCTGAAATACATTGATCAATGCCTGAAACCCCGGCGAACTGCACCATTATATAAAGCTTGTACAAAATATGAAATGGATAGGAAAAGACAAAATGACGCTTCATAATTATCACACAGCCCTTGGATATAGATAGAGATGGACAAAATGTAACCTCTGGACCACATGCACCCCCCTTCCTGTAACTCTTCAGACACTTCTGCCACTCCAGAAAAAAGAACCCCAAATTGCAAATCACACCACTACTTTGGCATGATTTCCCCTTTAAACATGACCCTTGATAATGTTGTGTCGTTACAGTCATGACTAACTCTTCTTGACCCCATGTTCATGACATTTTCTTGGCAGGAATACTGTAGTGGCTTGCCAGTCCCTAGTACTCTGTTTTAAAAGTGTTTTTCAATACAGTAATGGCCAGCCAGAGGAGCAAAAAATGCCCCCCTCCCAATTCATTGCAAGAACATTTATCTGCAGAGACCCACTTGCTGTATGTACTGCATATCTGTACAGACAGGTGTCCTTGTCAGCAGATAACAAGATGGTCTGGTAACTTCCTCATGTACCCTTATACTGCAAGCACTTCTTTGCCATTAAAAATACCCTAGCAAATTAGACATAGGTTCTGCTTTTTAATTTAAAAAGCATGATGCTATCACCCTATGATTGCAGCATTTCATTCTGATGATGAATATTCCAAATCTGGTTTATTTGAGGCAGCAGGGAACCTACTGGAAAGAAAAAGACCCCCTTCTTACCTCCCAGCTTACAATTACACTGGTGTCCGAAAGGAAGGTGATGCAAGGAGGTCTACATTGCCTGGGAGGCCCAGCAGTTGTTGTGATTTTTGTGGCTTCAGAATAAGGTCCATACTAAGGAGGATAAAATACATACGTAAATACATACTACATTGTGCGGATTAATAGCTACATCTATGGATTTTTCACCGTGAATGTCTGTCCCATAAGGAGATTTCTGAAACCAAAAATATGCATCAAAGCATCTGGGCAAACACAAAGCAGTAATTTCAAGCATTTAAACTTAAACTTCCAACATTTCAGATACCCCCTATGCCTTCCAGAATGAGCTGTAAAAGTTATCATGTACTAGGCCTCCCGTTGCCATGGGGAAAAGGAGTTCCAGCCCTCTAGTGGTCAGTTCTGGTTATTACATTGTAGAACATGTCTGAGTCTGGAAATTGAGTCATGGCAAGTGGACTTTTCTTGTGAAATCAAAAGGTTTTGCTACTCATCCAAGAAGCTTCATCAGTCTCAGGAAACTTGGTGCAAGACTTCCAATTTATAGTTCACCTTGCTTTCACACACCCCTGGTTTGAATAGGCTCGTTAGGCGGACAATGGCCTGAATAGGCTCATAAGATGTACTGCGGTGTGTGGATAAGCTCACCTGGATGACTGAGATTTTCTTTTAATATTCTTTGTATTTCTAGACCAGGATAATTGAAACTGCAGATACTGTCTTACTGTCTTCCCACTTTATAGGGGAATCTTACTGTTCTTATCAACTGACTTTTTTTTTGGGCACTTCCAGTACCACCCAAAGGAAAACTCATGTACAAATAATCGCACATGTACCATATATATCACTGTTACACAAATATTTCATAAAACTAACACATTTACCATGCTGGCCGTCAATGAATTCTCTTAATGGACCCACAAAGGGAAGTAAATTTAAATTAGTAGCCCTGGTTTAAAGTTTTCCTCTTCCTTTCGATTCATTCTTCATGTTTCAAAAAGCAGTAATCCAACCAGACTTATTTAATTATTTTTTTACTCCACATTTCCAACAAAAAAGGGGCTCAAGGCAACCAGCAATAATAAAACAGAGTGAAAACAGAATCTTGATTGCGATGTAACACGAATAGGAATGAATGAAAAACATAAGGTAAAATAGAAGAGTCCTACATTCAGCCAGCAGCCAAATAATTTGAGCCCTTTTGACAGCAAACCAGCCAATTTGCCAAGGCCTATAACATTACCACAGTAAATTCAGCTGATGGCAGAAGAGACCAAGCAGTCTGCATCCTGTTATGCAAGATGGTGGCCTATCCGGTTTACATAGAGCAAAACCAGAATTGTGCAACTGTTGTGCGTGATCATTCTGCTTATCTGCCATGTGCCAGATCTCGCATTCTATTGTGTATTTTGAGTGCCCAGGCACGCACCAGCTAGCCAGAAAATTGTAACAGCTAACAGCACATGTGGTCATTCGCAAAAGGATATAAGAACATAAGAAGAGCCATGCTGGATCAGGCCAAAGGCCCATCTAGTCCAGCTTCCTGTATTTCACAGTGGCCCCACCAGATGCGTCTGCGAGTGCACAAGACTAGATATCTGTCTCCTGATACCACTCCCCTGCATCTGGCCCTTGATGTACTCCGGTTTAAAGCCAGGAGATTACACATCTCCATCATGCTTTGTAACCTGTGATGGACTTTTCCTCCAGGAATCTGTCCAATCCCCTTTTGAAGGCATCCAGGACAGATGCCATCACCACACCCTGTGGCAGGGAGTTCCACAAACTAACAACACGCTGGGTGGAAAAATATTTTCTTTTGCCTGTTCTTACTCTCCCAGCCCTCAATTTGAGTTTATGTCCCCTAGTTCTGGCATTTTGTGAGAGGGAAAAGAGTGTCCCTTTATCCACTTGACTCATGCCCTGTGTGCAAGATGCTGTGGAAGAGTGGCAGTACACTGCAGTAGTAGTCCAAGGAGAATCAAGTTTCAATCTTCATTTGGCTACTAAATTCATTCAGTGACTCTGGCTCAGTTTAATTCTTTCTTAGCATGATCTAACTCACAGGGTGGTTGGAAAAAGGAAAGCAGATGGGAAGGGATTAAGGGGAACATGCAATATATGTTGATTTGAGTCCCTTAAAAAACACAAAGATAAAAGCATAATGATTTTATACATTCAGGACATCACTGCAGTTTCTGTCATGGCTCCCCCAAGGGTTAAAATGCAAAAACAAGGTCTGCTTACCCCTCCATCATTCAAAGCTCTCACTCTGAAGTGGTATGTTGTGCCAGGCAGGAGATTGCTGACAGTGCACTCAAGGTCTGGACCATGATAGACCTCCGATGCATCATTTTCTGGTCCAGTCATTTCCACACTATAGGCAGAGATCTGACAACTACTTTCTGACACAGGGGGAGCATCTGGAAAGAAGTATCACAAAAACATCAGTATGAACAGTAAGTTGCAAGTTGGCGTTGCTACCGCAAAAGGAACTGAGAATACAAAGCCAAACACTTTTTGCCGCTGTTCTGATTAGGATGTTCTCCTCCAAGAAAAGCCACCACTGAGGCAGATGGTCAATAAGACTGTGTCCTTCAGGAGTCCTCATAGGTGAGGTTCCTATAACTCTTGGATACTGGCTATGTTTGCTGGAAACAGAGCTCAAGAACCCTTTGGCTACAATTCCCCAGAATTGGCAATCCCGCTGGGTTAGCTTGTAACTTCTAGGAGTTGTTCAAATACAAAAACATTTCTGAAGCTCTGGATGGAATGCATATGTGGAGGGCTCTAAATTTCTTAGTAAGGGGAATCGGATGGCTTGAAATAGGGGTGGCTTCTTTAATAGTGGGTAAAATACCCACTAGAGATGGGCACAAAAGGACCGATGAAGCGAAACCCCCCATAATTTGAACTCTTTTGTGGTTCATTTCGGATGCTTTGGGGAAAAGTGTCTGCCCTGAATAAAACAAAACATCCAACTGTTATTGGCGTTGGTGATTTGTATGTTTCATCCCCACTACGTGGACTATGGGCTATCTACATTTCTCAATCCTGGTGGCTTTGTTTAAAAATAGGCACACATTGCATCAGTGAGAAAGTCCATATAAACTACCAATTTTCTCCAAAATATACAGAAGTAGGCTCTTAATTGTTACCAGGTTACTGATTCTATGCATTTTTTAAAAAAGAAAATTTAATCCTTAATACATTTCAAAGAGCTGAGCATATGTACTCTGTATTCCTTCTAAGATCTATAAATGTCTATTGAATTTAATGTGAAAGTTTCTCAGGATACTTATCTGGAAGTTGAGTCATGATAACTGGACTTCTTTTTCTTGAGAGATAGAAATGTTTCACTGCTCTTCCAAATAGCAGCAAAACATTTCTTTCACTCAAGAAAAAGAAGTCCAGTCGCCATGACTCAACTTCCTGATAAACTCACCTGGATGACTGAGAATTTTGACAGACATATCTCAGGATACTTATTCATTTTTATTTTATTTTTAAACATGGATAGCCTATCCTATGCTAGATTATCTCAGGGCAGGTTATTTATTTATTTATTGGATTTATATACCAAACCATCTAGTAACAAAGGCCACTCTGGGCAGTTTACAAGATTTATGACAAAGCTGAATAGCACAATTTAAAAACATATATTTAAAATAATTTAAATTCAAACAGCAAAACTAAAAGCATTCAAACATCCATCTCTCCACTTAACAAAGTATTCTCAATGGTGAGACATAAAGGAGAGCCTCTCCACCAGATCTTAGTGACTGGGCAGGTTCATTATAAGAAGAGGTGTTCCTTCCAATATCCAAGTCCTAAGCCATTTAAGGCTCTATAAATCATTGTAAACATATTGCAGTCAGACCAGAAGTGCATTGGCAACCAGTAAAAATCCGTCTGACTAATGTCATATGGTTTCCGGTGGATGTTCCTGTTAGCAGACCAGCAGCTGCATACTGCACCTGCTGCAGCATCCATGTCATCTCCAAGGGTAGCTCCACATTGAGTGTATTGCAACAATATAACTTGGACTTAGCAGGGCATGGACTATCGTAGCCAGATCATCCCTGTTCAATAATGGTTGTAACTACTCTGAGCCACTTACTTCACATGAGTCTCCAATGGCAAAGATGAATCTAGGAGTACACCCCCCACAGAAGCTATACACCTATTCCTGCAGAGAAAGTACAGTTCCATCCAGAATAGTTCTCCTACTCAGCTATCTCCTTATGCCTCACCTCTATTACAACACTTGGGCACAAGGCATTTCTTTATTTGCTGGATTGCTATATCATCCAATTAGTGAAAAACTACTCTGGGTTATATTTACGCTCCATTAACTCAGATCTTGGTTTCATCACTTTAAACAGCATTTTCAATCAACTGAAAACTGGTAAGATGCGCGGAGTACATCATGTGGATGATGAGTTAATTATCTGCAGTAAACACTCATTTTTTAACAATACCCTTTAGTTAAAGCATAGGACAGCTGTTTTAGAATGTGGGGAGAAAATCTTTAAAAGAAATCATACACGGGGAAACTAGCTCACTTTAAAAATCTAATTGTTTAGCCTTGGTCTGCAGAACAAAGCATTAAAATAGTAATTTGGAAAATAATTACCTTGTTAAGAACAAACTTTGGAAATGTCTTAATGGTCCTAGAAATTCTCCAGAGTTTAGAATGGAGACACTAGTGTTCACCTTCACTAACAAAACCACTTCCGCTTTATTTTTCTGTGGCAAAACCACACACATCTAATCACAATAATTTACTCTAACATCATCAGTTGGTCATTCCGTGCCAACTCCCTACAACGTACCCCATTGCAGCTGCACCTCTTTATGCTTTGGTTTCCCCAATATTCGGGGTGGTTGACACTGGCCCGGAGCAATGCTGAGTGTATGAACAAGTAAACTTTCAGAACACTAGAAAAAGAAAGAATGTGAATTAGATTTAAACCTTATTTAGGTTACATGTAAAACAAACAAACCACAACTCTATACATTTAAGCCAGTAACCAGTGAGTAGAGATAGGTCGCCAGGTGGGCCTGGACATTTTAACTCTTCTAGACCTTTCACACTACCCCTTAATTTGAAAATTGCTCTACTTCCACCTCCTTCAAGGAAGCTGGCTTGTCACTGATGTTTCCTTTTGTTGGAGGAAGTACCGTAGTTAAATTCTCAAGCTCTGCTCCAGCACGGCTACCAGGATACCTGTACGCACAATGCAGGGTGTTCTGTAACCAACATTTGTGGTTTCCTCCTGCATTTACTTTGAACAGAATTTTAGATGCAATAAACTAGGTTCTCTTCTTTTATCTAAATACGAGCCCCCAGCATACTTATGCCTGTTTAACAGATATAAACCTGAGCACTAGCAAGTGCTAACAGTATAACTTGCCTTGCCAGCACAGAATAATACATATCTTTCCAGCTTGGGCATTTCCTACTGGGATTAGCATACATGTGGAAATGGATCACACAGCTGTGCGTACCGGTTCTGCTGTGGCACCCACACTTGGCCTGCCATTCATACACAGAGGCTGCTACGGAGTCCTAGTTTTGGTATCTGCTGTAGCTAAATATGTCATTTAAAGTTGCTGAGAAAGTGAATTGTAATCCATGAAATTACAACTTAATGGATTCTCAATGAAATAAATCTATTAGTTTTTAAGGTGCCACAATGCTCTCTGCCATTCATTTTTTTCCATCTTTGTTTGTTCTGCATTGTGTGCAATAAAAACAGTATTCACTAGTAATCTCAAACTGGTTTCTCCATGTGAGATAAGAATGTAAAAAGAAAAGTATTGCCCTGAGGTCAGAAGGAAGCAAGCAAGCAAGCAAGGAAACAATATTATTGACAACTAAATATATATTCTGATCATTTCATGATATTGATGTAAGACAAGACTACTAGTGTCAAGATGTGATTTATCCAATTTATATAGTATTCAGTATCCATATGCTGTATTCTGTATAATCATTCTGTATAATCAAAATGTGATAATTCTGTATAATCAAAAAGTATCCCATTTAAATGAATTAACACAGAACAGGAATAAGATGACAGAGAGTGACTGAGAAATGACTTCTGCTTTTGGAAGGTCATCTCAGTTGAGAGCACTTCCTGAAAAATGAGGAAGTAGGGTCACAAGGAACCTGTTTTGTGTTGAGCATCTTTAAAAAGTGACTGGGTGTGTGTTGCGTATAGTCGTGACCGACTCTTCATGACCCCATGTCCATGGAGTTTTCTTGGCAGGAATACTGGAGCGGTTTGCCATTTCCTACTCCAGGGTCCTACAGCACGTGGTATTCCCCATTGGTCTCCTATCCAAGTACTAACCAGGGCCGACAGTGCTTAGCTTCCAAAATCAAGTGAGATTGGATGTGCTTCGGGCATCTAGGCAGTTGTGACTGGGTAGAGCCAGCTTAGTATGCCAACACCAGTAATAATGAAAAAGAGGAAGTAACTTTCCACTAGCCTTGGACAAGAGCGTCAAGAGGGTATAAAGACTCTGTTAAATCTTGGAGTTCAGACCTGAAGAGCAGACCCTATTACGTAGCTCTGTTATAACACCCTTCTAAAGGATTACTAATTGTGTCTGTGTTTGTCTGTACGTCTTTGTGTTTGTCTCAGTGTTATTTAGCTTAATAAAATTTATCCCCTTGCTTCAACGTTATGCTTGTGTTTGCCTATTTCATTTTAATATTTTATGCAAGAACCTACACTTGACACTAGTCATTCTCCCAAACCTTTTCACCAATCCGCGCCAACCCATAAGAATTTTCTAGATGACACTTGGTGGAAAATTTGGTGTGTGCTATATTGAAAATAGAAAACTCAATTAGACGTGTGCCACCAAATGGAAGAAGCAGGGTGTATGATATTTATCCTGAAGTAAAATCATAAGAAAGAGATTCAATTTTTGTTCTGTTTTATTGGAATGACCGAGAAAGCCTCCAGAGTTAGGATTTTCCTGCCTTCATCTCTTCCAAAACAGGAGTAATCAATTGTGGCCCTTCAGTTTTTTCTGACTTACAACTGCCCACTGCTGACTTAGATATGGGCCAGAATCCTATACCATATTTACAATGGTATAACTCCAATGGTGTAAATTTCAGCAGCAAATTGCTGCCATTCAAGAGGACAGTGATTTTTCTTCTTCTTGCAGTGAGACTGGTGTTTGACAAGAAAAATGAGCACCAACATCTTAACTGGTCACAAAATTACACCGTTGTATTTATGGGAGTGGTAAACTTGCAACAGGATTCATCTAAGGTTAATCGCCCAGATTCGCCCGTACCTTGACGGGAGCTCCCTGAAGACTGTGGTACAGACGTTGGTCATGTCGAGGCTGGATTATTGCAACGCTCTCTACATGGGGCTCCCCTTGAACCTTGTTCGGAGATTGCAGCGGGTCCAGAACGCGGCGGCCAGGCTGGTGGTTGGTGCGCGTCGTTTCGACCGCATCACTCCCATCCTGGTCCGCCTCCACTGGTTGCCCGTTGCCTCCCGAATAAGGTTCAAGGTGCTGGTTTTGGCTTACAAAACCCTCCATGGCTTGGCCCCTGTTTATCTGGCAGAGCGGCTTCACCGACAATTAGATCGAGCCCGACCCACCCGTTCATCTCTGGCCCTCTCGTTGCAGACGATCTCCCCGAGGGAGGCCCGCAAGACAAGTACCCGTGGGCGGGCCTTCTCGGTGGCGGTGCCACCTATGTGGAACAACTTGCCCAGGGAGTTGAGACAGGCTCCAACGTTGGCGTCCTTTAGGAAAGGATTGAAGACCCTCCTTTTCAGGGATGCCTTTAATAATGACTAGAGTACCTTTTTTTTTTTTTTCCTTCTCCTCCCTTCCTTCCCCCCCCCATATGCCGTAAGTCTGCCCCTGCCGCTGTTACTGTTCTTTGCCTTTTGGGCTTTTGTGTAAACCGCCCTGAGTTCCCGCTTGGGAAGTAGGAGCGGTATAAAAGTTTTAAAATAAATAAATAAATAAATAAATACTCTACATACAGTGGACCCTCGTATATCAAATGGTTTATATAACATAAAATCTGTGCAACATAAAAAATTCTGGAGATAGGGGAAATTTGCTTAACAGAATTGCTTATGGGGCTAATCCATACAACATAAAAATGGACGCGATTAGAGATTACCGTTTTCAATGCATTCCTATGGAAAATTTGCACAAAGGAAAATTTGCTTAACAGAATTTTATTTGGAATGAATTAATTCCTTTATACAAGGTACCACTGTATTTGCAAAAGGAAGGAAGGAAGGAAGGAAGGAAGGAAGGAAGGAAGGAAGGAAGGAAGGAAGGAAGGAAGGAAGGAAGGAAGGAAGGAAGGAAGACAATAATTTAGAACATCAGAAAAATGCTCAAAAGTTATGTGATGGGTCATGGGAAGCAGAAAGGTACTTTTCTCCAACAGAGTGTGTGCTTACCTGACTGTGTCCACCAGTGCTAATACAGCATGCCCGGAGCTTATACAAAGTGCCTGGTTTCAAGTATGTACACGCACATTCTGTCGCCGATCCTCTGTAGACCACTTCCCATTGATTTGCTGTAAAGTTAATTAGACTCAGTCAAGCAACTGACAAACAACGACTACAGGGCCAAGATACTATTTCGATGTCATTAAGTCACAGACCTTTCAGTGAAGAATAGCAGAGGGGGTGCTTTATAGAGAAAAACAGCGTATAGAACCTTCCCAGCAAAGCCCCTTTGTCTGTTGAAAAGATGGGTGAATATAAAGCAGTCACTGATTACTAAGTCGCTTATCCACTTTTATCCTTCCCCTGTCAGCTGAAGACCCATCTTTTCCTGCAGACTTTTAACAGTCATGATTCCAGACAGTTTTAAAGGTTTCCTCACTTTTATTTGTTCAGTCGTATTTTAATTAATGCACAGTTTAATTGGTTTTTTTATGTTTAACTGATGTTTTTAATTCTGTTCTTTTAATATCGTGTGAGCCACCTTGGGTCCCTTTATCAGGAGAATGGAGGCCTATAAATAAAACAAATAAGCTGAATGAATGCATGAAGTCACAGGTAGAGATTTCCTTTTGTATTGTGGCGTGCATCACCCTTTCTTCCCTGAGCACCTATCATGCAAGACTAAAAATAAAAGCAAACTTGAAAATAGCAAAAATTACGGGCATGCAAATGGACACGAATGATTTCTGGCTCTTTAACAAATACATTGTAGACAGAAATGAAAGGACACAAATGGGGGGGGGATACTTGGCCAGACATCTTTCAATTAATATAATTTTGTGAAGAATCATTAATTTAAAGATCTCAACACCATGCCTATATATGCAATTTAATAAACGGCATATAAGTCTATAATAATGTCTCTGGAGTAACAGACTGCACTAATTTAGTTGAATCATAAACTACGTACATTCTTTTTCAGAATACTGTTAAAACTTTGTGACAATACTCAAAATGGCATTTTCTTCCAACTATGTATGACTAACTTGATTGGACATATCTTTTTTGAATATACCTTCAGAGCTTCCTTCTGAAAATTCTAACAGATAATTGAGGATTTCTGAACCACCGTTATCCTGAGGAGGATCTGTTTAAAAAGCAACAACAAAGTTAGCACACAAGAGAAAGGAGAGAAAGCAATTCTTTAAATATGTAAAGGTTAGGGTCAAAATCTATTGTTTTCATCAATAATGAGTTCACTTTAAAGACTGGTATTTAAAGTGTTATTTAACCCCCATCTCAAACATAGCCTGGAAGTCAAGTTAACTGGATAGAGTATGAAAAACACAGAATTGAATAGAATTGCTGCAATTTTGAAGTACTGTACCTGCAAAACCCTACATCTTCAGCTATTTATGCTTATTCCCTATTAGAATTTATTTATTTATTTATTTATTTATTTATTTATTTATTTATTTATTTACTGCCCAACTTTCCAAATGAACTCTGGGTGGTTCACAGCAAGAAAATCCATATAATCCAGCTATAAAAACAAAAATAAAACAAACCCAATCGATCAAGAAATTAAATATCAATTTTAAAAATGGGATATATGATGGTGACAAAAAAAGAAGGAAGGGAATTAATAAATTGCATGGTGCATTTATGGAGTGAGGTTGAGGGGTTGCCACACTCATTATATTACTACTACTTCTGTTCTGATGTTATTCTAGTCCCCACCCAAGGCTTGTTATGTCCCCAACTGCTCCCAACATATTTATAAGAACATAAGAAGAGCCATGCTGGATTAGGCCAAAGGCCCATCTAGTCCAGCTTCCTATATCTCACAGCGGCCCCATCAGATGCGTTTGGGAACGCATGAGACTAGATATCTGTCTCCTGATACTACTCCCCTGCATCTGGCCCTTGAAGTACCCTGGTTTTAAGCCTGGAGATTACACATCTCCCTCATGGTTTGTAACCTGTGATGGAGTTTTCCACCAGGAATCTGTCCAATCCCCTTTTGAAGGCATCCAGGCCAGATGCCATCACCACATCCTGTGGCAGGGAGTTCCATATAGCGCAAACAAAGACAAAATATCAAAATGCAAGAGAGAATATAATCCCTCCCCCCACACAAATATCCTCATTGCTGTCAAATTTTGGGATGCACAACAACAACTTCCAGTAAGACAGAACAAAGTATTCTTACCCCATTTGACAACGAAGCCATGAGATGTAATTGGCCCTTTAACAACAGGTCTGGTGGGAGGCCCTGGCCTGTCCGGGCTGGTTGTGCAGACCAAGATATCGCTAGGACTACTCTTTCCTTCCACGTTGGAGGCAATTAACTGGAAGAAAAGAGTCAAGATTATCTGTAAATCTGTGTGACAAAGTACTCTGGAATAATCAACAATTGAATCCCTTTGGGGAGGGGAGGGTAGGAGGATTCTGTTCTACTGCATATGAAAACACAACTAGGTTTTGGTTTTAAAATTCAGAGGTTCTTAAGACATCGTTTCAGCAAGCCCCTCTAGTCCCAGGCTCTGCAACATAATGGGAACAAATTGCAAGAAGTTAACTGGGCTGAAATTGTGAAATTACTAGAAATGGTCAGGAACACAGTCAAGTACTGATCAATGTTAACAGTTGCCATTGAAGAATTCAATACTGCATTTCACAAGCATCGCTGAAAATTGCAGCAAATTATTTTTTCATGAAACATCTCCAAAGTCTAAAGTACAAGCTTTGGAGCTAGGATAGGGTTTGTACGCCTGACTTCTCATCTTGGCTATTTACAGTAAAGTGCCAATGCCACTAAATATTAAGGTCTGCTTTTCCAGCCACCCCTTGTGACAACTCAATGTGCATGAAGATGTGAAGTAATGATATTGAAGGAGAATCGCCATCACCATCATTGAACTGCAGAGCTGGAAGGAACCCTATGGGTCACTGAGTCCAGTCCATGTCCAGGAGGCACAGTTGAGAATTGAATGCTCAACCTCTGTCTTGACACAAAGATAGTTAAAAAATATTCAGTACATGTGTTTTAAGTGTCTAGTTTTAGTCAAAGTTGCACAAGCAACGGGTGTGGATGATTTGTCTGCCTGTTGAGTCCCTTGCAGGTGAAACTATACTAGAGGGCATAGCAGAACAAGAAGGCAGAGAGACGATGAATGTAGAATAGACTTTGTCCTGGCAAATATAAGTTTCGGGGGGGGGGGGGAGGGGCTACAGCTACATTCAGCTATCTAGCTAACCCATAATTCTATCTGTTGTGCAACTGGGCACAAGACCACGATCAAGACATGCTCAGGCACTTCAAAAATTAGCCACTCTGCAGGTTTTATTTTATTTTATTTTATTTATTTTTCAGAATTTTTTAGCTGCCCCACTACCAAATGGTCTCAAATGTGATCATCAGTAAGATTCCAGACTAGGAAAGGGTTTATTTTAGAATGAGCTGTATAATTTTCAGGTCTTCTCTCTGTGTGTACATGCATGCACGTGTGTATATGCTTTAAGATGGCAAATAGACACTTCCTAATGTACTTTGAGAGTGGTGTTTATTTTCATTGAGCACATATTTCCCCTTACTATTGTTATCTCTGGTAGAATAAAAAGGTAAGGTAAAGGTCCCCCTTGCACATGTGTGCTAGTCGTGTCCGACTCTAGGGGTGGTGCTCATCTCCATATTCAAGCCGAAGAGCCAGTGTTGTGCAAGTCTGTGGCCATGTGGCCAGCATGGCGGCAAGGAAACACTGTTTTACCTTCCAGCTTCTTATGGCAGTACCTATTTATCTATTTGCATTTACATGCTTTCGAACTGCTAGGTTGGCAGGAGTTGGGACGAACAGCGGGAGCTCGCTCTGCTGTGTGGCACCCGGGATTCGATCTGCCAAGCTGCCAACTTTGCAATGCTTGAACCACCATCATAACAAACAATGAAGAACTAAAGAAATAAAACGACAGTTTTCTTCAAAGGCGAAGCCTTAGTCCACTGAACCACCATGCCCTGGCCACAGAGATTCTCAGATGGGCAGGAAATGGTCAATTCCAAACTCATAACAAACAATGAAGACTAAAGAAAACACATAAAAGAACAAACAATTTCTTTTGTAGTTTAAATCAGGTCTTCAAAACCAATTGCGAAAGAGCCAAGTCAATCTGGATCAATGCTAGTTCAGTAGTCAGTTGAGGGCAAAAGAACTTTTCAGATTTCTAAAACCAAATCTGTTCATAAATGACCTGGAGACAGGGATAAACAGTGAGGTGGCAAGTTTGCAGATGACACAAAACTTTTACTTGGCCACAGAGAAGATTGTGATCTCTCTCCAGAACTGGGGGAGTGGGCTGAGAAATGGCAATGGTAACCAAATGTAAAGTAATGCATATTGGGGCAAAAAATCCAAACTTCATCTATCAACTCATGGGCTCTGAGTTATCCGTGACGGATCAGGAAAGAGATCTTGGTGTGTTGGTGGACAGCTCCATGAAGGTGTCTCCCCAATGTGTGGCAGCAGTGAAGAAGGCCAATTCCATGCTAGGGATTATCAAAAAGGGGATTGAAAATAAAACAGCCAACATTATAATGCCATATAAAACAATAGTAAGGCCCCACCTGGAGTAGTATTGTGTACAATTCTGGTCACCGCATCTCAAGAAAGACATAGTGGAACTGGAAAAGGTGCAGAAGAGAGCAACTAAAATGATTACTGGGCTGGGGCACCTCCCTTATGAAGAAAGGCTAAAACAATTGGGCCTCTTTAGTCTGGAAAAAAGGCGCTTGAGGGGGGATATGATTGAGACATACAAAATAATGCAGGGTATGAGTAAAGTGGATAGAGGGAAGCTCTTCTCCCTCTCTCAAAATACCAGAACTAGGGGACATACACTCAAATTGAGTGCTGGGAGAGTAAGAACTGACAAAAGAAATATTTTTTCACCCAGCGTGTTGTAAGTCTATGGAACTCCCTGCCACAGGATGTGGTGATGGCATCTGGCCTGGATGCCTTCAAAAGGGGATTGGACAGATTCCTAGTTTTCACGGGTTACAAACCATGATGGAGATGTGTAATCTCTAGCTTTAAACCAGGGTACTTCAAGGGCCAGATGCAGGGGAGTGGTATCAGGAGACAGATATCTAGTCTCATGCGCTCCCAAACGCATCTGGTGGGGCCGCTGTGAGATACAGGAAGCTGGACTAGATGGGCATCCAGCATGGCTCTTCTTAAAATATACATAGAAGACTGATACAAGGATGGCACTGTTTTCTACTGCTTTCAGTAGGGCAGCATAGGATCATATTGTTTGCTTTAAATTCAAAAAACACAAGCAAGCGAAACACACACAAGAAAACAAGACAGATATGCTCTTTAAAATGTTAGGGTGCCCTCCTGTGAAAAGACACTAAAACTGCAATGTAAAATTAAATTGGAACCTTGATATTCACAAGGAATGGGCATGTTAATATGCTGCAGATTACAGAGAACAACCCCTTTGAAGTGTTCTGCATTGCAACCTATTATGCAATTCAGCTGCAATTCATCAGGTGAAGTAAGTGTTGTCAGAATGTCACCTGTAGAGTCCACATACATAGTTGACGGTAAGACTGGCAGTGAATCATAGAATCATAGAGTTGGAAGAGACGTCAAGGGCCATCCACTCCAACACCCTGCCATGCAGGAACCCCATCACAGTATTTCTGATAGATGGCCATCCAGCCTCTGCCTAAAAACCTCCAAAGAAGGAGACGCCACCACTCTCCGTGGAAGCATATTTCACTACCGAACAGCTCTAACTGTCATGAAGTTCTTCCTAACATTCAAATGGAAACGCTTTTCCTGTAGTTTGAAACCACTGCCCCGAGTCCTAGTCTTTGAAGCCATGGAAAACAAACCTGTTCCCTCTTCAATATGACATTTTTGCAAATATTTAAATGTAGCTATCATATCCTCTCTCAGCCTTCTTTTTCTAAGGCTAAAACATTCCCAGTATCCTAAGCCGTTTCTCATAAGACTTTTCTTCCAGACCTTCAACCATCCTGGTCACCCTCCTCTGTACCTGCTCGAGGTTGTCAACATACTTTTTAAATTGAGGTGCACAGAACTGGAAACTGTACTCCAGGTGGGGTCTGACCAGAGCAGAATAGAGTGGTGTCCGAGGGAAATGACATGATCAGCATTTGGCCCTTCACAAAGCAGTTGCCTCCAATACAAATGTTTTGACATGAAGCAGTTCAACTGACACAGGTAGCATGATAAGAAACCTTGGTCCTGAGGCAAGCTTCTGGTGATGTACTCAAAGTTTAATACCTTCGTTTTCTCTGCGGTTTCTTTATGCATCTCTGCTTTAATGTCAGTGACAGATGGTGAGGTTTGCTCTGTGTGTGTGTGTATTTTTAAAAATACTTCCATTTTGGGTGTCGGATCTGTACCTATCTATTCTACTCCAAAGAAAAGGGCCTGTGCATTTAAAACACAGAAGGACAAAGCTTATGAAAGTCTGAATGCCCCCTCTACATACAATGTGGTGCAATATCTTCCTATTGATTTTGAGTGCACTTCAGTATTTCAGAAAGGGATCTACTTACTTTGAGGTCTTGGATACAGAGAAAAACATATAAGATGAAGCAGTAAAAGCAAGTAACTGCTCCCCAAGGAGATGTTGATAAATCAGTATTTTTCAGAAGGGCCCCCAAAACACATGCATGAAGCTGGTCTTATATAATAAAATAACTCTACTTATTACATTTCGCAAAAACAATTCTACAGTCGACTGTTGATTTCTGATGAATATTAGCACCCGGTTTGCATTTTATAATCCAGGGAGGGTTTTTTAGTTATGTCAAGCTAACACAAATTTACTGTTTCCCACAAACTATACCACTTGCAGCAGATTTTTAAATTTTCTAAGCATGATACCGAAACATTTTACTTTCAGTGATAATATTATTTTACCCAACAATTTCGACTGATGACAAAGCTAACTGGACAGATGTGTTTCCCCTGATAATCACTTTAAAGATTTTTCCACATGTTGCCTGCCAACTTATGCCTGCTAGTCAAAAACAAAGCTCCATCTCAGCTCCTACAGTCCTTCCCTTCTCCCCCTTGTGGTGACACAAAGTGTCTGAGAGAGCAGCACAATAATCAGAATCTCCTGAAATGAACAGGGGCATGTACAGTGAACCCTCGTACAGTAACCCCCCGCTGATCGCGGGGGTTAGGACCCACCCCACCCACGATGCATGAAAATCCGCAATATGCGGAAGCGAGGGGGTGGGGCTGGGGTTGGGTGGCCTGGGGCTGGGGGGGTGGGGGGCGCCTGACAATCCTTGGGGCGGCGTGTGCATGCGGTGTTGCGGGATCTTACCTCCCGCCGCCCCTGCTGCCCGCCGCCCCGAGGCTTCTTGGGGGAGCCTGGTTGAGCAGTGTGGAGCAACCCGATCGCTCCACGCCACCCCGAGGCTCCGCGGCCGGAAGCGCCTTTGCAAGCGCGCGCTGCTTTTCCCGACCTCCTGGGAGGCCGGGGAAAGCAGTGCGCGATAGGTCGAAGGCGCTTTCGGCCGCTGGGTCTCCACGGCCGGAAGCGCCTTTGCAAGCGGTGCGCGATCCCCCCTCCCTCAAGCCCTTTCCTGGTACCGTGGTACCGCGATATAGCGGGACCGCGGTACCGGAATCGCGAAGGGGTGGGGGACCACTGTATAACAAGAGGCTTGTTTAACAGAAAACACGCTTAAAGGAAAAAAAAATCTGGAGACGGGGAAATTGCTTAACAGAATTGCCTATGGGGTGAATCCGTACAAGAGGAAAACGATCACGATTAGGGATTAATCCATTTTCAGTGCATTCCTATGGGAAATTTGTACAAAGGAAAATTTGCTTAATAGAATTTCATTTGGAATGAATTAATTCCTTTATACAAGGTACCACTGTATATGGAAAAAAGCAGCACTTACCCTAAATTTATATTGTGTGCTTCTTTTAAGGTTTTTCACAGTACAGGTATGGTCTTCTCCAGTGTACTTTGGGTGAAATACACTATCCTAGGGTATAAACAAGAATACAAGTTAAAGAACAAAATCAAGCAAATGATAGACCGCTGTCAACAGCTTCCAAGCAACAATACACAGTGGCTACCAATACATTAGGAGCTGCTCTTGTAGAATGCAAATGGACATTATCTGTCTGCCATCAGTCACTCTTCCCCTTTAAATCTTTCCCTGAATACGCAATGATTTGGAGTCACAGTTATTTTCAGCCCCAGAACGGCATCTGGGCAGTGGCCACAGGATTAGCAGAGGTTGGGGAAGGGAATGCAAGGGTCCAAGGCTTGAACATCAACCGCCAAGCCACAGCTTTGGGTCACAAGTAAGTCAATTGGATGTCCGATCACAAGGGGTGGGGGGGGACAGAGCTTGAAAAAAAATTTTTTTAGGACTTCCACTCCCTAAATCCCCCAGTTGCATGCACACAGTGGCATTCTGGGACCTGTAGCCTAAAAACACTTTCCCAAAGTCCAGGCTTAAGCTGGCAACCTGAGAACTCTAGAACTAAACTTGAGCACGCCCACTGAGTTATCTTGGTCTTGGAGTCCTCTGGTCTTAATTGCAGCTGAAACCATGATCACCAGGCCGATGCACAACTATTCTGCTCAGCAATATGGGCTCCATGTTTATTACTGAGCTAGGCCTCCTCTTTTCAACAAAGCTGCTTAGAACAACACCAGCCAAATCACATCCAATAGACAATGAATATTTGATATATGAACCTTATATCCCATTTTATATTATATTATACACCTCATTCTGCTGCTGTATTTCCGAAGAAGTGGACATGTCCATGAAATGTTACATTAAAATATAATAGTCTTTAAGATGCCACATGTCCCCCCCCTTTTCTTTTGTTTCTTTGATTTTTGCTGTAATTCCTCTTTTCAGGTAAGGATATCCCTTTTCTATGAGAGACAAACAGGCTCCCTCTTGTGCCCAGAAATGAAATCTCAAGAAGAACACAAAAACATTCTTGTTTTTAGAGAGGAAAAACCACTTGTTTCTCAAGCGCATAGAGGAAAAGGGGGTTCGGCTGAAGCTTGGTAGCTTGTGATTGGGGAAAGGAAAGTCAACACAGATTTTATTTACCACTTACTGCTCAAGCACAGAGTTTTAAAAGGAACTGCATGCTTGTGGAGAAAATACAACAGTGAGGAGATATGGAAGCAAGTCCTTGAATGGGAAATTAGGGCAGGCAACAGAATAACTGTTGAATTTATCAGACCTCTGGATCTTCAGTGTGAGCTACAGTACCATCAAGTATGGAAATAACACTAAATTATGGGAAAAATCAGGGCGATAGGCCAGCAAAGCAAACAGATTCCATCAGAGCAGATGGTTCAAAGGGGTTGTACAGCAATCGTCCCGCTGCGCTGAAATGGCAGAAACCCTTTTGGATGCTTTACCCTACAGGTCTTTCCACCAGTTGCATGGATGATTTACTGCAGTAAGATGCCACAATGAGATTGCAGGCAACTGCATAAGTTGGTGGGGCTTATTTCCTCTATTAAAGCACAGAGCTGGGCAGAATCTTTGCACATCTGCCATCACGACGGCACTTCCTGCAAATTCATTAGGGAGTGCTCTCTAGGAAAAACTGCTCACAAAATGAAACAGAGTTTCAACACAGCACTGTAGTCTCTAGAACAGCTTTTAGCACTCTAATCACAAGTCTTTGGGGCTGGGACCTCTAGGCACAGAACTACCTTGGGGCACTTTCAAGGTTGGATGCCATGCTATGCTTTATAGCCATCAAAACTGGCGATAAAGGTTTTATACAGAAATCCTAAAGCACTGTATTTCAGCTTGGCTCAATAGAAAGAACATAATAATATAATATAATATATAATAATAATAATAATAATAATAATAATAATAATAATAATAATAATAATAATAATAATAATAATAATAATAATAATAATAATAATAATAGAAAGAACATAATAATAGAAAGAACATAATAATAGAAAGAACATAAGAACAGCCCTGCTGGATCAAGCCAAGGGGCCATTTTGTCCAGCTTCCTGTATCTCACAACGGCTCCACCAGATGCCTCTGGGAGCACATGAGAGAACCAGATACTTGGCTCCTGATGCCACTCCCCTGCCTCTGGCATTTTGAGATTCCCTCCTTTTAAGCCTGGTGATAACATGTATCCCCATCGTGGCTTTGTCTTTCACAGTCCTGCCTGTGGGACAAAGTCCTACAGTCAGGACTTTGGTTCCCATATTAGGTATTCTGAATCAGAGGAAAAATTATCACTTTAAACCACTGTTGTCAATGGAATCAAAAGCTCCTCCATAAAAGCTATGAAAATATTCTTCTGGTAGTAGTTGCTGCTGGTGTTGTTATTGTTATTGTTGTTACTGTTTTTATTATTTGCACGCTGCCTTTCTCTGAAGGTGGCCCAGAACAATTAAAACTATACAATAATCAGCAGCTTTAAAATATCATGGAACTGATATTAAAAACGATAAAGTGTTTATCAAAATTAAAACTGAGGTTAAAAATATTTTAAAATATTTTTAAATCTCTTAAGTTTATTAAATATAGCATTCCTGAATTAGGAAATACCTGTAGTCATACTGGGGCTTTGAGTCTCTTCAACAGATGCCCTAATAAATAATAAAGAGGATGCAAACCCCACCTCCTGCCTCTTTTTCATTCAAGCTAGAATAATCACAGGGATGTCTGCTGGTATGGATATCAAAACAGTCTGAAACCAAGCATTGCAGTACAGAGCCGACAGCCATGCCTTGCCCTAGATTGCCGCATTCCGATTCAGCCCCATCTACTTTTTTGTTTTCTGTCTCTTCCAGTTCTTTCCTCACTGAGCATCCTCACTGGGTCTTATGTCCGTAACTAATATGTCTGTGAAGATTCTTCGTCATCCAGGTCAGGTTATCTAAAAGTTGAGTCCTAGCAAATGGACTTCTTTCCTTGTGGGGTCCAAACCTTTCACTACTCATCCAAGTAGCTTTGTCAGTCTGTAACTAATAGGCAGACTTTTGCTGAAGATTTGGGTCATGTATCTGCGTCGCTTCTGCCTTTTCCAACTTTTCTTACCTGGGAAGTTATAAGGGCTGGCAACTATAGTCAAAGAGCTGAGCTCTGTGCATTTTGCAGAGGCTGAAGACAAAAGCAAACAACACAAGCCTGAACTCTGATGGGTCATTCCTCTAATTACTGACTTTGCTTTTGGACAAATATGGAAAACATCAGAATGAACTCTCACAATTCCTATTAGCCCCAGGCCTTTCTGGATCTAGTTGTCTTAACTGGAACTTACATTATCATCCTCCTGCATTTCCAAAGTGTATGAAATTACTTCTTCTGGTGTGCAACCTTCTGCTTTATTCCATTGTAAGGTAATCCATGTGATTCCAGCCCGGACAAGCCGTGGTGCCGAAGGGGTCTGAGGAATATTTCCTGATGTGTAGCAGACAACTTCTTGGCTAAAGCCACTGTAAGGGCAGGCAGGAAAGACAAAGGGTGACCCAGAGGCCAGGAAAACAACAGGAAACACTGAGTGTCTTGATTAAGTGTTCTTCAAGGAACAACCTCCCCAGCACATATAAACTTAGATTACTACATGCACACTGCAGGTATTCTAAATTACGCACAAAATCATACTATTAGTTCTTAATCTTAGGACTTGGCTGCTTCATGGCGCAGTGGTTAAACTGCTGTACTGCAACTAGAGCTATGCTCAGGTTTCTGAGGTCGGTAAAATGACTATCTAGCTCGCTGGGGTGGGTGTGGTGGGGGCAATTTACAAATAAAATGTAAACCACCCAGAGGACTATGGGGTGGTATATAGGAGGAGCACTTTGCTTTGCTTTTGATTCTCTGCCTGAACTACATCTGCATTACTTCCAGAATCCCATTTTTCTGCTCTGCTTGGAGATGTGTAATCTCCCGTCTTAAAACCAGGGTACTTCAAGGGCCAGATGCAGGGGAGTGGTATCAGGAGACAGATATCTAGTCCCGTGCGCTCCCAGACAGATTTGGTGGGCCCACTGTGAGATACAGGAAGCTGGACTAGATGGGCCTTTGGCCTGACCCAGCATGGCTCTTCTTATGTCCTTATGTACAGTACATTTCTGGAACTAGAGCTGAGCCATGCTTTGCTTCCCTGTTAATAAGCCCTGTTCAACCCTAACTGATGCCCTTCTATTTTGAGCTGTGAATCCAATGCTAAAATGCAGGTGCACAGCACACTGCTCTGAGCAAAGTATATCTGCAAACACAAATCTGTCTGTTGTAAAACAAACTAGGATGCTGGACTGAGCAGCTTGACTCTAACTCAGCTAGACTAAATCCACTCTTGAACTGCAGCATCCACATGCAGCAATGTCTTACCTAATGCCTATGTCATTCTGAGCTGCTAATCGGAATGTGTAGCCCACAGCCGGACAAAGCTTCGTCACCTTGTAATGTTTTTGACTCCCAAAGTAACATTCTCTGAAAACATTGCTCCTTTTTCCCTGAAAGAGAAAAGCAGGTAACATAGCTATAACTTAGGGAAATTAATGTAAGGGTGTGTTATTTCCAGCACTCAAAATATTTGTTTCTCTTTCTCTCATCATTGGCAAATGCACACTTGCAAACAGCATTTCCAGTGTGACATCTGTATATCTTAAACCATAACCACCAACCCATTATCAAACATCTAAAGCTTGATTTCCTGGATTAACTGGGATGACATGAAGCAGGCCCACAATATCTCTGAGGTGCCTAATGCATTAAGTTACCTGTGCCAAAAGATAGCTCTGAAAACCTTCCTTTCTAAAGAAGCATATGGTGACCTTTTTACTTAATTTATTTTTTTTCCCTTGCCGCCCGCGTCGCCTCTTGCGGAGGGTCTCCCTCTCCTTATTTTACCAGTCTCTCTTGCTCTTTTCTTTTGTTATACTTTGTTGGTTTCGTTTTATTGTAAACCGCCCAGAGTTCCGTCCGGAAGATGGGCGGTATAGAAATATATAAATAAATAAATAAATAAATAAATAAATAAATAAATAAATAAATAGATAGATAGATAGATAGATAGATAGCTTAAAGGTGGCCTTTCTTTCTTCATACAAAGCTGAGACACCATCTGAAATGGCAATCTAAATGGCATGACTGCAATGTACTCTACATGCAGCTACTTCTGGAAAGCATTGGGAAACATTGGGAAACGGAGCCAAAACCTGGCAACCAGATTGCTAACTGGGGCTGGTTACAGGCTGGTTATAGGGATCACACAACACAGTTACAGTGGCCACTCTGGTTGCTAACCCATCTGTAGGCACAATTCCAAGCATGGGGTCTAACCTATAAATCTAAATGGCTTGGGTCCAAGCTATCTGAAGGACTGCATCTCCTCCCTTCACGAGCCTGCTCAAATGTTAAGATCATCAGGAGAGACCTTTATCTTAGTTACTTAGAACAACACTAGTTCTTGCAGAACACTGGCTCTTTGGCTTAAATAGGGAGATGAGCACCGCCCCTAGGATTCTACATGACTAGCACTCACGTGTAGGGGGAACCTTTACCTTAAGCTGCTCTAGGTCCTTTTTAATGGAAAAAACAGGGTAATTAGATGAAATTATTTTACTGACTTTTAAATACAGTAAGGCCGTTAATTCACAAGCCGCTCGCTTCGCGGCTAGCCTTCTTTTCTGTGCGAATCGATCGTTTCAGTCCGCACGCTCCTCCTTTTTGGCTGCGATGCCACCCCGACCACGCCCCCTTTACCGTGCTCCAAGCGGGGCGAGTGGTTCCCCTGGCTGCTGCCGGGAATCTTTTCGCTTCGCATCTTGCTTAGCTCCCAACGTGACGTGTGGTCTCGGTTTTTGGCTTTTATTTCAAGTTTTTTTAAAAAATATTCAAACAGGGATATCGATGCATCGCTATATTGTTTCATCGCTTTGCGCTGTTACTTCCTCGCTCGAGTAGGGGCGGCGGCGGCGGCGGCGGCGGCGGCGGCGGGAGCAGGAGCCGCTGCCGCCTCGCCCGGCCAGAGCAGGGCACCCGGGGCAGGCAGCGTGCAAGCGGCGGAGGGCGAGTGGCTGTGCCATGCGGGGCTCCCCCCGAGTAGCGGCGGCGGCGGCGGGGGGGGGGGCTGCCAATGATGCCAGGAAACAGTTGAAATCAGTAGAGCCATTGCAACTGACAGTCCAGCATCAGTGCATCGATACGCCGTCGGTAGGAATTTTTTTAAAGGACGGATGGGAAATAACGAACGTTGAAAAGTGGCATGCGAATGCGAAGGGAGCACGTGAGGTTGTGCTCGAATTGGTCCTAAAACTGCAGCTCGTGAGTACTGAGAAACAGGGGCGGGAGTGAAGCGAGAACACGTGACCGCCACGTGACCGCCTCCGAATTCAAATCGAAGGCAATATCGCTGCGGAGCGCCGCGCCTCGTGAAGTAAGGGCCTAAATTACAACATATTAAATTAAATTCAGGAGCAATTTAAACAACCAGCTGGCAGATGTCCTGTGATTTGTATTCCTGCCTTGAGCAAAGGGTTGGACTCGTCAGCCTTGATGGCCCCTTCCAACTTCATGATTCTATGACTCTATGATTATAGAATCATAAAATCATAGAATCATAGAGTTGGAAGAGACCTCAAGGGCCATTTAGTCCAACCCCCAGCCATGCAGGAACCCCCATCACAGGACTCCCAACAGATACCCATCCAGCCTCTGCTTAAAAACCACCAGAGGAGCCTCCACTACCCTCCGTGGCAGAATATTCCACTGCCGAACAACTGTAACCATCATGAAGTTCTTCCTAATGTTTAAATTGAATCTCTTTTCCTGTAGTTTGAGACCATTGCCCCGCATCTTAGTCTCTGAAGCCATGGAAAACAAACCAGTACCTTCTTCAGTGTGACATCCTTTCAAATATTTATCCCATTCTCAGTCTTCTTTTTGTAAGGCTAAACATTCCCAGCTCCCTAAGCTGCTCCTCCTAAGACATTTCTTCCAGACCCTCAATTATCTTGGTTGTCCTCCTCTGAACCTGCTCAAGGTTGTCAACATCTTTTTTAAGCTGAGGTGTGCAGAACTGGACACAGTACTCCAGGTGGGATCTGACCAGAGCAGAATAGAGTGGTACTATCACTTTCCTTGATCTAGACACTATGCTTCTGTTGATGCAACCAAGAATTGTGTTGGCTTTCTTGGCCATCGCATCACACTGCTGCCTCATGGTCAATTTGTGGTCCACCAAGACTCCCAGAAATCTTTTACAGGTACTTTTTTCCAGCCAGGTAATTAATTAATAAAGTAATTAATAAGGTAATTCATTAATACAAGTTGCTTCTCATTTAGAAGTGTTGTTTTCTTTTAGAACACTCAGATGGTCACCTCTATAGAAGATTAATATTATAACATTTGCATCAAACTGTAAAAGTAAGGCAATTAATTCAATAGCAAAAAATGGAGGGTGGGGGACAGGGAAGTAGAGAATCCTAATCATTATGAATCTGGTGCCTTTGTTCTTGACTTGATATCTGTTTGTTTGTTTGTCTGTTTGTTTGTTTGTTTGTTTGTTTGTTTGTTTGTTTGTTTGTTTGTTTGTTGTATGGAAGTTGAGTCTTTTCTTGTGAGATCGAAACATTTCACTACTCATCCAAGCAGCCTTGTCAGTCTGAGGAACGTTAGTGGCGAGGCCTCCAATTTATAGTTCACCTTGACTTTTGCAAGCGACTCTCTTTAATTTCATTACCTGTACTTGGAAAAAGCTAATCCATACACACGCCCATTCACTACTATCACAACTGACATTTCAGAATTCTAAAGCTAACTTTGAGTTGGCTTCCATTTTAATTGTCTTACAACAGATCGTATTTCATGTTCTCCATGAAATCATATCAGAGGCCCAGCTGATATTTCTAATTAGCTAGGCATTAATTGCTTGGAAATCTTCCTGCTCTCAAAATAACAGACATTTGAGTACCCATTGCTGTTCTCGAGAACTTGAAACAAGCTGGTTCATGAGCCTCACAGATTTCCTAGGATTCTGTGCTGCTTTGTAGATAGCTTTTCCTATTTTATATCATGTTGAAAAAGATTGGTTGATAATTGTCTTGCAGTGCACTTCCCATTTCAGAAGGAAGAAAAATAAATTATGGTAATTTATCAAGATCAGGGGAATCATCTTTTCCTCATTTCTCTCTGAAGTCATAATATCTGTCACTGAATATTGCCTATTACCCTTGTAAGATCAGTATTTCAAGGACTAACTACTTAGAAATGCACAATATAGTTTGGTGATACTACTATAATAAAGTATCCACTAGCCTTAGCTGGACTACAAAACAGTTACCAAATAATCCACTAATGGTTTTCCCTGTGCAACATCTCATGTGCATCCCTTCCCCCAAAATATGTTTGGACCTCTGCAGGGGAGAATCAGCTATAGGGAGCTGTAAGTTTAAAATATGTGGCTGTATATCTAGTCTTATGCGCTCCCAGACGCATCTGGTGGGGCCACTGTGAGATACAGGAAGGTGGACTAGATGGGCCTTTGGCCTGATACAGCATGGCTCTTCTTATGTTCATATGTGTAAAGGATAAAATGTGCACCTATGCAGATGCACCTGTACATGCTACGCACATATGCACAAACACAGATAACCACATCTTTCTTCCTCACACTAATGCTTAAATCTACATGGTTAAGTACCATGGGATCTGCTCCAGCTATAAAATGGACGAATCTAATCTATCTATCTATCTATCTATCTATCTATCTATCTATCTATCTATCTATCTATCTATCTATCTATCTATCTATCTATCTATCTATCTATCTATCTATCTATCTATCAAGTTAAAATATATATTTAAAAAGAATAAGCAAATTCTGTGCTGAGTCATTGTCTTGATATATTGGCTTAGCACTATGCCACATCTGCAGAGAGAGAAAATTGTCAGCAAACCATAGACTGGCAAAGGAAGGAAGGAAGGAAGGAAGGAAGGAAGGAAGGGCCACGGATTGAAATGTGGATCACAGTGTGTGGCTCCTTGGCAGCATACATATACATTTAGCCTATCAAAATCTAATCAGATCCAGAAAGGACCAGGCTGACATGGATGCCTGAAGTATGATGCTGCCACACAGTCCAAAATAGCAGCAGCTATTTACATTTCAATGATACTGTGCTTGAAGGCTAGCAGCCTGGGGTCTCTGGCTCCTGCAGCCAGTCAATCAAGCCTGTTGTCCTCTTCTGTTACTTCTAGTAGTCCTCAATTTGCATTATTATTCATTTATTTCCTTCTTTTTCCTCTCTCTCTCTCTCTCACACACACACACACCCTTTCTCCTCTCTTTATTTTTTCTGAGGTTCAACTGCAAAAGTTGGAAACATTCTTTCTCAGCTTTTTCTGACTGAGGCAGCAAGTTCACATAAGAAAATCTCAAAATTTGAAGATTAGGAATTTGTCTTCTGTTCTGCTGTCCCCTGTCTGGGAGACAGGCCCAACTGCAGACAGTGGTGCTTCCTCTACTTCTCAATAGCAGAAAATTAAAATGCAATATTTTAAATTTAATTTGCCTATATTTAAAAAACAATTTAGATTTTTTATTTGTCCATAAAAGGCTGAATATCTCAGTGGTTTAGGTATCTGTCAGGTATGGAGTCAAAGGTTGAGAGTTCAAATCTCTAATATGCCCATTGCCCACCAAAAGAAGGGAAGGTTAAACTTCTTCTGAGTATTTTCTCTACCTGGAACTCTGGAAAGGGTCACAATTAGTAAAGATTGGCTTGAGAACACATTATTATTATTTATTAAAAAAAAACACAAGATAGCACATTTTATCAAGGGCATCACTTACCTCATCCCATTCTAAAAGGTAGCTGGTGATTTTCGAACCGTTATCAATAGGGGCCTGCATAGGAAAACAGAAGGACAGGATAGATAGAGCTTGTCAAGAAAGCTTAGAAGAATCAGTTGCTTTGAAATTTGTACACCCACAAATTCATATAGATTTGCTACATGAAGGATCCATTATGGACCACAACCACACATTATTGGTTGCCATTTATCATCTCTTTTGTTTAAGGGACTTACCTCCCACGGACACAAAGCTGAGGCCATTTTACACCAGTTATTTGGGGGGAAAGTTTAATAGGAAATGATCAAACCTGGATCATTTGAGCCAGCTGTATAGACATCATCAAAACCTCTTCAAAAATTATGTAGTCTGGATAACTGTAAACTGCACAGAGAGTGCTTTAAGTGCCATGGGGCTGTATATAATGTTTTGCTTTGCCTACTGCTGGTACAGAAAAAGAAAACCAAGTCGCTGGTAAAAATTCCCGGGGACCCTTCACAGAAGCAGGCAAGATTAAAGAAGTCTTTGGGGAATCAAAGATCCTGATGAAGGCCAGTAAGGCAATGGACCTCACTGAGTCTAGAATTCGGAAAAATATCTTCATGATCTTGCACTTGAAATTAAACCTGTCACAAATCTGAAGAAAGTCTTAGAATCTGGTAGGGAAGGTTGGCCCCAAGCCAACTTTATTCATTTCCCCATTGCCCCTACCTACCCACTGTTTTTCAATTCTAATTTTAGCAGGATTGTCTGCAATGTGTTAATGATCACACCCTAAACAATTTGCTCTGAATTTCCGACTTTATGAGACCACGGGACCATTACTTCTCCCATTCTCCAGCTGTTAGTATCCCAAAATATTTGCTGAATAAGAATGAGCAAATCCCAGGGCTAGGTGTCACATGAGGGTACTTTCTCTTTCCAGAAAGCAGTTTTAATGTTTACTAACCCCACGAAGAAACTTAAAATGCATGTTAAGTATACAGTAAACCCCCCCCCGCCTATCGTGGAGGTTAGGGACCTGACACAACCCACAATAACTGAAAATCCACAATATGCAGATGCAGGGTTGGGTTGGGACTGGGGGTCTATCTGGGGCCTCTTTCTTCTTATCTACAGAAAAGGAAGAGCCTACGTAAAAGAAGGAAAATGACAGGTGGCTGTGGAGTAGAAATGCTGGCACTTATGGGGAAAAGATTCTATTTAGCCTCAAAATCCACTCAATTGCCTTATAAAGACAGCCTTGGCAATAGACAATGGATTTTCAACAGAATAACTCTTAATCTGAGAACTGCAGAGCTGGGAGGGGCCCTCTGGATCACAGAGTTCAGCCCCTGACAAGGAGGCACACTGGAGAATCGAACTCCTGACCTCTGCTCCACAGCCACACCTATACAGTACTTACCTTATTGCAGGGGTTAGGGACCCACCCGACCCGCGATGCTTGAAAATCCACAATATGCGGAAGTGGGACGGGTGGGGCCTGGGGGGTGGCACGGGGTGATGCGATAACTCCCCGCTGCCCCCCCCGGTGCAGCTCAGAGCCTTCTCAGAGGGGTCCGGGGCAGCGCAGGGCGATGCGATCACCCCCGCCGCCGCCCCCACGCGGCCCCAAGGTGCAGCTACTGCAATCCCGCGATATAGTGGGGGGTGACTGTACTTCTCTTTCTCAAGAGTTTTAACACCTCAGTCCCATTGCTAGTATCCAAGGGTGTAAACCTGCTAAAGCAATTATGGGCTGATCCCACTGATTCTGTGGGTCCTTTCTGTTTGGGAAAAACCACCAAGTTCAGACGTGAGATTTTTTTTACATAGCTTACCTTCCACTGTAAAGTCAGGGAGTTTTTGGTTCTGTGTGAAGGTTTGGGTGGGAAAGGGCACTCCGGAGCACAGCTGTGAGTGGTGAAACTAACAGGTTCTGAACACGATCCCTTTACTGAATTGTACACTGCATATACCCTGAAATAGTAAAGAAACACACAAGAAGATAAAAATGACACTTATTTGACAGCACTGCACAAGGATGGTCATTTGGGGATGTTTGAAGAGACAAGAAAACTGAGTTAGAGAAAAAAATTGATGCGTGTGCGCACCCACCCACCCATCCACATATTCATTCATTCATTCATTCCACCTTGTTTTAATGTATGTACTTAAAGCAGGAGCCAGGGACAAGATAGGAATTCTCTTGGTGTATCACCCTTCCCGTGACACAACAACTTCTCTACCCCAGTTTACTGAACTGGGTTAATGTTGGAGTCCCCTCAGCTCATCGTTCTGGGGGACATTAACCTCCATGATGAGGCAGCTCTGTCAGGGGTGTCTGAAGACTTCATGGCCTCCATGTCAACAATGGGTCTGGTCAAATGGTATCTAACTCAACCAGCCTGCAGGCCACACCTTAGACCTGGTCTTCTGCCCTGATACAGACAGTGGGGACATTGAGGTAAAGGAACTTTCTGTAGCACCCTTGTCCTGGACAGACCACTATATGGTGTGCTTTAGGTTTGTTGTGACTCACAGCATATCAGGGGCAGGAGGAGCCAGACAAAAGCAATACGTCCCAGAAGGTTGATGAATCCAGATGATTTTTAAATTACCCTTGGGGAGTTTCCTACCTCTCCGATAGGTGATTCTATTGAATCCTTGGTTGAACTCTGAAATGGGGAAATGAGCCAAGGTGGAATCTGGGAGTAGTATTGACCAGATAGCTCCTAAACATCTCCTTCCTCAAAAAAGACCCAAACTGGCTGCTTGGTTTACTGGGAAGGTGGCAAAATTTTAATGGGTGGCCTGTGGAGCTGAAATGCATTGGTGGGAAAACCCATATTGAAACAGACAAAGAAACAGTGAAAGGCCTTTAGAAGGCTTGAGGCAGGGAGTTTGATTCTTCACTAAGCCTATTGAGAGAAGAGCCAGCCCGAGTAGTCATAGGCAAGCTGAACAGTTACAGGATGCCCCCAGAAGAAGGGATGAGTAGACCACTTCTGTGTATTCACTATCTAGAAAACCCTGGAAGGGCTTACTGTAACTCTGAACTGACTTGATGGCACACAGTTATTAACAATGCGCAATTGCAAGACCCACCTTAGTGCATTTACTTATCCCCCTTTCTCTCAATTCAGTTGTCTAGAAAGTTTTCCTCCACACTACTCCCTGATTCCACTTTGGCTGAGCTGCCACCAACACTGAAATTTGACTAAAGTGAATATGGAATTTGACTGCAGGGCTTATAAATGTTGCTATGGCAAACGTTCAGGTCTTGGTAAGGGCATTGTCTCTCCGCTTTAAATGAAAAAAGCCTTTCTTCCAGAATACATGCCAGTTTTCTTGTATCTGATGACTGGTAAGAATTAGAGGAACAAAATGCATTCATTTAGAAGCCTGGCTTAGTAATACAGTATATTAACCGGGGGGGGGGGGGCACATGGCAGCAGCCCCAAGCCAAGATGTATCAGTTATCATCCACAAGCAATGATTAAAACTGGAGAGAATATCATGAAAAAATAAATATTACTAGCACAAATCTTGCTGCACAAGTTACATGTATGAAAGATTTTCTGTAATTAAAGGCTGCCTTCTGTCTTGTGATGTGACCAGTTTACGATGAATCCATGCCAATGCTTGGAAGCTATGGAACGGAAGGAGAACTACTGAACTACAAAACGTCTTTGCCAACAGATGATGTGACCAACAGGATGAGATTTTAGGTAATTAAAGAATTCCTCCTTCCATCCCAAGGTTTCCACTGGTTCCATACAACAAAAGGGATTACAAACCATGGGACAGAAGTCGGAAGTTTTTATTGTCTGAAAATCATCTCCTACAGATGCTGTCATCACTCTTCTGTAGGGATCATTTATGCGAGGGGAATTTGGCTTTCATGTAAAATATCTGTTTCTGTACTGAGTCCTTGTAAGGAGTCTTATACAATTCCAAGTCCAAATACTGGGGTACTCTACATCTGTTTTTTGCTGGCCAAGATGAAGATGATCAGTGGGCAGGGGGTTCAAAAGAATGATGAACTAACTAGTATGGTTAGTTCTTAATTTCCACAGGGGTTGGAAACCTAAATGATTAAGCTTCCCTGTGGATGAGTGGATTCAGAAGGATTCTCGAATGTTCTGGATTATTTTCTAATTGCTGGAACTGGTAATCCTGTTGATACCTAACTAATCTGTGGAATGGGTTGAAGACCTGGCTGACTGATGTAATCTATCTTAAATGTTCTCTACATGGGAGTGGAAAGCTCCAGTTTCTTGGTTTTCTGAAAAGCTCAGGGGAACAAAATATTTTGGTGGACAACTGCAATGATGTGACCAATTTGAACAAAAAAACTTTTATGGCGATCTGGGGCCCGTTATAGGGGTGAAAGCAGTGAAGAAGGTCCTTGCTGTCTTCACAGCTTTAGCAAAAACTTATCCTTAAGAGATGTTCCAGGCAGTTGAAGAACAATGTTATTCTAGAATCTAGTGTACTGATGAGTAACTATTAGAAGCTCTTTGTGATGAATTTCCAAAACATTTTGCAGGAAAATTAATCACATTTGTTCAGATTCCACAATTATGGGCATAATTTGGAGAGGTAAGTAAAGGAACATATTTTTCTAGAAATTGTACAGAAAATGTGTGCATAAATTTAGCTGAATAAAGAACAATGCACTGTTGTGATGCCATTTTGGAAAGAAATGGGACACTTGCATTGGGAAAAAGATTATTTATGTAGCATATTGAAAAGCTCAGCATTTTAATCTGAGCTTCTGATTTCACACATCAGAAAAAATTATACATACTCTTCAGGACAGTTTATCCCTGTGAAAATGAAAGCTCTAGAAATACTATAAAGGTTGAGAAGACCTAGACTCAGGATGACATTCTGACTTTGTGTGTGTGTGTGAGAGAGAGAAAGCTGTTTCTTCAAATGGTTCGAATAACAGCCTCTTCTTTGAAATAGTTATCATTTATAGTTGTTTTTCCTTCTTATATATCGGACAAATCTGTTTCAGATAGGTATAATGGATATCTTGCTGGTTGATCTCCCTGCTGAAACATGGTGTTCATAATAACATCTTGATAACATCTATGGGACACCATTGTTGGGTGTATGTGAACATGAAAGCAAAGAACACAGAAAAACACTATCTGGGTCTTTCCCATATTTAACAATTTCATTACAAATATTTATAATGAACTTCTCCTGGGTCCCCTTTCAAGTCTATTTCCATTATAACAATAACAATTTCTGTTACTCTTTGCAAACAACACAGAAATACAATCAACCATCGGAAGAAACCGTGTCTCCTCCATACATCTTTCAATCTAAACCCAAACTGGCTAGTTATCACACATGTCTGATATCTGTGGTGGCAGAGGAAAACGTGCAGCTGTACATTTATGGCATGTTTGGAATTGTTAAGGGGATGTGAAATGCTCATTCTATTCTAGACACCACACTTCAAGAAGGATGCTGACAAGTTGGAACAAGTTAAGAAGAGGGCAACAAGGGATGGTCGGTGGCTAGAAACCAAGTCTTACAAGACTGCAGGAATTGGGCGTGTTTAGCCTTGAGAAAAGGAAAGTGAAGGGCAGGATCTGTTCTCATTCATCGCAGAGGTCATTGCAGAATGCAAGACATACAACAAAGGGTTCAAGTTACAGGAAGCCAGATTTTGAATGAAGATCAGGAAAAATGTCCTGTTAGAGCAGTATGGCAATGGAACCAATTATCTCAAGATCTAGTGAGTGCTTCACTGTTGGAGGCCTTTGAGAGAATTTTGGACAGCCAGCTGGCAGATATCCTATTACAGTGATACCTTGGTTTAAGAATCCATCTTAAAAAAGGAATTATTGGAAATGGGGATGCTTCGGTTTAAGAATTTTTTTCAATTGAATGCCCCAGAGGGTCTGCAACCTTTAAGACATAAAGAGCCACTTGGACCCGTTTCCGACGGGGGAAAAAAACTGGGAGCCGCAAAACCATTGCGACGTTTAAAACAAATATATACAACCGCCGCCGCCGTTCTTGCTGTTCCGCCTCAGCAACCGGGCGCTGGGCCAGCCGCCGTTCGAGGCTCTGTGAGGCGATGACCCGCGCTCCGGGCCTACCAGCGCCGCTGCTGCCGCCGCCACGGTCCCGCAGCCGGAGGCGAGGGAGCGGCGCCTGCCTCAGCGGTTGAAAGGACGGGCCTGCGACCCCGCGGCTGGTCCCTTTTTTTTGGAAGCGGGCAAGCGGCAACCTCTCCCCCCCACACACACACACCCCCCCTTCTTGCAGCCGTGGTGTGTGTGTGTGTGTGGGCAAAGTTTGGCTTGTGAAGGAGACGGAAGGAAGGGGCGGGTGATGCGACACACACACACACACACACACACACACACACACACACACACACACACACACACACTTCTTGCAGCCGTGGTGTGTGTGCGTGTGTGGGCAAAGTTTGGCTTGTGAAGGAGATGGAGGGAAGGGGCGGGTGGTGACACCCCCCCACACACACACACACACACACACACACACACACACACACACACACACACACACACACACACCCTTTCTTCTCAGCCGTGGTGTGTGTGCGTGTGTGGGGGCAAAGTTTGGCTTGTGAAGGAGACGGAGGGAAGGGGCAGGTGATGCCACACACACACACACACACACACACACACACACACACACACACACACACACTTCTTGCAGTCGTGGTGTGTGTGTGTGGGCAAAGTTTGGCTTGTGAAGGAGACGGAGGGAAGGGGCGGGTGATGCCCCCCCACACCCTTCTTGCAGCTGTGGTGTGTGTTCGTGTGTGGGCAAAGTTTGGCTTGTGAAGGAGACGGAGGGAAGGGGCGGGTGATGACACACACACACACACACACACACACACACACACACACACACACACACACACACACACACTTCTTGCAGCCGTGGTGTGTGTGCATGTGTGGGCAAAGTTTGGCTTGTGAAGGAGACGGAGGGAAGGGGCAGGTGATGCCACACACACACACACACACACACACACACACACACACACACACACACACACACACACACACACACATACACACCCTTCTTGCAGCCGTGGTGTGTGTGCGTGTGTGGGCAAAGTTTAGCTTGTGAAGGAGACGGAGCGAAGGGGCGGGTGATGCCCCCCCCACACTTCTTGCAGCACATGTGTGGGCAAAGTTTGGCTTGTGAAGGAGACAGGGAAGGGGGGGCGGGTGATGACACACACACACACACACACACACACTTCTTGCAGCCGTGGTGTGTGTGCGTGTGTGGGCAAAGTTTGGCTTGTGAAGGAGATGGAGGGAAGGGGCGGGTGATGCACACACACACACACACACACCCTTCTTGCAGCCGTTGTGTGTGTGTGCGTGTGTGTGCAAAGTTTAGCTTGTGAAGGAGACGGAGGGAAGGGGCGGGTGATGCCACACACACACACACACACACACACACACACACACACACACACACACACACACACACACACTTCTTGCAGCCGTGGTGTGTGTTCGTGTGTGGGCAAAGTTTGGCTTGTGAAGGAGATGGAGGGAAGGGGCGGGTGATGCCCCCCCACACACACACCCTTCTTGCAGCTGTGGTGTGTGTTCGTGTGTGGGCAAAGTTTGGCTTGTGAAGGAGACGGAGGGAAGGGGCGGGTGATGCCCCCCCCCACACACCCTTCTTGCAGCTGTGGTGTGTGTTCGTGTGTGGGCAAAGTTTGGCTTGTGAAGGAGACGGAGGGAAGGGGCGGGTGATCACACAGACACACACACACACACACACACACACTTCTTGCAGCCGTGGTGTGTGTGCGTGTGTGGGCAAAGTTTGGCTTGTGAAGGAGATGGAGGGAAGGGGCGGGTGATGCCACACACACACACACACACACACACCCTTCTTGCAGCCGTGGTGTGTGTGCGTGTGTGGGCAAAGTTTAGCTTGTGAAGGAGACGGTGGGAAGGGGCGGGTGATGCCACACACACACACACACACACACACACACACACACCCTTCTTGCAGCCGTGGTGTGTGTGCGTGTGTGGGCAAAGTTTGGCTTGTGAAGGAGACAGAGGGAAGGGGCGGGTGAGGCTGAAAGAAGCAGGAGGGCGAGTGGCGCGCTGGGCCACCGTGGATCTCCCCAGTCCACTCCTCCATTCTGCTTTCGGACCCCCTTTTTGTCCGTCCAGGCCGCCGCCGCCGCCACCACCACCACCACGAACCGACCGGCTGCTTGGGCCTGGCCGCCGCCGCCTCCCCTCACCCTTTTCCCGGCCGGGCGCGGCCATTGTGCCCGCTTCCCCCTCGCCGCCGCCGCCTCAGCCTCCTCCACTGACGGCGGTGGCGGGAGGAGGGGGAGGAGGAAGAGGAGGATTACCAACACGCGTGGCTTCCTGCTGCTGCTGCTGCTGAGCGGCCCCTGACCCCCGTGGCGGAAGGAGACCCCAGCGGCCACCGATGCCACCCCCACCACCCCTCCAATGCCGCCGCCGCCATCCTGGCCCTGGCCGGCCCAGGAGCCTTCGCCACGGCCGAGGAGGCGGCGGCGCACCGGTGGCGGCAGCAGCGGCTGCAGCAGCACTAGGAGGAGGAGGAGGAGGAGGAGGAGGAGGAGGAGGAAAGATGAAGACGAGGAGGACGGCGGCGGCGGCGAGCTGGAGTTTCCCCCGCGGTCCTAGTTTAAATGCCGCGGGACCCCTTCCACGAGGGGAACCTCCCGGAGCCGCGGCAATGGATCCAGAGAGCCGCATGCGGCTCCGGAGCCGCGGGTTGCAGACCCCCCGCCCCAGGTTAAGGTTTTTCTGTCAGGCATTAAAAGTTGATGTGTGATGTTTGCATGATGAAAGAATAGGAATACCTTGGTATAAGAAAAATTTAAATGGAATGCCTCGGTTTGCCTTTTTTTCTGACCTCTGGAACGGATTAACTGGTTTTCAATGCATTATTATGGGAAACTGCATTTAGGTTTAAGGATTTTATTTATTTATTTATTTATTTATTTATTTATTTATTTATTTATTCAACTTATATGCCGCCCACTACCCAAAGGTCTCTGGGTGGCTTACAATCAAAGAATTAAAACAATTTAAAATAGTTATAAATAAAATATCAGTAAATCATCAAACAGTAATAAAAACCTTCTTTAAAATCATCATCCTAAAATTGTCATCAGCAGACCCACAATCTATTTTGTATCAATTAAAAACCTTCTGGAACAGGAAGGTTTTTACCTGGCGCCGAAATGTAATCAGTGTTGGCGCCAAGCGGATCTCAATAGCGAGGGCATTCCATAACTTGGGAGCAGCTGCCGAGAAGGCCCTTTGTCTACAAGCCATCCCTCTCACCTCCTTGAGGGATGGCTCTTTCAAAAGGCCCCCCTGGCTTGATCTTAATCGCTGGGTAGGTTCGTATGGAAGGAGGCGGTCCTTCAGGTATCTAGGTCCTAAGTCGTTTAGGGCTTTATATGTCAAAACAAGCACTTTGAATTGGGCTCGGACAGCAACTGGTAACCAATGCAGGTTACGCAGAATTGGCGTGATGTGATCCCTGGCGGCTCTACCACTTACCAGCCGCGCCGCACGATTCTGAACTCACAGTGATTTTACGATCGGACTCACAGTGATTTTTCAAAATACAAAACGGCCCAGATAACAAATTAATTACTTTAACTGAGGTACCACTGTATTTGTATTCCTACGTTGAGCAGATGGTTAGACTCAGTTGCCACATAGGCCCCTGATTCCCAGTCTAGTGCAAGTTGTGACTGGTTTGGGAATCTACTTTTTTTTACTTGTTTCCTAGGGTGTAGGCACTTGTCAGAGCATCTTCTATACAGCCATACGCCAAAGGTAAATTCAGAAACTGAAGTTGCCGTATACATCTGTAGCAACAAATCAGTTGAAACTGTCTTCATTATCACCAGGGTCTTTAGTAAAACAAAATGGTCTTAATTATAACTGAGAGAACCTGCAACTGCCCCTGTGGCTGGGAAAACCCACCCCAGGCCTGTTACTAGAGGACTGTAGTTAAGTTCAACCAGGAGCGACAAATGCAATGACCATCCTTTTAAAACAACCTTCTGTGAACTGTGGCTCCACAACCCCTATGCCCGTATCCTTATTACCATCCAAGGAAGGTGTGATTCCACTTATTAGTTCACCAACACATTCATGTGGAATTAGAAAGGCTGGTCTCAGCCAGAGCAGACTCACTAAATCAACACTTGTTTAAACTCCACTGATTCACTGGATCCACTAATTAGAACAAAATGATATGCTTAGATCTTAGTCATGATCAATATTCTTAATTCTTAGTTGTGATTCAACCACAGGTGGAAGTGACATGTACTGAAAATTGGCAGGATGCTGCCCTCTCTGACAGAGCAAATGGTTTACCACAGAGCAGAAATGGAATGAATGGCAGAAAAAAATAATGAAGTTTACCATTATCTCTAAACAACAAAAAGAAATCCATTTAAATAGATTTCTCAAAAGGACTTTTCAGCACCAGTTAACAAGAAATAAAATGATATAATATAAACAAAAACGTTAAAAACACAATTGTTTACAAATATTTGCAAGAAGTCAGAACATAATTATATGAAAAATAGCCGAACAAATGTTTAACATATGAATCAGAGAACATATGAATCAGAGAAAGGAAATACAGGGAAAGGAACAGTTGGTAAATTATATAAAATAATTCAAGATTCATTTGAGAATAGGGAACAGGACACAATAAGAGAGCTATGGAAACAAGACATAGAGAAATAAATAAATAATGACGAATGGAAAAGAATTTGGAATTTGAGGATTCTACGGTCATTATCAGTCAGAATAAAAGAAAACTACTTCAAACTAGTTTTAAGATGGTATATGACTCCAGTCAGAATGAATAGAATGAATCCAAAATATTCTAAGCTCTGCTGGAAATGCGAAAAAAAGACAGGTACCTATTTTCATTTATGGTGGGAATGTGAAATAGTTCAAAAGTTTTGGCAAGAGATTATTGAGGAGATAAGAGAAATAATACAAACTGATATTAAATGTGTACCGGAAATTGCTTTGTTATCATTACCATCTATTAATGAATATGATGTGAAAACTAAAGAATTAATAGCAAATCTTATGACAGGAGCTAGACTGATTATTGCTAGGAACTGGAAATTGAAATCAGACCTTAAAATTGCTGAATGGTATAAGGAAGTGTGGGACATAGCGTTAAATGATAAACTATCTTGTAATATAAAAGTTTTGAGAGGTGAAATAAAAAAAGATATTTTCTATGATGTTTGGGGGAAATTTATAGATCATGTATTATTAAAAGGGAAAGGGATACAACCAACTTATAACCCAACACAGTTCTGGCGTAAAGGACCTTAAGAAGCCTATTGGAAGAAAAAGAAAAAAAAAAGATGAAGAAGAAAGAGAAGATGCAAGAATACCGGATGGTTTCTTGGGGGTGGGGGGCACTTTATATTGTTTATGATTGTCTATTACTGTTTTTTTTATATAATTGTTTATTATTGTTATTTTGTCTTTTTTCATGTTCAATAAAAATAAAATTAAAAAAAAAAAAAGAAGAAACCACCAGGAAAAAAAAAAGAAATGGAATGAATGGCAGAAAAAAATAATGAAGTTTACCATTATCTCTAAACAACAAAAAGAAATCCATTTAAATAGATTTCTCAAAAGGACTTTTCAGCACCAGTTAACAAGAAATAAAATGATATAATATAAACAAAAACGTTAAAAACACAATTGTTTACAAATATTTGCAAGAAGTCAGAACATAATTATATGAAAAATAGCCGAACAAATGTTTAACATATTTGTTTGGTCTGCACTCCAGGTTTTCATAAGCAGAAGTAGCAACATGACCTAAAAACAACAACACTCAGTTTGCATTAGATCTCTAGTTTCAATAAAATGAATAAGCATGCTTCATAACAGCAGGTCAACCTTACAAAAATATACATATTAATTTAAATGTCATCCTTAGTGTTTACATGATCAGTGGTATCCACAAGTGGGAATGTGTCATATCTACATGCCTCCATCTGTTCTATATTTAGGTGGCGCTGGTAGGCTTGCACAGAAGCAAATATGGAGATGGTAGTTCATGATGACATATTGATAGGCCGATGTTTCCCATGCAGATGGTGCCAGGTTCTGTCTCCAGCATCTTCAAGAAGGGCAATAAAACTGAAATCCCGAGAGTTGCTACCACTCAGTGCCAACAGTACTGGGTCAGATGGTCCAACAGCCTGACTCAATATAAAACAGCATCCTACGATCCTATGTTAATTGTTCCAGAAAGTTTTTTGTAGGCCATAACAATGTGCTCTACGTGAGACAGCCTTTGAAGACGGTTGGGCATTTGCATCTGGTTCAGAATTGTGTGGCGCGGCTGGTAAGTGGTGGGGCCTCTGGGGGTAACATCATGCCGATTCTGCGTAACCTGCATTGGTTACCAGTTGTTGCCTGAGCCCAATTCAAAGTGCTTGTTTTGATATATAAAGCTCTAAGTGCCTTAGGACCTAGATACCTGAAGGACCACCTCCTTCTCTATAAACCTACCTGGCAATTAAGATTGAACCAGGGGGCCCTCTTGAAAGAGCCATCCCTCAAGGAGTTGATAGGGATGGCTTGTAGACATAGGGGCTTCTTGGGAGCTGCCCCCAGACTATTGAATGCCCTCCCTAATGGGATCCGCCTGGCGCCAACATTAATGACATTTCAGTGCCAGGTAAAAACCTTCCTGTTCCAGAAGTTTTTTAATTGATACAAGATAGATTGTGGGTCCTCTGATGGCAATTTTAGTGTAATGTTTTTATTATTGTTTCAATTATTCATTGATATTTTATGTTTTAACTGTTTCAATTCTTTTGATGATAAGCTGCCTTTGGGTAATGGGCGGCATATAAATTGTAAAAATGAATAAATAAATTAATAGATTAATCCGTAACAGACTGTTCAGCTACCATTTCTATTTCAGACTCCAACTAAGCATTTATGCTGTTGTAGATGCAATGGCACAGCAAGGAGTGTCAAAGAGCCACTAACGAACAAGTGCCTCGCTAATCCCTGGAAAGCAACTGATGTGCAACAGGAAATTCAAGCAGGGACTTGCTGCTCCAGTTCAACCCACTGCACTTATGATTGCATGAACATTCAGTTGGATTTTTACCCACAGGAACATAGCTGAACATAAATTGCTCACACTTCTCCTGCAAACTTTTTTGTTGTTGTCATAATGCTATAACTTCACTTACTTGCATGGGACACAATGATTTCTTCACTATCTCAGCAGAGAGAAAGGGGATATTTGGTTAACTGTGACTAATGTACATCCCATTAATTTCAGTTACTATAAGTTTGAATAAAATGTGATCTAACAAACAGTCTTGAATCTAAACAGATATTCACTCATATGTATCTTTGTGTTATAGTGGGTTTTGCCTGTTTCCTTCTCTCTTCCCCTGAAAACAGATGTAGGGATTGAACCACAGTTGAAATTTGAGACTTGGAATTATATTCTGAACATGTTTACCACATTTCATCCTTCTTTCTCAATGTTCAGTCAAGTTAGCTTGGTACAAATAGAGAAGTGTTCAGTACAAGCAAATTCTTAGAAAAACTGCACTCCAGGTTTTCATAAGTAGAAACATGTAGATTTCCTTGACTTCATTCCTTAACACACAAAGCCCTTTGCTTTCACTATAAAATCAATACTACCACAACTGATTTCAGAACATTGCAAAAACACACCCTAAAATGCAGGGAGAGATTTGGAGACCACTATAGATTTGAAGTTCTGTGAACTGTGAAAAGGCATATAATTTTATCCTTCACTTATAGTGAGACAGACAACACTCCCAGCTTTTCTGTATATTAGAGGAAATGGCCAAAACGTGATTTGTGTTAATCACATATAGCAAATTCCAGATCAATTTTGCAAATATTTGAAAGAGTAGAGATAGACTTGTGAATATGGATTTGCAATTGTCAGTATTTAAGTTCATACGTCTTGAACATGAGAAAACAGATGGTTTCAGTTATTCACAAAATTTCTCCAGCTTGTCAACTTTCATATGTACTGGCTTCCATCATGCTTTGGACTTCCACTGTAGCATACACATCTTAATTAATTAAAACCATAGATACTTTTCAATGATTCTAGCTTACCTGACATGATATTCTGTTGCTGGCCTAAGGTCTTTCAGTTTATATTCCAATTCCTCTCCACTGGAAAAGAAAACAGTGCAATAAAACAGAGTCATACTAAACCGATAGTCGAAAATCCAACAACTAGCCCCAGCTACAGCACTTATTGGATCAGTTGCAGAGCAGTGACTTAACTCATAAGTAATATGTTATTAATTCAATGGGTCTACTTAATTTGGGGGTCCTATTGGGTTCAGGTAATTTATTATATGTCCTGCTTAAAGATCATATAAACCAACAACATTTTTATAAAAGACAGGCAGTAGTTTAAATATCTGTAGAAGAATGCAGCCACTGAATCAAGTGCTGAATGCTAAGTCAAAACTCACTGTAAATTCTACTCATTCAATAGGTCTACTATAGTTCAGACTAATAATAGGATACTGGGCCACAGAATTAATTCAAGGATTCCGTTTTACATTGTAAATATATACTGTATTAATTTATTTTAAAAACCTGAGTATTTGATTAACATACACCAACCATACAAAAAGTAAAACTTCAGTAAAATCCTGTATCCCAGGTTTTACCAAGCATGGTGCTGATGTTTTAGAAGTGACTGCAGTTATTCAGTGATTATCCAGTCATATTGGCCCCATGTCTGTTCACACAACTACCCCGTGACTTAAATAGATGCATGATAAAGCCCAGGACAATAACATCCAAAGCACTCTAGAACAGTGCACAGAATCCAGCCAGCAGGACTTTCTAGACATGTGGTTCCTTTCTCTTTAATGGTTATTTGTCTAAATTAATTAAAAGCTTGCATTAAAAATGTTTTAAGGACAAGAGATGAGAAGTTGTGGAAGACAACTTGGCTTCCAGGGAAGTGCCTTCTCCAGTCTAACAGCAGCTTTTGGGGAAAAAAATATTTCTCCTGTGTCCTCCCGAAATAAACCTGTATGGGATGGTGGGACTAAGAGAATGATACGAAAAACTCCTGGATTTCACTGACACATTTGTAAGTACAACCTGCATTACAAATGTCAACCTGGTATGCCCAGCCACCACATGTTGAACGGGGTGTACCTGTATGAAGCAGACCACTTCCTGTAACAGCCACAATAGGTAAGATATAGCAGAATTTCTCTTGCACGTGGCAGAAGCAGGCAAAAAATTTCTCATAAAGTGAAACCCTATATGTCCTTAGCCCTCTTACTGAAAAAAAATAGGTGACATCCAAATAAATAAGTGCTTTCAGATGCAAAAGGCAATTTCATAAATGTTACAGACAGCACAGTAGTCAACCTGGCATGCCTCCAACATTCTAGTCTGGCAGTCGCAGGTGTGTGTGTGTGTGCGTGTGTGTGTGTGTGTGTATATATATATATATATATATATATATATATATATATATATATATATATATATATATATATATATATATATATATATATATATATATATATATATATATGTTTAACAGATTAACTTTTCCAGCTGGTGAACACTACGGAAAAATCTGCTGGAAGGAAGGACGAAGAAATACGAAAATAGGAATAAATGTGTAAGAAAGAATGGTCAATTGTGGAAAAGTAAGGACAGGCATTTTATTTCTCTACACTTCAGATTTTAAAATATGTGTTAAAAGCCGCAATGCAAGGACACAGATCTACCTGTAAATCATTTTGTATTTTCCATCCCTCCCTTTGTCTGATAAGGCAACTTCGTAAGTACAGGTATAAGGCAAACCGTTGCTGTGTCTCTCCCCACTTAAAAGGCCATTAGGAGGTGACCACGTGAGTAGAACTGTTCTTGATTGAATATTCGAAACCTGAGAAGAGGGGGGGGAAAGGGGGGGAGAAAAAGTTCTTAATGTTAATGTCAAGATGCATACCGGAATTCAGGAGCTACATGCAGCTCAAAAGACATCATTCATATTATTATTTATTTACTTAAAACATTTTACCCTGCCTTTCTACTTAAAAGGGCCCAAACTGGCTGACAATAATTAAAAGACAATATTTAAAAAACAGAACCAGTGAATACACAAATATTAAATGCCATCCTATGATGGCAGCAGTCTTTTCTCTTGAGGAAGAAAAAGTACTGGAACCTAAGACATGCTTATTGACCTCATTTATTTCAGAATATTTATCAACAGAAGCTTCCACATAATACCCGGCGTGTAGCCAATTCTATATATTTTAGAAGCAAAGCCGAGCTGGGCTTGGTGAATACTTGAACTGGAGACCACCAGGGACTAGCAGAGACATCCAGGCAGGTCAGGTATGAATCCTGCCTAAACTACTGGAGAATTTCTACCAGCCAGAGTTGACAGTGCTGTGCTCAGATGGACCTAACAGTTTGATTCAGGGTTAAGGTGACTTGTTTTGTTCCTCTTTTCTCCTCACAGCTGCAAGTACCAGCGTCTCCTGAAAAGCCTCTATGAAGGACCAGGAAAACCCTAGAAAGAATACAAGATGCAGCACCAAGGAGGGTTGGGGAGGTGGGTGTTGCCTCCAGTGAAGCACAGAGATACATTCTTTTGGTGGCTTTCGAGAAGCCCACTCATCTTTGCATCCAAGCTATTCTATTTAAAAGTGGGGGAAAACATCAAGGGGGGGTCTGAATGGTACACTTAAAATATACAGTCAATAAAAGTGGTAGAGATACAATAGTGGCATTAAACAGTGGAGTCTCAAAAACACCTTTGTCTCATTCTTGGCCTACCTTATAGTACTGAGTTGTGCCTGTAAAGCCCTATATAACTATCTGGAGGACTGCATCTCTTCATTGACATCATTGTACAATCTCTTAGTCCTGCCACTGCCATGGGAAAATGTAGTGAGGATACAAGAGAAGGCCTTTTAGGTGACCAACAGGATCCACTTTGGTTGCCACTGTGTCTATTTCAGATTCATTTAGTATTTAAAATGAATGTCATAGTGTATACTATATACAGTACTAACTTTCCTATGATTTTAATCTTTAATATTTCCTTCAATACACCCATGCTTACCTACAAAATGCATGCATCCTATAAATCAGGGGTCCTGATTGCAGACACCCACCCACCTACCCCTTGCTTCATGAACAAGCCATCCTCTGCAGCTGCTTCGATTGCTGAGGCAGTTCAAATCAGTGGGCTATGCCGCTTCCCCCACTGCCCCCACCCACCATCCAGATGATCGGCATGCTGGCTAGTTGGGCAGTTCAAAGTGGGAGGGCCACGGCAAGATCCCCCGCTCCCCACCCACCCACCGCCCAGATGGTCGGGGCACTGGTTGCAGCCAAGCAGGGCAATTTAAAACAGGAGGGCTGTGCCAAGGTCTCCCACTCCCTCCATGGCCCCAAGGCCCCGCCCTTGCTCCTCCTCCATCCTACCTGCCTACCTTCCTTGTGTGGCCGATGTCTGTGTTATTGTGGTTGTGAGGAAGGAAGGAAGGGGGCAGGTGGAGGCAGCACCAGCCAGCCTTCCAAGCCGGAGCAGCAACGGCAGTGGACTAACAGAGGGATGGACGGCGGGTGACCAAGGGGAAAACAGAACTACTTCCTGCCCATCTAGCCCCCTCTGAGCTGCTGCCTTGCTCTGTGGAGCGAGGGAGGGCAGGAGGGAGCCCAGCCATGGCCACCATCATCGGGTTAGATACCAGCGAGGAGGAGGTGGTGGAGAAAGAAGGGAAGGCCAACTGTGGTCCGGGCCTGGTTCCTGGGAGGCTGGCACGGCTGCATTTATCCCTGGTTGGTGATGGGCGGACTGGCGAGCCAACAAAGCACCACAGCCTGGCTGGGCTCGGCCAGTAAGTGGGCTGCGCGTGGCATTGGGTAGGTCTCCCTGCCTCCTGCCTCCTTCCCAGCCCTTGCTCCCTCCCTCACTTGCAGCGCACCAAGTTGGGTCAGGCTGAGACAGGCCAAAAGAGGAGGCAGCTTTCCCTTCGGGGCACAGCAAGGGCATGATGGCCAGGCCAGGGCGCACAGCTGGATCTGTGCACAGTGGCACCAGCCTTGCCGCCGCCGCCGCTCCTCATCCTGAGTAACTGCCCAGAAGGTGATGAGGGGCCTGAGTTTGCCTGGGCTGCCACCTCCTTCCCGACACAATGAAAGAAGGAAGGAGAGCTGCTCTAGCCGCTGCCACTGTAGGAGGAGGAGGAGGAACAAGAGGCGCAGCAAAGGGATCCTAGTGGTGGCACCTCAGGACAGCGATCCATAGCAGGAGGTACTGCTGCGGCCCCAGAGACGCATGGGACGGTTGTGAGGGGGCCTCCACCCACTTGCCCCTCCCTCCCCTCTTTTTTCATGTTGGCCTTTTTTTTGGGGGGGGGGACTGTGGTCTGGCCCCCAGTGGTGTCTGGGTGGTGGTGGACCGGCCCACTGTTTGAAAACTTTGAGGACCCCTGCTATGAATTCTATGAGGCCACCTGAAAGCGTACACCACAATGCATTAGTTTCTAACAAGCTTGCAAGGCTTGTTTTTGCTGCAACAGACTAAAACGACTGTTTCTCTGGAAAAATATCTACCCTATGTACTTTGGAACATATCATTCAGAAGTTATCATCACTTTTTTCAAGAGGCCATGGAGTTTCAGCTTGAAACAAGATCTCCAAGTTTCACTATATTTATTGCCACTGTAAGAAATCCAGTAAGAAATACTGGTGGCAATTCTGATCTTTGCTTCCAAACATGGTAAATTACTCCATTTTTGAACAAAAATGTATGCCTGGATTGGCAGCAGAATATGTTCTTGAGCAAAAGCAGAGTCCAGGGGAACAAATTTGCACTTCACCCAAGCCTGTCTTGGAACTAAAGGGTTCCACCATCTCAACTCTACACATACATAGTTGAGGGTGAAGTCACATGTGGAGGAAAAGCATGAAATGTAGGTATTCCAAAGCCTTTGTTTGCTTATTAGTTGCTTTGTAGGGTGTTCATGCTTTCTTCTTCTTCTTCTTCTTCTTCTTCTTCTTCTTCTTCTTCTTCTTCTTCTTCTTCTTCTTCTTCTTCTTCTTCTTCTTCTTCTTCTTCTTCTTCTTCTTCTTCTTCTTCTTCTTCTTCTTCTTCTTCTTCTTCTTCTTCTTCTTCTTCTTCTTCTTCTTCTTCTTCTTCTTCACCATTGTCATAATCTACCACTACAGTGACAATAACAGGATGTATCATCAAGTCGAAGCTGACTTTCCTGGGTTTTCTAGGCACAGAATACAGCAATACCTTGGTTTACATGTGACTTGCAAGATGAGCAACCATTTATTCTAAATTTTGCCTTGATCAACAAGCAATGTCTTGCAATATGATCACTTGAGCAGGTCACATGATCACAAGTGAGCCAATTGTAGCTCCCTCCCCCCCTCAGTGCTGGATTGCGGAGGATTGTCTGGAGTGTTCCATCTCAGGCAAGCCTCAAAAGCAGAGGGAAGAGAGAGGAATGGCGGTTTCCCTTGCGCTGGCCAGTAATGTTTTCAAAGGAAAGTGCAGGTTAGGGTTTTATTTTTCTTTATATTTATATTTTCAATTAATTTGTTTTCAACATTCTTTTTTATTTTTCAAACCATTTCCAGTCCTGGGGCAGCTAGTCAAATGTGAATATGGCTGCAAAACACGAAGTAAAATGCAGTTGTTAGTCCCAAGCAGAGCAGATTCCGCTGCCAGGTATCTAAACCATGGTGTGGGTGTGGACTTCTAGCCAACTTCTTTTGTGAGTTTTGGCATTTTGTGTGTACAGCATGAATCATCTGAGTTTCCATTATTTCCCATGGGGAAATTTGCTTTGATGTAAGCGTGTTTTGGTTTACAAGCATGTTTCCAGAACAAATTATGCCCGTAAACCAAGGTATTACTGTGCGCAGGAGTAGTTGGCCACTCCTTTCTACAGGGTGTACTCTGGGAACATGCTGCTCATTCTTCTCAAGGGGTATATGGGCTGGCTGTTTTCTCAGGGAATACAGTAAATTCTTTTCACAGCTGCTAATTGACTGAAAGAGTAGAAGGTGGGCAACAGGTATAGACACTGTGCCAATACTGGAGCCTCCTATATTATGTCTGGTTTGGACCCTGATAACAAGCACACTTATCCTGTGCCAAGCTGAAATCTTGAAATTTTTCAAAGAATCAACCGAGCCAAGAAACTATTAGTTATAAGTGCAGCTAAATCTCATTCCTGTATCAAAATGTCTATAATGCTGAGATTTTTCAACAATGACTTTCGGAACAGAAATACTTATAGAGGGTACAGGTGAAGTGTATCATGTGAAAGATTTCATGCAGTATTAACATTTTTCTGAGCTTATGCAAATGAGAGATTGCTTTGAAAACCTGGACTGATTAAAACTGTCATCATATAAAACCAAACAACTGTAGCAAAATCTCATCTGCTCAAAATCAGATGGTGCAATTAAAATGCTTTAGGTATCCAAATAGGATGAATGGGTAGCCAAGTATAACACTAAGAAAACAATGTACCATATCTTGCATCAATTACTATACAAATTTTGTAAGTTAAAAAAGGGGGGAGGCAGATACCCGTCATAGATTTCTGGAGGAATGTTATAAACCACTAACGAAAAAGACAGGGTTCCCTCCCCCACAAATTCTTTTATTGTGGACACATGGTTGCGTAACTGTTTTGCATAAAATCATTCAGGGACTTGGAACTTAATGTACTGCATCCAGCCAGTGTTCTATTGGAATGGTTTCCTTTCTTTATGATCACTAGCTAGGACACACGTACCCATGCAAAACATATGGGTAAGCACAACAATGAAACATTTTATCCTTTTATGAACTTGAACCAGCCCTAGAATCTAGTGAGTACAGTGAATAATGAGTCTTACAGGAAGACCTTGGAGAACAGTGAGAAGAGCAATAATTTCACACATCAAGGAAGTTGTCCTTTATGCCATTCCTTTTTCTAAAACAGTGGTTTCCAACCTTGAATAACCCAGGTGTTCTTGGACTGCCATTCCCTATGCTCCCAAATTTCTTGGCAATTTAGTGCAAGAATACTTGGGTTACCAATGGTTGGGAACCACTTGCGTGGATGATTAAAATTCTGTTTCTTGTTATGCGTGTGATTACATCATGTAGTTCAGAGATGGGCTAGTTTTCTCCTTTTGCAAGCAACCACACAACCTAAGTGCCAGCACAAACCCAAGAGTTCTTACTCACACCTTTTGGCTTCCTGGGCCAGGGGCTATTCTTTTAAACTGGAGGTAAGATCTTTGTGAGTTCTGGGATGGAACCAAAGTGGCTGTCTGTCTGTCCCTTTGCTGAAGCCAATTAATGATCTTCAGAAATGGGAACTTCCCTGCCATTGGAAGGCAAGGGAAGAGGAACTTTGGCATTTCTTTTTAACTGTTGCAAATGCATCCGTCATGCTTTGAAAGGACATGTTTTCAAAAACTCTCTCTTGATGTGCTGTGCCAATCTGCAGTAATTAAAGAGAAATGCAAAACTTCCCATCCCTTTCCCTCCAAGCTCACTGAACAGCTTCCGTACCCATGCCTTGCCTGCACTGCTAAATGTAATTATGAGAACTGAGAAGCTTTCTTTTTAAAAGGAAAGAGATCTTGATCATGATAATCATAGAGTCTGAAGGATACAGTATTTGTCAGTAAGCACTGATGTAACAAATATGCGTATGCATACCCTGTCATCACATCTGGCTGTAAATGCCACTTAGGCAGAGTTAGAGAAACAGGCCCAAGTAAAGTTAAACTTAGTACTACTATTTGTACAAAAGTACTAATGATTATACGGTGACTGTGACTTTCACATTTAGACTGTACACCTCAAAGTTACATAAAGTTACAACTAATTGGAATTCTGAGCAGCCACATTGCTTACATATGTGATGAAGTCACAAGCAAAGTATGCAGGTCAATGGCAACTGCATACCAGTAAACCTTCCTAGCCGACAGTTCTGTTACACAACCTCTGAGCGCCACACATGTGAAAGGGAAACGTAGGGATAATATGCAAGGAATGTCGTGGAGAGCATTTTATGTGTTTATAGGGACTATTTTAGTACATCCGGTTGTTTCTAAAAGCTAAGTGACTAATGGTCTAGTAGTTGCATGAGCTGCAGGGGCAGTTAAACATGGAAGATAAGGAGCCGTAGCTGTGCTCAAGCAGTTCCATGCCTCTGGCCCCCAAAAGGCCCAGGAAGGGCAGAAGATAAGTGCAGACTGCTTTGCACATAGGTACTTGCTGCATTCGGTACCACTAACTTTACTTACTTACTTACTTACTTATTTGTCTCAAAACGCTCATATGCTCTCTAACTTGCAATGCCAGAGCGGGTGGGTTCTAATGCCCTGACGCAAATGGTGAGCCACTGTGTGAGACAGAATGCTGGACTGGAAGGCCTGTGGCCTGTTCCAGCAAGGCTGTTCTTATGTTCCTACGTTTAATCAAAAAAACGATTGCCAATAAAAATGACACATTTTAAGTTTAAAAAAAACCCCACAAATGAATCAGACCAATTGTGGAATTAAAATATTGAATCAAGGTGTTAAAACAGAGCTGGCCTGACCCACCCATTCCTCAATGGCTTTCTCTCTCCGGGTGGCCACTCCCAGAGAGGCCCATAGAGTAGTAATTCGGAAACGGGCCTTCTCAGTGGCTGGTCCATCACTTTGGAACAAGCTACCCGGTGAGATACGCCAGGCTCCCTCACTGACTTCCTTTAGGAAAGCCCTTAAAACCTGGCTCTTCAGGGATGCCTTTGGCGATTGCTAATGCGGTACCATGTGTTGTTTTTTTTCATGGTCGTCTAGTTTTTGCCTCTTGCCCAGTGCTATTTTATATTGTTTTTATTGATGTTAGTTTTTAACCTTTTGTGTGAACCGCCCAGAGTTCCTTCGGGAAATGGGAGCGGTATATAAATGCAAAAATAAATAAATAAATAAATAAATAAATAAATACAAATGTCAGAAGGTTAAGATGTGGTTAGGAGTCAGCCATGCATCCTAGAGTCAGACAGAACAATAAAATAAAATAAAAACCAAGGCTAGAACGCCTGCTAGTAAGAGGAAGGCAAAGGAACTAAATGCTAACAAGGATGCCAAATATACCTCTCTTGGGAGCACGTCCCATGGGGAAAAGTGCCCTCTCAGTGCTCGGTAAGACTATTTACCTTTCTGCAGTGCACCTTTCTGCAGGATTTCACATTGCATTGCACTTTTCATCAATTTAAATAAAGAGGTGGACATCTTATTTTCAAAGACTTTAAGCAAAGCAAAGCAAAGTGTTCTGCTTATACACCGCCCCATACCACTTCAAGTAGACTCTGAGAGGTTTACAGTTTTAATTACAGTACACAGGCTATACACTGCTCCCCCCCACTAGCTGGGTACTCATTTTACCAACCTCGGAAGGATGGAAGGCTGAGTCAATCATAAACCAGCTGCCTGGGATTGAACTCCAGGTCGTGAGCACAGTTTTACCTGCAGTACAGGCATTTAACCACTGAGCTGTGAGGCTCCTTTATTTTTAAACAGCCGCATATTAATGTAAGAAATGAACAAAATTATATCTATCTATCTATCTATCAAGAACTAAACGAGTATTGTATTAAAATACTACTAAAATCAATATTAAAGCATATTTAAAATAGAGCACAATAGACTATTAAAAACCTTTCTCGAACCAGCCATGAAGAGAAAGCCTGCACGAAGAAAAAGGAGCTTGCCTGCCTGCAGAGGGACAGCAGAGATGGAGCCACCCTAACTTCTCCTGGGAGCACCAACAGAGAAAGTCCTCTCTTGTGCACCCACCAAGCACATCTGTCACATATTGGTGACTGGAGCTGACATTTTGGGTGAACGTTGTAAACCTATTCAAAGAACTATAACAGCAGTCAAACTCCAAAGATGTGGTTCCATAAATAGAGTCGAGAGAGGGCTTTCCTTTTCCTTAAGAAGACCTACAATAACACAGCCAACATTATAATGGCATTGTACAAAAGGATAGTAAGACCACACCTGGAGTATTGTGTACAATTCTGATCACCGCATCTCTAAAAAGACATAGTGGAAATGGAAAATGTGCAAAAGAGAATGACTAAAATGATTACTGGGCTGGGGGACCTCCTTTATGAGGAAAGGTTAAAACATTTGGGGCTCCTTAGTCTGGAAAAAAGGCTCCTGAGGGGGGATATGACTGAAACGTACAAAATAATGCAGGGCATGAGTAAAGCGGATAGAGGGAAGCTCTTTTCCCTCTCACAAAATACCAGAACTAGGGGACATCCACTCAAATTGAGGGCTGGGAGAGTGAGAACAGACAAAAGAAAATATTTTTTCACCCAGCGCGTTGTTAATCTGTGGAACTCCCTGCCACAGGATGTGGTGATGGCATCTGGCCTGGATGCCTTCAAAAGGGGATTGGACAGATTCCTGGAGGAAAAGTCCACCACAGCTCACAAACCATGATGGAGATGTGTAATCTCCAGGCTTAAAACCGGGGTACTTCAAGGGCCAGATGCAGAGGAGGGGTATCAGGAGACAGATATCTAGTCTCGTGCACTCCCAGACACATCTGATAGGGCCACTGTGAGATACAGGAAGATGGACTAGATGGGCCTTTGGCCTAATCCAGCATGCCTCTTCTTATGTTCTTATGCTCATGTATCCTAAACACTTGCTCATGAGCAATCCTTTAAAATAAGTTTCTGGCACAGTCAAATGATTAAAGGAAGAAAGGAGAAGAAAGTTTGGAAGTTACTACTAAGGGTACAACATTTCATTGAGTCCTGTCTCCAAACATAAGAATCTACCTAAGGGTTCCGTATTTAGAAGAAGCTACAGCTAGAAATGCAACCCAGCAGTTAATATAAGGATGGAAACCTAGGCTCCAATAATTTGTATTGGGTGTGTAGAGGCTTCATGCTGCTGACAAATACGCAACATACCTAACTTGTGGATACAATATAGAGATTTGATGAATTTATTTAAAAGTCATCAACTGCCTTTCTGCCCACCAGAGTCCTCAACACAATATACAATAAATCTCACATTTAGATATAAATATTACATTAATATATTATTTATATACATTAAACGCTTCTTCAGAAACATTAATATTAGCTTTAAATGCTGTAGGCCATACATAATAATATACTGGTAATTTTAGCCGCTCTGCATTCTACAGGGTGGTAACTTAAGAGTTCACCAGTCAAAATGCTGGTACAGAGAAACCCTTGTCTCTCACACACTCACCAACGTAGCTTCTGGAGGTGGTGACCGATGCAATAGATCCCTCACTGAAACTGTCAAAACTGGGACAGGAGGCAGGTTTTTACATGTCCCAACCAAATACACACACATATATGTGCATTATAACATAAAATGAATGAATAAATAATTCTAATCATCACATACCTGTGGTTTCTCCATTCCAGAAAGAACATCTTGAACCCTTTTTGTTTCTCTGTCACATTCTGTCCAAAAAAGAGGAAGAAAATGGTCAATTAAAAAAATCACAGTTACCTTCAGTAACAAAGACTGTAAACCAAATGCTAATTTCTCCTGCAGAAGAGTTTATTTTTTTCTGGTATTTTAAGATTTTAACAAATGCCAGAGATAAGGCATTTGTTAAGTTCTTGGTCCTTAAAATGTGGCATAACAGACTCCTTGTGTCTCCTAGGAGGCAGAAGAATTGGTTTTGACACAAAGATTTTCAAATTAATTTTCCAAGGGATGTTGATGTGGGTGGGTATCCCGGGGTGCTGAGTGTGTATGGCATGCAGCCTGCAAGGCAAATGCTGGCTAGCTCTGGTCTACAGTGATTGGCAGTGATTCTCCAACATTTTAAGACAACAGTCTTTCCCTGGTCATCCTGAGATATTAGGGAGTGAACCTGGCATATTCTGCATAATAAGCCTTCTGGTTTATGCTGTAAGGAACGGCTTCTTTTCTAAGGAAACAAGAGCAGTGCTAACAGAATTATAACTAAGACAGAATGAACAGGAATCTTAGAATAGGTCTGTCAAGTCCATATCTGACCTGCCATGCAAAGGGTTTCAAATAACTTAATTATCTTATTAAGAGGCATGACCACTCTTATCAGTTGAGTTCATCTTAAAAATGATCTCCTATTTTGATCACTGTATCGTCTACTTTATAGGTGGAACTTCAAAACAGTAATCCATAATAAGGTAATTTGATATACCGGTCATAGAATCACATCAGTTTGCTTAAGCAGTTTAAATACATATATGATTTTACTTAAGTTTTCTATCAAATTGTTTTTCTTCCAGCTTGGCCTCAGTGCTGGGTTTCTGCACTTACTGTTTTGCAATTATGCAAATGAAGAATGGTCAAGAATGATATTCTTAATTGTATGCTATTCACACTTCTTTGTTCATGAATGGCTTTTTGGTTGGTTGATTTTTAAAGTTTCCTATCCAAGATGAATCCAGTTCCAATCAAACAGAACACCTCTGAACTGGCAAGCTTATGGATTCAACCCGTATTGGCCATGGTGATAAGTTTTTCATTGCAGGCTTAGTTTACCACAGGTAGAAAAATACAAAACCTGTTGCAAGGTGCAACTATCACATAAAACAGCCTTAAACATATATTCAACAAACAGTTACTTAATAATGAAGAACAAACTTGAGTTTAATTTCCTGAAAAACATCAGCCTTGCGTTCAAACCCCTAATATTCAATACCACACTAGAAATCTTAGAAGCCATTTTAAGCTCATCGAGTGTTTTGAGCAATCCAAACCCATCATCCTACAACACTACTATATTTTGGAGCTTTAATTGCAAAGTATCTGTGTTTAAGGAATACATCCATTGTTATGCGAAGACATTGCCATTCATATAAGTGAGACCCAGAAACCAGTAAACACATATGCATGGTAACATCTGGAGACCTTTTATTAATTCACAGTAATTACAAGTCCCACTGTAGAAGGGGACCCAGATGAAATTAGTTAGAGTTAGATGGATTTGCCCTAGGAAAGAAAAAATGAATAGGAATGAAATAGGAAAGAAGAAATGAAAATGATACTCATGATTTCAGATTCAGTGTCATCATTCTGACCTTTCTAAAAAGAGATCCAAATAAATTGCAGTTCATATTCTATGCTGGCTCTCTAAAAGAGCCTCTCTCTCTTCTTACAATAGGAAACAATATCCATGTTGGAATTTGATTTAAAATATGTTTACTGGTTACATTGCAAATATGTAGAGCTGCTAACAGGACCTTTTAAACTACAGTCAACATAGCTTAAATTACTACCGAATTGACCTAACACAGCTTTTTGGGGGGTCGGGGGGGGGTAGGGAAGGTTTTGTGGGAATTAGATTTCCCTCCTTTGCTATAGCATTTTTTGTAGCTATTACATCACCTTAGCTGCCAGGAGCTGCAGCTGAATCATTCTTGACCTTTAATCCTTAACATGTGGACCCGATTTTCTTTCTTTAGATTACTTTATAGCAGGGATTCCGGTCACACTCAGTAATGAGATGAGATAAAAATAAAACCACAAAGCTCAGTGAAATTTCATTTCCTTCTCCATGTGGAAAAATTGACGGGTTTTCCACAGTAACTAACCCTTGCTTTGACCCTTTTCATGGCAATGATGACTAGTGTACTCAGCTCTGGCACTGGATGAGAATAATAAGATATGGAGACTATAAAATAAATACAGTGTGGTTATATCAGAGCTTTAAGGGAGAGAAAAAGCAGAATTCTAAATATACTAACCAGCAGGGAATTACATACTCTTGAAACAACTTCTGCCTATTTCATTCCTCCATCTGGACCCCCTAACATGATTTATCTGGGTCTGATATAAGTGTTTAAAATGGGCCTATTTATCTAACTCTGCCTAAGTGGTATTTACAACCAGATGTTATTATAAGGTGTGCATACATATATTATGTACACTAGTGCTTAATAACTATACTTCAGACCCTATGCCTTTTCTCTGGGAAACAGGCAAGTATTTGGGTTATAAAAACATTGCCGTGGGGGCCAGTTCTTCTTTACACTCAAGAATCAAAGGTCTGACTTGTGTATGTCCAATGGCCTTTAAATCCTAACCACACTGCCTCTTCCAGCTTCACTATCTCTGATTATTTCAATTAAAATTCAATTTCCATTTAATTTATTGTCATTGTACATATATACATAGTATACATATACAATGAAATTTGCAAAAACACTAAGAGACCAGACCAAAAACACATTCTTATAGCAATATTTTTGGAGCTCCCACCTCTAAATATAGACAGTTTGTTACCAGAGAAAGGGGGCATTGGCCTCTTCTCTAAGAATATTTGAGGGAGACATCCCCTTTAACTCAGTCCATGAACCATCCACCAGATCAACAGTTGTGGCAGAACAGTACAGGGGAACTAAATGGGACCTAAAATCTCTTGGTCAGAGATTCACAGTGATCAATAGTTGATGGAAAAGCCAATTAATGTGTTTCTACTTTAGAATCAAGAGATAGGTGTAGTACTGTATTGTGGAACAGCTAGAAGTACCAATTCCTGCAACTGCCATTATTCATGAAACAAACACTTATGAAACATCTCATCCATCATTTTAAAGTCTTTCACTGATTGGAAACTACCTGTAACCTCTTTCTTCTGCTTTCAGACACACTCTTCTTCCATTCTAAAATACAGCGGGCGGAAGGCACAGAATAGGCACAGTAAAGACACTAAGAAGAATACATGAGGAATCTGTTGGACTCTTTCAAGGTCTTTTGTTAGCCTGCATTATCTGGAGTTGGAAGCAGATCAGGCACACTTTACGTTCAGAAATCCACACATACTAGGAAAACGTGCAAAGGGAAAATAAGCACATCTTTCTGAAATGTGTTATTCTACAATTTAATGAATAGCTTATATCAGTTGCAAAATGTGCACCAAGTAGCTATATGTTTAAGGTAAACGACACAAAGGCAGAAGAAGAGTGACAGGGAAAGACCGTGAAAATGAACTTTAAAGATATACACATTCCAAATTGCATCTATATACAGTGTAGATACAGCCTATGATTGTTAAAAATTCACTAGCCAGCAGAGGTCAGCTGTGAGTCAGAATCACATCCTGGAGGCCTCCAGCTGCAAATCCAGTGGAGTGAAGACCAGAAGCAAAGACGAGATTAAAAGTAACTCCAGAAGAGCTGCGAAAAATAAATTGCTCTAGCCATCAAATCTTTTTATGTTGCGAAATGTCTTCACTTGGGTGAGAAAGCTGTGTGTTGTTTTCTGAACTGCTTTCTTTTGTTCTGATTGCTTACACTGTACTTATGCTAGTTTAAGGGGGTGAATGAGATAACTCAGAAGAACCACAGAAGTACTGCACGCAAGACACCTGCGCTCTTGAACTGAAGAAGTCAAACGACGTCCTTCTCTGGATCTGAAAGCCTTACAATGACACCATCTAACTCATCATTGCCATATTCCATTAACTTGGGCAAGAACTTCCCGATACTAAAATAACAAATTACTCTGATAAGTGACGTACAGCCTATTTCTGAAGAGAAAATGCTGCCACGTGACTAATGCAATTCCTGTATTATATAAACATGGAGCTCGCTTTCAGCTGGGAAGAAAAAAAATGGGAGGGGGGGGAATGACAATGATGTGACTAATGATAATTTAAATAGCAACTTCCCTTGCCACTGAGTATGATCCGCAAAGCAAAGCTGAAATGTTTCTTTTGAACTCAGATGACTACTTTCCAGGACTTTTGTTTCTCATTAGTGAATTTGGCTCACTTGAAGAGTAAAAAGTTAGCTAGCAAACACTGGCAATGATATATCCAACTCTGCAGTAACTATTGTGTAGAATAGCGGTACATACTGAAAAAATCTAAATATTTAGGTCTCTACTTCCCCCCATAATTTGGAAATGATAAGTACATTTTTAAACTGCAAAAGATTATAGCAAAGATTAAAGTAGAGTTGGATAGTTGTTGATGCCTGCTTTTGGAAAATTTCTCCCACACAATTTCCACCAGATTATGTACTAACAGGCAATTTAAAAAGAACTATTGTTATGAGTAAGCATCAATTGATGTATTGCATAGTAAAGAATTACAGCCCTGTGTTTATTAGGAAGGCTTTAATCTCCTACTCGGTGGGTATCATGCGGTTAATCTCTAAATAAAGGAATTAGTGGTTTTCTTCAGATATACTGAACTGATTTAATATATAATGGCTGATTTATCGTTCTCCTGGCTTGGATTATTTTAAATATCTTGCAATACACTCCCATAATTATATCAATTTCTGGCCACAATGTTTATGACCTATAAAGCCTCATATGACATGGATACAGGTTACATGGAGAAGAGTGTCATATGACCCTCCTTGGGTTCTAACATCTTCAAAGAAGGCTCTTTTCTCAGTCCCACTGAGTCTCTCTCTCTCTCTCTCTCTCTCTCTCTCTCTCTCTCTCTCTCTCTCTCTCTCTCTCTCTCTCTCTCTCTCTCTCTCTCTCTCTCTCTCTCTCTCACTCACTCACTCACCACACCCCTACTTTTCTAGGTTTTCAGGGAGATAGGGAAAGTTGCTTAACAGTACTCTAACTATAGTTCTTTAAGTGTCCATCTGTGAATTCACACATATATGTTTTGCACCTGTGCAGAATCCAGCTTTGGAACCTTCCAGAGATTCAGCAGAATGTTCCTCCACGGCAGCACAACTGCACATGCCCAGCCACACCTTAACAATTCTTCCTTGGTTCTCTTTCATCTGCCATGCAGGGAAAGCTGGCTTCCAAAGGGTCACATCTAATTCAGATTCAGATGTGTCAATCACCTCCAATGTCTCCTTGTCAAATTTTGTATTCACCACTTTCTCCCTTGCAAGTCCCCAGGATGTGTACCAGTGTAATCATACACATTGGTTCAGAATCTATACATTAAGGTTAAAAAGCCTTCAGAGTCAGTGTTAGACCCAGTCTTTGACAGGGTTAATAAAAATACAGTACACCTATTAAAGCCCAGCTCTGTCCTGCCTACATTTACAAACCTTATAAAGTGAGCAGGGGGAAAATCCACTTTTCGACATATCAAGAGGCTATACAAGGTGCACAAGCAAGGTGTGAATTTCTTTTTTGAACACCCACAGACTGACTTAATAATTGTAGAGACTTCACAATCAAAGGCGAGAACATTCTTAACCTTTTTTTTTTTTTTTGGACACAGCCCTTTTAGGAGCTCTGCTTAGATTCCAATGCCCCTAGTCAAAGAAGGAAAGCCTTTGGCTGTGTTCAAACACAGATACAACACAAAGAGATGAATCTATGTCCCCCTTCAATTGTGTCATATTGTCCCCATTGAGAATGGCTGGGCTATATCCCACTCTGTTCCTATTCCCTTCAACAAGAAGGGCTGCAAGGTAGGCCTCATGGGTCACAGAATCAAATTCACAGCATCCTTCAGTATTAGAATTGTCAATTACCAGGCAGGAATGGGAACCTATCTTCAGTGCATCTAGGGAAAGCTATTGTACAGTGCATGGAGAACATTGATCCACAAAGTGACCAAGAGTCAGACACAACTGAATGGATCAATGAAGACCATATAACCTATGCTAGACAGCCTAATAGAGGAGAAGAAAATCTTGGCTACCACTTTACAGCAGGAAGCTTATAATCTGGTGATCTGGTTGTCACATCAGGAGCAAAATTCTACGTGTGATTCGGAAGATCATGGCAACAAAGCTGTGTTAGTCTTTTGCAGCAGAACCAACAAAGAATCTTGTGAAGAGATGGGCACGAAACGAAAAAATAGCGATTCGTTTTGGTTCAGTTTGTTTTAAGGTTTGGTTCATTTGTTTTGTTTTTTATGATTTTTAATTGAAATATTTGTTTCATTGGTTTGTTTTGATTCCTTATTCAATTTGTTTGTAGTGTGTGTGTGTGTGTGGTGCTTGTGTGCAATGTTTGGCTGGGAGAAAGAGCGGGCACAGGGTGGGGTCGGGGAAAGAGCTCCCCCCAGCCAACTCCTTTCAGTCCTAGAGATAGATTTTTATTGCTTATCACCCAGATGTTCCCTAATTGTACCCATGAAGAAACAGTAGTAAGGTTGCTCATTGACAACCAACCATTCATTACTTATAATGTAGCACTCTTTGCATTGGCAGCTAAGAAGTTAAGGTCTGGGTTTCTCAAGGATTCAAATGCCACCCAACATAAAGGTCCTTAGTTCAGTGGGAGCTGTTGCTAATACTTTTAAATCATGTTTAATGTTTTTAAAACTGATTTTTAAATGCTGCAATCTCTAAGCTGCTCTGCACTGGCCCCAAGCCAGCGCTTCTCAGCTGCTCCACGCTGGCTTCCCTGCGCCCCTTTCCCCCAGAAAACAAGGTGCAGGGAAGCCAGCGAGGAGCAGCTGAGAGGTGAGGTGGGGAAGATAAGTTTCCCATTGGGAGGGGGAAGATACGTTTAAAGAGCCCCCTCTTTCCCCCACCCCATGGAGAGGGGGGAAGAGGGGTCTCTTTAAACATTTATTCCCCCCACTCCCGATGACAGTGCCAAGCAGCCGCTGAGCGCTGTCATTGGGAGGGGGGAATATATGTTTAAAATGCCCCCTGTTCCCCCCCACCCCATGGGATGGGGGGGGAGCGGGCTTTTGGCGCCCATAAGCTGTTTGGTGCTGGCTTCAGGCCAGCACAGATCAGCTGCTAGACTCTTGAAATCTTTCCCATAGGAATGCATTACTAATTCATTCCTATGGGAAAACAAAAAATGAAGTGGAATGAAGCGGAAATTTCCACTCCATTTCGTTTCGTTTTTCTGTGATGGGTCAGTAATAATAAATTCATTTTGTGCCCATCTCTAATCTTGTGGCATCTTTAAAAATACACCCTTCACTTAACGAGCTACCTGCTCAATTATTATTTGGACTTACAGCCAGCCAGGAGCTGAAACATCTGCCACCGCCACCTAACTGCTGCCTTAGGAAAAATCTGCTTTTCCAGCTCACAAGGGATGGGACAAAATGTCCAACTCACCTTCACTTCCCTGAACCTACCTGATCAGCTGCTCAGAAGAGAGGAAGCAGGCCTGTATGCTCCTCACTCTGGCTTGCCTGCCAGGAGCACAGCCTCAACATACTATAAGACATCCACCTTCAAGATCCTCAGTTAATGAACAATTCACTTTACAACCTAGTTGTAGGAATGGAACCCGGGGTCATTAAGTGAGGAGTGTCTATAAGATGTTTAATTTGTTGCAGGCTTTCCTTGACAGCAGCCTACTTTGTCAAATACATGATTGCAACTGTCTCATTTCTGATACACTTGTGGGAAAGAGCACCTTCAATTGAACATCTTCAATTATAGTCACAGACAGTGTATTGTGATGAAAAGTCAAATCAGACACAAAGTTAAACTAAAATATTTTCTGATAATAACAGATACAATATTCTGTGTCTTTAAAAAAATCAGACCTATATTATTCTCGTGGCTGCTGCAGTCTGACTTCACGCTTTTATGCTTCCCCTTGGAAAACTGGATTGTAATGTGTGTCATTTATGGAAAATTCATATAGATATTCCAGATATGTAATTGTTATGCCATTAGTAAAAACTGATGCCAAAGAATGGTAGTATCTGATGAGAGTATCACCAGAAGCCTCTTTGCATGACAAAATGTCATTATTTATTTATTTACATGCACCAGTAATAGCATACTGTAGTAACTAAACGTATTTTATCTCTTCCCATTTATGCTCCAAATAATCTGTAAGGACTGGCTTATTTGGTTCTTATTCCCAAACAACTTCTTCATGGCACTGAGTGGCTCAAGCAAATCTAGATCCCTGGTAACCCAAGTAAGTATTTGTGTGACTTTCCCTTTCAAATTAAAATACTCTATAATGGCTCTCTCAAATAAAAAACTGGCTAAGTTAGAAGTGCCAGAGATGAAAAATGTATGGTACAAACAATGCAACAATTAGTACTCTTGATTTGTGCAATATGCAAGGTTGCATTGTATGCAAATTATGTACAGATTAACAGTACTGCAATATAACAATCCTAGATACCCAAATTATAGGTAACAAAAAAGTGACTTGGAAGACTTGGGCTAGCAAAGGCTCCAAAACTGCCAACTAAACAAGGTGTGCTCAATCTCTTGGATCCCAGAGTGTGAATGTGATCATTGTCCAAGTCCAGCAATATCAACCACCGAAATGTATGGACGGCAGCTTTTGGTGCTGCTGAACTAGGTGACTTCAGACGTTGCCACCCTGTTTTAGAGGTGACAGTTGGAGACAATTTGTCTAAAATAATTTCCTGCATGTTTCTGCTCGTGATGCTCTTGTGCCATATTTCAATACCTTGAGGCTCCAGGAGACTGCCAAATTGGGAACAAAGCTGAAACGTCCCCAATAGAAATGTTAGGCTGCTTAACACAGATCTCAGTGGTAGTTTATACAGCAAAGAATCTTATATAAAATACAATGTGCATTAGTTTAAATTAAAATAAAATGAATGATATCACTAGAAAGATGAACACTGACATTTTCTTACTCAATATCAGCTTTCAATAAAAATTGGGGGGAGGGGAAATCCCACTAAAGCATTATTTGTCATATTTCTCAGATTGAATTTTACAAACGAATGTGATTTTTACAAGGCCTATGTGCTGGCCTGGATCAACAACAAATGGAAAATAATTACCCAAAGACCTATGGGCTGGATGATTACACATACTCCTTCCCAAAGTGCCCCGTGTTGTAACAAGGAGTCCTAAAATCAGGGAAGGGGGCCATCTATTAGTGGAGCAGAAATGTACAAGGAATCACATTGTGCGCCTCCATGGCAAGCCACGGAGGTGCACAAAAACAGCTCTCCAAATGAATCAAAGACAGAGATCAAGTCTCACAACATGGGTCAACAGAGAAAGCGCGGTGCTAATTAAAAGGATGAAAGAACTCCTAATACAAAGTTGAGCCGGATTCTGCACAGTGAATAGTGGGAGTAAGGCTGGATGAATCAGAAGTCAAGAAAATGACTGAATGTGATTGAACCAGTGTTTTGGCAAACACACCTCTCTAATATAAGTAGTTTTGTACCTTTTTAGACTTAGAAAGCAGTAGATGAATTGCTGGAAACTGAGCCACATCTTGTATTTACATCCAAGATTTGCAGTTACTGCTAATTTATTTTAATGGAAACTTCATTTCACTGAAGTACACTCAGGATCAACAGCATAAAGTGAGGATTTTTAAACTATTTTAGTGAACTTAGAGGAGTTTCTAAGAAGAGTATTCAGGATCTCCCAACAGAGATGCGAACGGGATGCGATGATAAAGAAGTCATGTGTATTTTACCCATTAACATCCCTGATTCATCTCTAAAGCAGAGCCTCCACCATGCTGGTGTCCTTCAGAGATATAAAATTGCCACTGAGCATCGTCATTCACTTTCTGCAAGACACCAGCTAAGGCAGGCCTGCCCAAACTTCAGCCCTCCTGATGTTTTGGACTACAGCTCCCAGAATTCTAAGCTTAGATTGCCAATGGCAAAGGACTGTGGGAGTTGAAGTCCAAAACATCTGGAGGGCCGAAGTTTGGGCAGGCCTGAGCTAAGGGAAGTCTGCTCTACTGTATACAAAACGCGGCATGCAGGCAGGTGAAGGCAACAAAGTCTCTGGCTGCTTTATTTCGCTGATTTGAGCCATGGACAGGCATAACAAAGTCATGTGGTACTGCAATTCCCATGATTCTTCAGCTTGCCAATAGCTAGAGTACCCTGGGCTGTTGGGAGCTGCAGTCCAAAAACATCTGGAGACCACACTTTGTTCATCCTTGCTTTATTTATGCAATCTTAAGGAATTTTCTTCCAAGCTGAGCAGGAAGTGGTGGGGTGGATTGGGGGGGGGGGAGAAGAGGATTCATGAAGCAACAGAGTTTAAGCAAGGTCATTTAAGGTCTCACTTCCCCCTTTTTTTCTTTTAAAGAGGAGGCCCTTCTACACTCTGCTATTTTTACAACTGTGGTGAACAAATAAAACTATTGTCCATCATATCTCGTTTGACTTGATAAAGTTAAGAATGGAGACGAGTTGTTCAGAACTGGTGATTTCCCCCTCCCCACAGCTAGACAGAGATAGTAAAAGTGTTTTGCTTATATACTGTCCCATACCATTTCAAGTAGTCTCTGGGTGGTTTACAGTTTAATTACAGTATGCAGGCTACACATAGTAGATGTTCTATATATATTCTCAGTGCACCAGGGTACTTCCTGAATGAATGAATGAAAACCATCCTATACACCCAAGAACTTTCTGCAACATAATGAGATCCCTGGACAAATACTTAAGGGGTTGCTCAGCAATGTGAAAACAGGGATCCTGAAAAGCAGAAATTTCGAAGCCACAAGCTTAGAAGGTTTCACTGTGTCAATATTGTGGAGCATCTTTCCAAGGAACCACAAATGACCCCATTTCTGTCTTCTGCCAACTAGTAAAGCTGATTATTTCCCCTGCAGACTTCTACCATGCTTCAAGCAACTGATGCTACGTCTGTTACAGTTTTACAGAATGTACTGTTTTCTATGATACCATGGCTTATGGTTGTATGCTGCAGGATGGAAATTCTGATGAAAACAAAGCAAATAACTATGCTGGAATGACCTCTGCAAGAAACCAATGAGTCGTTCTTAAAAAGCTTCATTTCCATATCCTGCTTTGTTATTTATTTATTAAAAATAATTTTATCCCGCCTTTTTCCTTAAAAGGACCCAAAGTGACTTGTCATGTCATGTCATGTTACAGGCTGACAAGTTGATATGTACATTGTAACCTTATTATCTGACTTTTAGATGGACAGTTATGCACTACTGCTTGGACTGAATTTGTAGTACAGTAGGACCTCCGTGTCCACGGGGGATTGGTTCTGGGTTGCCCCGTGGATAACGAAATCTGCAGATAAGAGCAAATGCTCTTATCTGAGGGTGATGGCTCCAGAGGTGGCAAGGGGGCGGCGATGACAAAGATAGCGGGCGTGATGGGGTGAGGTGGGTGAAAGTGGTCATGTTGCATGGCCGCAGGCTGACCCCTAACACTGCCACAACCTCAGGAATAGCTGCTGGGCAGGCAGGTGGAGGGGCCGGGCCATCTCCTGTCCTCGCTGGCTGCTTTGTGCTTCCAATCCTTCGTACCACACGGTCACTGCTACCATCAACAGATAATTGAATCTGCGGACGGTGAATCTATGGACATGGGGATCCTACTGTAACTACTTGTATTATTCAGTTTTTAGTTTTCCATCTCTCAGAGTGGCATTTTTATTTATTTGCTTATTATTGTTAGCTTTAATATCTCCTTCTGACTGATGTAATATGCCTCACCACACTCTTGGTTCTTAGCCTTGAATTTTGTCTTTAGCTCTTCTGGCAACCACTTATACTTATTGTTTCCTACACTGTATATCGTCCTTCAATGTTAGCTATCTTGGGTCCTTTCCTAGGAGAATTGTGAGATAAAATAATCTGAATAATGATAAATAAATAAATTCAAGAAATGGTTTATCATTGGCAACCCATTCACTCCAATGAGTCTCCTTGTCCACTGAAAGATTTGAACTCTGCCAACCTAAACACTAAGCCAACACTTTATCTACTGCATCATATTGGCCATGAGCACCTCTCCACTCCTTCTAAATTACAGCTAAATTTTAATTTGCCATATAAGAAATCCTATAAAAAGTAAGGACAGAATATATTGCACATACCATGGATATAAAAAAAATGTCCAAATCCCAACCGTTCAGTTCCTACCCCAAAAAACAACTGTTTCTCATTTTTGTTCCAGCAGCAGCTGCTTTATGCAAATTGTTTAAAGTGCAAGGCCTAAAGCCAATTAAAGTATCTTCACTATAAACACAACTTAAGGGCTTGTTCTCCCCACCCTTTCTTAGAAAAAGAAGGAAAGGAAAAAAAGAAGTAAAGATACAGAAGGGAGGCATCCAACGAGACCTTTAGTGATTAATGACAGAAAAGATTATTTCTGCCCTATGCCTTTTTATTTCAGACACAAAACCAAGGGCCTTGCATGCTATTCACAGCATACTGGACCACAGCTCCACATGTGCAACGTAGCTTAATCTGCGTTCTGAGAATTTTTTCCAGCTTCCTCAAGGCTATAACCATCATGAACAATGGTAGAAGCACTTTGTCTCACAGAACCACAGACTCCAGTTTGAAAGACAAGTGGGCCTCTCTAGTCATGTTAAGTTATGACTGATCCAAACCATAGGCTCTATGGTCTTAAGGCAGCTGCCAGTGGTATGAATTTGGCAATCCTTACATGCTTAACCAGAAAACTGAACTTGAATAACCTTTTTCTTCTGCAACCCAGTCCAGAACATTAAGACATATTCAAGTTAAGAACAGGGAGTTTGAAGAGGCATCTTAGAACAGTCTAACACTAGAGCTATAAAGAGCACTCAAGAAGAGAAGAAAAATCCATTATGAGGGTTGGAAAATAACGTGGAAAACACTAGTGTTCTTATGAAATCAGTCTATGCACTCATGTATGCTAATCCATATAAAGTCACATAGGTAGTCCTTCATTCAGGGAAAGCTTGGCTGAAGAGGAAGGAAGGTCTTTGCCTGTTTCCGGAAAGACAACAGAGATGAGGAAGTCCTGGCCTCCAGCGGGAGGGAGTTCCAAAGTCTGGGAGCAGCAACAGAGAAGGCCCTTTCATGTGTTCTTCTGAGACACACCTGTGAAGGTGGTGGGGTGGAAAGAAGGGCCTCTCCTAGTGACCTTAGCACCCAAGCCGGCTCATACTGCGATATTCGATCTTTGAGGTAGCTTGGACCCAAGCCGTTTTGTACTTTGAAGTTTGTTTGTTTGTTTGTTTGTTTTAATATGTATTTAAGGTCAGCACCTTGAATTTTGCCCGATAGCTGATTGGCAGCCAGTGGAGCTGCTTTAATAGGGATGCAATGTGATCTCTGTTACCTGCCCCAGTCAGTAATCTGGCCCCTGCATTCTGGACATGTTGAAGTTTCCTGAGACTTTCCATTGGTAGCCCCACATAGAGCACATTATAGTCGTTCAGCTGGGAGGTCACTAGGGCATGTCTCACATTGGCCAAAGCAGGTTTCTCAAAAAACGGGCATAACTGGCGTATTACTTTTAATTTTGCAAATGCATTCCTGGCCACATTGGTTACCTGGGCATCTAGGCTCAAGGATGAGTCCAGGAGCATTCCCAAGCGAGGCACGTCTTTTTTCAATTGGGGGGTAATCCCATCCAGTACAGGTTGCATCCCTATCCCTTGATCTCCTTTTTGACTGACCAGAAGCACCTCTGTCTTGTCTGGGTTTAATTTCAGTTTGTTCTTCCTCATCCAGTTCATTACTGAAGCTAAGCACTGATCTAAAGTCAAAATAGCTTCCTTGAAATCCGGAGGTGATGAGAGGTAGAGCTGAGTGTCATCTGCATACTGGTGACACTTCACCCCCAAACTCTGAATAATTTCCCCCCCCCCCCCCCGTGGTTTCATAAAAATATTAAATAGCATACGAGACAGAATAGAACCCTAATGTATCCCGCAGGACAGTGGTCATGGTGTTGAACACGAGTCCCCTAACACCACTTTCTGCATTCTCTCCTGCAGGAAGGACCGAAGCCACTATTAGACAGTGCCCCCAATTCCATTTCAGAGAGACGGGTCAGGAGAATGCTGTGGTCGATAGTGTCAAAAGCAACTGTAAGACCAAAAGGGACACAGATCCCCTAACAATTTCCCTGCATAGGTCATCTGCCAAGGCAACCAGTGCCGTCTCAGTCCCATAACCAGGCCTGAAGCCAGATTGAGCTAGATCCAGAGCTGCAAGGCGACAACCTGCTCTAGTACTTTGTCCAAGAATGGGATGTTAGATACCGCTCAGTAATTGTTCAGTATTGTTGGATCTAAAGAGGGCTTTTTAAACATTGGTTTAGTGTTGCCTCCTTTAAGCCTGCTGGAATCCTGCACTGTTGCAAGGAGGTATTCACTACTCTTCCTAACCAGTCTGCCAGACCCTCTCTGGCAGCTTTTATGAGCCAGTACACCAAGTAGTTTAAATGGGACCATCTGTTGCTTGAATTGGAGCAATTTAAAATCCTAATACCGGTAATTCACTAAAATAATTTATTGAAAGAATAATTTATTGTAAGGTTTTTAACTGTTTATAAATAACAGATTTCAATGGTTCTTATGGTCATGTTCTATTTTAATGATCTATGGTTCAATTTGTTTTTAACTGTTGTCTTAATTATAATGATTCTAAGCCACTTTAAGCACAACACAGGAGTGGAAAGGTAGAGCAGAAACAAAGCGAAACAAAACAAAGCAAAATGAAACAAAACAGTGATCCTTAATCACACATTTCAATTCACCTGGCTTGGCAACAGTAATCTACACCTTAATTACATTGTGTTTTGACTGGTACAGTGTGTTCTATCTGGGTCTACCATACGAGAGTGCCCAAAGTCTCAGGTTAGGTTGCTAACTGGTGCATAGGATACAGACCATACAATACTGAAACATGTTAATGTCCACCATTTTGTCCCCCTAATGTCTTCTAATGTGTCCTTTTACAGTGCTTTGATGAGTGGTGGTGGAAAGCAACCATCAACGGTGGAAACAGCTCTGCCAAGTGGGCTTCTAATTTCAAGCGCAATAAGGAAATCTCAGAGAAAAGGGGGGGGGACTGCTTTGACTCAGCACATTTTATTATCATTCTTCAGACTTCAGGACCTTCCCCAGAGCTTCCAAATGGTAGGCTTCTGAGGGGTTGCCATTGATAAATTTTGGCTAAGCGAGAGTTTGGGAGGTCAGTTATCCAGTGCTCCCACCCACAGGAGGCAAGCAAGCCTCCTCAGCCTTGGGCAAACTGTATAGTGTGAGTGTTCTCGGAAGAAGGGAATGGAAGAGCCCCGTAGCGCAGTGGTTAAATGCCTGTACTGCAGGTAAAACTGTGCTCACAACCTGGGGTTCAATCCCAGGTAGCAGGCTCATGGTTGACTCAGCCTTCCATCCTTCCGAGGTCGGTAAAATGAGTACCCAGTTTGCAGGGGGGGGGGCAATGTGTATGTAGCCTGCATACTGTAATTAAAACTGTAAACCACCCAGAAACTACTTGAAGTGCTATGGGGCGGTATATAAGCAGAACACTTTGCTTTGATATTCCTTTTAACCCACTTCTGAGTACTGAGTACTTCCACTAGAAGACTGTGGAAAGGGCCACCACAGGTCAGACTGAACTTGACATCATGTACTTATTAATGCTGTATGCCAATTTGTCCTCCAATTTCCACAAACTTGTACTTTTAGTGACTTTCTTTACTCTCTCTCATCCTCAAATCTGCCACAACCTCTTTTAGTGATAATTCTGAGAATACTTTACCATCTCACAGCATCCAAGAGTGCTGCACTCTTGGGCTTTTCTTTCTTTTCTTTTCTTTGCCTGCCTGCCTTCACAGATTTCTTCAGCCTTCTGCAGTCTCCTTACATCTGAGGGCGCTTTTACACGACCCCTATAATCCGACGCAAAGGGCTCCCAGATGCGGAGCTTAAAATTGTTTTCCCACCAGCTCCGGACTTTAAAGAAAATTAAGTGCGACCACGCCCACCTAAGCGTGTCCCAGTGCATTTTAAAAGTACCTGGTCTCCGAGGGAGAAAAATTTCTGATGCGGATGTAAAGCAGTGAGTGCCGGGCTCTCCTCGCCTTGTGTTTGTTTTTTTGTCCCCGCCAGCCCTTCAAGAGACAGGAATCACGATGACGACGGGGCTCGGGGCGGCTTCCACCGGCAGACGGAGGTGAGCCTGCATTTTTTCTCCCTTTTTTCTCCCTCCCCTCACACAGACAGGAGTAAAGAACTGCGGAGGGGGTGGGAACACAGGAAGAGCGATGAACCCCCAAGATCTCTGGTCCGAATTTAAGTGGCCAGCGGATCTTAGGGGTCGTGTAAAAGCGCCCTGACTGCAACCTTTCTGAAACTTCTTCTCCTTTAGATTTGCTATTTTGAAGGGAGTTTATCTTCTACCAGATTGGTTGATAGAAAAAATCCCCCCAAACCAGTGATGGCTTTGTTCTTGCGACTCTTCTTCAGTCTCGCTCAGGAACACTCCAGCCAAGGCTAGCTGTGCTCAAAGCCAGAGAGGGGGCAAGGGATTTCACAATCCAAGGACTTGGGGGTCATACAGGAATTTTCAACCATGCAGGGCCAAGTACAGATCTGAGGCTTGTGAGAATTGCTGCCGGCAAAGAGGAATTACAAAAGCCCCTTCTAGTACCAAAGAGGTAAAAATCTAAACAGTACGCAAATTTTCAAAGGCAAAGAAAGAGAAATTGAAAAAGTCCAGGCTGGTCTCTTGGATTCCTCATTCATGGAATGGAACAGTCCCTTTGCCTTGGTGGGAAAAGGAAGGGCAAATTGTTGTAATTTCTCCAGAGCAGACAATTATGGGCTATATCATTATACCATGAACATAGAGTTTTTTAACCATACAAACTCCAAGCTACACACTGGGCATGACTGAAGCGAGAAAAAAACACTTGTTGTGAAGCTAGTTAAGAAAACTCCAAATCTGAAGTGGATTATGAGGTCCACTTAGTCATAAATGAACGGGGTGACTTTTACTTTCAAAAAAAAAAAAAAAAAACAGCTAAAAGGTATTGTGTAAAATTTGTTTTACAGCGGAGTGGAGCTTTAAAATTGCAAGCATTCCATCTGCCCACCAGCTGCCTATTCTAATCCCCCTTTAATAACTTCAGCTTGCACCACTCCATGAGAATCTACGCTCTTCAAAACTTTTTTCTCTGCCTTCACTGCCAAGATTGCTGCTATGTCTGCTTTTTTCAAATAGACATTTCTCTTCGGTGAATGCTACATATACTTGACATTGCCCTTGATGGTGGCTCATTCTGGAGCACCTGCTGTTTCCCTTTCAACCTAAGTGTTAGAGCCGGACTGGTAGCCACTATACCCAAAGTGGGATCTGAAGCAAATGGCAATCATTCTTAGGGAACCAGATGCCCCATTATGAGATGATGGACGTCAGAGAAAGTGGTCTGCAAAATAAAGTAGGACCCCCTTATCCACAAGATTGTTATTCACTGATTCCCTTATTCGCAATTGAAAAATATGAAAACTATTAAAAGAAAATTATTGGGGTGTGTGTGTTTTAATGTATTACCAGAATGGACCACTAAAGGGTGCCAGAGACTTGCTTTGAATACTTCTTAGTAAAGAATACATAGCATGGTCTCTCTCAGTCTCTAATGGCCAGTTCTGGTAATGCGCGTGGAATAATTGTAGGCTTTTTTTTTTAGTTGTTGTGAGTCTTTCGGGCTGTTTGGCCATGTTGTGGAAGTTTTTCTTCCTGACGTTTTGCCAGATTCTGTGGCTGGCACTGTACGACCTGGGTCCTAGCTATCTCAAATATCGACTCTCACAGTATGAACCGACTCGGGTGTTAAGAAAGAGAGGCCTTTCTCTCCATCCTGCCACCCTCACCAGGTACGTCTCGTGGAAACGCATGAAAGGGCGTTCTTGGCTGCTGCAGCCAGACTCTGGAACTCCCTCCCACTGTTTTTATAAATAACCACTGATAACCTTGTGTGATTGCATTGACACTATATTTTCAATGTTAGTTTCCATCGCTCCTAACTTTTACATGCAATTTTTTACTCTCCTTAATTGCTCGTATTCTCTTGTAGCTTTAATATTGTCTTTTAATTCTGTAAGATGTCCCTCAATTCCCTGTTCTCAAATTTGAATATGTCTTAATTGTACTGGTCTGTATATTGTCTCTCATTCCTGTAAGCCCCCTTGGGTTCTTTTCCAAGGAGAAAGGTGGGGTAAAAATACTCTAAACAAACAAACAAACAAACAAACTGGGTGACATGCTAACTTTGCAAATAGAATTATCATCTGGGAAAGCTCATAAAATGTCATCAATGCCCTTCCGTCAAGAGACCACCCTTTCCCCTCAAAGCTCTTCCACTGCCACTAGGTTCAAATTCCTCCGTGTACTGCAAGCAGGATCCAGTTCCAGGGAGTAGTTTCAGCACCAGCTATGTATAGGGATCCTGAAGCACCATTCCTCAGCAGCTTGTGTGGCAACAAGACTGTTGTTGTTTGACAGCAACATGCCTGCCAAAATCACATCGTCGAAGCTGGCTTTCCAGATTGCTTTGGAGATCCAGACGGAGGCTGCCAGCTGCCATTTCATACACATGTCAGCTCAACTGTAGACCTCATCTACAAATACCAAATATTGTTTTTGCTTGGTTTTCCCTTTTAACTAACCACATACTGCCACTTTGGAGATTTGCATGTAAAAGCCTATCATCTCCTGCATTTTTTCTCTTAAAATACATTTCCACCCCACTACATTTTAAACAGTAACAGAGACTCCTTCTTGCAATCCAGAATGCAAAGAATTTATCACTTATTTGCCAAGCTCAGACTAATCCAACAGTTTAAAAATGTTATTTGCCTTAAATGCAACAGGTTGATTTTTCCACCGTTTTCTGTTGGTTTGTTGGCTTGCTTCTTTTTGCTTTACGTAACTGAGATGGTGTCCTATTAAACACAGATGAAAAGATAGGTTCTAGGTTCTTTATTTATTACATTCAAATCCATCTTTCTTACACAGTATATTGCACTAGAGTAGACCCCCCCAAACAGTGGGAATTTGGTGAGTCAACTCTTCTATGGTTCATTGATTCAAATGGGCCTAAACTAGCTGTGGCTTAAATACACAAAGAAAGTCGTAACTAGAGTAAACTCTTTTTGAACCAAGATAACTTATGGAGCAGCCAACTCACCAATTCCCACTGATTCATTGGGACTGCTCTAGTGTGAATCGCTATACTAAGCAACAGCATTTCACCTTCACAGTCTAATGCTGCTTTCTTTGTTCCGCTTATTCTCACCAAGCCCTTAACAGAGGGTCAGGGTTAGAGGGCAGGATCTGCCCAAGTCAGTTACTGAGTCTTGTGGCCAAGTAGGACTTTATACCAAGGTCTCCTAATTCCTAGCACAATACAGTCGTCCCCCATTATATTGAGGTTCATATACTATTTTCCATATATTGCGGGACCACAGTATATGAAGGCAAGGGCTCCCGGGGGCAAGCTGTGTGGGCCTGTCTGGGATCTCCTGCACTTACGCCAGGCCTGGTGCTGCCCCGAGCGGGCCTCTGATGGGCTTCCCAGGCCTGTCAGAGGCCCCAGAAGTAGTTTCTGGTGAATAGGAAGTGGCTTCCAAAAACTGGAAGTGACTTCCTGTTCGCTGGAAACCACTTCTGGGCCCTCCAACAGGCTTGGGAAGCCCACCAGAGAACCCGTTCGGGGCAGCGCCAGGCCTGGGGTAAATACAGGAGGCCCAAAACAGGCCCCCAGTTCTGACCCAACCCAGCATCCACATAACACGGATTTCCCTTTATCGCAGGTGAGGCTGAGCCCCCAACCCCTGCGATAAATGGGGGATTACTGTATTCTAACAGCTAGACCGCACTGGATATAATTAGTTTGTCTCTGAATTCAAGGTACTGTACTTCAGTCCAAAATGCTCTAAACCAAGAAAATTGCCATCTATTTTAACAGTAAATACCAACCTCGTTCAAAAGGGTGTGTGTTTTTAGACTTTCTAAACAGTCATAATTTACCCTAAGCAATTTGCTCAAATTTCCAATGGACAGAGTATGCCTACCCTATAGCGAAGTGGAATTCTTCCTCTTTTCATTAGAAGTTGTAGACTAAGGCTCCATATTAGGGATACATCAATGGATTGTCTGTATGGGGCAACATGTTCTAGACATCCTATAAGGTTCTTTCCAAGCTCCAGTTCTCTACTACTCCAAATCTTAATTACTGAAGATTCCTGGCACTGCAGTAGTTTAGTAAACGGTGCATTCAATTGTTGTGACCTTATTGTTTTAGTTAAACCTAACTCTCACTTCTTCTTCACCCAGTTCATGAAATGCAACAACTCTTTCCAAGATCCCAGTGAAACATCAGATGCAGAGGAACAACATACAAAATTATTTCAAGGCAAAGAGCCATCCCCAAAGAGATTTTTCAAACAATCTTCCTTTGGTGAAATTGGCTATTGGCCTCACAGGAAAGTCTTCCATCGCTTTGGAAAAAGCATATTCTTAGCCCTCAATGGAAAATTCCTCTTAATTTCCTCCTCTGGAGAATGCAGGCTATGAGCTGCAGACATTAATGAGTTTCCTCTTTTTTGCAGTGTGACCTAGAACCAGACTTTCCTTGACCCAATTTCAAGTTGCAAGACTGTCCTTTTTGAGCCACATTTGGAAAGGGCAAGAAATAAAGAATTCACTCTCTGTTCACAAACACACCAATTTAATTAAATTGGCTTTTTTGGTATTGTTCTCTCTTCTTTCCTTTGTGCAATTTTAACTTAAAATCACTCTCGGGTTGACCCAGGGAAATGTTCCAAGGACCTGACTTCATTCAGTTTTTTGGCATTTTTTAGTTATGATCACGCTCTGCAGCTGTGTGGCCTGTAGAATGACCCAGAAAACATAGCTGCAAAATATTTCACCATGAGAGTGAGGATAGAAGAGTCACAGGATCATAGAGTTGGAAGAGACCTCAAGGGCCATCCAGCCTCTGCTTAAAAACCTCCAAAGAAGGAGACTCCACAACCATCCATGGCTGCATATTCCACTGCCAAACAGCATCAGGAAGTTCTTCCTAATGTTCAAATGGAATTTCTTTTCCTGTAGTTTGAAACCATTACTCTGAATCCTAGTCTCTAAAGCCATGGAAAACAAGCCAGCCCCCTCTTCAATATGACACCCTTTCAAATATTTAAACATGGCTACCATATCCTCTCTCAGCCTTCTTTTTGTAAGACTAAACATTCCCAGATCCTTAAGCTGCTCCTTGCAAAATATAAGTTCCACACTTTCAACCATCCTGGTCGCCCTCCTCTGGACCTACTCAAAGTTGTCAACATCCTTTTTAAACTGAGGTACACAGAACTGGACACAGTACTCCAGGTGGCGTCTGACCAGAGCAGAATAGAGTGGTACTATCACCTCCCTTGCTCTAGAAACTATGCTTCTGTTGATGCAACCAACAATCACATTGCCTTTCTTGGCTGCCACGTCACATTGCTGGCTCATGTTCAATTTATGGTCCACCCAGATTCCCAGATCCCTTTCACAGGTACTATTCTCCAGCAAGGTGCCTCACATTCTATATCTATGCAATACATCTTTTTTCTGCCTAGATGCAGGACCCTACAATTCTCTCTGTGAAAACCCATTCCGTTAGCTTTGGCCCAGCAACCTAATCTGTCAAGATCATTTTGGATATTTATCCTATCTTCTAAGGAATTAGCTATCCCTCCCAATTTGGTATCATCTGCAAATTTAATCAGTATACTCTCAATTTCTTCGTCAAAGAATCTAACTTCTTTCAGGCAAAGCATTGCTGAATGGCTACGATACTTCCATGAGGTTATGTGGCATGCATGGCATGCTAAAAAATTCTTGAAATAGCACACTACCCAAGCATATATTTGCATCCAGATGCTACAAATATCTTTTTACTTTCAAACCATTTATTGTGTGGAGGAACAGAGAATAATTTCCAGTATTTCATAATGCATACTGTAATAGTCACAAAAGCTGTGGGAGAATTTGAATAAGGCTTGGGGCCACTCCACAACTGGCAACCAATTATCATTCAGGTTTCGGTCTCCAGTCAGAATTCTAGCCATGTTCTGTATCTAGAAATGCTCATTCTGCTCTGTTGTTTCACCTCCAAGCAGGTGTCATAGCTATGTGATTATTTATAGGCACCAAAAGACATGCAGTGACAGGAATTACCACTACACAGGGAAGTGTATTTTTAATGCATACAAGGCCTATATCAGACACTGATTGTGACACCCAACCAAAAGACCAATCCTCAGAAGCCAGTATGAGTGGCTGCATGAGTGCTGGGGAACCATAACCAAAAAGTCTCCTTCTGCCTTCTATGGCTTTCACTGTTATAGCCTGTGAAGCAATCACGGACTCCTGTACCTTAAGCAAGTATTTCTTACAGCACAGCCAATAAAGCCTGTAGACCTTCCACACCAATTTCACAGAAGAAACAGGAAAACTCCTCCCAAAGCCATTTTGCTATTCTTATCTGGGTATCTGTGAGCTCATGGGTGAAGAGTGTTATAGTACCATTAAAACAGAAATCATGCAGGTCCAGAAATCATGCAGGTCTTAACAATATAAATGAGCTTTGTTTAGGGCTGCTGGTTGTTGTTGCTGCTGCTGTTATGTGTCATCAGATTGCCCCCAACTCATGAGGGTTTCAAGTTTTAACCTGTAAACCACCCATAATAGTGCTTGCACTATTGGGGCAGTATATAAATACTATTAAAGTAAAACATCCCATCCTGTATTTATAAGGCAAAACCTTCCCCTCCCTCATTTCTCCAGAAGTTCATATATAAGTTTCAAGCTGCACATGTTTTCCAATTGCACACGAAAATAGAAACCCCTTGCAGTGAAGTCAATCCAGGCAAAAGCCCTATGGCAGAGATGCTGGAGGGTAGCAGTGACAAAGCACCCCCCCAGCTCTTCCTCTCTTTCAGAACTAAAGCACTGATATATGTCACACAGCCTATTCTGCATGTCTCAATCTAGGATGCCACCCTCAGTCACCTGGAAGACCTTATCCCATAGACACTGTTGAAATAAGATCCAAAGGACAATTCAACTGGTTTCCATAAATGGAATGGGGACTCGCCATCTTGCCCTTCGTTTCCGGCAGCTAAATATCACTGGCAGGCCCTGAAAATGAACCCTTGTAATGGCTGCGCTTACTCCAATTTCAACAGAAGTACTTCTACCGCATGAACGGTACTGATTTTAAACACAGATTCAAGTCTTCTCCCATATAGAAAACCAATGTATCCCTCACGTGGTTATGCTCCAACACATCCTCCAGGCCTACATTGGTTGCCTGTGGCTTTCCGGATAAGGTTCAAGGTCCTGGTTTTGGTCTTCAAAACCCTCCACGGCTTGGGACCTGAATACCTGGCGGAGCATATCTCTCAGAGAGCAACAGAGGCTAGGACCACACGAATGTCGCGGGCGCGCTCACTCAGGGTGGTCCACCCCAAGGGAGGCGCAGAAGTCGGCAACTTGTAGCCACGCCTTCTCTTGTTGGCCCTTCACTATGGAATCAACTACCGAGTGAGTTGCGCCTTGCATCGTCCCTGCCCGCTTTCAAAAAGGCTTTAAAAACCATGCTTTTTAAGGAGGCTTATGGTGACCTTATTTATCTTTAATTCTTTGTGTGTGTGTGTGTGTGTGTGTGTGTGTGTGTGTGTGTGTGTGTGTGTGTGTGTGTGTGTGTGTGCACGCGCACGCGCCCCCACGTGCCTGTTGCTTCTTGCTGAGGGCTTCCCTTCTACTGCCCTTATTGTCCTCCCGCTATTGTTTTTATTACTGTTTTAACTGATGCTTTTTAATCTGTATACCGCCCAGAGTCCCTTTGGGAAATGGTGCGGTATAGAAGTGTAATAAATAAATAAATAAATAAATAAATAAATATGGCAGCCCTATGAATCAGTTACAACCAAAGGTCTTCCCATCAATAGCCCTGCCCAGCTCTTTCAAACTCAAGGCTGTGGATTTCTTTATTGAATCAATCCAACTCTTACTAGGTTCTTCCTGCTGTCCTGTTGCCTTCAACTTTCCCCAGTAATATTGTCTTTTCCAATGAATCTTCTCAGGGTGTCCCTATACAGTGGTACCCAGACTTAAGAGCAGCTTGATTTAATAGCAATTCGATTTAAGAGCGGAAAACTGTTGGCCTTTTAGCTGCAGCCTTACAAATTTTAGATATAGTCTGCTCGACTTACAAATATTTTTTTCATTTTGGGGGATTTTTAAACTTATTTTTTAATTTTTTTAGATAGGTACCCCGACTTAAGAGTAGTTTGACTTAAGAGCATGCATTCAGAACGGATTAAATTCGTAAGTTGAGGTGCCATTGTACCTATGTATTCCTTTACCACAGAGTGGATAAAAACCAATAACATTTTAAAATCAGATTCATTAAAATCACAATTTGATTTTTTTTAAAAAAATTGAGTGTTTAAATACAGTGTTCAGAAATATATGAGTGCAAAAATAAAAGCAGCTGAACTATCCCCACAGTTACTGTAGAGATGGGTCACTTTTGAAGGGCTGAAGCCTCAAGGAAAACATCCCGCTTTCTTATGGGAGAGCTAGTTTTGCCTGGTAGGCTCATGGAATAACTCAGTAGGAAAAGATCAGGTATACGGATTGACTCAATAAAGGAAGCCATAGCACTAAGTCTGCAAAACTTTTAGCAAGACTGTAGATGGGAGGACCTTTCAGAGGCCCCGGGTTCACAGAGCAGAAGCAACTTTAAGTCACATAACAACATACAGTGTTTTGCCGAACTGTATAAATATTGAGCTAGAGCATATGGGTTAAAAAGAAAAGGAAGGTGTGAGGGTTCTTTCCTCTCCCAAGCAGCCCGCCCTTCTGATCCCAATAAAGAAGCGTTTTTCAAAGAATGAACTGGTGTTTTATTTTGTTCTTCCACCACAATGGAGGCTTGTTTCTTGATAACAGTTCCAACTTCTTTAACATTAACAGTAAAGAGGTTATTTCTTGTCTTGATTCATGGGAAGGGGTAAAAACAGAAAAGTCCAAGTCCCCTTCTAATTTTGGGGAGATTTGGCTCGACCACTTTCCTTCCCCTCCTTCTCGCAGTGGTTCAGTTCCCCCACTCGCACCCCAACCTCCATAGTGGGCTTGGGTCCAGGTCGTCTCTGATGCCGGGACTTGAAGGGATAATCATCCCTCAAAGTCAGGACCTTCCCGGTACACATCTTCCCGGTCCTTTTCTCCTCCTCCTTCATCTTGGCTAGCCATTTCTCCCAGGCCAGTTCTTGCCTGATTTCCTTTCTTTTGCGGTTGTATTCCCGGGCTTCCCACTCTCCCCAGTGAGAACAGCCTTGGCGATGAACAAGTCTCCGGTAACTCTCAGCCTCGGGCCGGGGCATCATCATCTGTTCCCAGTTGCCGGTCCATGGGTTCTCCATCCAAATCCACTCCCAATCTGGAGGTAAGATACGCGGCTTCCCCTTTTTACATTGTCCAAACCCCACCTCCACTACTGCTGATTGGTCAGGGTTTCCCGCCTTAACCGTTTCTTTTCCCACCTCGACCAGTTCTGCCTTAACCGGGGCCTTAACCTTTCCCTCCTCCACCTCCTTCTCCAGTATTTTTACAGATTGTTCAAACTGCTTCCATAGCATTTCCCGCTCATGTGCTTCTCTGCCTTGAGCAGCTCTGCGTTCATCCCTCCGCCTTTGTTTCTCCAACCATTCTTCCCTCTCCTTTTCCCACGGTGCAGGTGTCACTCTCCTGCTGACAGCCCCTCCAGGGTGGCTTTCCCCACAGAAGGAAAGGACGGTGGTAAGCAAAAACCAAACTAACAGTAAAATCGTGGCATTATTTTCTGGCATCAACTTATTAACAATTAATTTCAAGAAGCGGATTCACAGTAATGCATTCATTTGCCTGCGTGCTATTTTTCTTTCAAGAAGTGAGGAGGTGGTGACTTTTGCAGTCTGGAAAGAGAGAGAGGGGGGGAGAGAGAGAGAGAGAGAGAGAGAGAGAGAGAGAGAGAGAGAGAGAGAGAGAGAGAGAGAGAGAGAGAGAGAGAGAAACTCTAAAAGAGAACACTTTCATTCATCTACTTGAAACTTTAGCTCTAAAAATGAGAAGTTGGAATCAACAGACAAGTCCAAAGATTTCAAGGTGGAGTGGGGTGGGGGGAGAAGAGAGACACGAAAGACAAACCTTTGTAGCACTGACCCACAGGACCTTATTGATGTGAGTCATCACCACGAGAAACAAAGGGGAGTATTGTGAGTCCAGGCACAGGTGCGCCACTGGATCCACACAGTCAGAAAGGGAAGACACCCCCGGAGCAGTGGCATCTGCAACAATGTCTTCTAGCACTATGCAATGTCCATCCACCTGCAAGCTGTCCCTTAATGACATGGCATGTTAGGACTTAAACCACCCCCGATATCAATATTAGGATATCTTATGTGCCATTTCACGATCGTTTTACAAGAACTATTAATCCCCATCACAAACAAAACAAACAAACAAACAAAACCAGACAAGCAGTGTGGGGCCTGATTCCAACTGGTTCCACCAAATTACGGTGAATTCCGTAAGTGTTCAGTCAACATTCAGCAACTGATTGAATGAGTCCACTCTACCAAATAGTTTGAGGTGTTTGTTGTTTTTAACAAGAAAGAAACTGCCTTCAATCAGCTCTGCCTGCATATTTATCCAGCCTAGTACTGTTGCTGTCTGAATATCACAATCTCACCAGGATCTCAGGCACAGAGGCCAGAGTTTAATCCCAAGAATGTGCTCTGTTACATAAACAAACAAACAACAACAGGAGCAGCAGCAGCAGCAGCAGCAACAACAACAACAATGTGCCATCAAGTCAATTTTGACTTATAGTGAACCTTTCCAGGGGTTTAAAAGTGGAGAATACTGAGAAGTGGTTTACCATTCTTTTTTTTCTGGAGTGATGGATTAGGACTCTAGAGAACAGGGTTCAAATTAGTGGGGTAAAACCAGACCTTAAATATATCACCTTGAAAGCCTCTTAACGGTTGCTATAGGTTGGCTTCAACTCAATGGCACAGGACACACACAGTATCAGATAACTATTTTAAAAATATAACACATTTAGTGACACACCAGGTGTGCCTTCCTTGCAGAATCAGTCCAAAACCTGGATAAACTGGCCACTTTTGTGCAGAAGCAAACAGAAGACATAGCAAGCAAATCACTGTCTAGACATCCTCTTTTTACTTAATGCCTCCATTATCTCTTTAATTGCACAGCCCCGGCAAGTGTGTTGCCGTGTATGGGGAAAAGGAAGCTGTAATGTAGATGCCAGGTAACTTCAAAGAGTTCCCTTTCATCTCCTCTGATGATGGAGTGGGTCCAGACCTGGAAGGTGACAAAAGAAATGTGCGGTCCTATGTGTACACGAATAGGCTTCTCCCAAAACGCATCTTCCTGCATTTGATCTTACTGGATCACAAAGGATGTGTATCTTGCAGCCACCCAAAGTTGTGCTTTCCCAGCCAGTTAACAGGGCTACCATTCATCAAGGAAGAACTGGATTCAGCATTAGTTGCAACACTGTTTGTCAAAATGGGCCGAACTGAGCTGCCCTTGAACGATATGCTGAAGAGCTCTCTAGATATTCAGAAATTCAGCTGAGACGGCATATTTCCTTTTGTATTCTCCACATACAGTACATATAAGAGTGAGAATGGGTGACGGTAACAGCTGAGGAGAAGAATTAAGTCACTATAATCCTGAAAATCCTCCAGCCAATATGGGCAGGGGTGTGATTGACTGGGGCATTTCAAATTTGTAGTCCAGTACCTTCTCCAACGTCTGGTATCTACACAAGTCAAATTGCATCCCATGTTGGAAAGGCAATTGACTGTAACAACAAACTAAATCCACGGGATGAAAAGGAAGAACTCTGGTTTAATATTTTAATGCAATGTAGTTAATATCTGCCCCCTGACCCTGGCACAGTAAGAGTAAATGCAGCATCCAAATCATGGAGGGTTGTACCTTTCCTCTATGTATCGGATCCAGGGATGCCCTGCATTTTACAGATCCTCAACATAGGGGCATGAGCAAGGCTTTCAGTCTACATTTATTGTGCCCAACATAATGACATAATGACAAAGTCCTCATGGGCAAGCATGTTAAGTCCACAATAAAGGGTTTGTTGATACGTAAAAGACCAAAAGATGCTTGAGAGATATAGGGTGCATTTAGACCGACGGTAAGATAGCATTCTAGATGTGAGATCACAAAATGTGGTCTACTATCGGATCACATGCCATTTAGATAACCAGAAATTCAGCAGAAGTTTAAAAAACCCCACAGAACCTTGTTTGCCTAAGTAGCAAGAGTCTTAAATCAGATTTTGAAGGTATGGCAGTTTAAAATTTCTAGGTTCTTTGGGAGTGCCAAGACAGGGGTCAGTTTAGCACCCATTGCAAAACTGTTCCTTACGGGTGGATCAGGTCACTACTATATACAGTAGGTAAGGAGAGATGGACAAAACTGCTGGTCCAGCAACTAATGCCAGTTCATTTAAAAGCTTCATGTTTCAAAGCCCCCCCACACACACACACACAAACCAGCAGGCGTCCCCCTTCGGAGGAGTGCCTTGGCTTCCCTGCCCCAGCTCCTTCAGGCACTGCTTCTGAATGGGCACACCGAACACCTGTTCATCCACTCAACAAAGTGGCAAAAACCACTGAACTGGAGCTTTGTGCCAAGAAGGAAGGAAGGAAGGAAGGAAGGAAGGAAGGAAGGAAGGAAGGAAGGAAGGAAGGAAGGAAGGAAGGAAAATAGCAATAATCAGGTAGTAATATGTTCTCAAAGGCTTTCATAGCCAGGATTTGATGGTAGCCAAGAATATAGGAAACTAACTCCCTGCGTTCCTGCCCTCTGAAGATACCAGCCACAGAGCTGGTGGTGAAATGTTAGGAAGAAAAAAAACCTCCAGAACATGGCCAAAGAGCCTGAAAACCCCACAACAACCATCGGGTAGTAAGTACCAGCATAATCTACTTCCACAAGATGATGAAGAATCATTCTCCAAATTCTCATTTTGAAATATGAGGATAGTGTTATCCGTTTCTACTCTTTTATGCTGGTTTTATACTGCGCTGCGCTGTTCTTGATTTTCTATCTTTTATTAAATATTTTAGTCTAGTTATTCATTATTGACAGAACTTCAGTTATGGGGCAGGAATAAAATGTGACAAACACCTTCTCAGGCCACCATTCTACCTTTATATGAAAAGGAAGCTTTGTGCTAAAGAAGCTTCAAGTTATTTCTTAAACTACCTTCATTTATCCTCCACAAACCAAGGCAAGAGCCTATCCAAGGATAGGCAAAAATGATTATCATATTGTTCCGATGAATTAACGGTAGGGGAGAGAGGAAGGTGGACTCAACATTCATCGACTAAATTCACCAGGAATCTGCACGAAAGCCAAGTGTTTATGCTTTATCAGGGACAAAAACAGTTCATAAACCTCTAGCACTGCTTTCGTGAACGGTCCAATTGGCTGCAGTTCGGAGGACAAGGCCTGCCTTAACAATAAACTGATGTTACTGCAAGTCTTCCAAATCACATTATGGCAAATTTCAGCTGCCACATCGCATAAACAGTATGTAAATAATGCAACACAGCTGGACCTGAGTGATAACTGGGCATCGCTTCATAGCTACCAGCTACTCTCATGCCACGAGTATGTCCAAAGAGCGCCAAATTTCACTCAGTATGCTTATTCCGGCTCCTAAACCGAATGAATCTTTTTTCTTGCCTGAGTTATGTTGGTCTCCAGACTTCAAGCCTCCACAACAATCTTCTTCTGCCTTCTAGTATGAGTTTTTTTTTTTTGCCATTTTAGAAACAAGCACAAGCAAAATAAAAACTTAGCGGAATGGCAAAAGTTAATAGAATATGGCTAAAGTGGAGTTGTCATTAACAAAGAATATAGAAAGCAATTGTCCATGCGAGTAGACTATTTAGTTTCATGCTGTCTACTCTGACTCTCTGAGTAAGATTAAAGGCACATAGTTGGCCAAGGATTCTGGAAAATTCCCTCTCTATCACAGTGACCTGGTCCGTTTACTTGAAAATGCCAGAACGTGGAAGCGGGAACTTACACACATTAAGTTTCTCTCTGGAATGGTCCTTCCCCTGAGCAAAAATATTAATACATTCCCTTTTCCAAAATAAACCTCCGGAGCATAAGACTCAACCACAACCTTGCCGTCTATACAGTTTCTCCATATGCACAGTATCCATGGCCTTTCAATGCACTTATCCCACTGGTAGCCATGCTTTTACATAAATCCTGAAACTTTAGAAAGGAGTTCTAAAAAGCACCCGTGAACTTTACCGTGCAAATCTTGCTCATTTGATTTCGGGCTGCTTCTTGCTCGGCGTTCGGGTTTTTTCATGGCAGGCACTCCTCCTCCTCCAACTCCAACTCCTCCTCCATTTGCAGCTCCATTGTGGGTTTTGATGGTACCATTGTACACCGGCGTACAGTTTCCTAGGTGGCTCTTGTAGATGGACGAGGGAGGGCTGTTCAAGCGATTTTGGCGATCAATTTGTCTGTCTTTGATTTTTTTGTGCTGTGGTTTGTTGTACTGATCTTCCCTGGTTATATAACTGGACATCCCGTAGATGATTTCTGAAATGATACAAAAGGAACACAGATCATTCTCCAATACCAATTCCATTAGCTTTTGTTCATCATAAAAAGGCACCCTATGGTTCAGAGGTCACACTAAACCACGGTTTACCCCCCAAAAGAATAAGCCTCCATGTTTTCTGTGCTATGTGCTCCCTGATCTTCCTTCGGCACTGATTTGAAGCCTTTCCTTATCAACCAATTTGCTGTGTTGTTTGAACACCAACTTGTGAAAAACTGTAATAGCAGTCTGCATGAAGAAGGCATATTCAAAGAGCAATTAATGAAGATGTCTTATTTCCATCAGCTGTAGTTAGAGACTAACCACAGTCTATAACTACAGGGAACAATGCTAAACTGTGGTCAATCAAAAATTGAAGTGAAGGCTTCTAATATCTGCCTTGCAGCTAGCATGGTAACTTGAGGTGTGATGCAACTCATCTGCAAACAGTCTTCCCTGCAAATGTGCAGTCAACTCCGATAATCCTCAGAAAGTAGGCCATTTGGCTGTGGGGAATTACTGTCTCTAGATGTGCTATGCTACAACTCCGTATAACAGTCCTCAGAAAATGTTCGATAATTTTTCCCTGGCCCGCTTGTGGGGGGAGGGTCGCGGCGGCGGCGGCGGTGATGGTGGGGCGGCGGTGAGAACGGCGATGATGGGAATTACTGGGGGGGTCCAGGACCTCGGCGGCGGCGATGGCGGGGCAGGGGGGCGCGATGGGCAGTAAAGTTGGCGGCAGCACATGGCGGGGCGGGCGCGATTGCGGGGGGGTCGCGGCGGCGGCGAAATTTTGGACCTGCGCCGCCGCCCCCCCCCGCCCACCTCAACACAGGCGCGCGGCGACACCCGGGCCGTATCACCTGCAACAGGACACCCGGGCAATGTACTGTATAACTGCGCTGCCGCCCCCCCCCCGCCCACCTCAACACAGGCGCGGCGGCGACACCGGGCGGCCTGCGCCGCCCCCCCCCCGCCCCCTCAACACCCACCCGGGCTCAACACAGGCGCGGCGACACGCGGGCCGGCCTGCGCCGCCGCCCCCCCCGCCCAAACACAGGCGCGGCGGCGACGAAAACACCCGGGCCGACCTGCAGTGTCCGGGAGCCTGATTTGAGGACCAATAACAGAAAAAGCAGTCATCTTAATAGCAGTAGCCTGATCCAGAAAATACTACACTGTCAGCTCGCTATGGAGAAAACAGTGTGAAAACTGGAGAAGAAAAAATATTTATTCCTGCAATAACTTCAGCAATATGCTAGACCTGTTTGAGAGGACAGCTGCAAATATTTTCACCCTAGCATAATTTCTTAAAACCTGCACCATGTAGACGTTGCATTTTTCCAAACACAGTACCTGCAGCAGGCCAGGTCTATATATTGTCAGTCTGATATACATTTCACACATACAAAAGTAATTTGCAGATCTATTAAATATCTGCTGCAATCTGGGATATTTTTCATTTCAAAGACAATATAAACCAGAGGTCTAGAAATTCACATGGCTACAATTAAAAGTTTGCAGTACGAGACAACCCTGATAATCCAAACTCATTTTTTAAAAAGCAAAAACAAAAGACGTGGCCGTTCTTTAACAGAAAATGTTCTGCCAAGGAAGTATAGCCAAGAACTGCAGGTGACCATAACAGATGTTCTGTCTCTCCCCTCCCCCCCCCCCCCCCGGTTGTCAGAACGTACAGTGAATTGGATGGTCCATTTTATTTCAAGTGACTGTAAAGATAATTGAAAAGCAGAAGGGCACAACTTTGAGAATACTTCCTTGTTATTTTTGATGCTGAAAAGCAGTCTAAAATATGTTACAAAAATCGAATACCATCAAGTCAATTTGGAGTTAAGATTATTCTTTCCAGGATTTTCTAGTACAGAATACACAGAAGTGGTTTAAAATTCCCTTCTTCTGGGGGGGCTTCCTAGGACTATGCAGCTTGCCCAAGGCCACACAGGCTGGCCCTTTTACTGAAAGGCAAAGGGGCGAAGTAAACCAGCAACCTCTGGATCTGCAGACAGATACGCCTGCCAATAAACTATCCAGCCAACTTCTAAAAATATGTTTAACAAACAATTATTCCATTTTCTTTAGATGACACAGTCAGCAACTGATGTATGACTGCAATTGCATTGATACAGCCTTGTCCTTTACTTCAATATTACCCCTGAAAAATGGCCAAAATATTATAGGCTGATTGGTCATGCAAGCCAATTCTGTGACTAGCACATTGTTAACTAACTGTACTTAGCTATAGCAACTTTGACAATCCTTCCATGAACACCTATAGGATTTTGGCCAATTAGATTCATTTCACAGAATAACATAAATGAGGACTAATTGAATTGGGCTGATAAGATCATTGAGCCCAAACCAATCCTCAAATGCAGATATCCAAATCAAATAATATCTGACAGATGGTTGTATAGTTTATCTTAAATGTTTCCAGTGCTGGAGTGATCCCCACCTCCCAAGGTAATTGGTTCCACTGTCGTACTGCACTAACACTTAAGAAGATAATAATAATAATAATAAATTTTAATACGATCAACAGATCAAACAACATAGATAAGCAGCAAAACCACACAAGAACAGAAAAAATCAACAAACATAAGCATAACATGCATTGAGCACAGCCGACTCCCAGGGAGACAAATTTCCTGAGACAATCATTATGACTATAATCCCAACCCCAATGCACACGTATTCGTATATACACTACATAAAAAAGCAAAAGTGTTCTACTTATATACCACCCCATTCCACTTCAAGTACTCTCTGGGCAGTTTACAGTTTATTTACAGTATTATGCAGGTTACACACTGCCCCCCCCAGCAAGTTGGGTACTCATTTTACCGACCTTGGAAGGATGGAAGGCTGAGTCAACCATGAGCCTGCTATCTGGGATTGAATCCCAGGTCGTGAGCACAGTTTTACCTGCAGTACTGGCATTTAACCACTGCACCATACTTGCACATGTATATTTAAAGATTAGGGTACAATTTCTCGCCTGCAAGCTAGTGCTGCTGTGCAGAAGATGGCAACTTTAATTGTTATTGATGGAACACTGGTCTGCCAACAGACAGCGTGAATAATACTCATCAGCTCTTCCAGGAATGCTTTACAGGATTGAATGGATAAAGGTGTCACGGAAACCGGTATAGAAGGAACAATGCAACAAGACTTGACCAACCATCTCCACCGCACCAGCCTCACTAGGACATAAGCACTGTTCAGAAGGAGTGTTCTTAACTAAAGGAACAACATTAAAATTGGCTAGTATGAAGTAGCTTGCAGGTAGAAAGGCCTGGACATTATCTCTAAATTCAGGATAGGCAGTAGCTGTGCTCACAAGTTGTTGCAGGTCATTATCTATGATGCGCTTGTCTAGTTCCTGTTTTGCTTTTGTATAATCCATTAACAAAATAGCAACAGTTAAGTTTTTTTTTTCTGAAATTCAACTACCTTTCTGTAACTTGTCCATTATTATTTCTTGTCCTGTGCTCAGGAACGGTCAAGAACAGATCTTGTTCCTCCTCTGTATGTCTATCTTTCAAGTATTGTCATACTATCATAGCTCCCCCTCAGTCAACTTTGTTCAAGGCTAAACATGCCTGGTTCTTTCAGCCTTTCCTTAAAGGGCTTTGTTTCCAGTCCTCTGATCACCCCTTGTTGCCCTCCGGTGATCTTGTTCCAGTTTGTCTGAATCCTTCTCAAATTGTAGTGTCCAAATGGACACAGGACTCAAGATGAGGCCTAACCAATTCCAAATAGAGGAGAACTAGTACTTCACATCTTTCATAAACACACTGTAGCATAACTGAATGTAACACTTGAAATTGTGTATTTAAAAATTTCTGAATCACTTTTGCTATCTAGAGTTGCAGTGGGGAACCTATGGTACTCCACATATTTTGAGGTACAAAAGAATAGGGAATCCATCTCAAATTTTCTCAGTAACAGAACTACTGTTTTACCTCAGTTACCTCGGGGCAGGGTGTGAAGAACATAACATGCTTAGAGTAATGTGTGTAAGTACCAAGTAGGAGCATGTACCCATAAGCTTTTAACAGAATTTTGTTAGAATTACATGTTCTTATATACTTAGGTTTTAATATATTTTAAGTGTTAAGTCTCCTAAAGAAGAGTTAAAACCATTGAGGGATGAAACAGAAGAACTGTTTTGTGACTTGGTATTTTACAAAATAAAAATAATAAAAATAAAAAATGTACTTCTTGAACTCTAATCTAAATTGTGTGTCAGGGAAAGTCCTACTGAAATCAATAAGGCTTACTTTCCATTTTGACAGTTAGGAGATGGCATTGGGTACTATGCTAACAAGGAATTCAAAGGATGTGGAAATGTGTTTTGGCAAATGGGTTGACTAATGAAATCAAAGAGCTAGATGTATCCCTTGATGTTACTTCTCGGCTCATGGAAAGCATCAGACTCAGACCCTAAGGGGGAAAAATGACCTTTTGGACCATAGCTCCCAGAACTCTTAGCCAGCATGAGCACTGGCTGTGAGAGCAAGAGAATTCTGGGAGTTATAGTCCAAACATTTCAATATCACTATGGAAAAACTGGCATATTAGGCTGCTTCTGATCTGTACTAACTAATATTGTTTTTATTGTTCAAGATAAAGACTGGTGCTCAAGCCTGGGAAAGACACAACAGTCCACTGTTTAGATTGCTCCTCCTTACACTTCAGGGTATTTATATGTCTGGAGTGATTAAGGGTGACCCTGTTATCCTCAAGGCCCACCCAATAATGCTTTCACGGTGACCCCTAACACATTCTTTTGGAAGAGCATGGCTCAAGCAAAAACAACTACTACAACAAGCTCTCCTTCAGTTTTGAGAAGTCACTGGACATGTGATATGACAAGGGATGTAAATGCTTCAGAGAAAGCATTAGGGGGAAAGCAGAGCCTCATATTTGTTTTTGACACTGGCTGCTACCTGCAGGGCATGGCCTGCCAGATCAGATTTGTCTTGTTAACCTGATCACCGCTGGAGAAATTCAAGCAGGGCAGAAAAAAGAAATGCTAATCATAGACATGAACTGCCACAACCCTCTTTTCTAGGGTGCCTTTGGCATTAAATGTCCTTGAGAGAGATTGTACTTGAATTCTTCAATCCTATGTATTCAGCATACTTCTCTATGGTGCTGAAACCTGGACCCTTACAGAAACATTATGCAGGAAGCTGGAAGCATTCAAAATGAGGACGTACAAACGAATTCTGAAGATATCTTGGACAGCCAGAGTCCCTAATATGGCTGTATTACAGCGCATGAATAAAAACCTAGAAATCTCAATACCATAAAAAGAAGAAAACTGCAATATTTCGGACACATAGTGTGCAATAAGAAATACCACCGGCTGCAGGTTATCCTTCAAGGATAAATAGATGGAAGGCGTGGCCTGGGGCATAGAAGAATATTCTGGCTTAATATTCTGGCCAAGGGTCCGCAGTGAGCACAGCTGCTCTATTTAGAATAGCTTTAGATAGAAACCAGTTCAGGACTGATCGTCAACGTTCCACAAGGACATGGCACTTGAAGAGGAAGAAGAATAAGACACCCTATTCTGTATACAAAAACTGGCTAGAATGGCAGCTGAATGTTGTGGGATGGTGTCCCTGCCACACTTCAGGCAGTGGGTTACTGGAGGTCCAGGGTAGGTTGCCTAGAAAATGCTGTTCTGTCATCCACCAAAGAAAAATAGTTAGAGAAGCCAAAGGAACAGCCCAAAAGGTGCCTCCGTCTGCCCTTCAGTGATGTCTGACATGCATCACCTCAGCCTATACAACAGGAAGGCCATCTTTCTAAATGAGCAGAGAAAGGGAGAAGCACCTGATAAACCAGGGATTTCAATGCACTACAGTGGGCCCCCGCCCATTCGCGGTTCATATACTGCAGTCCCGCTACATCGCAGGACCGCATTATATGAAAAAAGGTTCCTAGGTAAGGGAGGAAAGGCCTGTTTCAGGCCTCCCTTACTTACTCAGGACTGGTGCTGCCCCGAAAGAGCCTGTGAGGACTTCCCCAGGCCTTCTGGAGGCCCCCAAACTGGAAGTCACTACCAATAAACCGAAAATCATTTCTGAGGCCTCTGAGGGCCTTTCTAGGCCAGTCAGAGGCCTCAGAAATCATTTCTGGCAACCCAGAAGTGACTTCTGGTTCACTTTTAGGGGCTCCAGAAGGCTCGGGAAGGCCCTCGCAGGCACGTTGGGGCAGCGCCAGGCCGGGGGTAAGTACAAGGGCCCCCAGCTAGGCCTCCCAGGCCCAACTCGACCTGCATCCGCATATAATGGATTTTCAATTATCATCGGTCAGGTTGGGGCCTAACCCCTGCGAAAGGCGGGGGGGGGGGTACTGTATTTATCTCAGACAAGAATAATAAGCTTGTTTTGATGCATAGCAGGGAAGTTTCAGGACGATGGGGACAATATGCCTCTGAGTGCAATCAAACCCATGAGTGGCACATGACTGAAATGCGCCCTGTCATCTCACAAATTAGTGACATCGAGTTACACAAAATATTACTCATCACCAACAAGATTCAGGCCAGTGTGTTCTCTTCTCTTCTCTTATTTATTTAAAATATTTCTATCCCGTCTCTTCCACCTCCTCATATCTCTCACAAGCCACAAGCTTCTAACAAAGCTATAAGGACCATGTCGTAAGCCAGGGCGCTCTCTTTTTCAGGCCCAGGGATAAACTCCAAATATTTGTTACAAGTTCCCTCTTTCAATACTTCAAAACCCCTGGACTGAGACCTTTGCAAAAACTTCAGATATTAAAACATCTATCACATTTGTTTATCTGTTTTTCCCTTTCGGGTCGGGGGACTTATTTCCCACAGACATCTAGTCTCAGTAAATTTCATATTCTCCAGATTTTTATTGTTCAAATCCCACATAATTCTTGTAACAAAAATTATCCTGCGTAGGAGGAAATTTGAGGTCATAGTAGGCCAGGGTTGTGCTTACCTTGCTCTCCATAGATTGTAGGCGGAAGGTGATGCTGAGGAAAAAATTGGGGTGGCATATCTCCAGGCCCAGTAACAGGTGGGTAGAACGCCGTATGAGAGTTATGCATGAAGTGGTGGTGGTGGGCCAGGTACGGTGGTAGGTGGTGTGTTGGCGAAATGGCAGAAGGATAGCTGGGAGGGTAACACTCGGGAGACTGTGGCGTGACCACCACTCTCCGAACACCTGTGTTGTCTTCTATTACCTGTTGTAGGGAAGGGAAGGAGGCAATCAGATTTATATGAGTGGTAAAAATTTGCTCCTGTGCAATATTCACATATTTTATTCCCATAACATAACATGTAAAAAGCTTTTCATTGTTAGGAACAATAAGGTCTATGTCTAAATATATCCAGTGCCAGTAATTCTGGTGGTAACACGGCTCACAGCAGACATCCAGGCAGCCATACTAATTATAGTACGGCATTCTGTAATTGCTGTAACAATGAGGTTTTGAAATGAGATCAAAGAAAAATTAAAATACATGCCCTACCATTGCCCTTTAAGGGACAAATCTTGCCTTTCACATTAAATCGACACAGCTGACTAGACCATCTGCAAGCAATAATTTATTTATTCGTACCTTTCAAAATAGAAAATTCCAAGGTTTCAGAACTACAGGTGAAACTCGAAAAATTAGAATATAGTGCAAATGTTCATTTATTTCAGTAAGTCAACTCAAAAGGTGAAACTAATATATGAGATAGACTCATTCCATTCTAAGTGAGATATGTCAAGCCTTACTTTGATATAATCATGGTGATTATGGTGTACAGCTTATGAAAACTCCAAGTTCACAGTCTCAGATAATTAGAATAATGTAAAAAGGTTCCTTATTCACAGTAGTGCATCCAGAGCCCCCACACACAGATGGATCCTGGACATGGGCTTCAAATGTCATATTCCTCTTGTCAAGCCACTCCTGAACAACAACATCAGAAGTGTCTTTCTTACCTGTGCTACAGGAAAAAAACTGGTCTGTTGCTCAGTGGTCCAAAGTCCTCTTTTCTGATGAGAGCAACTTTTGCATCTCATTTGGGAACCAAGGACCTGGAGTCTGGAGGAAGAATGGAGAGACACACAATCCACCATGCTTTAAGTCCAGTGTGAAGTTTCCACAGTCTGTGTTGATTTGGGGAGCCATGTTATCTGCTGGTGTTGGTCCACTGTGCTTCATTAAGTCCAGGGTCAATGCAGCCATCTACCAGGAGATTTTGGAACACTTCGTGCTTCCTTCTACAGACTTGCATAGACTTTTCAGAGGTCCGATATTTTTCTGTTTCCAATCCTTGTGTTATTGATGTCATGTAATATTCTAATTTTCTGAGATCATGAATTTGGGGTTTTCATAAGCTGTACACCATAATCATTACAATTATACCAAAGTAAGGCTTGACATATCTCAATTAGCATGTAATGAGTTTATCTCATATATTAGTTTCAACTTTTGAGTTGACTTATTGAAATAAATGAACATTTGCACAATATTCTAATTTTTCAAGTTTCACCTGCAGGCAAAGAATGAAATTAAGGCCTAAAATAAGTTAGATTAACCTATAGTCACATTACAACCTAACTAGATGTGGCAATAATCAATGTGCATTTAAATATGAACTGACACTTACCATCTAGAAAGTGAATGTGAAATCCTAAAGAACACTTCTAAATTCAAAGCAATGTGATCACAAGGAAGTAGCTACTGCCTTGATTTTCTTTTCTGTTCTTTCCCTCTGGATGAGGATGGAAGTTTGGTCCAGAGAGAGAGGAGAGTAAAGACAGCTGATTAAAAAGTTCCAGGGGAACGGGAGAGAACAGAAAGAAAGTGACCATAGCTTTTGGTTTGAGTATAGACTATACTCCAAAGGCCTTTCTAGGCCTGTTGGAGGCCTCAGAAATGATTTTCGGCAACCTGGAGGTCAGTTCCAGTTTACCGAAAATGACTTCTGGTTCACAGGGAGGCCCTTTGGGGGCCTCCAGAAAGCCTGGAAAGGCCCTCACAGGCCCGTTCGGGGCAGCACCAGGCTGGGAGTAAGTACAAGAGCCCCCAGTTAAAGCCCCCCAGGCCCAACCCCGACGTGCATCCGCATATCACAGATTTTCAATTATTGTGGGTCGGGTCGGGTCCCTAACCCACGCAATAGGCAGGGGGACACTGAATAAGAAAGTATCTTACTCATGTTGCTGCCTTTTAAAAAATGTTAAAAGATTTTATTCTAACTGGTTGGGTGATTTTAATTACTATATGCTTTTATGTTAACAGCTAGTTGCCCTAGACTCCAATGAATACTGAATGTAGAAATAAATACAATATATTCAAATGAAGAAGAAAGCCTCAGTAAATAGTCTCCCACGGAGCCTCCTTAAGCCTTGAGTTCTCACTCATCTTTCTTAAAGAATGCAGGCTATTGAATTTCCTCTCCCCGAGGCAGCATGCTTAAGGCCCAAGAACTGGTCCCATCACATCTACTATAGCCTACTAAATATGTCGATTTAAGGTAAAGGTTCCCCACACACATGCATGCTAGTCATGTCTGACTCTAGGGGTGACGCTCATCTCCGTTTCCAAGCCAAAGAGCCAGTGTTGTGCAAGTCCGTGGTCATGTGGCCGAACGTATTTCTGTGCACGGAACACTGTTTACCTTCACGCTTTTTATGGCAGCATCTATTTATATACATGCATTGACATGCTTTCGAACTGCTGGGTTGGCAGGAGCTGGGGTTATCAGTGGGAGCTCGCTCCACTGCGTGGCACCCGGGATTTGAACCTCTGAGCTGCCGACTTTGCAGCCGACACTTTCAGCACTCTAACCCATTGAGCCACCATGCCCCTTGAGTTTAGTTCATGCTTAATTCTCTTTTTGTGCTGGAAGTGCATACTTTCTGTCTGGATCATGTTCAGAGATCCTGGTAAACCATGGTAAATTTGCTGAAGATGGGTATGTTGTAACGTAGAATGGAACTTGATGGCTAGATTCAAAGTTTTATAGCCATATTTATAAGGTAAGCTTAGTTCTCACTGCCACTGTGGGAATTAAGAAACTCCACTGCAAGAGATTTATCCAAGACTTTATAAAGAACTTGTATCTACACTGCAGGCTTAGATATTTTATTTAACTTTACAGGTTGCGGCTGTCCAATATTTTTAGTCGTTAAGCCATGTGATTTTCCTCCCTCATTTGTCCCAAGAGAACAAAACCTGAAGTGTGTTAAAAACAGGGCTGAGTTGAAAGCAGAGGTGCTTAGCTGTGCAAAGAGATTCCCAATTTCATTTATTTTGGTGGAGATCACTTGTGAAATTTGAGAGGTCACCTTACAAAATCGGTTATCATTCTAAATTTTGAGAATATTATTAATATCTTATATAGGAAAAAGTCAGCACTTCTAACCTTTCATATCTTAAGCTCAATCAATTACTGTCTTGAACATCCTGGCTCCAAATATGATGGGGAAAAATTTACTTATATGATGGAAACAAAGATATTTATATATCTGCAGATAATCTGTTAGAGTTAGTGTTAAGCCCCTAGGATTGCAGAATGTTTGGCAATAAACCCATGCACAAAAATTAATCCCATTAATTGATGAGAATCATAACAACATTGACTAAAAATGTTATTGATATAATTTCTGTAAAACAAAAATCTTAAATCCTGTTGCCTAATGTAGTGAGTTGCAGTAAAATAGGCCTACTGAACCAGTGAGGATTTGGTGAGTCAACTTCTTATGTTCTACTGATTCTCAAGTTGCAACTCATCTTAATGTAACAAGTCACAACTAGAGTATGACCATTTGCATCAATGGAAGTTGCACAGGAGATGACTCACAAAATCCCCACTGAGTCACTGGGCCTAGTCTATTGTATCTTACTAAGCTAACAGAATTTTAGCCTAAGAATATCAAATACAAAACATAGCACTATGTTCAGGAATAATCAGGTCCCAACTACCCCAAAATAATAATTCCACAATTTCATTGTCATAGCAGTCTGACTCAGTACATTTTGTCCTCAGAATTTCCATAACCTCATGTTACAAAAACCCTGCCTTCTCCCCAAATACTTCCACACTCCAAGGGTGGTTCAAATTCTCTTTTTGAAAATTACCAATTTGGGATGCGTGTACCTTTCTTCACCAAGTGGCATGACTTATTTGTAGTTGCTTGAAAGAATGGAAGGAATGACCATTGAAAGCAAGACAAAAAACAAGCAAATGACAAAACATAGAAGCAGCTGGGTTTGGTCAAAACAAATTGTTATTTTAAGGGACACATATGGGTGACTAACCTTCATTAAAGGACATGGCTGACTTAAGTAGCAGATGTCTGTCTAAGACAAACTTTCCATACAGAAAGTTCATAACATTCAGTCTTGGTTTTCCAAAAGCAAAGCAAAGCAGTGTTCTCCTTATATACCTCCCCCTAGTGATCAAGCAGTCTCTGGGCGGTTTACAATACTGTATATTTATGAAGGCTACATGTTCCAAAACTGGGAATTCATTTTACCATCCTCATAAGAATGGAACGCTGAGTGAATCTTGAGTCAACTATCTGGGATTGAACCATGCCACAAGGCTCTTCAGCAGAGTTAAGCTACTGTCTTGAGAGTTGTTGCCTCATGCCCTGCCCTACTGAGATGGCCACCATTTCAGTCTTGAACGGCCTTTGCTGAAGACTGAAAACAGTACTGGGCTCTGATGTGTCAAGATCTCATGGAAAACTCAGTCCCTGCCTCAAATCCACTCTGGACAACCTCTCCACCCTTTGGCTTGGCTGAGGTCATTCCTACATCCCTGTTTGTTGTTGTTGTTGTTGTTGTTGTTGTTGTTGTTGTTGTTGTTGTTGTTGTTGTTGTTGTTGTTGTTGTTGTTGTTGTTGTGTCATTACAGTAGTGATTGACTCTTTGTGACCCCCATGTCCATGGAGTTTTTCTTGGCAGGAATACTGGAGTGGTTGCTAGTTCCTACTCCAGACGCCTACAGCACCTGATATTCCCTGGTGGTCTCCCATCCAAGTACTAGCCAGGCCTGACCCTGCTTAGCTTCTGAGATCAGATGGGATTGGGTGTGCTCAGGGTATCTAGGTATCTCTAGTTCTCAGACTAAGAACCCTCAAAGAAAGGCGTTTGTGACTAGATGATAGTGGAAGGGAGAGACCCTAGAAGCAGTGGCAGCAACAGTGGGGAGAGGGGGACAAGATTGGTAACAGCAAAGAGAGCAGGAGGTGCCGCCCCCATGGCAGGAAAGAAAACAATTTGTACATTTTTTTTATGAAAATGCTTCCCAGAAACTGTCTTCTTATTCAGAAATTTGTGTTATGCATGATGGCTGTTTGGGGACATTTTGATTGGTTCCAATAAAGCTATTGCACAACTGGGGATTTTCTAACAGGTAAACAATGGCTTTCTCTGCATTTCACCCACCATTAAGATGTAAATGATAAATACATTGCAGTGCAAGAAACACAGGGTTAAAAATTCAAGTTATTCTACAACTAGTATTATAAAAGTTTGTTTAAAAAATACCACCAAGTCCAGTACAGTCACCCCCCCGCCATTTCGCGGTTCAGGTACTGCGGTCCCGCTATATCGCGGGATCGCAGTACCTGCGCCTCAAAGCCACGCGGATCGCTCCCTGCCCCCCACCCCTCTGAAAGGCCCCGGAGCCGCCCCACCCCCACGCCTCTGAAAGGCCTCGGAGCCGCGCGGGGTACACCAAGCGGCCCCCCAGGCCCCACCCAACCCGCTTCCACATATCATGGATTTTGAAGCATCACGGGTCGGGTGGGTCCCTAACTCCCCGCGATAGGTGGGGGGGTTACTGTACAAGGTACCATCCTTGTTTATCCATATCAGTATAGTTTATTGTACACTATGTGGCAGCAGAGAAAATGAGAGGAGAGAGAGAGAGAGTGAAGTGAGTAAAGATTATTTTAAAGCAATGTGTATGCTCCCATTCACCTTGTTTAAAATAGGAAACACCTCTTTCAGAAGTCTTTCTAAAGCTCATCTAAAAGTACAGTGCTAACTCAGTTTACACATCCCTCCGTTTACCAAATTTTTGGTTTACGAAAGGAAAATCCATAGGAAATACAATGCCTTGGTTTACAAAAACAAATTGTATGGAAAACCCCAGTTTATGTTTTTTTCTGCAAGGCATTGTGAAAACAGTACACCCAGGATGCATGGCACCCCCATAGTTTGTGGGTACCACGTGGCTTTGAGTGTGGAGGTGTGGGAGGTGTTCAAGCAGTTTTTACATTGAATTTTGGAGCCATTTTGGCTTTTTTTGCAATGGTTTTTGGACATTTTTTTTGAACTTTTGAGTGCATTTTTCAAGCGGTGGAAAGGTAGGGAGCTGAGCTTTGTTGTTTGCACGGCTTTTACTGTGTGTCCTGCATTGTGTGTGTGTGGGGGGGGTTCTGCTGTGCATGCCTCTTACTGTGTGTTCTGCATTGTGGGGTGGTTTCCATGCCAGCTTATGTGGACAGATTTGGGGCTGTTAGACTCGGAGCATTGAGAGCCTGGGTGTGGGTGTAAAGCATTTTTTTAAATTTTCTGCTAACTTAGTGACTGTGGCATCATGGCACCTGTCCCTGTACTGTATTTATGCCTTTGAAGTGTACTTTATAAAGAGTTTTGAACAAATAAAAGATTTTTTCTGATTTTTTTCTGACCTCTGGAAAAGATTACCAGTACCGTATATACTCGAGTATAAGTCGACCCGAGTATAAGCCGGGGTCCCTAATTTAAACCCCCCAAACTGGGAAAATTTATTGACTCAAGTATAAGCATAGGGTGGGAAATGCAGCAGGGCCTGGCAACTCCTCCTTTGTGAGCTGGGTGTGTGTGTGATGTTTAAAATGACTTTTAGCCACCGAGGCAAGTGCTTGAGTTGGTGGCTAAAAGTCATTTTAAACATTGTTTTAAAATGACCTTTTTTAAAGTCATTTTAAACATGGGGGGGGTCAGGAGAAGTGGCGCACAATGTTTAAAATGACTTTTAGCCACTGACCCAAACTTGCCTCAGTGGCTAAAAGTATTGACCCGAATATAAGCCGAGGACCCCTTTTTTCAGCCCAAAATTAGGGCTGAAAAACTAGGCTTATACTCAAGTATATACAGTAATTGGTTTTCAATGCATTCCTATGGAAAACCACACTTCGGCTTGACAAACTTTACGTAATGTGAAATGTCCTGGAGAGTGAATTAATTTCATAAAGCAGGGTACCACTGTATTTAAACAAACAATAAATACATCATTTCATGTAGAAAAGCTGACTGAACAACTAAACTGAATGTTGCAGGTTAATGCAATGGGATCCTCCAACAAATCTAAGAACAAAAGGCTGTCACTGTAGCGAAAGAAGCTGTCTGGCACACATTTCTTTGTTCCCTAGTGTCGTCACACTCCTTCCCATTCCTCCAGTATTTGCTGTCTGGGGCACATGCTTCCCTCAATCTAATGGTAGGGCTGGCTCTCCCCATACTCTCAGCATTTTATAAGCCAGAATTCCAAATAGTCATGGCTTATTATTGCATGAAAATGTGACTACAGTGTGTTTTAGTACTTAAGGGTATATTCAAAGTCTCCACCTGTCAATTGCTAATAAACCTGTCCTCCCACTACAAGATACAAGCCAGTATCTGATCACTACTCTACTTGCTGACCATTTTCACAGAACCTATCTAGCAAATAAATTTGTACTTTAATACTTGGTTGCTGCGAGCAGGCAGCAAAGGCAATGTCAAGTCTTAATAAATAGTTCATGGCTGTCAGGACTGGCATCATAAAATGGAAAAAAGGGTTTTATGCCTTTCACCTAATAGGGCCTGTTATTTCTCCACAGGGGTATCTGTTTTCAGCAGAGCTCTGGATTTGTAAGTTTTTGAGGGCCAACCAAACCAAAGTCAAAATATGTTTTTGTTCACAAACTGGAATGTTCTTATTTCCTTTACATCCTTGTCATCACGGTGCCAAAACAAACAGATGGCAGATTAAACAATCACTCAATAATCCCTATTAATTACCAACATCACTGAGCTCAGGCAAGAGCAAACAAGGGAAATACAGCTATTATAACATCAGCACCAACAAACAACAACAGGCAACAAAAGCAAGTGACTACTACGTGCTTCAAGCTGTGATTTGGTATGAAGTCATTTGCAAAGCAGAACATTCATTTTCCACATGGTGGAAAGTACATTTCAACTCCATGGAAAAGAAAAAAAAAAGAAGAAGATAATATATAGGTTTTCCTACCACTGCCTTAGCAGCTGCTTTATTTAGATGTAAAGACTTACTGTATTTCAAATTCACTCGGTTCCGTAATTTATAGCAATGATGGGCTACTGTTGGCCCTGAAACCATGCTAGAACAGAGCACAGCTTGAAAAAGATTTTGGGGGGGGGGGGAGGTGGGTGCTACCATTTCCAGAATCCCCCAACCAACATTTTAGGGAGTTCTGTTCCAAAGAAACATACAAAAATACCCACCCGCTTCTCCAACTTCTGGAAAAGATGAAGCTGCCTTCTGCTAGGTCTGACTGTTTCGTCTTTTTGGTCCAGTAGCATTCTACACAGACCTGCAGTAACCTTTCAAAGTCTCAGGTAAAACTCTTTCCCACCACTTGTGAATTAATTAATCCTTTTAAGTGGAAATACCCATTAATTAATCTGAGGCCTTCCACATCCAAGACACAAGTTCTTCCACTGATCTACAGCCCTAAGTAATTTTATCAAATTTAGATTTTTTTGGGGGGGTGGATTTCAAATAGACAACAGTTCAAGATACATTTCAAGGTTCTGCCTTTCTTTGGAATTTTGTTTGGAATGCAATGTGACTATACGTTACCACTTAATACTTATATATTATTGAGTGTACAAAAACACTAGGATATTCCCACAAGGTTTGCCATGACACTGTAAAGTTGCAAGTAGGAAACATCCAAAACAATAAGTTAACAAATTAAGTTGGAGACAGAACCTCCATTAGAAAGATATATTTCAGTTACAAGCTTTTAACTATACAAATTATAGACAAGAACCTAAATCATATTTCAACCAAAAAGATAATGTTTCTTTTAAAAGTCTTGGGGGGGAACAATACAGCTTTAAGCAATTTTGATCTTGAAGCAGATTACTGGACACACATGCAGGGCTGGCGCTAGGTTTTTTTGCGCCCTAGTCGAGGGGCAGGGGGGCAGATGGCGGGGGCGGACGGACGGCGGACGGGCGCAGGGAGCGGCGGGCGGGCGGCGACGAGCGGCTGGCGGGGGACGGCGGGGGCGGGGGCGGTGGGGGGGCGGCAGGCTGGCCAGCGCCCTCTTTCCATTTTGGCACCCTAGGCAACTGCCTAGTTCACCTTAATGGACGCGCCGGCCCTGCACACATGAAAAATATTCTAAGTGATTGCTCAGCCATGCCAAGCCAGTTTGGATCTATGGAGGAAAACCCATGATTTCTGTGCTTCGGCTACATGATGCCTAACATTCCTTTGTAGTTGTGTTGTTCCTAACTGGTGTGTGTGACATAGTGTGGCACATTTGTCTTTCGCTTCCCTAAATTTGAATTTCTCTTAGTTGTTCACATTTCCCTTCAGTTGTAAACAACTTATTTTTGCTGATGCAGTAAGTTACCAATGCTGTAAATGGTCAAACTAGTTTTAATATAAATCTCTATTGCTTTTACTACAGTAACAAAGTACTGGCCATATAAAATATGAGACTAACCAGTTGCCACTATGGCAGATCCAGTAAGTTACTTGGGAATCATGTTACTGGTTAGCCAAAATGTCATGGGCTTAAAGAGCTAGTAAACTAAGTTTGTTTTTACTCTATCCAAACTTTAGGACTCTAGGAGGTTTTTGTTTTTTACCAATGCTTACCTCTGCTTAAGTACTGTATTAGGTGTGAAAGAGATTCTTTTGCAAGGCAGTAATATTTTACATTGCTTTCAGATATGGATGGAGATCTGGCTGATTGTTTTGCAATGATTTTTCACAGACTGCTGTTCAAAGCTCATGTTTGAAGTACAGTTTACATGCTCATTTTTATAACTGCATTTTACATGCTCATTTTCACAACTGCATATTCTACAGCCGCCTGAAGTATTTTAACACTATATACATCCATTTGTATACTCCGAGTTTTATGTTCTTGCCAGAACATAAAACTTGTGGGATTCTTGAATCCCACAAGTGTTAACACTACATTTGTGTGATTGTAATGTTAATTGTAGCTAACTGACAAGGTACCAAGGAACATCTTAGTCATTTGCCTGATCATGAGACCTAATTGTGTCTTGGCTTGCTATCAATTAGCCATGACAAGTGAAAAATAAAACCTTACAGGTGAAACTCGAAAAATTAGAATGTCATGCAAATGTTCATATATTTCAGTAAGTCAACTCAAAGGGTGAAACTAATATGTGAGATAGACTTATTACATGCAAAGCGAGATATGTCAAGCCTTACTTTGGTATAATTGTGATGATTCTGGTGTATAGCTTATGAAAACCCCAAATTCACAATCTCAGAAAATTAGAATAGTGTGAAAAGGTTCAATATTCTAAGCTCAAAGTGTCCCAATCTAATCAGCTAACGAATCCATAACACCTGCACAGGGTTCCTGAGCCTTTAAATGGTCTCTCAGGCTGATTCAGTAGGAATCACAACCATGGGAAAGACCGCTGACTGCCTGACAATTGTTCAGAAAACCATCATTGACACCCTCCATAAGGAGAGAAAGCCCCCAAAGGTACAGACTGCAAAAGAAGTTGGAAGTTCCCAAAGTGCTGTTTCAAAGCACATCAATAGAAAGTTATGTGGAAGGGGAAAGGGTGGAAGAAAAGGGTGCACAAGCAGGAGAGATTACCACAGTTTGTGTGGATTTGGGGAGCCATATCATTTGCTGGTGTTGGTCCACTGTGTTTTATTAAGTCCATGGTCAACCCAGCCGTCTACCAGAAGATTTTGGAGCACTTCATGCTTCCTTCCACAGACAAGCTATATGGGGATGCTAACTTCATTTTCCAGCAGGACGTGGCACCTGCCCACACTGCCAACAATACCAAAACTTGGTTCAATGACCATGGGATTAGTGTGCTTGATTGGCCAGCAAACTCACCAGACCTGAACCCTGTAGAAAATCTATGGGGCATTGCCAAGAGAAAGATGAGGGACATGAGACCGAACAATGCAGTGGGGCTGCTATGCCACATTGAGGCAGTAATTGATGCACAAGGGGCCCAAACCAAGTATTGAGTACATATTTATGCTTATATTTTTCAAAGGTCTGATATTGTTCTATTTCCAATCCTTGTGTTATTGATGTCATGTAATATTTTAAATTTCTGAGATTGTGAATTTGGGGTTTTCATAAGCTGTACGCCATAATCATCACAATTATACCAGATTAAGGTTTGATTTATCTCGTTTTGCATGTAATGAGTCTATCTCATATATTAGTTTCACCTTTTGAGTTGACTTAATAAATGAACATTTGCATGACAGTCTAATTTTTCCAAGTTTCACCTGTATGCAAAGAACAGGAGGATTCTGGCCACAACATAAAATGCTTTCATCATACTGGGTATGCCCTTTTTAAAAAAAAATTAATAATTAAAAGCAAATTTTAGAATTAGAACAACCTTAAATCCACAGGTAAAAATTGCCTGGGACCTAAAATACTGAATTAAAAGAGTTGAGTAAGTTAGTCCTGAGGAGAATGTTCTATCGCCAAAGTGCCACTTCTCTGCTTCCTATGATGACTTATCACCAGGTCCACTACTCACAACATAAACATGATGAAAGGTGTACATTTTTTAAAAGTGGTGTTTTATGGCCTGTGAGGGGTGTGGATTTAGCGCGTGTCCTAAAAAGGGCCAATAATGACATATGGAATGGGACCATTTTGTTTAATTTCTATTCCTTCCAACTTAGTGGCAACACACTGCTGTGGGAGACAAGCAGAAGTACTAAGGAAAATTATGCAGTGCAACAAAAAATTAAACTATGAAATAAAATATATAAAATGTATTCATTTGTCACAAAATTGCAGATTATTACAGCCAACCATTCAAAATAAACTAAGTGTGAAAATACATGCAGGAACGCAGACCTGAATAACTCAGGGTGAACATGAATGCAACACAACCTCACTATTTAGAGCTACAACATGTATAAAATCAGAATAGCGATGAAGAAATCCCGAACCAGTCTCAAATGCAGGCTGCAAATTTCTGGGTATAGGGCTGCCTCTGATAACGAATTTTCCCTATGGGCTGCCTTGGATAACGAATCGCAATTCCTAGGTATAGGTCTGCCTTGGAGAACGAATTTTCTCTATTGGCTGCCTCGGATAACGAATTTTCCCTATGGACTGCCTCAGATAATGAATTTCCAGCATGCATCAGTAAAAAAGTTATCCCAGGTGAAATTGCATCTGTACCTTTAAAGTGCACTTTTTAAAGAGTTTTGAGCAAAAAACCTAGGCTCCAGAACGGATTAAACAGTTTCCCATTCATTCCTATGGGAAACTGCGTTTCGGATAACGACGTGTTTCGGATAACGACTAACCTTGGAGAACGAATTACCGTTGTTATCCGAGGCACCACTGTACATCAATTTTGCCTTGTCAGTTAAGAATGTATTGAAAGGTTTCACACTGTTTGCCACTAGCAATAGAAATATGGCCATTAAAACATATAGACTGGGGCTCAAAGTTTTGAAAACCTGCCCACATAATATTTTTAATATACTGATTCAATATGGAACATACCATTTTTAGTCAGTCGTGAATACCATTTTCATGTATAACATCTTTGAAATAACAGCCTTTTTAAACTATTGGATGCCTGATAAATGTTTCAGCCAAATGATGTCTAAATGAGCAAGAAATATATGGGTTCAACCATTTTTTAACTTTATAATTCATCAAAACAAATCTGTACAAAGTTGGATAGCAGCATGTTTATGTTCCACCCACACCGATGGCTACCAGACAATAATGCAATTTTCTTGGCTTGCTGTACTTAGCAAAAGAGAATGTTTGAAGACGCTAATTACACAAAATATGGAGAGAAGATGCTCCTCTAAATACACTGAACGCTTGATTCTCCCTTGAACTGGAGTATTTTTAAGGACATACAGCTGGTAGATATGAAGGTTCTTAAACTGAACATTTTGGGTTTTGTAGATCTCTACAAAACAGTTGTCTTTAAGGAACATTTATGTTTCTTAGATGCTGGACACAGAGAAGAACCAATAACATCAAAAACTTGGCCTCTACTGTGGAGATGCACCTGCTTTCAGGTTGAAAATGCAGCCAACACTCAGCGAGATCGTATTAGAAACAATTTAAGGCCTGAGTGGACTGCCTGTCACATTAAAACTGGTCCAGAGGGAACTGCTGCAAATGGACAGCTTACAAACTAATTACTAACCAGGCAAAGAGCTCCTTCAAGTCAGCGACAGCCTAATAATGTAATGTTACCCTTGCTGTAAAAGAGTGTTAAAAAATACACACACACAGAGACACACACACACACAGAGAGAGAGAGAGAGAGAGAGAGAGAGAGAGAGAGAGAGAGAGAGAGAGAGAATCAGTCAAGCCTACCTTCTCAGCCATGAGGGCTAGAAGCTTTTGATTTTAAAAAGGGTAAAAAGCAGGGTGTTGATTTGTGCTATGAAAGCGGCATACCCCTTTGAGTACCCAAATGCTATTGCTGAAGAATAAACATACCTGTGATATATAACCCGGAGGCACATGTATGGGAGGAATCGATCCATTGGGTGACATCATGGGAACCTCTGCAGGTCCTGTCAGGGAAAAGAGAAGAAAATTAAATAATTAAAGAGTTCTTGGTTCAAGCGCGACTGTCTGTCCTAACTAGAAGAGGTTGGATGAATTAATAGGAGATACACAGCAGGTGTCGGTACAGTACATGAAGGTCGTTTTGAGTCTCAGGAAGACACTCACTGGGACTAACAAACAGATGTAGGCTGATGGATTGCAAGAAAGTCTTTATAATGGCAACTAAATCAGCTATACTATTTCTCTATTTTGGGAAAGGAAAACGAAGTCCTATGTATTTTTTTAAAAACACCCTTCTGCGTATACCTAATGCACAGTGATTTAACTGCCATACTTCTCACTACCCAGGGGTTCAATCCATGGTAGTCAGCTCAAAGTCAACTCAGCCTTCCATCCTTCTGAGGTTGGTGCACTGAGTACCCAACTCGCCAGGGGCTGGGGGGGGGGCGGCGGCAATGTTTAGCCTGCATAATTAATTATAAACTGCTCCAAGAGCACACTAAGCATTATGGGGTGGTATATAAGCAGCAGCAGCATGATTTGCTTTCTTAATTCATAACTTGGAACCCTGGTCATTATGGTACAGCAGCCCTTGAGGTATCTAGTAGTGCACACAGATTGACGTTCACAAAGGACTGCAGATGTAATTCCAGTCATAAAAAAACAACTACAACCAAACGCAACATATACACACGAAAGCCTGCTAATTTCAGTGTGATATAATAGTCAACCTAAAATCACCGTCTTTGGGGAAAACTCAGGTGGTACCTGTCCAGTTTCAGCAGCACATTATTCCTGCTGCACTTCTGAAAAGGGCCAAGTGTGAATTTGCATTGGTAGTCGCTGAGGAAAAAGCTATTTTATAGTTAAGAAGCAAAGTGAATTGCCATTTGAAGAGCATGTAATGGTCACTGGCCTAGATAAATTTTTCCTTTGTGAGAGACGAGTCAAGTTTCCAATCACACTCAATTTTACATACATAAAAAACTATCTCAGGAACATATGAAGGCCACGAAATTCATTACCTCAGCAGTTCAGATTAACCGAGGAATGTGGTTATATAAGCAACAGATTTAAAGTTTCCACTCAAAACTCCAACCTTGGATGTGAACATTCCTTTCTGAAGTATCAAATGTAAATATAGTAATGCATGTGTCATACGCGTTAGTGTCCTGAGCTATATAAATCTAGGTAAAATGGAAAATAGGAAGCTATACAGGGAACTCTTTAAGAACACCATCAGCCTCACTTCTGTAGTGGTCCTAACCAAAATGTTGTAAGTCATCCAAAATTCCAAGTCCAGAAGTCAGACTAAAGGCTAATTATTTTTTTATGTACAGACAAGTTTCAGCTTGGTTTTTCATTTTTTTTCATTCATATATCAACTTCCAGAGCATCTAATATAGTGTTTAATTCTACCTACATTATTACTATTACTATAAAAATAAATTACACAGGAGTCACTAGATTTATCCATTAATAGCCTTAATGAAAGTAATTAAAATTGTTAAAATGATGTATAATTTTAAATACATCTACAAAATATATTCAGGTAGAAAAATTTATTTTCTGAAAACATATATTTTGCCTCAGGCTGGAATATCTTATAAATGGGGCACATTGCTACTTTTGTGCCCCAGTTGATCAGCGAGGCTACAAAATAAAACAGGCTGAACTGTGCTTTCATCATTGTAAGGCAAATTACACTGGTGACAATGAGGCCTGTAATAAGACTTCCTGGGGTAGGAACTGGAAAGCCACCCCAGTATCCCTGCCAAGAAAATTCCATGGACAAAAGGCTAAAAGATATGACTCTGGAAGATGAGCCCCTCAGGTTGGAAGGCGTCCAACATGCTACTGAGGAAGAGCGGAGGACAAGTACAAGTAGCTCCAGAGCTAATGAAGTGGCTGGGCCAAAGCCGAAAGGACGCTCAGCTGCAGACGTGCCTGGAAGAGAAAGGAAAGTCCAATGCTGCAAAGAAATATATTGCATAGGAACCTGGAATGTCAGATCTATGAACCAGGGTAAGCTGGATGTGGTCAAATGTGAGATGGAAAGAATAAACATTGACATCTTGGGCATCAGCGAACTTAAATGGAGAGGAATGGGTGAATTCAGTTCAGATGACTATCACATCTACTACTGTGGGCAAGAATCCCATAGAAGAAATGGAGTAGCCATCATAGTCAACAATAGAGTAGGAAAAACAGTGCTGGGATACAACCTAAAATGATAGAATGATTTTGGTACGATTCCAAGGCAGCCCTTTCAACATCACAGTAATCCAAGTTTATGCACCAACTGCAGATGCTGAAGAGTCTGAGATTGACCAATTTTATGAAGACTTACAACTCCTTCTAGAATTTACACCAAAGAAAGATGTTCTTCTCATCATGGGGGATTGGAATGCTAAAGTAGGGAGTCAAGTGATAAAAGGAATAACTGGCAAGTTTGGCCTTGGAGTTCTAAATGAAGCATGGCAAAGGCTAATTGAGTTTTGTCAAGAGACCAAGCTGGTCATTGCAAACACTCTTTTCCAACAACACAAAAGGTGACTCTACACATGGACATCACCAGATGGACAATACCGGAATCAGATTGATTATGTTCTCTGCAGCCAAAGATGGAGGAGCTCTATACAGTCAGCAAAAACAAGACCTGGTGCTGACTGTGGCTCAGATCATCAGCTTCTTATTTCAAAATTCAAACTTAAACTGAAGAAGGTAGGGAAGACCACTGGGCCAGTCAGGTATAATCTAAGTCCAGTCCCTTATGAATACACAGTGGAAGTGAATAATAGATTTAAAGAACTATATTTGGTGGACAGAACATCTGAAGAACTATGGATGGAGGCTTGTAACATTATACAGGAGGTTGCAATGAAAACTATTCCAAAGAAAAGAAAATGCAAGAAAGCAAAGTGGTTGTCCAACGAGGCCCTACAAACAGCAGAGGAGAGAAGGGACGCAAAATGCAAGGGAGAAAGGGAAAAATACAGAAAATTGAATGCAGACTTCCAAAGAATAGCAAAGAGAGACAGGGCGGCCTTCTTGAACGAACAGTGCAAAGAAATAGAGGAAAACAACAGAAAAGGAAAAACCAGAGATCTATTCAAGAAAATTGGAGATATTAAAGGGGCATTTTGTGCAAAGATGGGATATGATAAAGGACAAAAATGGTAGGGACCTAACTGAAACAGATCAAGAAGAGATGGCAAGAATATACAGAGGAATTATATCAGAAAGATCTGGATGTCCCTGATAACCAAGATAGCGTAATTGCTGACCTGGAGCCAGACATCCTGGAAAGTGAAGTCAAGTGGGCCTTAGAAAGCATTGCAAACAACAAGGCCAGTAGAGGTGACGGCATTCAAATTGACGGCATTCCAATTGCTGTAAAGGTGCTGCACGCGATATGCCAGCAAATTTGGAAAACCCAGCAGTGGCCAGAGGACTGGAAAAGATTGGTCTACATCCCAATCCCAAAGAAAGGCAACGCAAAAGAATGCTCCAACTATTGCACAATTGCACTCATTTCACACGCTAGCAAGGTTATGCTCAAAATTCTACAAGGCAGACTTCAGCAGTATGTGGAAAGAGAACTTCCAGAAGTGCAACCTGGATTTGGAAGGGACAGAGGAACTAGAGATCAAATCGCCAACATGCGCTGGATTATGGAGAAAGCCAGAGAGTTCCAGAAAAACATCTACTTCTGCTTCATTGACTATGCCAAAGCCTTTGACTGTGTGCACCACAACAAACTATGGCAAGTCCTTAAAGGAATGGGAGTGCCTGACCACCTTATCTGTCTCCTAATAAATATATATGTGGGACAAGTAGCAACCATCAGAACTTGATATGGAACAACTGACTGGTTTAAAATTGGGAAAGGAGAACAACAAGGCTGTATACTGTCACCTTGCCTATTTAACTTATATGCAGAGTACATCTTGCGAAAGACAGGTCTGGATGAATCACAAGCCGGAATTAAGATTGTCGGAAGAAATATCAACAACCTCAGATACGCAGATGATACTACTCTGACAGCAGAAAGTGAGGAGGAATTAAAGAACCTCTTAATGAGGGTGAAAGAGGAGAGTGAAAAAAATGGGCTGAAGCTCAACATGAAAAAAACTTAGATCATGGCCACTGGTCCCATCACCTCCTGGCAAATAGAAGGGGAAGAAATGGAGGCAATGACAGAGTTTATTTTCTTGGGCTACTTGATCACTGCAGATGGCGACTGCAGCAACGAAATAAAGAGACGCCTGCTTCTTGGGAGGAAAGCAATGGCAAACCTAGATAGCATCCTAAAGAGCAGAGACATCACTTTGCCAACTAAGGTCAGGATAGTCAAAGCTATGGTTTTTCCAGTAGTGATGTATGGAAGTGAGAGCTGGACTATAAAGAAGGCTGACTGCCGCAGAATCGATGCTTTTGAGCTGTGGTGCTGGAGGAGAGTCTTGAGAGTCCCCTGGACTGCAAGGAGATCAAACCTATCCATCCTGAAAGAAATCAACTCCGAATGTTCACTGGAAGGACAGATTTTGAAGCTGAGGCTCCAGTACTTTGGCCACCTCATGAGGAGAGAGGACTCCTTGGAAAAGTCCCTGATGTTGGGAAAGATCGAAGGCAAAAGGAAAAGAGGACGACAGAGAATGAGATGGTTGGACGGTGTCATCGATGCAACCAATATGGGTTTGACCAAACTCCGGGAGGCAGTGGAAGATAGGAAGGCCTGGCGAGCTCTGGTCCATGGGGTCACGAAGAGCTGGACATGACTGAACGGCTGAACAACAACAACAAAACACTTAGGTCACAACATTCTGAAATTAATTCAGACTTCTATATTTGACTTTGTTCTAGCTTGCCGAGGCTTGTCCACATAGCGCTAAAGCCTAATGGAGTGTCTACATGCTAACAGGTCTATATCGTTCTGTTAGTTTTGATGCAACTTTCCATTTCATCTTGCTGAATCATATACCATTAGAAATCATGCACCCGATCAAACAGCAAATCTCAGAACTCCATAGCATGAAGCCATGACAGTTTAAGTGGTATACCAAAGTGATATATCTTATCCACTGTCTGAAAATGTTTAGAATATTAAAATAAATTTAAACACACACACACATGCATGCACGCACATATGCACACACATATGCAACTATTTTTACATGTATCAACAATACATAGCACAGTCTCTAGAGGCCAGTACCGGGCCTTGGAACAAACCCCTAGCTAGTGGATATGGTGGTGGTGGGTTCCGACTGTAACTATGTAATGTAAATACACACTTCAACTTTTCACATTTCAACACAACTTTTGATATTGTTTGACTGGGCTGAGATTGTAGTACTTAACTCATGATGAGGGAATGTGTGGCTCTGCAGATGTTCTTCAACAGCAACTCCAGTCAGCCATAACTAGTATAGCCAATGGTCAAAAATGAAGAGCAAATTAGTAAGATCTGTACAGGCACATATGCCATCTCCCTGATGTGAAGGATCCAACTCTTCAGGAGACATCCTTTGTAAAATGAGTATTAATTGATACTGAATGCGTTATGTGCCATCAATTTGCACCTGACTTATGGTGATGCTAGCAGGGTCGGTCTTCAAGGGATATGAGATATTTAAAGTAATTTTACCATGGCCTCCCCCAAAATGAGTTTCTACATCCAGGTAGGGAATTGAACCCAGACCTCTGAACTATTAGTTATTTAATACTAGTGACTGTTTTCCCCCCAAGTTACAATCCATCCCATTCACCACCCCTTGAGGATAGGCTGGTCAATGTAGGCACCACTGCTGTCAAAATCCCCCCCCCCCGATTAACATACAAAAACAATGAATGTTTTTATAATATTTCTTTACAGTTGCTAATTGCTTTGACACTTAAATTGCACTTATTTTGAATGTCTTCTAGAAACTTCTGCCAATTGGTTACATAAAGCAACAGTCACTTTTCAGGATGAAACTGAACTCCCTCAGAACAGACTGCACTGTCTGTAAATGTCTGAAATGCAATTTTTTTTAAAATAAAGGGGACTGGATTTTATCATCAAATGTGCACTGCACAAGTAGACTCTTAACCTCAGGTCTGACCCTCAGCCTGTTAAAATCATTTGGGTATACCATTTTACAGAAGGCTGGACAGGTGAATGATTTACTGCTATATGATGTTTTCTTCACAGCCTCAAGTCCAGGGCTCGGCAAATGACTTTAGCATACATTTCGTTTCTCATCTTTCATATCAAAACAACCTGAAGTGGTAACCATGTATAAGAAACCACCTCTTGCCTGGGATAACTCACTGGAGCTATTAAAGGACCGTTCTTGGCAACCAAGACTGAATAAATATGGATTAAACCTATGGAAAGGATCAGGTCTATTCTTTTGCTTAAAGAAGCTATATGATTGGTTTTATTACTGTGGGTTTTTAGGATACACACACACACAGAGAGAGAGAGAGAGAGAGAGAGAGAGAGAGAGAGAGAGAGAGAGAGAGAGAGTGGAACCCTGACTTATGAGATTAATCCATTCTGAGCGCAAGCTCGTAAGTCAGTTAGCTCGTAAGTCAGTTAGCTCGTAAGATGATCAGCGGTTTCCCATAGGAATGCATTGAAAACCAATTAATCCACTCCGGAGGGATGCCTCCCTTTCAGCCCATGCATGAATCCCTGGGACAGGCCTGGGTGAGTTGGGAGGCGCGCCTCCCTTTCTACCCAGAAGAGCCGTGCGTGCATGCACAGATAGTGTTAAAAGCAGCCGAGCTGGGCAAGATTCCTAGATAGGAAAGAAATAGGGGAGAGGCATAATTGGTCCTCCTGCTCTTGTTCCTCTTTCCCCTGCCCTCCCCACCCCATCCACCCCATCGTAAATCGGAGGAATCGTAAGGCAGCATTTATGGATTTCCGCTCGGTTGTCGGATTACTTGTAAGTAGAGCCACTCAGTTGTATATACACACACGCACACACCGGTTTTTCAAAAGCTTGGCCAAACAGGTGTCCAAATGAAGACTAAAATGAAAATTTAAAATCAATTTTCTAATTGGACATAGTTCCATATATGGAGAAAGACTGGTGTGAAACCTATGTGGAGTTCACCCTTGTTCGTGTCCGCTTAGTCTCGTTGGCTTGTTTGTTTGCTCCGTTTATAACCTACTTCTTCGGCAATGGGCTTAATTATGGCTGTCAGCAGGGACAGCTGACCTCTTGGTGCAGAGGCCACTGACAGTCAGGGTCCCATCAGCCAGAAGCTTGCTTTCTAGTTGACAACAGGAAGCAAAGGCCCAATGCAGCCTCAGAGGCAGGTCCTTTTCTAGGTGAACAAAATAAAGGTTTCTGGAGGCATGTTTGTGGGCCTGAACTTCCAGAATTCTACCTGAAGAATTTTGAGGGCTGGAGTCCAAAACATCAAAGGAGAAAACTCTAGCACTTATGTCCGTGAAGATTCTCAGTCACCCAGGTGAAATTATCTAGAAGTTGAGCCATGGCAACTGGACTTCTTTTCTTATGCGATCAAAACGTTTACTGGTAACTACTCATCCAAGAGGCTTCGCAACTAACTGAAGGCGCTTCACCAGACTGGCTAAGCTGCTTGGATGAGAAGCAAAACATTTTGATCTCACAAGAAAAGAAGTCCAGTTGCCATGATTCAACTTCCAGATACTCTAGCACTTATTTCAGGAAGAGATGAAAGCACCAACCACCTCTGCTTCTAAAGTAACAGCAACTACTACATCTTCTGAGATGCTAAAAGACCACTTCTTCTGCAGGATAGTTAAGCATTTAGATATTTTAAGTACGTATGAGAATGATAAAGCACTTCACACATTAAGAAGTACAAGAGAAACAAGCAAAAAATCAATTAGGCAGAGGAATTACACAGCCTGGCTGAGTGAATGTACAGATCAGACCCAGGAAACCAATCAGATACTCAAACTTCCTAGAAACAAACCAAATGTCGCTGCAAAGAATGCGGTCACATTCTGTGTATTTGTTATTTCTTTTCTCTTTACGAATGAAGCAATGTTTTGGGGAATTCTTTCTGATAAATGAACCACTCCATTTTGATCCCAGCTACTCCTTTTTAGAACAATTACTTCAACAAAGAATCAGTATTTTTGGCAGGACATAGATTATTCTCTTATTAAAACCTTTTCATTTACTTTTTATAACACCACATATGATATCCTGAATGTTTCTTGATCTGCTTTTCACACTCTGAGGGATCTGAGTTACTTTGCACATGAATATTCTAACATGTTGCTAGATTCTTTTCTTCATGTAGACTTCTAAAACAATTCATTTTAAGGGCTTTTTCTGATACCTTCTGGTGTTTATATTTCATTTTACACCATAAGATCACAAGCAGCATTTTGCTCCTTTTAATTCCTCAGCGAAAAGAATAATTAATATACCCTCTAGCCCGTCGGAGGCCCATTCGGAACAGCATCAGACCTCAGGTAACTATAGGAGCCCCCAGAAAAGCCCCCTAGTCCCCACCCGACCCAGCATCCACATATTGCAGATTTTCCATTATTGTGGGTCAGATCGGGTCCCTAACTCCCGTGATACGCAGGGGATTACTGTAGCAGTAAAGATGGAGAGCCTGATATAGTGGCCTATTTGTGGAACTCTGTTCTAAATTATATCCCATCCCTGTGGGATTTCAGCTGGGCCTGAAAAACAATCGGTCTGTCTTCTCATGGCCCACTGAGGAGCTGAACCTAGAGCTTCCAAATCCTACTCCAGTATTCCAAACACTATACCACCCTGGATCTCCATATTGGCCTATGACTTAGGATCATAACGGTCTTGCTGAATTTAGGTAATACTTGTCTTAAATCATCAGTTTTTTAAAAATGTTCCCATTGTTTTTGTTGTTCTTATCATTTTAAATCACATTTTATGGTTTTGAGTTTTACTACCTTGGGGGGAAGGGATCTGCTTATAAGCTACATTATCTGGGACCATGCTGGGCTTCTAACGTTTTGTTTTTTTCAATCCTACCATGAGCTGTCTTGTGTCCTAATATTGGGCAAAAGGTGAGATAGTAAACAAACAAACACACAAACAAATAAAGCATATTAAGCAACCATGTAGAAAACAAAATGAGTACTTTTGGGTTATGCAGCATCTGTGAAGGATCCAGGGAGATTCACAAGAAACTATTAGCACGGTATACTACAACACTACCCACCCATGCCTGTGAAGATTCTCAGTCATCCAGGTGAGTTTATCTGGAAGTTAAAGTCCAGTAGCCATGACGCAAGTTCCAGACTACCCACCCATGTTTTAAAAACTTCAGGACTTCTGATGAATTTTTGGTCCTATCGGCTGGAGGAATTCTGAAAAGTACTGGACCCAGAAATAATTATCTGAAGCTCTTGTCCCTGGGCATAAGGATGAAAAGCCTTTCCCCATGACACTGCATAACACCAAATGTCCCCTGCAAAGCACAAATGAACAGGGTTTTGACTGTATCCGACAGGACAATTCCTAGACAGTTTGCTCAGGAATGATCACTTAACTCCCTCAAAAGAGACCAGTGCAACTAACAGAAGAATTGCTACTAGTGTGCAGTTCAACAAAATAAGACTAGATGGTGGGGGGGGGGGTCTTATGATGTTCTCTCTCCTTCACATCACTGGGTTCAGCAGGAGATTGGCCATTGAACAGCATAAGTCTGTCTGGCTTGCTTTGTGTGGTCCATCAAAACAGTGGAAAAATGATGAAATGGGAATTTTGGGACACTGGAAGAAAGTTAGTCAAGCGTTCGCTTCATAAAGAAAGTTATTCTGGAACAATCATTCCATCATGTAAAAAGGAGGGTTGGGGGTTGGATTGCAGCCAAAGCCGAACCAGTCTCAAATGCAGGCTGCAAATTATAAGACGTTTGTCTTGGTTTAGATGGGGGGGGGGGGAGAAACATGCATGACTAACTGATCTATTTTGTCAGCTCCTCTGATATTTATCTATCTCTCCACATGTCAAACATGCATTATTTTTTGCTTAATGTCTTGTGACATATAAAGGCCGTCATTTTCTACACGGATTATAAAATCCTACCAACATGTAACTTACTAGCATTGCTTCAGTGCTGCCAATTAAGCAACAATTGATCCCTGCCCTTATGAACTTATTATTCAAAAGAACACATATTGCTACCCTATTTTGAGTGACAACAGCCATAAACAATGAAGTGGTCCTATCAATTAGTTCAGCATGCTAAAAATACGGATGACATGCACAAGCAAGCTACTGATGTAATTTCCCTATTTTGCAGTTGTTTCTTCAGCTACTATCAGCACTGAAAAGGACATCAGTTCACGTCTGTCTGAAAACACACACAAATTCCCTAGTGGGTACAAATGTAATCTAGCAGTGCTGTCAATTTTATGATGAACAGTGAAGTCTTTCTGGTTATGACAGTGATGGCAAACCTTCCTTTATACAAGGTACCACTGTAGTGTGTTTCTGTATCCACAATTTTAAATCACCTAATATTAGTGCAGAATATACAGTATGCTTGCACATCCAGCAGGGCAAATGGCAGCCTGCATATTGCCACATGACTAGCAGAATATATGCACCAGTCAAGATGGTCTACAGGATAACATCTTCTGCTTACTATCATTCACAAAGTGACACCAAGTAATGGAAAATCCCAGAAGCTAACTCGTATTGTCATCTGTCAACCATTTCTCATTCAAACACAAAGCAGGGCTGTTTTTTTTTGACAAGGGTAAAGTCAAGTTTCAAAGTTACAGTTATAGTATTTGCTTGGGCTGTCCCCATTTTTTAAATTGCCTTGAAAAATGGTGATTTTCTCTTCCTGCACAATAACATCACCGCACTCTCATGCAGTCATAATGATAAGATTGAAAGGGCACGGCAATGAGTGGAGAAATGTGAGAATTCCACTGAAACAGTGTGTTATCTACAAGCCCACATTGGCAGATAAGGCCAATCTATACATTTTAGAGTAAAAAAACAAACAAGCACTTAAATGGACCATAAAACAGTGAAAGCACTTTTGTAAGGTATTAAAAAGAGCCTGTATTCAAACACAGCACTTGTCCTCTCTGGTTAAAAAAAAACCTCAGCCAGTAGAGATCTATTTTGGTTACTAGTTATTAGAGATGGGCACGGAACAAACCGACAAACGAAAATTGTGATGAAAATGCAACGAAACAAACAGAACCACGAAAATTCTGGTCGTTACGTTTCGTTTCCGTTAATGGCGACGCGCAATGAAATGAGCTGTTTTAAATGTTAAAAAACACAGTGGACATCCGTAAAAACGCAGCGATAATTATTTATATTGTCTGATAATACCTACCAGGGGGGGTTGGGGTCCATAAAAGGTGCATTTATGTCTTTTCTCAGATCACTGTATTTTTTCCCTTTAAGGGGAGTTAGGGGACATCGACCCAAAATGGCTCCCAGATGCCTAATATTGATTGATTTCTTGGGTACTAGAACACCCTGGACATCTATAAAAACGCAGCGATAATGCGATAATTATTTGAAATTATTACCTACCAGGGGGTTGGGGTCCTTAAAACGTTTGTTTTTGTCTTCTCCCATCGCGATGTATTTTTCTTTTCCCTTTAAAATGAATGTCTCCACCAGCCACAAAATGGAGGCAAGCCATGTGATGGGATCATGTTCAACCAATAGCATGCCCAGGTTGCAGACTGGGCAGGTTTGGCAGCCACAGAAGGCATAAAAAGCTCTCGCAGCCCCCGTCCTCCTTACAGTCTCCGGTGGGATTTAGGGTGGGATTGCTGTCTCTGCGACTCTAGCTTCAGTCCTGCAGCCTCCCTGTGTGTGCATGTGCGTACCTCTCGGTGAGTACCCTCTGTTGCCCCACAGTGCAGTTACTCTGTGGCTGCCTTGCACCCTGGGCAACGCCCGCCGCTGCCTTTGCAGCCTCCCTACGTACTGTGTCTCTGCCAGCATCCATTTTTTTTAGTGTTTTCCCTCTGGTCTGGGGCGTTGGGGGACACCCGCGCACGGAAATGCTTTAAAAATCGCGCAAAAAGCGGGTAGAAACGACAAACGAAAAAACGAAAATGAAATTTTTCCAAAAATTCCCGACAAACGGAAACGAACCGAAACAGACCTCTCAACGACCAATGAAAAACCGAAACACCATTTTTTGATTCGTGCCCATCTCTACTAGTTATTACTTAATTGTTACATTCATATCCCACAGCTGTCCTAGCTCAAAGCAACACATATTGATCTCCTGAGCCCTACTTTATTATTATAAGATCCCTGTACATTAGGGTCACATTTAAGAGAGCTTGAGTGTCCCGCAGTGTTTCACTGATGAATCAGGAAGATGAAAACTTTGAAGCTCCAGTCAAATAGTGTAACTAACCAACCAACCAACCACACTGGTTCTTATACCAAGACACTGAACAGTGGTTGCTGGTCAAAGTAAATAGTTGCTTAGGCTAAAAATGTGATGCTATATCATAAGACTTCATAAGTCACCACCATTCTCTAAAGACTTATAGAAGACCAACTTGCGTTGTTAAGCTTGGTGGTCCCAGAAACAGAGAATCAAATCAACTCTTACTGATGTATTCCCGCCCTGAGATCTCTGTCATACTACAGCAGTGGTTCTCAACCTGTGGGTCCCCAGATGTTCCTGGACTGCAACTCCCAGAAGCCTCCACCACTCGCTGTGCTGGAAGGGGTTTCTGTGAGTTGCAGTCCAGGAACATCTGGGGACCCACAGGTTGAGAACCACTGTACTACAGTATATTGTTGGAACCACAGTATGGCTTGATAGCAGTTTGATACGAAATACCCTTCCCTCCTACACAGGCAGCAGCTCACATTTTTGCAGGTCAAATTTTGCATGGCAACTTTTACAGCTCCAAGACACCTCCAGATACTAAAAGAAAGGTCATGGGGGGGGGCTGCAGAAATGCTGCTGCAAAATCACTAGTCGAAAGAATATTTCACGCTATTTATTTAACACATTGAAAATAAGTCTTTGTCCCAGGGCAATTTACCAGCTGGGCTGCACATTGTAAATCACATCTGTCTAGACTCTAAGACAAGAGACAAACATCTGTCTAAAGTCAGCTGATTCAAATAGTGAATACTGGTAAAGAAATCAGGTGTCTCTGTGTTTGGAAGTGTGGTAAAAATAGCTGCAAATTAATCCACTGTCTCACATATCTTATCTATGTCTCAGTAAATGAACTAGCTAAATAGTGGTGAGTGGATGAAATCAGGAACAATACAGACATTTAGAATTAAGATTCGGGAGAGGTTGTAGAAATCTACCACTCACAGAACTCATGTGACCTTCCTCTATCACAGGATCAGAGCACCTTTCAAGTATTCATGGATTACGTAATGTCTGTACTTAATGTTTGTACTCCAACAAATATGCATGGTATGCATGACCCTTTCAAACCTACTGAATAAACTTCTTTTGTATCAGAGCAAGTTGTATGCTTTTACTCTTTCTCCCATATGTCGCTTCACTTCCCATTTCATTTTTTTTCCTCCTACAAAAGCCAAAGGTCAGTTGTTTGTTTATTTGTTGTAGTTTTAAACCACCCACTAACCTAAGCCCTCTCAGCAGAGTATGCTCACTGCTCGCTGGGTAGTGCACAATAATCAAGCTAAGGAAGAGCTCAGGGAGCAAAATAAAAACCCAGGATACAACCAGAAAGCACAGAGCAATTCCTCCTAAAATGTCTGTTCTCTTACATACTGTCTCCCAGGTACATAAAGCTTGGGCTGAATTATCTAAAGAGGACACCAGTTAAGAGGCACAGAAGTGGGTGATGGATCCAAAGGACTACCCTAGAACCTGATCCTCCAAGGCTTTCAAGCTCTCTCCCTTGTTGTTTCTCCTCTGGCAAGCAAAGAGCATTTTATTTCAGCACCCTTTGGTTATTTAGCTCCATCACTGTAGCAATGCTCTTAACTGAGTGGTACTGGCATTTCTTACATCCTCCTTGTTGTCTCTGTCTCCTATTAAGATGCCATCAGGGCAAAGTCAGCCTTTGATGCTGCAACTCAAAGCAATATAGTTGGACTGTGTATTTTTCAAAATGTTGCACTAATCTTTGTGTGCGATTGAAGGGCATTTAAGCTACCATAGTTTAACTGTGTTTGTTTTGTTTTTTAACATTTCATTAGTTTTCTATTAATCCATGATTATTAAACATTGTTTTACATGGGTTCTGCTTATGTTCATTTGTTAATACAAGTTAGGGTCTTTATCTCTAGTTCTTTTTTCTAACCATTGATAGAACAGATTCTGAATCTTTCTTCTCTTTAATTTTCAAACCAAGTCTGTCCATTTCTGCACAGTCCAAAATCTTTTTAATTATTTCTTCATCTGCAGGTATTCCTCCGTTTTCCCAATGTTGTGCCAGTACAATCCTAGCTGCAGTCAAAATACATAATGTTACGTATACATTTTGTTTATCAAAGTTTTCTGATATTTCTAATGTGTTTTATTTTGTTTTACTATAAATCTCCTTGAGTGTCATTATCTGGGTGGATGGGTGGGATGTATTACTGAGTTTTGCAATGTTAGTTAACTTTCCTCAAGTGTGGACAAAAAGTACAGGGATTCACAGAGTAAAATAGCTTCAAGTTCCCAAAGAGTCCATTATTTTTATTAACTGGCACTTACAGCCTCACTCACTCACTCAAAGGCATTATTAATAGAAAATAATAATAAAGTTATGACTGTGAATAAATTAATAGAAAAACTAATTACCAACACAAGTTTTAAACAATTCTGATTCAATATCCTTTAACAGACATTTCCTACAAACTAACATTAACAAGCATCAACAAACTGTCTGAAGAAAAAGAACTCCCAACAGAGTGGTGGAACTTTCATTGAATTCAGACCCAGGAAATATCATTTGGTTAAGGCTGGATATATTGAGAGTCGTTCCCAGCCAAAAAAAGGTCCTTCCCAGGGAAACAAACTACAGACAGCGTGTGAGGTTGTATGAATTCCAATAGGAAGCGTTGGAACAAAACAAAACAAAACAAAAACACTTTCAACAACAGGTTGCCATACTGAGCGTACATGACTTAAAGCTTATTAAGCAAAGGATTGTGACTGTGATTGGTGTTTAAGGATTCCCAATTCCTAGGATTCTGGAATTTAAAAAAAGAAAAACATGAAGAGCACATGACTAGACCCTCAAAATTGCTAAACCAATCCCATCACACAGGGTTGTGAAGAAGATAAATGACATTATTCATGGATGCTATATAGGAGAAAAGTCAGGATAATAATCACAATAAGTAAACACAAGAAAAATAAACAGTTCAGATGGCAGGAGAAGTTATTCTCTTTCAAACAACACACATGTTCTGCTGCCTGATAATGAAGATTTTTCTTACCACTCACGACAGTATTAAAAAGTCACCAAACATCCTATATGTTGCTCAAGGAAAGCTATTTCAGGCCTGAGCAGGACTGGGGCAGACAAAAACCATAACATTAAGATTCAAAAGGGGAACAAACAATTTAGTGTTTTGCAGGCACAGATGTTATGGGTTCCAGGGCTCCACCAGCTGTGCTACAGCTGAATTTCACAATTGTCTCTGCTCAGAAATACAGGAAAGACTTTTTGCTCTCGTTCCCTCCTGCCTTTTTATCCCTGTTCTTCAACTCTCTCTTTTCCCCACTTCATAACTAGCTATCCAAGTTCATCAGCCTTCATTCTCAAGCCCTCCAGTGACGGCTTCCAAATGTTTTGCTAACATCCTGGAGGAATATGTCCAACCATTTAGTGGCTGCACAAGAAATTAAATATGCATAGTAAAAATAGAGAGGAAAACACAATTTATTATTCTGAAGCATGTCTCATCTAGCAACTCAAGAGATCACAGCAACCTTGGTCCTCCAGAGGAAGGAAGCATGAAATGGTAATCAGGATTCAATTCTCCGGCAGCTGCAGGAGAATTGTTTGAGCACAACATCAGCCTTGGTTATTTCAGGGAGCAATTTAAGGGCTTTTATTTTTATTTTATTTATTTTTTTGAACATACACTACAACATTGCCTTAAAATGTATAAAAAGGTTACCATTAAGATAAGGGCATATATTCCCCCCGTTTCTGGTTTCCTGTCACAGTGAACCCATGGCATTAATGATATCCCGAAGTTCATGTTTTTCATGTTTCATTTTTTTTTTGTTAGTACAGTGACCCCCCCCCCACCTATTGCGGGGGTTAGGGACCCGAGCCAACCCGCGATAATTGAAAATCCGCGATATGTGGATGCAGGTCGGGTCAGGCATCTAGCTGGGGGCTCTTGTACTTACCCCCAGCCTGTTGCTGCCCCAAATGGGCCTGCAAAGGCTTTCCTGGGCCTTCTAGAGGCCCCAAAAGGGCCTCCCTGTATAAAGACAACCAGGCATTACATTTAAAAGGGGGGAGGGGTGGACATGACATACTTCTGGAAATCAACTGGGGGAAAAGCATCTAATGATACAATCCACCTAAGAACATACTGGGCCTTACCAGTGGGTCAAGGAAGGGCATCTCTGAGGTCCGCGGGCCATTTTCTACCCCACCAGACCTTCTATACCACCCCAACTTATGAAACAATAAGTCACCAGAGGGTCATTTCCATTATGGGGAAAAAACTACACATGTCCGGGGTTTCATCTTTTAAGGAGTCGGTTCTTTGCGGATATAAATGAGAATTGTTTCAGTGAAGAGCCCTGGAAACACAACTTTCCTTCCCCCTCAAAATTGTATGAGAGATGATGTGCCACTGTAGAGACACCACTACAGTCTTGATATCCATTGGCCAACAGTTGCGGCTTGATTCCCCAGCCACTCGCCGTCACTCTGGCCATCACCACTTTCAGCTGCCATGTGGTTCATCTTGATGTGACTCATCCGGAAGCCACTAAGGTTTTGCATTCTGCTGCTTCTGCCAGCAGCTACAAGCAGCAAGAGATCTGAATTGATGTTCAAGGTGATCGCTGAACTAGTGGATCTGACTCTGTCTTAGTGATGGCAGGATAGTACAAACATTTACATCTTTTGGGAAGTGACTTTCCACTGCTTTCTGAGTATAACTGCCATATTGTTACACAGGCATTCCCACAGTCTGGAACATAGTAACTAAGCGTGTATGCCCACCAACGTAATCCCTGTGATTGTATTGTGCCCACCTATAATTTGTAAAACAATGTTATATTGGTTTTAAATGTCCTGTCAATTTGTTATTTAACATGTTTGTTTTTATTTTATTTTTATTTTTATTCTATTACTTCTTGTTACTCTATATTTGTGTTCTTGTTGAAAACTGCCCAGAGTGACCCTATCTATCTATCTATCTATCTATCTATCTATCTATCTATCTATCTATCTATCTATCTATCTAGATCCCTAGTTACCACAAGAAACCCTCATCAAAGAAGTGCTGGAATAAACAAAAATTTACTCACACCCTCAGGCTCTCAAAACATGACATTCATTTAAATGCAATTATCCCGTTAAAAGATATATAATAGATCAGCTAAAATTACATTATCAGAAAATAACAAAGGCATCCACAAAATTTAATTTCTCTAATGAACTCCATCTGTAAAACAAGTAAACCCTTTTGGCTGCATCTTGAAGACAAACTGGGGGTGGAGGAGAGAAACCTGACTATTTTTCACACTGGGAAAATTTATTTATTTATTTATTATTTATTAACAAGATTTTTTAGCCACCCCACTACCAAGAGGTCTCTGGGCGGCATGCAACAAGTATTAAAAACTATACAACAATAAAATTATTAAAACTATAAAATGCAATACAATTAAAACAACATACAATACCAATTATAGATTATACAACTCTGCTGCTCATGTGTCCAACTGAGTAATCTACTTAAAATGCTGGCCAAACAGGAAGGTCTTTGCCTGGCGCCGGAAAGCCAAAAGGGTTGGTGCCAGGCGGATCTCCATAGGGAGGGCATTCCAGAGTTGGGGGGCAACCGCCGAGAAGGCCCTGCTTCGACATGCCACCCCCTTATCTCTTTGAGGGATGGCACTTTCAGCAGGGCCTCCTGGCCTGATCTTAAAGTACGGGCAGGCTCATATGGAAGAAGGTGGTCCTTTAGCTAGCCAGGTCCTAAGCCGTTTAGGGATTTATATGTAAGCATTAACACTTTGAATTGGGCCTGGGCAGCAACTGGCAGCCAGTGTAATTTTTTAAAAACTGGCGTAATATGAGTCCGCACGGCAACACCACTCACTAACCGTGCAGCACAGTTCTGTACCAGTTGCAGTTGCCGGACCGTCTTCAAAGGCAGCCCCACATAAAGCGCATTACAGTAGTCCAATTTAGTTGTTACCAAAAATTTGAAACCTCTTTCCTCACTGTGTCTCGTAGCCTGCCTAGTGTTCGGCAGCAAGTGTCCATTAAAAAAAGGAATAGTAAGCTACTTCTGCCCTCTTCTTGGATGCCCACCTTCATGTAGTAAGGTGTATGTGTGTGCGTCAGAGAATCTGAGAGCAATGCTTTCAGGAGGCCAGACTCCATTATGAGCCCGGATTCCTTGCAGAGTCACCCAAGGCAGAATGGTCACAACCGAGGCACCTAAGAAGACTCCTTCCTCTTCAGTAATGGCTGCATCTGCACAAGGGAATGATTAGTTCCAATTGTGATGGAGATGGAGACACCTCTGGAGGGCAGTTGCTGGGCAACAGTGGTAGCTGAAGGTGGCGACAATAGCAGTGACCTCAATCTAACATTTACAAGAACTGCACAAGACGTAGTAATGGAAAACCACTGCTGAACCTTTCTTGTCTTAAAAACCCTATGATGAGACAGTCCAGAGTGAAACAAGAGATACTGTTGGAAGATGAGACTTCCAGATTGAAAAGCATTCAATCAGGTAACTGGAAACATAGGACAAGTGCATATTAGTGCTATTGTGAACAAAATGACAAAATTCAGGCTGAAAGGATGTCCAGCTGTTCATGTGCACAGTGATGAAAGCAAAGTCTGAAGCACATTTAAGAAGTATGAATCAAGGTAAAGTCGAAACCATAAAGTAAGAAAATGAACATCCAAACATTGCAGTGCTTGGTGTCGATGAACTAAAGTGAACTGGAATGGGACATTTTCAGTTAGACATCTACAGTGTTTTACTCTGGAAATGACAAATTCAGAAGAAATACAGTTTCTCTAATACTGAGGAAAGGTGCCTGTAGACCAGGCAGTCAGGAGCTGTAATATCAAATCTGACTGTCTAATATCCATCAGACCTTGTGTTCTTTAGTTATTTATTCTGCACATTTTTCTGAATCTTGCTATGTGTTTAGTCATGTAGATTATGGTACTCTGGTGGTCTCATATGATCAGGAGAGACAGGATGTCTCATATCATACTCTTGAGCAAGGAACTAAGTCTACAAGCAAGGAGACAAGTATACAAGCATACATATGTTTCTAAAACAGGAGATATGTGTGGATGAAATGTAACCACTCTTTGAAGAAAAGATCTTGCAATGCAAACCAAGCATTCAAATTAGGATTTTAATTTAAAATACTATAGGGAGAAATCAGAGCAATTCAGTTCTGTTTTGGTGAAGGCAAATCATTGAGGCTTGATCTGGGTGGATTTTATGGCATCACTTCCAATTCAGTTGCTTCCGAAACTGATTTTATTTATAGACATTTAAAATTGTGCGCTTCAACCAAGTCATGGCAACAGATTTATTTTCAATTCAGCACTGCTGTGGGAACCTTAGAAAATGAATTAACATACCCCTACAATTTATAATGTACCGTGAAATGTCTATAAAATTGTGTGTACAGATGGGGCAATTAAGGTTTTCTGCAGACCAAAAAAGAAAATAAGCAACTGAAACCAATGGGTGTGTGAATTCCAGCCAGCATTTCAGTGCCTTTTTGCTTACTTCATTGTGAATCTGTGCTTTTTTCCATGTCCGCCCCCCCACCCCACCCCAGATCTAACAACAACATGTAACAAGGAACCCTTCGCAATCAGCTGTTACTATAGAAACAATAGAGTTGTTTGCAAGGCCAACCCTTCCACCATACACTCTGCAACAAGTTACTCCTTGTTTCCCTTCCCTGCCATGGGAAGAACTGCGATCTTGGGGCTCAGGACAGAGATTCGAGTGTCTGCTAATCCTAGTTTTCAAACCAATTTCCTCCGTGCCTTTAGAGGGATTCACATAACTTCCCTCGGCTTCTGTTTTCCCATCAGCTGAAGAGAGACAACCCCCTCAGTGGTACACTGGTGAGAATCAACTATCATGAAAGGAAATATTTGAAAAGTGGGCAAGCCACACTCTGGGAAAAGCACACTGTTTATGTAATCCACCTCTGTTTACACCTATATTTACAGAAATGTCATTCTATTTGCAATGAACTGTGCTATTTCTGAAAGAGGCCGAGGAACCCTATCAACTAAAAATAGTTCAAGGTTTAATACATTGCTGTGTTTGATTTCACCCAAGTACGACTCCTTTCAACAGGAATTTGGAAAGTTTGAGAATTTATAAAAGAGTGTTTGAATAAAATAAGATCAATGACCATATAATCATGTATCCTGGGTCTGTCCAATAAAAGTTATGGATGAGTTTAAATTTACACTAATGCAGTGTTTTCACTATGTCACATTCACTTGTAAGCTTCAATATTTCTTCCAGTAACTGTCAAATATTCTATATGGAATTACAGTAAAATCAGTAACAATTCCCCTGTTAACAAACTCATGTAAGATAACACTCAGTGAGTCAGAATCAGACAGATGTGCATGTACAGTGCACCCTAACCCAGTAATGGCAAATCTTTTAGAGACTGAGTACCCAAACTGCAATTTAAAACCTACTAATTTTTCTCAAAGCACCAATACAGCAATTTAACCTGAATACAAGTGGCTGTGAAGGGGCGATGTCGGGTGCCCACAGAAAGGGCTCCAAGTGCCACCTTTGACACCTGTGCCACAGGTTTGCCAACATTGACCTAACCTCCCTTGAGTTGGAATCTCAGGTTAGCATCACCAGAATCAACCAGATTTAAACAACAGTTTGGGTCCCCCTCTATGTGTGAATGCACAATTAAGCACACAACCGGTAACCTCCAAGATAAGCAAAAATAATAGTACATTATCTAAGATTTAGCTTTAATTTCCTGATCTAAACCTGATATGCAAAATCTAATCAGATAAATGAATCTGGCAATGTCTAGGATGTTATCTTGAGCTCTGTTAGTTTTTTTTTTTTTTTGGGGGGGTGTGAACTTTAAAAAATAAATACATTGCAATTAGTCTTCAAATAATTACCGGTATTTCAAGAATTGTAATATGTTAAAAAAGAGACAAAGAAAGAGAGAGACGAAGAACAAAAAGATTAAGAACGCATTTGCCATGGTAGGATCAATCCAAAACTTGTTACCTAAGCTATTTCAATTATGTAGGTTACCATTCCATTAGATAAGGAGACAGAAACCAACCTACAATTTGGCAAGTGTAGCCACAGAAATTATTCATGAACAGAAACAATCCATCCATGGAAATCTTAATTAGATATGACTTCTTTAAAAGAAAGGCAGCCTACAAGAGGTAGCTGTTAATTAACGCTGTCAAAATTTTGGGTTAGTGGAGGAAGCTTATCTCCTTGTACTTTAAGAAGATGCATCTAGAGCTGAGCAATGCAATCTTGCCATTTCTGTGTGATTGACGGGGAGAAAAAAAAACTTTAGAAAGACTATGACTGGCTTAGCAAAGTCTGAAAGATTTCAGTCTCAAGCTCTGAGAACAAGAGGAACCATTCAGTCCTCACAGAAAACAGCAATATGCTCACAGTTTGCAAATACAGATCTGTTTGGACAGTATGCGCAGCCATCCACTCAGCAAACACCAGGATTCCTGCAGGTCCCCAGCTAGGAGAAGCAGACACTGAGGGCCTCTAATAACCCATCGGGACAGGCCTTACGAAAGAACAAAAAAGCCTTTAATCATGAAACCTACAGTTCAATAAACCCCCACAGCTTTTGCCAGGCCTCCAGAGCTAGTCATTTTTTTCCTCTGACCAAACTTTAAAACCACAAAAACTAAAAGCAGATTGGAGATACTCTGGAATTCAACTTAAAGTGAAACTAACTTGGTTAACATTATTGAAATTATTAAAATTTAAAAAAGGAAAGGAAAGGAGAGAAAAAACTTTTAATGTAAAGATGTGGATCATTCTGATGAGTCTTGGCAGTAAAGTATAAGCTGCGTATGGAAGAATAGGCCACTGGATTCCTTCAGAGTCTCAGAATCTCAGCTGAGGGTCAAAAAGGTATCAAACTGGAACGCCAAGAGGTAAAACAAGAGTTTATGATGAATGTAACATAGGAAAGAGAGATACCTGAAGAGGAAGAAACAGTTTATTCTAACAGGAGCCTGTCCACTTGTATTACAAGTGATCTTTGGGTGATAAGCATGCCTTTGATCTCTGTGCTTACGTTTGTCTTAATGTGCGATCTGATCCTAAGTGGCAGAGAATGCTCTGCCTTCTTAGAAGTAATACAGCTCAGAATGATTTTTTTTATTAACCAGTTTTGCCTCTTGAGGTTTTTGTTTTTGAAGTAGAACATGAACGAAGGCCTGCAGATTACCAACGAGCCTGGATTCCCACTTCAGCTCATTAAACTTTTCCTTCCCAATGAGATCCTGGTTACTGTAAGTCTTCCCCATTCAGAATTCTCCAGAACTATCAGATAAGCCACAGTTCTGTCATGAAAGCCTGACTGTTATGTGGAAATATGGCTGGTGCTGCAAAGTCATCTGGTCTCTTCATGATCTCTGACTGGATAGCCTTGATCAAGTGACTAATCATGGGAGAAAAAAGGAACAGCACAGCAGTCTTGGGAACTAATTTATTTATTTATTTTTGAGTATTTTACCCTGCCTTTCTCCTTGGAAAAGGACCCAAGGTGGCTTAACAGTAATGAGGGACGATATACAGTCCAGTACAATTAAGACATATTCAAGTTTAAGAACAGGGAATTGAGGGGTATCTTACAGCATTAGGAGACAACCTGAAAGCTAAAAGAAAATGCAAGCAGTTAAGAAAAGAATATAAATATCATGTAATCCATGTACAGTAGACCATCTAAAAGTTATGAAGGACGGCAATGGAGAGTGAGTCAACAATCCATTTCACTGGAAGAATGTGGAATATTGCAATAGCATGCTTACATAAAAACATGCTGCCAACATTTCTCTCCATAATGTGGAATATTGCAACAGCATGCTTACGTAAAAACATGCTGCCAACGTCTCTCCCCATAGCACTTAAAGCATTATTTCAGTAGTTTACAATTTAATTATCCAGGCTACACATTGACCTTGGACAGATGGAAGGCTGAGTAAACCTCAAACCTGCCACCAATGATTAAACCAGCGCCATGAGCAGAGTTTTGGCTGCAGTGCTGCAGTTTAACTACTACATGAAGAAGCTCACCATATTCTTAAGAATTCTAGTTCATAAACTCTAACAGCTGGTAGAACTTCCCTTGTCATATTACTTCTCAGACTCAATCAGTTTCTGAAAAATATACCACCATATTATACCATCAAAATGTAGGCTTTTATTACACATTATTTCTATAGAAACCCTAGACTGTCATTAAAATGACTCGCATGGGGTAAAAAAGATGTTCATATTAGCCAAGTTTTATGTAGGGTCACATCAACTCTGTTTAAACAGATTGTAGCTTATATGCTGACATCATCTGCACTATAAAATGACCTTTTAAAACAAGTTAAAATTTAGGCTGTATTAGATTACATAAGAGCCTGATTCCCCGCTCCCCCTGAATAATTCTGTATGAACAAGCCCCAAGATATATCTGGACTCCATAAACCAAGAGAAAAACAAAATGCTCTTATTCTCCTGTATAGTACTAAAAACAAAAGAGAAACAAAGAAAAAGTTTCAAAAAGTGAAAAGCCCACTTCTACTTTCAGGCCTTAGGATACAATGTCAAAAAACACTGCTTCATTTCTCCTGAAAATCCAAAAACAGTTGTTGTTACTCATAACAATTACCCTACTCTTTCTTTCCCTTCATTGTTGTCAGAAGCACCACAGTACAACTAACGAAGATATCAGATAATGGTCACCCCAATTTAAAGTGGATTTTGATTCCACACACTTTCCACCAAATGCAGAATTGGATATTATTCAGCAAACCCAAATGGAAAGCAGTATTTCAGGCTGTAGTATCAGCAAGAGCGGAGAAGAACTGTTCTACCCTCTCCCCAAGGAAGTCTGGGTTGTATTGGCATCCAACATGTTTCTTTAAATTCAGGCCAAGTTCACAAGGTTATTGCTGGTAACTGCATAGAGCGGCATGCCAACTTTGTGTATACGTTCTGGGCATTTTCCCAAAATGTCATGGTTCCGGGACAATGTAAAGTTTAGAACAAAGCTTGCTTCACTGCCACTTTTCATCTACTAAAGCAGGTTTTGAAGGCAGTTTCCTTTCTAAGCATATCCCAAAATGCCATCTGCTTTAAAAGCTAAGTAGGATTGCCCTACAGTATGAGACAACTTCAGCCCGTCTTTGTAGATATATTTTAAAATAACCTCTGCTTCACATCTTTGTTGTTGTTGTTGTTGTTGTTGTTGTTGTTGTTGTTTTAAAAGATGGCAACAGAAATAAACAGTCTGGAAGGCAAACTAATTCAGCAGAAGTGCATGGCCATCTGCTTACAAAGCCTTACTAAAACAAAACAAAAAACAAAACTAACAAGTGTTTGTGATGTCTGTGATATAGAAGCAGTCCCATTAGAAGGTTGTTTTAAAGAACCTAGATGACTCTTTCTGAACAAAAGTTAGATATAAAGCAAAAAGACTTTGTGATACTCCCTGGAGATGAGTAATAGATTCTCCATAGTCTGCATGAAGGACAGAAAGCAGCCATACTTTTGCCATGACAACCCAGCAACATAATGCAAAGTGTTGCTTAGCAACAAAACAGAACCCTTTCGGGCTAAAGGAGTAGGATTAATTTGCTTGTAAGCTTAAAGGCACAATTTTCTGTCCCTGCCAACCAAAAAAATCTAAACCTAAACTAGAACATTATTTTCTTAATATAAGGCCTTTTGCCCTACATTCTATAGGGTATGGCAGAGATGTATAAAGACTTTTCACTGGTATAAACATTCAAACAAGCATTTGGTAAAATAATCCCATTTCATTTGATTCTCAGAGCGTTTGTGGACAGCAGTTTCTGTCCAATACTTAAACAACATAAAAACTAATTTAAAAAGCTTTAGCAAAATCTCAAGACTTTAATCCATATCTTCAAGCCCGTAAAGCTTACGATCTCTAGCAGGTTTCATAATTAAGCATGACCCGATGCCTTTGTCTATATTGACAAAGTCGCTTTTGTAACGAAGAGCCAAGAAAAGAAAAAGGGAAAAAGAAAAATCAGATGAATGCGGCAAAGAAAATAGCAGCATTCTCTAGATCAGAGATTATGTAGATTATACCAAATGGGAACCAGGTTTCAAAAATGTTATCTCAGGGCCCTTTTAAAGCCCCATAAAGAAAAATGTGCAAAGTAATCCAAGTCATTTGATGTTTACAGCACTATCATACTAACCCACTTTCAAAAGTAGACTTATATTACATGTAGCTTGTACAGATGATTCTGAGGGCCATTTGCTCTCTGATAATTACCTTCTCTGGCAGCCGCTGTTCCATGAGACCTGTGCCAAGTATGAAAGGAATCCAAAGGTTCAGAGCATGTCAAGCACCTGGAGACAACGTCCTTCACATACAGTTATATATGCCTCCATTATCTTGGGTCTAAATTCGCACTGTTATTCCCATAAATGAACTCCCCACATCACTTCCAAACAAGCTCCTTCAGGTTTATATATATATATATATATATATATATATATATATATATATATATATATATATATATATATATATATATATATATATTTCGTATATATATATATATATATAGAAATATTTCGACGAGGTCTCATTTTCAGGGAGAGAAATCCAGGGTTCCCTGAGCAACCCCCTCCCACAGGATTGGCACACCCTAAACCTTATCTTGTAACTCTTCATCATGTCTCATTCCAAGTAAGCAGGAGGGGAGCCACAGAAAAAGAAAGCCAAGGGGAAGCCCATGCAAAATGGGCAGATGTATGTGAGTTGCAATTCTGTCTTGTTTGCGTATAGCATTAGATGTAGCCATTCCCCCTCCATATTAGCACACTCAACCATGCTAGTATGTAACAGGACCTAAAAACAACACATTACTGTAATAGCAACTGTGTTACTTATGCTTTGTTACTTATTTGATTAATGAGGACTAACATACTCCTCGCTGCCTAGATGCCCTAAGCACATCCAATCTCACTTGATTTCGGAAGCTAAGCAGGGTCGGGCCCTGGTTAGTACTTGGATGGGAGACCACCAGGGAATACCAGGTGCTGTAGGCGCCTGGAGTAGGAACTGGCAAACCACTCCAGTATTCCTGCCAAGAAAGCTCCATGGACATGGAGTCACGCATATGATGTTTTCAGTGGGGATGTGTCTGGGGGCGACTGCAAAACGAATTGAATCCTTTGGAAGAGTCGGTCACATGGACCTTGTGGGAGGTCTCTGTTTCAGCTCTCCAGAAGTCCGAACATAAACCCAAACTCTGGCTCAGATATGTTGACGACAACCACACAAACTGACAACACAGCCTACACCCCAAAATACACTACACACACACTACACACACACACACACACACACACACACACACACACCCCACTGCACACACACAAAGACCACACACACACACACACACAAAATTCTCACACCCCAAAGACACACAAGGAGTCTACATTTCCTCCCACCCCCTTTTTTCTTTATGGCAAATACTATTTACTATTCTCCATATTACTTTAGCTGGCCCCTTTTAAAAAAATGTTTGCACTTGGGTTGAAAGGTCACAACTGATGCCGTGTCACCTCCACTGAAAAATACTTTCCCTTCTTAATCCAAATCTCCAATCATGTAAGAAATGTCTACAGAACACCAGGAGTGGGGGGTGGGGACAACTCTGCTATTACCAAGAACTAACAGTCTTGTTCACAAGTTGCATGGGGTGTCTCTAAGCCAGAAACCAAGATCCATGGACAAGCCAGCTAGCTCTGGGAGACTTACCAGACTACTATTGGCCTTTAGAGATGCTGCTTCTGCAGCTGGAGCTTTTCTGAATTGCATTTAATGGGAGAAGTAGTGGGAGAACAATAGAATTTGGGGGGGGGGATTCCCTTCTGAAATAAAAATCCCAAAGTCTAAAATAACATGCTTAAGCAAAAGCAAAGCAAAGTGTGCTGCTTTTATATACCACATCATATTGCTTAAGGCACTGTCTTATAGAGACCCTAACAGGGCCTTCATGGTAAGTGGTATATTTAAAGAGTGGTTTTCCCAGTGCCATCCCCTCCCCTGTGAGTCCTCATGGATGAGTGGGGATTTGAAGCCAGGTCCACAGGTCCCAACTCTGTCCATTACATGAAACTAAGCAGCAATTGCACCATAATAATCTTTCCAAGATGTGCTATATACATGATACAGATAATTTCTCTCTCTTTCCCTCTCTTCCAGATAAAATAAGACTACAATCTCCATCATCTCCAGAGTACAGCCAGCCTATGTTTACTGAGGATGATGGGAGCTGCAGTGGCTGACAATTTACTGAGGATACGTGGGGTGCCACATTGAGAAAGTCAATATAGTGCTTTTGTTACTGGTCTGGGAGTTGAGTCATGGCTACTGGACTTCTTTTTTGAGAGATAGAAACGTTTCGCTGTTCATCCAAACAGCTTCATCGGCTGATGAAGCTGTTTGGATGAACAGCGAAACGTTTCTATCTCTCAAAAAAGAAGTCCAGTAGCCATGACTCAACTCCCAGATAAACGCACCTGGATGACTGAGAATCTTCACAGACGTTTTGTTACTGGACTTTGGCAGAATATCAAAAAGAAAAACCATTAAAGAGGGAAAAGGCATAGAGGCATAATCTCTGATTCTACTTCTTCTGATTTTGTGTAACTGCACCTCTCAATAAACCACAGATTAAGATCAAACCAGGTATGACGAATTACACAAAAATAAGGCTTTACTTGCACAACATTCAGTAAACAGATCCAGTTTTCAATGGGAGATCCAATATCACCTGCCTATTGAATTTTGACTAAAAGAAAGAATTTGGTGGAACCTCCTTTGGTGTATCATTTGGGGTTCATCCCATATATCTCCATGGAATTATTTCATTGGGCTAAGTAGCTCTATCTAGCTACTACTCAAAACATATAAATCATGTCGTCCTTGCCAGCCCACTGTATTATATGATCTCATCACTCTCCTGGTGTTGGGATATATAGACTGTATTCTCAAATTATAAATCACCAGTGCTCTCAATTATGTTGCATAGGACACAGGTGACTTCCTGAAGATATTACAGTCTCTTCACAACCTCCCAGATGATGCTGTCTTAACTACACTGGATGAAGAAAGGGGTAATTCACTCTAACAACCCACACACAAGGCTGCAAAACTTTGTGACTTTGTATTCACATGTAACTACAGTGGACCCTCGTATAACGAGCGGTTTGTTTAACAGAAATTCCGCTTAAAGGAAAAGCTATGCAGCAGAAAAATTGTCGTGATTAGGGATTACTCTGTTTTCAATGCATTCCTATGGGAAATATGTACCAAGGAAAATTTGCTTAACATAATTTCTTTTGGAACAAATTAATTCCTTTATACAAGGTACCACTGTACTTTACTTTTTATAATAGCATTATCCTTGCATTAATTACACTGCTACAAGTTTGTGTATAGCATCAGAATAAACACACATATTCATGGCTGACCTACAACAATGCTTCTTCACTTTATTCATTTCAAAGCTGCTCTTCTATCAGAGATAATACTGATAACATCTTCTGTCACCTGGACTCATGAAAAGTTGCACCAGAACTTCAATAACTTTCTCCCTGCTATCACACCAAACTATAGACCATACGGCTTTCTAGATACCAGAAAGTCAACAATTTAATCAATGAATTGTACAATACCGTATGACACACCTATTGACTGTTACACATACTCATGTGATTCCATCTTCCATCTAGAACACACTACAAAATTTGGAGTTAATCTCTCTGATATAGTCACATCCACTAGACAGAGACTGAATGCATTCAGAGAAGGTGTTTTATAACTGCAATTCCCACCCAGTGAAGAGGGGAGGACCAGCTGACTGTGCAGGAACAAGCAACTATAATACAGACCCCATAGAACAGGGGTCCTCAACCTAAGGCCCTGGGGCCGGATGCGGCCCCCCAAGGTCTTGAATCTGGCCCCTGGGACCAACTGCAACCCCCCCACCTACCCCCTGTTTTGTGAGCAAGTCAGCCTCCACAGCTGCTTTTGGACTGTGATCCGGCCCCCAGTGGTGTCTGGGTGGTGGTGGACCGGCCCGCTGTTTGAAAACTTTGAGGACCCCTGCCATAGAAGAAATGACACATCATCACTGGTCATCACCCACAAGTCCCAGCTGAAACCATTCACATGTATAATCAACAAACCATGGCCCAGCCTATATAGTATTACTACTTTCTCCTACAGTTTGGGTTGTAACCCCTGAAACTTAAACAACCTCTGACTTATAACAAGTTACATGACAAACCTGCTACAAAGCGAGATACCAAACATTCCACTGCATCTTACAAATTACCAAAAGGTCATCTGCCCAGTTTAGAGCTAATTAAGAGTAACTGATTTCTGCAAGTTCACATTACTGTAAGGATGTGTACATTAATTAGCCCTTTGAAAGCTTCAACTAGCATTAATAATGTAATTGGTGTTTTGATAGCTTAGTGTGTTAAATTCCTGGCTGTAACAGCCAAAGGCAACACCCAAAAGAAGGGAATAGTAAATCACTGCCGAGATCTCGACACCTAGAAAAGGGTCGCTGTAGCTTCAGGTGACTTGAAAGCACACAACTATTCTTATTTATGTTTTGTATTCCATTTTGTTCTGTCTTACAACTGCAACTGTAACTAGCGTGCGCATAAACTGTGGCAGGAATACAATGCTGTATGCATCATGTCAAACAAAATTACTACCCTTCAGAGGTGGCAGAAGATTCTTCACTGTTTTTGCCACACCAAACTAAGGCTACCACCTTGCTGCTCATATCTTGCACTTTTTTGTTATGAAAATCTTCATTGCTGACAACGCAGTGAGGGATACACAGTGGTATTATGCTGACAAACGTGGTTTATTTGCCAGCCAAGCACTCCAAAGCAAAGTGTTCTGCTTATAAATTGCCCTTTAGGCCTTAAAGCACTCTCTGGTGGTTTACAATTTATTTGTGCAGGCTACACAGTGCCCCCAAGCAAACTGTGTACTCATTTTACCGACATCAGGAGGATGGAAGGCTGAGTGAACCTTAAGCCTGCTACCTGGACTTGAACCCCAGGTTGTGAGCACAGTTATAGCTGCAGTTCAGCAGTTTAACCACTGCACCACAAGGCTCTATAGTTAGGCTCTAGCCAGAAAGTATTGACATGCCACCATTTTTTTAAAAAAAAATAAAATTAGCTTCCTGCAATTGAAAAAAAAATGAAAAGTAGTTTTCAGACCACAAACACTAACTGAATGTCTGGTATTCCAAGGCTGGTCTACTTGGAAAACTTTCCCCCCTGAAACAGACCACAATTATTTACATTTTGTTTGACTTATCAATTCATCTTCTGTGAGCATTTCATGGAGCAATCTATATCACTACTTTATGCTGAACTAAAATTCACATCGAAAGTGCCATTACGGTTTTTCTGAAGGGAAGAAATCTCAGTGTTCATTTTACGTAGGGGCAAACTAAAGGTGGATTACTAATAACTGGTCAGGATGAAATACAAGTAGGAACTTGGAAAACTTTCCTGGCTTTTGGGCTAAAACTATAGGCAACATCACTGCACTGTTCTGGCAACTGCCATCCCCAAAGTACAGTAATCCCGCCCCCCGGTTTTTATTTATTTATTTATTTATTTATTTATTTATTTATTTATTTATTTATTTATTTATTTATACATACATACATACATACATACATACATACATACATACATACATACATACATACATACATACATACATACATCTTATATGCCACCCACCACCCCAAGGTCCCTGGGCAGCTTACAATTAAAATCAACAGTTAAAACAGTTAAAACGTTATAAAGGCAATGGACAATTAAAACAATAAAAACATTTAAACACAAAACACTAAAATTTCCACCAGGACCCATAATCTATGTTATGTCAGTTAAAAAAAACTTCAGAAACAGGAAGGTTTTTACCTGGCGCCGAAGTGTCATCAGAGTTGGCACCAGGCAGATGTCACTTGGAAAGGCATTCCATAATCTGGGGGCAGCTGCCGAAAAGGCCCTGTTCCTACAAGCCACCCCTTTCATCTCCTTGAGGGATGGCTCTTTCGGGAGGGCCCTCTGGCTAGATCTTAATTGCCGGGTAGGTTCATATGGAAGGAGACGGTCCTTCAGGTATCTAGTTCCTAAGCTGTTTAGGGCTTTATATGTCAAAACAAGCACTTTGAATTGGGCTTGGGCAACAACTGGTAACCAATGCAGGTGATTTGCACATGATCAACACTTATAAACCAGAAGTCATGACTATTATTTGGAGTCAAGAAACTGGCCAAGTAAAAAAGTTTCCAGAGAATGGATCCTAAGAAGCAAGAATGGAATAAATACCAAGAACAAAAGAAAAAAATTGACTTGCCTGAAAGGTATGGCTAACATTCACAAGACTGTGAGAATTGCCCTAAATTAGCTTTCTGCAGTTACCTTGGGGACCCAGTTTCGAACACAACTTTCTAAGCGCATGCTATTTTCCAGCACCCCCGATAACCCTACTTCAAACTGTCCTTGTTGTATTATTGCTTTTCAGAGGTTATTTTTCTTTAAAGTATTCTTGCACATGCTCAGATGTTTACTTTGGAACATTCCCCTCAGAACTACAAAACGGTAATTGTCTAGTCTTTCAGAGAGACCCACTTGGTGCATATACTGTGCACTCTCTGTTTCTGAAGACAATGAAGTTTATTGTTCTATTGCTAAGATTCACTCTCTGATTTGTTTTGATACCCCCCTAGCCAGTGAACACAGGCTAGGCTAGAGGGACATATTTCCACAAAACTACAAAGGTGAACTGCATGTGAACTGCAGCCCATATACCATTTATACAAGAATCTGCAGATCAGGATGAATAATTAGCACAGATCTCCCAAAAACATACCTCTGTATTGTTATGACTATTATTTAACTAGTGCTTCTGTTGGTGCATTCTTAGGATTTAGACCTGTGCTTTTTAGATGTAGGCAGTGATCTCTCTCTCTCTCTCTCTCTCTCTCTCTCTCTCTCTCTCTCTCTCTCTCTCTCTCTCTCTCTCTGTGTGTGTGTGTGTGTGTGTGTGTGTGTGTGTGGTTACAGTCATGACCCCATGTCCATGGAGTTTTCTTGGCAGGAACACTGGAATGGCTTGCCAGTTCCTATTCCAGGCACCTACAGCACCTGGTATTCCTTGGTGGTCTCCCATCCAAGTACTAACCAGGGCCGACCCTACTTAGCTTCCGAAATCAGGCGAGATTGGATGTGCTTAGGCGGGCATCTAGGTAGATAGACAGTGCCACAGTATAAGGATGGGTTTTCCTTCTTTTTGTTCATTGTTTTTACTCTATATTTGGGTCTCAATTTATGTTTTTTGTTGTGAGTCACCCAACATAGTTTGCACCTAGATGGTCAGGATAGAAAATAAGCAAACAAAGAAACAAACACTAGCTATTTTCTTTTTTGTATGGCTCCCGAGTGCATCTGGCAACCCAAGTCCAGCGGTAAGAGGACCACTCATTGGACAGTATTTTAATGACAGTTACTAAGAATCCACTCTCTGATAGCACCTGTGTACAAGAGAAATGTGTAACTTTCTACTTGACTCAGCCTGCAAAGGATGACACGTCTAACATATTAGTAGTAACTTTCTTTCCATCCTCCAGGGGAACATAAATGATAAATATAGTAACCTCGGGGACGTGGGGGCCTTTGACCCTCACCTCAGCCCTGGCCTCTGGCCCTTGGCTGTGGCTGCGGTGGCCTTCAGCCCTCACCCTGTCCCAGCCTTCAGTGGCCACCGTGGCAAGCGGTTGATAGTGATGGCCTCCATGGCAAGGGGGTGACAGCAACCGCATCGGCGAGAGGGTGACAGTGACCAAGGTGGCGAGAGGCCTCAGAATGAAGCATTTAAGGCTTCATTTGTTCCTATGGGGAAATTTGTTTTGCTTTATGAGTATTTTGGTTTACAAGCATGTTTCCAGAATGAACTATGCTTGTTAACCAAGATACAACTGTATCTGAAAAGTTGTTTCTTGAAAGTTTGGCAGCGCATCATGAATAAAATAAAATAGGTTGCACACCTGTGTTTTCACTATTACTTTGTTTAATATTGTAAGCCACCTTGGATCCCGTCAGTGAATGAAAGGTGGCCTACAAATGAAATAAAATAAGAAAAAGAAAAATCCTTTTCTTTTGTTTTTCCTCTAGTTCTAAAATGAGTGGTCTGCAAAGGAATGCTTCCTTCCTTAGCAGTGGCCTAATTTAGCATCCTTAGGGGTATTTATGGAACCAAGTTTTCAGTAATGAGTCTTGAGGTTTGTCTCTTTGGTCATCTGCGAGTTTATGTAAGGTAACAAAAGCCTCTACGAAACAACGGCTTATTTTGCATTGTTTTTGTATATTATACACATAGAACCATAAAACTACTTTTAAATATTAACAATGTTTTACTTAGCAGGTGCCTGTTTGCCCAATGTTGCCAGGTTTCAAAAACTGATTACTGACAGGAACTGAAGGAAATACACAAGCTGCACACAATATGGAAAGTCAGGAACATACCACTTCTTAGTCTTTGTCATTGTTACACTACCAAATAATAATGACAGGCCTGGATCCTGCATCAGCACACAGCATGATAGGTGACCTTGCACATCTCTCAGCCTAATTTACCTTGCAAGATAGTTGTGAGGACTTCCTGAGATGAAAAGGTGGGATGTAATAGTAGTGAACAGACATAAAAAGGCATTAGTCACCCCTCGAGTGACATGATGTACACACACTTCTCCAAGACTTCCTGCTGCTAATCATGTCCCTGTGTCCGTTCTGCTTATCTCCCAGCTCAGCTTCCCTCAGCTTCTGACAGTCCACTGATGTTAAGAGTGGATTTTCCTGTTTACTGTACGGTCTGCTCTTTGGCCTGTTTTTCAGGGACTGCTCCGCTTTATCCTTGACTATACTTTTCATTTGTGAGCATTAACCATCAGTTCTAGCCACTCTCGTGAAGGTAGAGCATTAAGAGCATAAATGTATCCAGACAGATGTCAGTTCCACCCATTCGATCCAAATCTGACACTCAAACCCAAGTACATTATGTTCTCAGGGCTATGTGAGTTTCAGCAAAACCTCAGGCTTGAACCCTGCCTAGAGATATAAAATTTTCAGAAATTTTGAAGGTCGGGGAAAAAAAAACTGGGGTTGTTCCAATTCCCCTCCCCCCAGAAAAAAAAACCCAAAGGAATTTTTCATTAAAATTTTAAAAAAAATATGCTAGATTAGCACTTCCCCCCTTTTACAGCTTGTTACTTTAAGAACATAAAATGTGACTATGGACAATTTGACTTGGCATAAAATTATCACAACTAGCATATTAAAATATAGTTTATCCAAAGAATTATTATAAATAGTATTTACTTTTTAAATAATATTTATTTGTAATTGTAGTAGTAATTAAATTATTATTTACACAAAGATTATAGACTAATGTAGCTAAATGATTCCATTTTCTGGAATGAGATAAATGTAAACTCTTACCAAACATACCCACCCCCATGAAAGAACAAAATTGAAACCTTTTTCTTTTTCTTGTGACAATAGCAGCACCTCCTAAAGGAAGAAATGCATCTTGTTCTTGTATTGGAGAGTTCAGTTTGTAACACAGGACTTGCTTGTACTCATGGCAAAGAAATTAGAATAATCTGATACTATGCATATTTTTTTAGTATTGATTTGGAAAATATTTGAACACCCTGTCTTAAGATATTTTATTCAGCATGTTAAAATAAAACATTCCATAATCATTTTTTCTTTTTTTCAATATTTTTAATTTTTTTTGGAAAAACAAAACAAAAAAGGCTTCAGGAATAAAACAGGAAAAACCTGTCTCCTCCCCCCATCTCCCCCCCCCCTTTCCGCCTGGGCCTTCACATCTCTAGCTCTTCCCCGTCCTTCTCACTGCCCAGGCAGATAAGGTACAAACAGTAATTCAGTTTCACGTTCCCCTATTCCTATCTGCTTGTTATGTAAGAACCAGAAATTAGTATGGTACTGTACATATAAGAAACACTAATCAATTTCTAAACAAGCCAAATTCAAACCAGGAATTACAGACATAGAAGCTTAAGAATCAGAGTGTACCTGAAAGCAAAATTGCTGCTGCATACCTAAACACATCTGATCTCGCTTGATTTCGGAAGCTAAGCAGAGTCAGCCCTGGTTAGTACTTGGATGGGGGACCACCAGGGAATACCAGGTGCTGTAGGCACCTGGAGTAGGAACTGGCAAGCCACTCCAGTACTCGTGCCAAGAAAAACTCCATGGACATGGGGTCACGAAGAGCTGGTCACGACTGTAACAACACACACACACACAAGCACACGCACACGCACACGCACACGCACACACACACACACGCACACACACACACGCACACACACACACACACACACACACACACACAGCGACAACAGAAATGACTTGAAGTGAAATAAAATTGCATTTTTTTCATTGTGCCTGTGGGACAGGACAAGTGCACAGTTTCACATACATAACAATAAAATTACGCCAAAGCATTTTGTGTGTCTCACCCCACCCCCGGTATCCAAATGATTTCTTCCTTAGGAAGCATGTTTTGGGATTGCAATGTCACCATCCTCAGAAGTTAAGACCTCGGGCAACTTTCCACAACCTGCAAAAGCAGTTCCTCCATATTAGAAATGCACAAATAGCTCACTTTATTAAACTAGCCCCAGATTTATTCTTCCAAAAATAGTAGCTGGACGTTCATGTTTATCCAAGGTTTTTGTTTTGTTTGACACTCAAGAGGATTCAATAACAGCTATACCTTAGAAAGAAGATCAAATTCAGGCGACTCATTTCTGTGTCCACAAAAACAAGCTGAAGACCTGGGACATAATCCTATAGTTATGCAAGGGAGGCACAGAATCAACAAACACTTCTCACTACAAAATCTGTGTGCCAAGCTAGTCACTCCATCCCCCATTTATAAGTTAAGAAGCAGCCAGGTATCTTTGAGTGACCTGGTCATTTTTGACTTGTGCTTAACATCAAGGCTGAGGGTATCATGTTCATATGAGCATTTACCTTGAAATTCTAACAGGCTACAGTCTAGGGTCAGTTGGACATGGGTCAATAAGGGCTAATCCACAATCATTTATTTATTTTCAAGCTCTACACCATTCCCGCTTTCAGAATCTGCAAGCCATGGATGATTAAGCATTGCCAAAATAAATTAGAAATAAAAACCTTTCACATAAAAACAAACTGAAGTGAAATGCCTATACGCTACACCAGGGCTGTCCAACTTTGAACAGGCCGAGGTCTACTTTTTCTGACCCAAAGTGCCCGAGGGCGACTACACTAATACCTCTAATTACGAATTTTATCCATTCCAAGCACATGCTCGTAAGTAAAAAAACACGGTAAGTAGAGCAGCGGTTTCCCATAGGAATCCATTGAAATCCGTTCTGTCCGGAATGGATTAATTGATTTTCAATGCATTCCTATGGGAAGGCTGACCATGCACACACTTCCCTTGCACCCGCTCAATCATCTGGCTGGGGGGCTGGGGAGCAGGGGGCCACGCCGTGGCCCTTGAATTCCCCCGCTCAGCTGAGACAGTGGGCTGGCAGACCCAGAACTTTGTTGGGCCAGTGGTGGTCCTTGGAAGGGGGAGGGAGGGGTGGAGAACTTATCCCCTCACTTTTTAAAATTGGTGGCCGGTGGGCTACTTTTGAACCCTTCGCGGGCTACCGGTAGCCCGCAGTCTACCTGTTGTGCAGGACTGCGCTACATGATTAATGACGGCTAGAGAGCCAAATTCTGGCCAGCAAGTTCAGTTTTTGGAAGAAACTGAAAGTCAGCTATTTCACCATGTTCAGGTTCTTACAGAAATCCACAGTGCAAAAACCTGACAACTGCATTTTAAATTTCCTGGCTATTCCATGGAAATTATGTTTATTGGTCACTATTTTGCTTTCGGGGCACTTCATCCCATTTCCCCAAAGGCATATCCATTGCACAACGGCATAAGGAACATCTATCCTGCTGTGCTGAAAGATGTAAGACTGACAATTGTAAACCTCTCACATTTCTCTCTTGCGCCTGAAGGATCAACGTGTGAAAAGGAAAGCAGGAGGGGGCAGGAATAGGGAGGCTGTTCCTCCCAAGCAGGATGTAGGCGCTGAGCAATAACCTGCTAGGGATACAGCTGGGAAGCAGATGACCACTAGGACACTGGGAAGCAAGTGGATGTTGGCTGGCTACTTCTCAGCTACTCTGTCAACTTCTATACCTTTTTCAAAGCAAAATAATGAAGGTACGAGAACAAAAGTCTGGATTAGGTTGTTTGTACGGTTACTGCATCACTACTGTACCATGTTTCAAATAAGGATGTATGACCCAATCAAACTGTTGTTTTGAAAGGTGTGTTTTCAACTACAAATCAGATGCTGTTTGAAATAATAATAATATGGACTAATTTCTTCATTCGTTCACCCACTGTTTATTTACTCTCCCTTTTACGTGCAATGCTCTATTCTGGGCTGTTTAAAGCAGTGATGAATAAGGTGAATATTGTTAAACTATAAAAATACAACTGCACAATGAGAAATTTAAAATCTGTTAACAGATATTTGTCCCCACCACCCCTTAAAGAAGTGCTGGCAAAAGAAAAGGTAGGGAAAGGCAAACATTGCAGCACTTTCAAGACAAACAGTTTTTTCAGTATGGATCAAAATCCACTTCTTCAGACACAGGAGTTCAAATACATGTCCTCTATATTTATTCCAGGGTAAGATTCATGTCCAAATAGTTAACAAAGCAACAATGTTTTTTGAGACAAGATTGGTGCTATCAAGCCATTAATGAGCTCACGTTAACTAGGTGGCATGCTGGGGTATTTATATAAGAACATTAAAATATGTTTATGGAACAGAGATCAAAATCTGTCAAGGGAGGCAACTATTTCATATCCATAATATATTACAGAAAGCTGAAACGTGGAAACCTCTGTGATGACACCTCCCCTATAGCACTGGACTTATGATCGCTATATTATGATAAGTGGAGGTCTGTAAACACACAATGTCATCGTGTGATAACCCAGAATAAGTGATTCTACACATCACCAATGAGAGGAAGAGATACTGTGATAGGATAAAAAGCTGTGATAGTAGCACATTTCCCATACTCTTTGACTTGTAGAGTTAATCTGAAAGTTTAGTCACAGGCATCTTCACAAACATCTTGTAGAGTTTAGGAATGTTAAGTTTTTGAACTACCATCCAACCCATGGCTGGCTGAGGATTCTGGGGGTTATAGTCAAAAAATAGTAGCATCTACAAGTTTTCCTAACGTCTTTGTCTAGAGTCTTCTCTCGCTGTGCCATGTTCAATAAGAAACCCCAAACCACTTTAAAACTAACGGCTATTATCAACTCTGCAAAAGACGGTTTCCTGCTTAAAACATTTCTAAGTTAGTCTCAACAACACAATCAATTAGTATTTGTAGAAAATGCTTTTCTATGAATGGTGGGGGGAAAGGCTAATTCCACAATGATTGCAAAACATATGCTCCAATATCCAGTAGACAAATGGGAGATGCACAGCCCACTAAGAGGAATTAACAATATGTATTTATATATACAATTCAGACAGATCAGAAACACATGGGTTTCCATCCTCTCCTGAAGTCTCTCCGTGTGGATAAAAACAGAGGTATTAAAAAACCCAAAGGTAGTGTCCAAGGCAGAAACATTCCCCTTAAAACAAGATTTTTCATCTGACAAATCATTCTGAGTCACAGCATAACTATTCCATCATACTGTTGTAATAAATTCATCCTTCTTGACAGCAAAAATGCAAACACCACACCTACAGTATTCTAAAGAGAATGACACGGCTTGCAGCTGTATCCATTTAAAATAAATAAATAAATAAATAAATAAATAAATAAATAAATAAATAAATAAATAGGAGGAGTTGGAGAGGGAAAAGAAATGGCAGTGTACTGTACACATCTGTTCCTTGTGGGAAAAAGAGCCACACTGGTGTTTTGTCAAAATGCTTCTATTAGTAATGAACACAGCTGTTTTGCTTGGTGTTGCAACATTTTGCGAAAGTAAACCAGTTCCAGACCGAGCTATGCCACGCTGCTTCTCTTCAGCCACAATGTGTTTTATCAAGGGAGATGCCATGGTGTTTGAAGGATTTCCACTGCAGCTGTTTCTATCTAGAGCATCACAAATCTCAGACAAGAAAGTTCTTCTTCCCTTCAAGAAAATGTTGCACAACATTCTGAAGTTTACAATAATGTAACCTATTATCTGTTATGTTAACCTGCTTTCTTCTATGACTGAATTCAAGGTTCCATTCTAGAACCATTAGATGGTTCTCCTTCCAGATCTAAGGCTGCTTGAATATGAGGGATCTTAGTACAGGGATCAACACCTCCCCGATTCTTCTGGACACTGGAGTTCAGAAAAGTTAAGTTTTGGAAAAGAACATGCTTCACATACAGCAAGTCAGAGGTTCAATCCCTAATGAAATGATCATGGTAGGTGACAGGATAGAGTTCTACCTGAGACCATGAACACCCACTTCTAGCCAGGACTTCCAAATATGTATCTGAGAGCTAAAATTATTTCCAGCTTTCCACAATAACATTACAGATCAGGACCATACTCTTTCCCACTTACATCTTTGAAGATTCTCAGTCATCCAGGTGAGTTTATCTGGAAGTCGAGTCATGGCAACTGGACTTCTTTTCTTGAGAGATTGAAATGTTTTGCTGCTCATCCAAACAGCTTCATCAGTCAGACTGACAAAGCTGTTTGGATGAGCAGCGAAATGTTTCAATCAATCAAGAAATGAAGTCCAGTTGCCATGACTCGACTTCCAGATCTTTTCCACTTGGGTCAGAAATGAACTTTTGAAGACAATATCAACACTGGAGACGGGACATAGCTCAGTGTTATACACAAGGACTCCAAAATGCAACTTTTGAAATCTGAATTTAAAGGCGTTGTGGATCCATATAACCGAAAAACTACTTCCAATCCTAGAAAACTATATTCAAAATCCTAGGATAAATGAATAAACCATTCAACAAAAGAAATTTTATTTATTTATTTACTGAATTTCTATGCTGCCTGTCTAGCAACAAGGCAACTCTGGACAGTTTACAAAAAATAAAGTCAACAACAGTAATTACCAAATAAAGCAACAGAATATGAAATAGCATAGAACAAAATAGAAAGACAAATAAGCAATAAACATCATAAACAAATTATAAGTTAAACAAAATGAAACCAAAGTTAACAAATAATGGATTAAGAGAGGCAGAGGCACTATGGGTTTTAAATTACAATATATCACTGGCGTTAAGACCCAGGCTCAGAGAAGGGCTGCCTGAAGTACCAAGTCTTCAGTGTTCATTTAAATATCCTCAGTAAGGGTCCTTTTGGCTAAGATCAAGTGTAGTGGATATCAAGTGGCAGTAGATTCCACAGATGAGGGGAAACCACTAAGAAGGCCCGGTTCTTGGTTTTTCCTTCCAGACCTTCTTTGGTGTTGGAGCCCTCAATCGCCCAACCTGGAAAGAACAAGTGACTCGGGCAGTTCTTGGTGGGAGAAGGTGCTCTGACTGATAACAAGGTCCTAAACTGTTTACTATTGTGGTTGTCAGTGCATGGACCAACAAAATGTGGGCTCCAGTGTCCAGGTAGGGATGCAGCTGGGCAATCCTCCAAAGCTGGAAATCAACAGACTGGACCACAGACACCACCCGCGATTCCATGGTAAGTGCTGCATCCAGCAGAACACGACCTGCAAACACTATCTGCGAACCTACCTCAGATTTAGCAGATAGAGTTACCCCATTACAAAAGAGAGGGAGTTTCCCATCCTACAGACAATGGCGAGCCCCACTCAGAGGACTTCCATCTTGTCCAGATTCAATCTCAGCCTGTTTGCCCTCATCCAATCCAGATGAAACCCCCAAGCTCCTGATGACCTCTCCCAATGGCATCATGTAGATATGAAACACCAACAGAGAGACAATTGACCCCCACAGTTGACACTTCAAAGAGGGGAAAGCATCTCTTCAAGTTGCACTCTCTGGGGATGATTCTAAAGGAAGGACTGGAGTCAGGACATGGCTAGGCCACCGATCCCCAACCCCAAGAGTCTGATCTCCAATCCCAGGAGTATACAGTGGTCAGCAGTATCAAAGGCCACTAAGAGATTAAGGAGGACTAACAAGGACATTTTGTCCCCGCCAGCCTCCCTCCGTAGGTCACCTTGCAGGGCAACCAGTGCTGTCTCCGTGCCATGATGCAGCCTTAACCTGGACTTGCATTGGCCTCATCCAACAGCATGTAAAGAAAATTCACATAGTCGTGTGGAAACTAATAATGTATCAATAAAGTTCCAAAAAAGGACAAAGCCAATTAGAAAGGTAAAGAAAAACAAACAAACACACAATAGTAAATGATTACAATCCTATTTGCTTTAGTGTTCTGAATTCCAAGTACGCAATTTCAGATCATGGTCCAAATCATGGTTTATTTTGTTTTATCATCCTTCTGTACACTTGAGGAAAAACTCTCATCTCAATTACTTGAGAAGAAAATGGGCAAGGTGTGAAGTTCTTCCTGTTTTTGGTCTGTTATTTAGAAGCTGTGGGCTATGAAGGTGAAATCACCGTTGACACTGATGACACTAAACTGAAACCGCTCTCACCTTTGACAGGAGTGAAGAGTCCAGAATACAGTGGTACCTTGTATAAAGGAATTAATTCATTTCCAAATGAAATTATGTTAAGCAAATGTCCCTTTATACAAATTTCCCATATGAATGCATTGAAAACAGCGTAATCCCTAATCGTGACTATTTTTATGTTGTATGGATTCGCCCCATAGACAATTCTGTTAAGCAAATTGCCCCTATCTCTGGAATTTTTTATGTTGTACAGATTTTTTTTTATACAAACCGTTTGTTCTACGAGGGTCCACTGTATTTAACAAAACTAACGCTGACATTAAAGTAGATACCCAGCATTGTTCATTGTTTAGAGCAGGGGTCCTCAACCTAAGGCCCCGGGGCCGGATGCGGCCCCCCAAGGTCCTGAATCCGGCCCCTGGGACCAATTGCACCTCCCCCACCTACCCCCTGTTTTGTGAGCAAGCAAGCCTCCACAGCTGCTTTTGGACTGTGATCCGGCCCCCAGTGGTGTCTGGTGTCTGGGTGGTGGTGGACCGGCCCGCTGTTTGAAAACTTTGAGGACCCCTGGTTTAGAGTGTCACTCTAGGACAGTGATGGCGAACCTATGGCACGAGTGCCAAAGGTGGCACTCGGAGTCCTTTCTGTGGGCACCCGACATTGCCCCTTCATAGCCACCTGTATACAGGTTAAATTACTGTATTGGAACTTGGCAAAAAAAAATAGTGGGTTTTGAATTGCAGTTTGGGCACTCAGTCTTTAAAAGGTTCACCATCACTGCTCTAGGAATTGGATGAGGAGTCAGACGCATGCACACCCAAAGTTCACCAGATGACCTTAACCCTGTCACAGTTTTTTTTTAGCCTGACCTAACTTGTTATGATAAAATGGGGGCACAGGAGAACCATTTACTTGAGCCCAGCGAAGAAAAGCAGGATATAAATGTAATAAATATTTTTTAGTGGAGGTGTGATCAGCTAAGTTGCAAAAAAGCACTCTGAGTTTGTAAGAAAGAGCTCCAGATTACTTTGTAAACCAAAACCTAATTCTGTTCTGTGAACTACTTAGGCAGAGAAACCACGACTCCCACTCTTTGGCATACCTGAGTTGCAATCTTAGATAGGGCTCATTTCAGAAGGCTACCCCTATTCTACAGCTCAGTTTACACTCTTTGTAGAGCTACACAAAACCAAACACAGAGGCCCTTTGTGTTCCCGTTCCAGATGGTTGTCTCTGTGATGGCAGAGGCCTCCAAAGACCCCTTTTCTATAGAGACCAAATGAAACAAAGAGGATTATCTTACAGTGGATATGGTACAATATTATGGTCACAAGATCACCACTGTTAAACAGTGCAAGATGTGTGTGAAGCCTTTTTGATTCACACAGAATAAAAGGCAGCCATGCACACCTTCGAGCCTTGTTGTTTTGCTACTATAACACATTTGCTCCACCTGTAATTATTTGTGAGAACCAGTGGCATTCTTCCATGCTGCTCCCCAACATCACCCCACTGCCTGCACACTCCAGGAGCTAGGGTTAACTTCTGCAGTCATCCTAAACAGCTAGGAAGTCACATTTATTGTAGATACTCAAGACTCCCATGAACTCTCGCCGTATTTCCAGAGGCTCAAGTTTACAAATTCCTCAACATAAAATTACATTTTATCCATTAAATTTTATTAAATGCACCCCCTTAATCTGCAACACATGAAGTCCCAAGTAGTGAATTCTAAGAGCAACACTAGGCAACATATCCCAGTATTGGTAGAACTGCGACAGTTATAAATACCACTGAATTGCTATAATGGCATTGCGTTGATATGCTCTAATACTGTACCCTAGTCCCCACACCACACTAATCAAGAACACCATCAGTGACTTTTAGTTAGGACATATTCTAGATGCCTCCTGCATTCATATACACGGAAAAATACTCTGAATATTTTCCTAGGGACAACCTAATTCCCATAGAGGCTGTTAGGCTCTATGTCTTGTAGTGCCACTAATAAGGAATCTTACAGCACGTTCAATCAAATTTCCCTTACAATGTTTCCTATATATTGCTTTAGACTACAATTCCCATCAGCCCTGACAACTGCACTACTAATTAGGGATGGTGGAGGCTGTTGTCCCAAATATCTGGAAGGATCCAGGCTAGGGAAAGGGATATAAAATTTATTATGGAATAAGCCTTTGTGGACTATAACTTTATTTACTGTATAAAATAATCCCATCCTGTCAGGTAAATTACAGCGACCATTGTCAGACAGAGAATACACAGAAATGGTTTACCATTCCCGTCTTCTGGGTTGCCTTGGGATTGTGCAGCTTTCCCAAAGATACAAAGGATGGCCATACTCATACACAGCCAGATATCTAGACCACAGATCTAGCCTGTGGTAGATATCTCAGTTTACTGGAGGACAAATGAAGCACTATCTCGAATTGCCAGAGACATGCCAATGCAGGGAGGATGGGTATGTTAACAGTGAGGTCCAACAGAACTGAAATACAAGAAATACAGTCAGTGATGATTACATGCACTGGCATAACTGGAAGGGGCAGAAGAGTGCATTTGCCCCTGGGCGCACAGCAATCTGGGGGCACCTGGAGGGGGAGCAAGAGGAGGAAGCCATGTGCCACCCCGCCAGCAGTTCTCTTGCCCTGCTAAGATTTGGCAATCCTTACTCGGGGGAAAGGAGGAGAGGGAAGCAGGCAATTTTTTTTTCAAACAGCACCTCCATCGATTGCTCTCCCTTCTTCTTCCCCCCACCCCTGCTAAGGCTTAGTGATTGTTAGCCCAGGGGAAGGACAGGGAAGCCTGCTTCCCTCTTCTCCTTACCCCCTGGCTAACGATTGCTAAGCCTTAGCCAGGGGAAAGGAGGAGTGGGAAGCATTCTAAGCTGATGATATTTGGGGGGGGAAATCACCTGCTTGGCGCTATCTGTGCGTTGTGCGGTTTGCACAGGAGAGCCTTGTCCGGGAGACCCCCGAAGAGGGTGTGAGAAAGAGGGACTTTTCTTCCCCCTCCCCTGCTGTTCCCCCAGCAATGGGCACTCCTTGCTCGGTGGGTGAGACGCAGTTGGGGGGCAGGAGGAGGTGCAAAAACAGACTTTGTCCCCAGGCACTCCAAACCCTACCTACGCCTCTGATTACATGGAAGTATAGAGATAGATAGATAGATAGATAGATAGATAGATAGATAGATAGATAGATAGATAGATAGATAGATAGATAGATAGATAGATAGATAGATAGAGATATATATACATACATACATACAATCAGAAGGATTACATTGGCCCTTCACTAAGTAATGTCAATAAACATTATAACACTGATGCATTAATTAATCCCCACAATGTGATTAAAAAGTTGCAGTCAGAATTCAAGGCATAGTTAAGAGAACATTTCACTTTTTTAGATGCTGTGTTGCTGACCTTAAAGTGGTTATTCTTCTAAATATGGGCTTGAAAAGGAGAATCCATCAACCAACTGCTGAGAAGTAACATTTATCAAGAACTGCCATCTGTGTTTTCAACGAATTGGAAAGCTTCTTGGACTACAGCTCTCGGAAGCCCCCAGCTAACATGGCTGGGGTTGCCCAAGAAGTGTTTTTAAAGTTCGACATGAACTGAAATCTTCTTTTAGGTTAAACACACTGGCTTCCTATTAGAGAGGGGCACAAGCTGTAGTTCGGTGGTTTGACTCCTGCACAGGTGTTTCACGAGCACCATGCACATCCCTCCCATGCCTCCTCCATGTGATCGCCCACTCACCAGTAGCAGCACACTTCCCTCTTCTGTCTCCCCTGCATGATCCACCACTCACCATGCCGACTTCCCTACACGCCCTCCTGCCTGAATCTGTGGCCACTGGGGGAAGCAGAGGAAGGGAACTGTGTGCTGCTGCAGGTGAATCCGTAAGGGATAGGAACGTGTGTGGTGCCCATTGAACACCTGTGTGGATGCTACACTGAACTAGGCCAAACTGTGGGTTGTGCCCTATTTACTGTACATGTGTTCATTTATATCAGCGTTTCCAAGAAACATACAACGGCATAAGCCCTCTCCCACTGTAAAAATGAGTTTAGTCTGTGGAACAGTTGTAACCTATGGGTTTCTGTTTCGTGCCTGAGCACGAATCCAGGAACAAATGATTCAGCCTTATCACTGAAATCAGGCCATTTGTAATCTAGCCGGCACTATCAACTCTGCCTGGCAACTAATTCTCCAGAAATTCATTCCCAACACTACCTAGACTTCCCTGATATGCACTAGCACTTGCCAATCCTAGCACTAACAAGACCCAATCCTGTTTAGCTTCTGAAATTGCAGGAAAGCAGAGTGTTCAGATTGGTATAGCAATAGCAATGTGGAAGGGACATCTTATACAGCATAGATTGCCAAAGAGCAACAATAGGTTTACTGAAGGTTTAACAAAACAGACACTCCTAAAATGTAAACAGTACAGAGGTAATGTTTTGCCAGCAGTGCAAATAAGGCAATGCTATTGCTGTTTTAATCTGAGAACAGCAAAAGCAGACATTAAAGAAGAGGCAATTTGCAAAATAATAATAATAATAAAAAATGAACCAGTAGCACAGGAGGGTCACAACAATGTTTTCTGACTATCTGTGTACGTGCTAGCCTAAAGGTTAATGATACCATGAAATGTCTTGCTGTCTCAATGCAAAGGTGACATTTAACCTTCCATCACTTCTACTACTATAAAATGCCAAACGAATGTGGAAAACCAAGAGAAGCATCATTTTAAGAAGGAGGTGGGGGACTTGAAAAAGCCCAGTGCTGCAAACCAAGCACCCTATATCTAGCCACAACTTATCACCTAGTGCACAAACATTGTAGAATGGTGAATAGATAAACAGACAGAAAGACTATCTTATTCTTATACACAGTAGGCATATGTGTGAATTTGTCCTTGAATGTTTCTCTCATCCTGGAGGCGGCTTCAAGGGATAACTGAGATCTGGGGTGTATGTATTATCTGTGAATTAGATACTAAGAGCAGCGGAGAAGGGTGAGACTGCTTCCATCGTTTTTCCATTGCCTCCATCTGCCTCCCCATGGCTAGGACCATGCTTGGCAAAGCAAAAGAAAACTGTTCTGCTTCTATACCGCCCCATAGCACTTCAAGCACTCCCTGGGAGGTTTACAGTTTAGTTATGTAGGCTACATTTAGATGTGGGAAATGCTAGTTTGCAAGCATAAAAGACTGCTGCTTGCCTGGTCTCAGCAGATTTTTGCTAGTGGTAAAACTGACCTCCAACACCAGAGCTTTCTTGATGGTCACTCACTATCAGAGGTCTCTTCCATCCAAAGCACAGAAGAATCATCAACTCAAATGAAAACTGCTAAGGCTTTCCTTTTTATATCATATTTTGGTCTCTAGGTGAAGCTAAGGGAGTTATTTGTTTTAACCCTTTATTAAAATACTATTGTTCTTGCACCTATTATAAATCCGTTTTTAATTATTTTTAATTTAAAACAACAAAAAGCTACACTTCAAGCAATACATGAAAAAAACATAAAACAATATACAGTACAGTCATAATTCAAGTTTACAGTGATATATATCCACCATCTTCAGGACAATTTTCCCCCTTCCCCCCAACTTTTAAATACAGTGGACCCTTGTATAACAAACAGTTTGTATTACATAAAATCTGTACAACATAAAAAATTCTGGAGATATGGGAAATTTGCTCAACAGAATTGCCTATGGGGCAAATCCATACAACATAAAAATGGTCGCGATTAGAGATTACTCTGTTTTCAATGCATTCCTATGGGAAATTTGTATATAGGAAAATTTGCTTAACATAATTTCATTTGGAACGAATTAATTCCTTTATACAAAGTACCACTGTATTGAGGTATTTTGTTTTCTATTGTGTACCCCTCATCTTTCTAGTTTTAAATGTTTTATTGTCATATATTTTTTCTATTGTACAGTATTACTTTGCCATTATCCACACTAAGAACTGAAGAGCTCAAAAGGAAGCTGCATATTAAGAGGATATTTAAAATCAAGTAAAACAGGTAGGTAGGTAAAAGTTTATTGCTAAAAACCATTGGTCACCGCAATCTTGATTTACAACCGAGAAAAAAAAACTTATGAGGTTACATCTACAACTACGACAAATATAATTAAAACCAATTAAAAAAACACGTGTGACACTAACAGAGCAATACAGTCCTCCCAAAGTTAGAGATTGAGCCGGATTTTCATAGCTGCCAGCGCAAACTTTGCAACTTGCTGTGTAACAAACCTGCCTGTACCAACAAGTAGCATGCTAAGTTGGGCTCCAGGGGACCTGTCGGCCAGTGAACCAATAATCCCACCAAGAAATTTGCCTCTGGGTTGGTCGTGGAGGGGGCACGTGAGCAAGTAGTGGAGCACGTCATCAACTTCACCTGAGCCACAAGGGCAAAGTCTGTCCGAAACAGGGATGTTGTCACGTCTCCCCTCTAAAAAAGCAGAAGGCATGGTCTGAAAACGCAGGGCTGTGAAAGCTTTCCTCAGGGGAGCAGAGGTTAAATTGTGGAAATAGCTTTCCAGCCCGAAGGATGTTTTAAACAAAGGATAATAAAGAGAGAATGGCGATAGTGAAGCCGCAGCCAATTCCTTCCATTTGGAGTATAAATAAATCTTGTCTTTGACCAATTTTTTGATACTGGGGGAAACAAAAGAGGGGATAAATTCAGTATTGATCCCATAAAGGTGTAATATGGGTCTGACAAGCTTTGCCCAGGACTCCCACAAGGGGTGCTGGATTTGTTCTATATAGCATTTCTTTGGCAAGCGGGAGTTGCTCATGGCAGCTAGCTTCAGCCAGTACATTGCTAAGGTGATGTGTATGTGTGTTTCAATAGGAATTAGCCCTGCTTCAGCTCTTAGATATGCAGAGGGTGTGCCACGGGGTACAGCAAGGAGAGATCGAATAAAAGAATTTTGAACCACCTCAAGGTGTGGTATTTTAGTATACCCCCAGATTTCGGCCCCATATGTTAATTGGGGGACTATCTTTCTTGCAAACACCTCGACTGCAGGAGCAACCAGTTTACCACCTTGGGTTGAAGAGAATCTCAAAAGGGATTGAGTGGAGTGGGAGGCTTTCAAAACTGTTGCTTTCAGATGATGTTTCTAAGAGATCAGGTCATTAAAATAAAGACCAAGATATCTGAAGTTTTTTAGCTGCTCAATAGGTTTGTTGTCAAGTGACCACCTATGTCTAGTTCTTTTCCTCCCAAAGACAACTACTTTGGTTTTAGAGTAGTTAATGGACAAATGTTCTCTATTACAAAAGTTACCCAGCTTAGCCAAAAGTCTTTGCATACCGACTTGCGCTGTAGAAATGATTGCAATGTCATCTGCATAAAGAAGGGCAGAGATCTTAGCGTCTGCTATAGAAGGGGGGAAAATACTGGGCCACTCAGTTCTTGGACAATATCATTAATATAGAAATTAAACAGAAAAGGGGCCAGAAGACAACCTTGCCTGACCCCTCTGTCCATGGGTATAGATTCTGACAGGAGCCCGTTTGCCCCCAATCTTACCCTGAGATGAGTATTGGAGTGTAGCTGCTGGATTAAAGCTAAAAGTCTTCTATCTATGTTTGACAGAGAGAGTTTTTGCCACAAACGGTCCCTATCTATCAGATCAAAGGCAGAGCTAAAATCTACAAAAGTCACATAAAGTTCCTTCCTTCCATGACAAACATACTTCTGAATCAGATGGGAGAGTACAAAGCATTGGTCCACTGTAGATTTTCCTTTTTGAAAACCAGCCTGTTCTTCAGCTATGACCGAATTCGTGACTGCCCAACGTACTAGTTTGTCCAGGAGATACTTAGAATAAAGTTTGGAAACTATATTGAGGAGGCTTACAGGCCTAAAAATTTTAGGGTCAGTCTTAGAGCCTTTTTTGTGAATAGGGACAATTATACTAGAGCCCCAACTCGGGGGGATTTTCCCATATTGATTTATGTAAGTAAACATTTTAGCAAACACTCCGCACCACCAAGAGGGGTTAGACTTAAACAATTCTCCTGGGAGCATATCTTCACCAGGCGCTTTATTGCTAGGCAAAGAGCCGATCAAGATTTTAACTTCCTCAGGGGAGACTGGTTCCCAAGGAGGGTACTGGGAAAAATGGAGTAAGTTTGAGTGTAGGGGTGACATGATATTGGTTCTGTCGCTAGTAAGGCTAAAGAGAGCAGAGAAGTGGGTTTGCCATTGAGAAGAGGTAATTTGGTTTTCTAGGGGATCTGTGTGGGATCTGAGTCCTCTCGACACCAGGGACCAGAACTTAGCTGTATTTTTGTCCATGGCAGCCAGCCCTAACTCTAGCCATGACCTCCTGAAATGTGCAGCCTTTTTTTGGCGGAGCAGATTTTTATATTCTCTACGGCGCTGGATTATCTCTGTCGATGATAATCCCGATATTCTAGTACTGGATATGGGTCTTAGCCATAACATTCAAATTATACAAGTTACCTGGCCGAACCGCTTAAAATTCTTTTTGATAAATGTGTATTCGCCTCCGCACAATTCAAGGTTACAAGGTAACACTACAATGACAGACCTGGATCTTGTCTTTTCCAAACTTCTTGAGCAACACATGAATCCCCGGATTATATTAGCAGGGGACTTGAATGCTAGAATGGGGAAAAACAATCTTTTAGTTGGAGACAAATTGGGCATTGCTTCTGAAGATCTGTGTTATTTACCAAACAGGAACTCCAAAGACTCAGGAATTAACAAACCTGGTCTTGCCCTTTTCAGCCTTATTTTTAAGTATCACTTATATATTTGTAATGGAGTTGACACAGACCCTTCTGCTGGTTTTTGCACATTCATCGGCCCAACGGGCCAAAGTGTGATTGATTACATAATTGTCTCTCCTGCTGTACTTCCTTTCCTTGACAATTTCAAGGTTCTCTGCAGGCCCGAAAGTGATCATATGCCAATTTCTGTCTCTCTCGCCTTACCACACATAACAGAGCCAAATACCTTACACCTTAAGGACAATCTGACAGTACAGGGAATGAGAAAACTGCGCTGGTCTGCTATCTTACAGGAGCAGGTTAACTCTTTTTTTATGTCCCCGGAGATGTTAGCCATCAGGGAGCAAGCCCTCACCTCCCCCGATCCTGTAGCCATTTTTGAAAATATCACCCATCTAGTCAAACCTATGTTGACCACCTCCAAGCCTTTCTCCACAAACTTTCATTCCCACTATGGTTGGTTCGATTCCCATTGCGCGGTTCAGAAACGTCTATTGGCAGGAGCAATCAGAAAACTACGGCTAGTTGATAAGTAAAACAGAAATTCATAAGTGATTGATTATGCCTATGGTCCTAAGTATACTTCTAATTTGGTTATTTATTATGGGAATCAGAATACTGGATGTGAGCTAGCAAGGGCTCTTCTTATGAAGCATAATTCCCCAATACAAGGGTTTTTGCATTCAGCTTCTTCAGTCAATGGTAGTACAAATGTGGAATGCCTCAATTATGCACACATTCAGGAGTTCAGAACAACCTCAAATATGTTGAAAATCATCCCAATTTGGCTACAACTGGTCATCTGATCCATCTACTTAAAAGCACACATGTTTTCATTATCTGTACTTTTTTCACCCCATGGTGTGTTTCCTGAAGGGAACGTTTAAATAAAATCTAGCCATAATATATTCTAGAACTGAATAGCATTAACAGCATTTTCCCAGAGAAGCTTCTTTTTCTTAATTGGCCAACTCACCAAGTTGTTTTTAATTATTTTGCCTTGGTCGGCCAGCCAGGAAATTCATGACTCATCTTTTAACTTGTGGTCCTAAATTAAAAGTACAAAAACAGTTCCTTAGGTCTCGGTTGCAGACAAGAAGCAAAGGCTTGAGAGAATACCCTCCATATTTTGTCTTCTGCTTCTGTGTTAATATAACCTATGGAATGGCTTGGCTCCAAGCTATCAAAAAGACTGCATCTCCTTCTTTGAGCTGACTAAGGATTAAGATAATCAGCAGGGGTCTTTCTCTCCATCCCACCACTCTTCCTGACTGATTGTCTTAGGCTACTATCTCACAATCACAACCCCCCCCCCCGCTTCAAACAGCTGAAAAATGCGGCTCCTAAAATCGTGTCCCCACGGCCAGTCGGCTTTAAAAAAAAAAAAACGACCACGACCACTTTAGTGCAACCCAGCGAGTTTTCCAAGTACCAGGTCGGGAGGTAGCAAAAAAATTGTCGCTCTTCCCATGCGGGTTTTTAACTGGAACTTACATCTATGGCAGGCATGTCCAAACTTTGCCCCCCCCCCCGATGTTTTGGGCCACAACTTCCAGAATTCTAAGCTTAGACTGTCAATGACAAAGGACGGTGGGAGTTGCAGTCCAAAACATCTGGAGGGCCAAAGTTTGGACATGCCTGATCTATGGGAACTCGAAAACACTGCTTCATCTTTTTGATCTCATTGCTACACATCTCTGTGGCCCTCCCCACCACACACACACACAACAAAGAGAGAGAGAGAGAGAGAGAGAGAGAGAGAGAGAGACCAACGTCAGTCGCGGTGGCGTGGGGATTCACCTCAAGAGGCAGGCTCTCCTGCGCAGGCTGCTCTTTCTTGTACCTCCTTTTCAGAGGCACAAGCCTTGGACAGGGGCGCTTCACTCCCTCCCCTTCCACTGATAAAATGGTGCTGGGGATCACCCCCTCCCCTCTCCACCCCAGGCTACCAAAGAGGGTAGCCTAGGGAGGAGCAGTTGGAGAAAGCATTATGGAAACGGGGTATTTGCTTTGTGTGTGTGTGTGGGGGGGAGGTTTTGTGGGGACACAGGAACCGCATCTTCACCCACGAGACCGTTACTGGGGAAAAGCTGGCTTTTATTCTGAGCTGTTTTTTCAGGCCGTGGGAGAGCAGCCTTAGAGGAATTTTTGAACGGTCTTTTGTACTCTGTTGATTTTAAATTTGTTTTAACTATTTATTTTAGTTACCGTTTTAATATACAGTATTACTTGCTTAATTCTTGGGTGTTTTTTTGTTTCTTTGTTGTTGTTTTTTGATACTTACGTTTTTTTTAACACCTCCAGGCCCCATCTGACCCATGGAGGAGGAAGGAAGAGGAGCAAAAAAGGTAAGGAAGAACTGGGACTAGGCGGTGCATGGGCTAGGGCCCATGGGGGGAGGTGTTTATTTGGGTCCGAGAGGAGGGGTTCTTCACTAATTCTTAATTGAAATTTATTATTTATTTAAAATATTTTTATCCCACCTTTCTTCTTAGAAAAATCTTCTTTTTGGGAAAGGAGCCAGAAGGGAGGGTTGTTTCTACTTCTAAAAAAGTAAATTAAACTCAAAAGTGTATAGACATTTCCTTCCTACTCACATTTTAACTGGTAGGGGCAGATTTATAGCCCCCTCAATATTTATGCATATCAAATGAATATTAATATATTAAGTTAGAATTAAATTCTGAAAATATAACTATTTTAATGTGTTTTACCTACCACATTAAAATGCTTTTTTGGTGTAAATGTGCCAGGAGGTTTGCAGGTTTCCTGGCTATTATTATTATTATTATTATTATTATTATTATTATTATTATTATTATTATTATTATTATTATTATTATTATTATTAACAGCAGTTAATTGCCTAAATGACTACAGACCTATTGCATTAACGTCTGTAGTCATAAGGTATCTCCAATACCTTAAAACATGTTTTCCACCAGACTTTGATAAACATCAGTTTGCCTATAGGAGAAATAGATCAACAGATGATGTCATAGCTACTGCCTTACACCTTGCAGTGAGTCATCTGGAGAAACCTGGAAATTATGTTAGGATGCTTTTCATTGATTACAGTTCAGCTTTTAACACCATCCTACCAAGCATTCTTATTAAAAAGCTGACTGATTTGGACCTTTCTTCTACCATCTGTGATTGGATCAAGGACTTTCTAAGGGACCGCTCACAAACAGTGAGGGTTGGGCCTTTTACATCTACTTCCCTGAAGCTTAGCACCGGCTCCCCACAGGGCTGTGTGCTTAGTCCCTTCCTGTATTCACTGTACACATATGACTGTGTATCATCTGATCCATCTACTGTGATTATTAAGTTCGCAGATGATACCACCATAATGGGTCTTATTACAGGGGGAGATGAATCAGCGTACAGGAATGAGGTCCAAAAATTATCCACATGGTGCCTAGAAAACAACTTGCATCTAAATATTACCAAGACAAAGGAGATGGTGCTGGACTTCCGGAGGAAGAGAGAGGAACCAGCCCCATTGTACATCCAGGGGGGCTGTGTGGAGAGAGTTTCTTCCTTTAAATTTCTGGGAGTTTACCTGAGTGAAGATCTCTCCTGGGGAATTAATACAACCAAAGTAGTCAGGAAGGCCCAGCAGAGACTGCATTTCCTCAGGGTCTTGCGTAAGAACAAAGTGAAGCAACAACTGATTACCTCCTTTTACCGGTCCACAACTGAAAGTATCCTCACATATTGCATTACCGTTTGGTATGCTGGATTGACAGCTACTGACAGGAAGACACTACAGAGGGTGGTAAGCACAGCTCAGTATATCATGGGCTCTCCCCTGAGTGCACTGGACGACATCGCTAGGGATCGTTGCCTCAGGAGGGTTGGAAAAATTCTTAAGGATAACTCACACCCCGGTCAGCACCTCTTTACCTTGTTACCATCAGGCAGAAGATATCGCAGTATAGCCTGCCGTACCAACAGACTGAAGAACAGTTTTTATCCATGGGCTGTCAGACTGCTGAATGGGAAATAATCCCAGGACAAGTATAGAAGAACTGACCTGCGGGCTGGTGCATTCTGTGTCAAGTACACAGGGTGCAATAAGACTGAGTGGTTGCCAGTGGGATCGGGGTAGGATGGTGGTGGGGGTGGGCAAGGGAGACTCAGCTAATTTCATTGTGCACATGTTGTACATTGACAATTAATAAAGGTATTTATTATTATTATTATTATTATTATTATTATTATTATTATTATTATTATTATTATTATTATTATTATTATTATTAATAATAATAATAATAATAATAATAATAATTTATTGTCATTGTGTGTATATACACAGTATACACATACAACGAAATTCAGACACCCAGAGATCAGATTCCACACACACACACACACACACACACACACACACACAAATACACCCCAGACACTCTCACACACAATAAAAAACCCTTCAACACACACACATAAAAATCCCCGAACACTCCCCCACCCACCAACCGCCCCCCCCTAAAAACACAAGTATCTACACAATAGGCTAGGTAATCCAGTCCAAGTGCTCACTGCTGGTGGTCCTTGAGTTCATTATTAAGTGCAATTATAGCTCTGGGATAAAAACTGTTCAGAAGACGTGTGGTCCGAGTTTTAATTGTTCTGTATCTTCTGCCAGAAGGCAACAGTTCGAAGAAATTGTGAGCAGGATGAGTAGAGTCTCTCAGAATGTTGTGTGACTTCCTCAAACAGCGAGATTTGAAGATGTCATCCAGGGTTGATAGTTGGAGCCCGGTAACATTCTGGGCAATTTTAATTATTCTCTGTAGAGCCTTTTGGTCCGCTAAAGAGCTGCTCCCATACCATGATAGCATGCCATAAGTTAGGACACTCTCAATGGTGCTGTGATAGTAAGACTGAAGTAGATGCTGAGATAAATTCATCTTCCTGAGCATTCTCAGGAAATACAGCCTCTTCTGTGCCTTCTTCACAACCATATTGGTGTTTGCAGTCAATTCTCCAGGCAAATGTGGTTTGCAGCTCAGGTGACACAGATATTGTGGGAAGACGACTATTACTGGATAACTTATACATTATATTGCAATAAAAGCAATGAATTAAAGATAGATCAACTTATATTGCTAGGTCTCTGAGTGCTAGCTAGAATCTCAGAATTTTTTTACATTTCTCTCAATTTCCAAAAAGAGATTTCCAGGCAAAAATCAAAGAAAAATAAAACAAAAGACAAAAAAATGTGGCACTTTAAAGACTAACTGTACTATCTTAATGTAGCATTTTGTGGACACATCCACTTCTTCAGACATATAGCAGCAGAATGAGGTGTACAATATAATATGTGATGGAATACACGTTTCATACCAAATATTCATTGGCTGTTGTATGTAAGTGTATTTGCATGCAAGCCCTGTTGTAAATTCCTATAGAGACAGAGCTGGTGGTGGATAGGGGAGGGGGAAGAGGAAGAGGGGGTTGGTTAGTTTTAGAGATGATGGGAAGAAGGAAGTTGCAGGCAGTTTTTGCCTAAGATCTTGTAGTGAAAGTTGGTTTGTTGATATGGTTGGTGTTGTTTTATGGCTCTGTGGTAAAAAAATTCCCTAAGAGACAAGAAAACAGACACCAGATCAGAATAGGGTGAGAGGGTTGGAATTGAGGGGGAAAGGTTAGATGGAATGAGACAATGGGAAAGTTTCAATAGACAGATTTTACCTTAGAGTCTTTTGGTGGAAGACTGCACCCCTCATTCTGCTGCTATATGCCTGAAGAAGTGGACATGTCCACGAAACATTACATTAAAATATGAAAGCTAGTCTTTAAGGTGCCACTTTTTTTTGTCTTCTGTTTTGTTTTGTTTCTCTTTGATTTTTGCCTAGAATTCCTTGCACAGACTAACACGGCTGCCTTCTCCAAAAAAAGAGAGAAAAATCTAAGGCCAAAAAGTGCTAGACTAGGATAAAGTCTGGTTTTAATATGACCACTAACTGTAGGCAAATTATTGTGGCAAGCAGACCCAGTAAGACCCTTAGAGTGACTATATAAGCTAGAGCTTTAACCAGTGACTAGTTTTATATGAGAGCTCGTGCGAGGAAAGGATAGGGAAAGTCAGCTCCACCCTTCCACTCTACAACCACAAAAGTGGATTTCCAAAATGCCAAAGCTATCAGTCTCTGCACATGCCTTCCTTGCTTGGGCCTCCAGCCATAAATTCCTAGACTTCACAGACTTCATAATATCCAACTGCATATAATAAAATGATGCAAGTCAAAAGCTTTTGAGGGAAGAATGCTCTCTTTTTCATCTTCTATAGAACAATTCAGACGAATACATGACAAAAAGATCAGAGATGTTTTCAGTACTATTATGTTATTAAAGAAGAAATAGCTACTGGGTCTCTCGATTCAAATCAGGACCATGCTAGTGGGGAAAGAAGCAATTAATCCTCTCCCTTCTATTCCATTTTCCAAATGAATACTGACTCCCGAAACTGCGCTTTTACCCCCTTACTGACACAGACACATTTATCAAACAGCACAAATAACAAGTTTGTTATGGCAAAGGTAAAATGCGAGTGGGGCATGAAGCAGTGAAAGAGGTTAAATCATCTTCCCCGCCATCAATATTCTTATTTGAATTATTCCAATAATTTGTATTATTCAGCTGCTGTTCTATTTCTGCAAAAACTGAACAAGATCAGATCACAAAACTGCATTTGCATGCTTAGTGTAATATTTAGTGTTAAGTTGGTTTATTTAACGTTCAAATAACTAATGCAAGAAAACGAAAACTTATCAAGGGTTGTCTTGATATTCTACAGGGGCAGTATCCCCCAGCTCCGTACTTGAAATGTTCCAAAACTCCCTCATGAGTTAAAAGTTTTTAAAATATCCAGGCTCATAAACAAACTTCAAGGGATTCCTCTACTCAGATAGCCTCCCCTCAGTATCATAGGGAGGTTATTTAGTTTTGTGATGGAATGCAGTTCTGAGTTTCCCATCCAAAGAATCTTGGCATGGCATAAGAGTGAATTTTTTTCAAGTGGGTGAGGATGCTGTTACTGTTGCTGTTGAGTTTCTCCCCCTCCGACCAACTCCTCCTCCACCCACCAAACCTTGTGTGCAATGTTCTGACAGTTCCCTTTTGCAAAACACTGACTTCAACGTATACACACACAGCAGTTGACCCACCAATTAATCTATCCCAAATCCTGGCTAAAAAGCAAATCCACCACCCTGCAGAAACCTAGCTGGTAAGTCCAATTTTTGCTAGAAAAAATAATAATACTTCATACTAGTTCCATAAACTTTTAAACATTTCATTCTATGAAGACTGGATGCATCCATGGTGAAAACACACATACGGAAAACACACGTATTGACAAATGACACGAGGCATCACATTTTAACTTTCAGGCCAATACTGAATCTTGTCCAGCAGTTTTTTCATGTTCAGAACATTCTATAATATGTAACCTTGTGTTTTGCTTGCATAAAGCAATCATTTCTTTCTTTGCATTTCACCTGAAGGCCAGCGAAGGAATCTCAGCAAGGAAATACTCAGACAGCATTTTACCTGTCTGAGCTGCAAGGTCCTTACATTTCAGATCCAGAGAACAGAATATTAGCAACAATGTGGCAATCCAATCTCCACCAACATCTGTGGGGCACCAAACCTGACTTGCCACATAATATAATCTCTTACCATGATATCTCACCTCACAAAGACAACACAAACACTTCCTTGTTATGTCTGCCCCCCCCTTTTTGGTACCCCACTCATTTTTATCTACCCTCAAAATTTCAGCGATAACGCCAGAATAGGGCTATTGTCTCCTTCCAAACCAAAGCAGTACTAGATTCTCACATCACAATACTTATTCCAAGAGAACCTTCCCCCTCAACCGCTTACCAGCATGCACAAATAGGTATCCCAGATCTGTCAATCGGTTTTCATACATATCAATTGTCATATATTGCCTTATAACACAGAATATTAATACATAAGGTATTTTACATATTATAAAACAATGAACCACAATTTTCTCTCCATCTCAGATGGCAGTGTTGGGTGTATTCTGATACAGTACCTGCACATCCGCCATTGGCTTAAATAGCCCAGTTTCTTCACACTGAGTCTAAATTTTGATTGTGGCCCTCATGGCTAACATTTCTAACCAAATACTTGCATTTACATATGCCTCACTGCATCCTCCATCCTGTATTATATCACCTGGCCTATTGATGAGTTCCAGATCCTGAAAGTTTTCACATAATTATGGAATTACAGTAGGCCCTATAAAGGACTTTGTTCTATAAAGGACTTTGTAAGTGACGTAAAAGCAGCATATTAAAAAAAATTAATTACTTACCTGTAACTCTAGTTCTTCAAGTGTGCATCTGTGAATTCACACATTGGGTTTCTTTGTACCTGTATGAAGATCACTGGGAACTGAAAGCTATTAGGTACATAGGACCTACTACTACTACTGTACATGCTTCACAATTCCTGCACACAGGGACTCACTTCCACAATTATCCACCACTGTAGAGATAACAAAAAGACATGATGGATAGAGGAGAAGGTAGGGTGGGTAGTGTGAATTCACAGATGCACACTCGAAGAACTAGAGTTACAGGTAAGTAACTAAAAATTTATTCTTTGAGGCATCTTTGAATACACATGTTGTGTGACAAGCAAGCTAACATACCAGAGGTGGGGCATCACGGCAATGATCAGGAGAGTACAGCTCTGCCAAAAGCCGCGCCAGCCTGAGCTCAAGTACCAAGCTTATAGCAGGTTACAAAGGTGGAAGGAGATGACCAGGTAGCAGCATTGCAAATTTCAGGAAGGGTGATTCCCCTGAGGAAGGCCGTAGATGGCACAACTGCTCAAGTGGAGTGTCCTTTAGGAGAAGTGGGTAGAGGGACGTGAGCAGGTTGGTATGCTAGCTTAATTCTATTGCAGATCCATTTAGATATGGTTTGAGAAGATACTGGAGCACCTTTGAGGGTCTGATGGTCGCACAAAAAGCCTCTTAGAAGTGCGAATGTAAGCAGTACTGGAGAGATAAAACAGAAGAACCTGCTGAACATCCAACGTGTGTAGGGAATGTTCCAGATCCATGGAAGGAGTAGGGAAGGAGATAGGTAAAACTAGAGGTTGAGACAAATGAAAATGAGAAATAACTTTAGGTTAAAAGGAGATATCAGGAAACAGAGTGACCTTATTCGGGTGAAAGTGCAGGAATGGTGAATCAGTACATAGAACCGCAAGTTTGGAAGCTTTCTTAGCCGAGGTAATTGCCACCAAAATGCAGTCTTTATAGAGAGCATGAATAGAGAGCAGTGCCAGGTTGGGGGCAAGTACAAGAGCCCCCAGTTAGGCCCCCAGGCCCAACCCGACCTGCATCCACATACCACGGCTTTTCAATTATTGCGGGTCGAGTCGGGTCCCTAACCCCCGCAATAGGTGGGGGATCACTGTACACAAAAAACTAATTTAACTTATGAATACTTCTCCTCCCTTTGCATTCCATATGACATGGCCTTTAGAGAAGACTAAATAAACTTTCAGAACAAAAAAAGGACCACAGAGCCAACATGAGATGTCATCTCTCAAGCTGAATGGAAAATGTACTTCAATTATTGGGTGTGGGGAGATACCATTTTGGTTTACCTATCAGGCATCAATGTATCTTGGGGGGACCACCTATTGGTTTCAAGTAAACTTGAAAGGCGTTTACAGGACAGTAACAAGTAAAATGACACAGGCAAAATCTAGCTGCAATTTAAAACAAAAATCTGAGAGTTACTGTAAGTCTAAATAGCAGCCCTAGTTTTCCATCCATAAAGAAGTGGCCTTGCTTACAAATGCTCAAAATACAATACTGTATAGCAGTTAGTCTTTGAAGTGCCACAATTTTTTGTTTTTACAGTACAGTGGTACCTTGTATAAAGGAATTAATTCGTTCCAAATGAAATTATGTTAAGCAAATTTTCCTTTATACAAATTTCCCATAGGAATGCATTGAAAACGGAGTAGTCCCATTTTTATGTTGTATGGATTCGCCCCATAGGCAATTGTGTTAAGCAAATTTCCCCTATCTCCCAAATTTTTTATGTTGTACAGATTTTATGTTATACAAACCGTTTGTTATGCAAGGGTCCACTGTATATTTATTTTGTTTTTGCCTGATATGTTAGCACAGCCTAACACAGCTACCTCTTCTAAAATTCCTTCAGCCCTTAGGACTTAAAATTCAAAAATGTCTTGAGTTGGGTCTAATATTGCTGGAACTTGTAAATGAATACAGGTCTAAACTGCAATATATGGAGGGGAGCATGACACCCCTGAAAATCAGTGAAATTACATTTAAATCAGTGTTATTTAAATGCTGACATATAACTTATTATTCCCTATATTCTGTTATTATATAGTTCCGAGAACAAAAAAAACCACTACTAATAAAATTCTTCGCATATGTAAACACATACTCTCACCAATCAAAATAGAACACATTAATTTAAGTTTGTTTCCTGACCTACAACTCTTCTTGTGTGTTCTAAAACAATATCAGAAATCAAGTTTAAAATGTTTATTGAGGCTCCAAAGACAATTAAACTGTTAAACAGTGATCAAAAATGAGCATTATGTGAATTATTCTCTAACTACATGCAACTATAGTGACTATGGCTTGCATGCATATTCTACCAGCAGCTTTTGTTTTTGTAATGAAGAATCTGGGCTTATCTCTGCACATCTCAAGTTTGTTGCTTGGTCAAGCCATTATGTGTACTCCAGAGTCAACAAAACACATCTGAACCCTCTGAACTGTGCCTGCAGTTCATTTTCTGAAAGGCAATTTGCCTACTAACCTGACAGTGAAACAAATATAATTAGTTACTGCTCATTTTATAAGACCATTATTCTTGGGAAGCTACTGAATTATCTGCATGTCTTATTTCAGACTGAGTGAAAAATATTTTAATTAACAATTTGATGCACCACTATTCATGGCATAAGGAGAATATATGAAAATGCAATTGCTTTTCTAGAACAATTGAAGCACAGATACTACAAGGTATGGAAAAAATGCCAAACAGCTGGAATAGAACTGGGAACACACACATATCCAATAAAAAACACAACCTCTTATATCTGAGGCCTGAAATGAATATCTCTAATACATATGGTGTGTGTGTGTGTGTGTGTGTGTGTGTGTGTGTGTGTGTGTGTATTCATTTCAGGCTCCAGATTAGTTAGATAGATAGATAGATAGATAGATAGATAGATAGATAGATAGATAGATAGATAGATAGATAGATAGATAGATAGATAGATAGATAGATAGAATTGGGAACATATACACCCACAAAAGCATAAATCCCTCTGCTAGGGTCAAGTTATTTCACATCTGGCAGTTCTCTTGTTTCCCTGTGGCTTTCCTGAAACCCCATTAACCTCAGGAACCTTTTGCCAACAGTTCTGTTTGATCCAACTAACTGCGGTGGCCAACATGGTTTTGCTTACATAGACATCCATGAGGCCATCTGATCAGTAGAAGCCACAGATGAAATCATGAGAGTTGCCACAACCAAATGAGATGGTAGGCTATGGACAATGAGGTCAAACAAGAAGGGGGGAAAAGCAATGGTACTGAAACTACTTTATTACTTGCCAGAACAAGGGTGGGTGAGGTGCAGTGCAGTCTTCCAGATGATACCTGACTAGAACAGCTCTTATTCCTCCTCAACACTAACCACTGATATTGGTTGATTGGAACTTTTTGAGGATTTCACTTTATCCATCACTGAATCTCTGATAGTAAGATATAAGCTTTCTTCTGGTCAGCTTACCATGACCTTCCTTGCTTGCTGTTACCAGTCTTCTTTGGAAACATATAGGGCAACCATAGCAGACGGACCCCTAAATGTTCTGCAAGTCTTAACTGCAGAATCAGAATATTGAAAGGCCCAAGACTCTCCAAGTCTTTTCTTGGAGGCCCGTGGCACAGTGGTTAAATGCCTGTACTGCAGGTAAAACTGCGCACACGACCTGGGGTTCAATCCCAAGTAGCAGGCCCATGGTGGACTCAGCCTTCCATCCTTCCAAGGTGGGTAAAATGAATACCCAGCTTGCTGGGGGGGGGGCAATGTGTAGCCTGCATACTGTAATTAAAAACTGTAAACCTCCCAGAGACTAGTTCAAGTGGTATGGGGTGAAATATAAGCAGGACACTTTGCTTTTTGCTGTTTTCTCTTTTCTCTTTTCCAATAAGAAAGGACAATTCATATGACATCATGGTAATTAAACTTTTCTGGTAGACACAGGTCTAATTCAGAGGATCAATTCTCACAGACCAGCAAAAAGACCAAACATGAGAGGGATTGACTTAATAAACGAAGCCACAGGGTTGTTGTTTTTTTCTGCAAAACCTGTGTAAGGCTGTTAATGACAAGGCTTCTAGAAGTCCCTAATACATAGAGTTACCACAACCTGGAAGCAAACTGACAGTACAAAAGAAAATCATTCATCTTTTGTTGTTCAGTCGTTCAGTCGTGTCCCACTCTTCGTGACCCCATGGACCAGAGCTCGCCAGGCCTTCCTGTCTTCCACTGCCTCCCGGAGTTTCGTCAAATCCATATTGGTTGCATCGATGACACTGTCCAACCATCTCATTCTCTGTCGTCCTCTTTTCCTTTTGCCTTCAATCTTTCCCAACATCAAGGACTTTTCCAAGGACTCCTTCATTCATCTACTATGAGACAAATGAAAGATCCCACATATTGAAACGATTATTCCACTATGCTTTCTCACTGATAGCATCTGTGTTACTAAGGGGCAATACAAAATGGGACATGTCTCAACCTCCCTCTGCCAACTGGAGCTGCTTCCAATGAAAATAAAATCTGCACCCTCTCCTCCTTCTAAGCTAATTTATTCTAGAAATAAATTACACTGAGTGCAGTGTAGGGGTACTGTAAAATTCTGTCAAGATAGCAGGGCAGCCGCACAACAGAAGATTCATCTAGAATTACCACAATTCCAACAGTTTCAAAGTAACCATATCCATGGGCAAATAGAGCACATGAGCTATGCGACCACATTTATGATCAGTATTTCCTGTGACCACATGGCTTGTCCAACTGAATTCCTGCAGTGCTCGAATGCTCAAGGAATGCTAAGTCTCTTTGCACTGTAAAAAAAGGGGATGATGTTGCAAAAGACAACTCAGTACAGTATCTTTCTGAGAAGTGGCAAGTGAAACTGCAGCCCACTTTAAATACCGTATGCACAAATCCAATAAGTGTGTAACAAAAAGAACCAAATTCAAGAATTTTAGCTAGATTTTTAAATTTTTAAGTCTTCCAGTAGATACACCAGAGATATCACTCAATATATATATATATATATATATACAGTATTCAACTTCCTTCATTTCATTGCTGGACTTTTATTTGTTAAAATTCTGTCCTATTCTTCCTTTAAGAAAGTTGAAAAGCATACATGTATATTGGCTTCTCTACTCCCCACTTTATGTAAACAACAGTTTTGTGAGACACACTATATAGTAAGCCATATCTGAACTGTAATCGGAACCTTTATTTTGCACGGCATCATGCAACCATCTAAGCACATCCAGTAATACAGATGTCAAATGTAAGCGTGAAAAAACATTGGAAGCATTTCATAATTGTTATATCTTGAGTGTGTCAAAGCAAATCTCAAGAAGACAAGTAGGAATGAACTGAACTCTGAAATCGTTTGTCTCCACACACACACACACCAAGCTAAACAAGTCAAAACACTGCAACCTTTTGTCCACAGGACGAAGCAGAATGCACTGAATGGCTGGGATTCACTAACAAACAGTAAGAAGAATTCTGTTGTACAAATGTGGTTATTCAAATAATCTACCTAAGGCCTAGACCAGTGCTGGCTAGGCCTTAGCCACCACTTTGGCCCTCCAGATGTTATGGACCACAACTCCCAGAATTCCAAGCCTGTATTGCCAATGACAAAGGACTATGGGAGTTGTGGTCCAAAACATCTGGAGGACCAAAGTTTGGCTACCACTGGCCTAGACAGTAGGCAGCATCAAAGTCCTTCAGATGGTTAGGACAGCGGTTATTCCTAAACTACATCTGTTTACCCTGCTTCCTCTTATTCTTTATCAAGCTTACTCTCTTCTGCTACTTCTCTTCCCTAGACTAGGAGTAAGAAAAGTGAGGGTGGTTATCCCCATCAAATTGCACTTATGTCACATGTTGAGTAGTGTCCTGTAAGAGACTTATAGGCTTGTTAAATATACACCCTTTCTGGTCCAGAGGTCACTTGTAAAATATGCTAGCTGTGCCCCAGCCAACTGCCGCTGTGCCAGCTGCCCCAAATTTTGCCCCTATGTTATAAAATTTGCCATATTTTGGTAGCCCATAGTCACTACTGCAGACCAACAGCATCTCTCACAAGTACAGAATTGTACAGTACTAAATTCAAAGACAAGGGTGGTTGTGGTGAGAGCTGCAATCTTTTTTTCCAGGAAACATCCTTATGGCCTCCTACACATAGGCATTATCTGTCTCTTCTTGTCCTAAAAGCAGAAGCCACCACCTAATAAAACTGCCAGCTATTTAGGAAAGGGAATAAACCCCCAAAATTACAACACGATACTCTCATGCTCTCTGCTTGATAATCCCATGTTACCTGATAGCCACCCCAGTATAATGCAATATTTTATCTTAAATGAAATAGGTTGTAAGTTTTGCTGCTTTTTAAAGGCACAATTACTTTCTGCAATTTCATTTCACAATTCTTCCAACTAATTAGTCACAAATTAAGCACATTCCACTTGGCAGCTGAGTGATTTAATAGTTCCAATTATGTGACATTTTACCCTAGGGAAAAGGAAAAAAAGCTTCTTTCTATTTATGCATTCTTGCTATATACAGAAAAAAATAGTAAAATGTTCTTGGCATAAACCAAACAGTATGAGCAATCCAAGAAAGATGATGTCAGAGCTATAGTTGTGCCTAGCAAGCATCTCTGAAAAATAATCACAGCTGGAAGCAGAATACTTTTAAAGTAAACAGGAGTGTTTTTGAGAACACATCCTATGTCAGGGGTGCCCAAACTTTTTGTAAGGAGGGCCAGATTTGGTGGCTGAGAATGTGTCAGGGGGCCGGTTGCTCCCCGACCCTGCCACCCCACTGCAAGCCCCAGCCACTGACCCATAAGCCCCAGCCACTGACCCCTTGCAACACCACCTGCAGGAAGGAAGGCGGGGACCAAGGGAGGGAGAGAGGGAGGTGGAAACCAAGAGAGGAAGGAAGGAAGGTGGGTAACAAGGAAGGGAGGGAGGGAGGGAGGTGGGGACCAAGGGAGGGAGGGAGGAAAGAAGGAAGGTGGGGACCAAAGGAAGCACAGGGAGCTGTGGCCACAGGTCGCCCCTTGGAAGAGGTGATCTGTGCGACCTTGCACCCCCCCAAGCTCCCCAGCGGTGGCGATGGCTCACCCGCCAGCCCACCCCAAAGCTCCTTGGCGGTGGCAGAGGCCCGCTGGCCTGCCCACCCCCACACATTCCCCTGCGGTGCAGTGGCGGCAGACCGCCCATCCACCCAAGCGTCCCAGCGGTGTCAGTGTTGGCAGCAGATTTTTTTAAAAAAAAAACATGGGGCGAAGGAGCGGGAGGGAGAGGCTGGGTGGCCAGCCGCGGGCCACTCAGAATGGCCTGACGGGCCGGATTTGCCCCATGCCCCCCCCCCAGGCCGGACTTTGGGCAGGCCTGTCCTATGTGAATCAAGAAGCTGACTCCCTTTTAGGAGCTACCTTGGAACAAACAAGGAGGCTCCCTGAATACCCCACCTGTGTCATTCTGGCTGGGTAATGCTGATAATTTTGACTCAAAACCTGCAAATCTAATTTAAACAATTGTGTTTAACAAGGAACAAGTGGCCTAAATTCCATTGTGCAGTTATACCACCACAAGGAAACAATGTAACACTGGCAAATCACTGCTAATTAATAGTAAGTCCTGGTCATTACACATTAATTATTATAACACATGGTTATTTGCAATAAGGGAATTAATGTGTAGCAGTTAATTTTTATATAATTTATAGCAAAATGCTAGATGGGTGGTATATACATAAAATGAAATAATCAGGTGACTTGATAGGGAAGCAGGAAACCTAGAGGGTACTTGTTAATTAGCAGCAATTTGGCACTGCAAATTACGAGATTTCCCTTCCCCTGCAAAATTACATAACACAATGGTTGGTTGTTAGTGTAGATGTTTCACAAAATAGGAGCCTGAGTGTACAGGCTCTAGGAGCAGAACATTCTTATAGAGCCCTCTATCAGCTGTGCTGTACTTAAGAGTTAATGAAAACTCTGTGATTTTGCAAATAAATAAATAAATAAATAAATAAATAAATAAATAAATAAATAAATAAATAAATAAATAAATGTAACAAAAGGTTGCTATTACTATAGTTAATTTATAATCCTTGTTTAGATAATACAATTTTTTTGCAGTAGTAGTCATTAAATCAGTGACATAGATGCCCAAGAAGGCAATAAAAGCTATCCTAGGATCTTCCCAGTCAAAGCCATCTACAATATATTGCATTAAATGTAATATATGTGCTGTTCAGTTCTTTGCAGGTCTAAAGTTAGTCTGTTGTTGGATGAGGATCTGTTCAACCACTAACAGCAAAGAGTTAAGAATAATTCTTTCCAGGCTTTTATAAAGCAGAGTACTTAAAACAGCCTGATTTTTTTTTGTCCTGTGGGCTCTTTACCAGATTTCAAAACAGCTATCACTCATGCTATTCCCCAAATGTTGAAAATCCTAAGTGTCAAAACAATTATTAAAGAAAGTTGAGAGCCTCTTTCTTCTTACTATACTAAAACGGTTTATTTGTTTTAACCACCCTCATTAGCTGTTCTTTCTCAAGTCATTCCTGCTTTATGATAATAATCTGCTTTACATGCATATCTCAAGATTATTTTTTCCACCAATTTAAATTCCCATAATCTGAATCCAATCCATCTTTTTATCTATTGGTACTGGGGGATCTCAACATCCATGCTGAGGCTGCCTTAGCTGTAGCGGCTCAGGACTTCATGGATGCCATGATAACCATGGGACTGTCTCAACATGTCAACGGCCCAACATACAAGAAGGGCCATACTCTAGACATAGTCTTCTCAACAGGACTGGAGGATGGTGGTTTGGATGTGGAGGGGTTGGTTTTGACACCAATGCCATGGTCAGATGACTTCCTGGTCAAGTTTAGGCTATTAGCTACTCCGACCCATTGCAGGGGTGGGGGATCCATTAAGATGATCCACCCTCATAAACTAATGGATCTGGATGGTTTCCTGGAAGCTCTGGGGGATTATCCATCTGATATGGTCGGCACTCCTTTCGAAGCGCAGGTTGCCCTATGGAATAGGGAGATGACCCGGGCAGTTGACATGATTGCACCTAAACGCCCTTTCCCCATACGCAGAGCCCAGACGGCTCCTTGGTATACATCTGAATTGTGGGCGGGAAGGGGAGACGGCTGGTCCGCAAGTGGAGAAAATATCGCTGTGAGTCTGATCAAACACAACTTAGAGCCCACTATTGGGCCTATTCCGTGGCAATATGGTTGGCGAAAAGGTAACAGATCACTAACCATATTGCTTCTTCAGAATACCGTCCAGCTGAGCTGTTTTGGGTGGTCCAGGAACTTCTTCAGACGGGAGATACCGTGGAGGCCCTGGACCATTTGGCAGCACGCTGTGATGAGTTTGCTGTCCACTTTGAGGGGGAAAATCACTCAGATTTGCAGTGAGCTGGACTCCACAATTGTTGCAGAATCAAAAGATATGTCCAGTGCGTCGTGCTTAGGTCCAGGGAGTTTCAGTTGTTGAGACCCGAGGATGTGGACAGGGTGCTTGCATCTGTCCATTCTACCATGACACTGCTTGACTCTTGCCCTTCTTGGCTAATTGAAAGATCTGTCAAGAGGGTTTGTGCCTGGGTCCAGGAGGCTGTGAACGCTTCTTTAAGAAAGGGGGTGGTCCCTGCTGCCTTGAAAGAGGCAGTAATTAGACCACTCCTTAAAAAGCCTAACCTGCACCCAGGACTGATGGTTAACTACTGACCAGTAGTGAAGCTCCTAAGGTATTGGAGCAGTTGGTGCCAGACAACTCCAGGTGCTGCTGGATGAAAGGGATTTTCTGGATCCATTTCAATCAGGTTTCAGGCCGGATTTTGGTACAGAGATTGCTTTGGTCACCCTGTGCAATGACCTTTGCTGGGAAAGAGACAGAGGGAGTGTGGCCCTGTTGATACTCCTGGACCTCTCAGCGGCTTTCAACACCATCGACCATGGTGTCGTCCTGGATAGGCTGGCCAGGTTGGGAGTTAAAGGCACTGTCTTGCAGTGGTTCTGCTCCTTCCTGGCTGACCATGTCCAGAAGGTGGTGCTGGGGGATAGTAGCTTTGTCATGGTGTTTATGTCATAGGGTTCCACAGGGCTCAATATTATCTCCCATGCTGTTTAACATCTACATGAAACCACTAGGAGAGGTCATCAGGAGGTTTGGGTTGAGGAGTCAGCAATATGCTGACGACACTCAGCTCCACCTCTCATTTTCCACCAATACAGGTGAGGAGGTTTTTGTGCTGAACTTGTGTCTGGACCAGATAATGGATTGGATAAGGGTGAATAAATTGAAACTCAATCCAGACAAGATGGAAGTGCTGTAAGTGGGTGCTTTGCCGGACAGGTTAGAGGGCTATTTCTCTGTCCTGGACGGGGCTGCACTCCCCCTAAGGGACACGGTCCTTAGCTTGGGAATGCTCCTGGACCCCAGTCTAACTCTGGAAGCCCAGGTGGACTCAGTGGCCAGGGATGCCTTTCTCCAGCTGCAGAAAATATAGCAGCTGCACCCCTACCAATTAGATCTAGCCAGGGAGCCCTCCTGAAAGAGCCATCCCTATAGGAGGTGAAAGGAATGGCTTGCAAGTATAGGGCCTTTTCGGCAACTTCACCCAGACTATGGAATGCCCTCCAGAGTGAGACCCACCTAAACTAATGATTGTGGGTCCTGATGGCCATTTTAATGTTGTGTTTTAATGTATGGTAATGTATGGTATTTATTGTACTTACATGTTTTTATTGTTTTTATTTTATTGTAATATTGATGTTTTAATTGTTCATTTTGATTGTGAGCCGCCCAGAGCAAACAAATATATATAATATATACAATTGTGCATTCAGATTGAACAGGCTGTGTGGGGCGGGGGGAGAGATGCAGTCCAGAAACATTTGAAGTGCCTGGATTAAGGACCGGTTGTATAGAGCCAATTCTCATGAGGAGGTACATAGTTATGTCTGGGTGTGCGGTGCAATACAGCAGCAGTAAAGCAGGCTACTGTCACAAAATAGCAGTTTTGGGGGGGGTTTGGCATTCCCTCTTATCCACAGTTTTCGTTATCCACAGGAAGGCCTGGAACCAATCCCCAGTGGATACCGGGATCGTACAGTAATTCATTTCTGATGACATATAAAGCACTTCTTAAAGAGTGCAGAGGCACAGAATTACTGAGTATGCTCAAAACATCGTATCTGAGGCAAACAACCCACAAACCCTGCTTCTCCTTCCCTGGGAATTTGCTCCCTTTTCACTAAATCATGCATATGAGGAGGCTGTTTCACTCTGCCTAATGGCAGGGCCATGAGTAAAATTACTGTTATCAGTCAATGGTCAATGCCACCTTTTACTGAATGTTCAGTAGCCGCTAAAAATAAGAGCTTCAATAACCTCATCTGGTGCCTTTAAAAACAAGAACTGCATAATATGATTCTGAAATTTCAGAAGAGCCCACAATATTATATACTGTACATGCTAAAAATACCACATATGAAAGACACAGCATAGGCTACATAATCAGGAAAATACAAGGAAAAAAGTTTTGGAAATATTTTATTCAATCCTTTTTTAAAAAGGCCTTTCTCGCTATATTGAGCTTTTGTGATAAATCACATCTAGAGTGAATGTATTAACTGTACCCAGAAATAGATATAAGGCATAAACACGAACTTTGAACTCCTACCAATTTATCACCATCAATTAAATTTGCAGGCAAGGACCCCCTACACGGCTTTTCCTCATCAGATTTCACAAGGAGACGTGTCACAGAAGTCTCTACCATCTCTTTCTTATCCACACAATGGAATACTTTCTCCAAATCCATCTTTTCCAAATGTTTTGACTTATTTTATTAGTCTTCACTGCCAAATGACATGGCCTAAGCATTGGATAGTTTTGCACACTGGTGGGAATCATATGTCTCACAAGATATATGCAGACTTATATCCCCTCCTGAGCTCTCTCACTCTACCATTTTACAAATCCTGAAGACATGATTCTTCACTAAAATGTATGCCCTGCCATACCCATCCACCCCCCCCAATGTTCAACTTCTTATAAAAAGTCAAAGCAAGAGGTGTGACAGAAATGTTGCCATTTGCAGAGAACCAGACTGTCCAAAATTACCCCCTCTTCTGTTTGGCATAAATATGATGATGCTTTAAACCTAATGCTTATATACTGACATGGTTATGGAACAACAACTGTTTTGGACAAATCTGACATGGTCAATTTGTTTCTATTTGTTTGGCAGGACCTATTAGTAGCTTTCAATACCATCAGTCTTCGGGTTCTTATTGCTTAAATTGTTCTATTTGCAATTTAATTTTTAAAATAGATTTGACTATTTAAATCAAAATTAATATTTAAAATTTAAATAATGATTTAATTTGTGATTTAAATCAATTTATTTATTTATTTTAAATCACTGACTTTTTAAAAAATCCATTCTGTGTCCTACCTGGAGGAGCAGCTTCAGAAAGTGTTGCAAATTATTCCTATTTTGATGCTTGTGGTGTCCTTCAGGCTCCTATCTTGTCTACTGTATTACAGAAGAGACACGTGGAACTGCTAGGGCAAGTAATTTAGGATCCAGGGTTTGTGATTATACTTGGTTCTCTTTTTCTTTTCTGTCTAAACCCTAGGAAAGTATTCAAAATCAAAGCCCGATGCCACCAGATGAACGCATGAGAGTAAATCAATCGAATTTAAATGCTGATAAAACTAGAGGTGCTCTAGCGTGTTGAAGAAAGATTAGGAAATTGGAATTCAATCTGCACTGGATGAGCTTACATTCCCCTTGGGACTCTTCACCGTTTCCATGTGCTCCTAGATTCAGTTTTGAAGCTGCATTCCCAGGTTTCAGGCTGTCTGTAAGTGCCTTGGTCCAGCTAACACTACAGCATCAACTTCACCCACTTATATCAGCTGATGTGCCCATGCAAACATGTGCTTAGTTGCATTCCACAAAGGCAAAACACTCTACATAGATTTGCATTTGAAAAGCATTGAGGAATTCTAGACAGTCAAGAATGCTTTGTGCAGACCTTAACCAGACTGGTCACAAGAAGCACATAATTCCTTTTGTTATAATAACTGGACTTTCAGGTCCAATCAAAGGGCTGACCATGAGCCATACAAGCCTATATAACCTGGAACCCAAGTATTTAAAAGGCTGCAGTCTTCTACAATAATTTACCCACATTTTAAAAGTTCTCCAGAGACCATTTTTAAGCTCCAGAGCTGGGAGCCATTTGCCCCGGAGTTTAGGGGTCATGTATAAACGCCCTAAGTTACTAGATGACCTAAGTACATCCAATCTCGCCTGATTTCAGAAGCTAAGCAGGGTCAGCCCTGGTTAGTACTTGGATGGGAGACCACCAGGGAATACCAGGTGCTGTAGGCGCCTGGAGTAGGAACTGGCAAACCACTCCAGTAGTCCTGCCAAGAAAACTCCACGGACATGGAGTCATGAAGAGTCGGCCACAACTGTAACTATACAACACACACACACACATTGCTGAAGTGAGGTGTTGCTTCTTTTTACTGAAGTGTTTTGATGTTTTATACCTGTTTTTATATCTTTACTGTATTTGTCTCTAAATCTGAGTTTCACTGGCAGCCACTTTTGAGTGTAACAACAACAACAACAACAACAACAACAACAACAATTAACCACTCCACTGGAATTAACATTCTATGGGGAAACAGCTGCCTGGATTGTTTTATATTAAAGCAAAAATCAGTGTAATTGTTTCGCTGCAGACCAGATGTACAATAAGAAGTACTGTACAGTGCTGGCTAAAGTTACTGTTTGAAAAATATGAGAGTTGGCTTTAGTCAGGCTGTTGTATTTACCCTCTTGTAAGTAACACAAAAAGTGTGCCATAAACTTGACACCACAGGTTGACAATTCTGTTCCTAGACAACCATATCTAGATACTGTAATTTCTTTACCCAAAGCAGACCTTCTTCAGGTTCCAGGACAAAACACACAGTTGCCCTTGATGGAAGGTTTCCTACAGTGGAATGTATAAACTAGAGAGTAAGTTAAGACACAAATAAACTACTGTCCTGAGCTATTTATGCCATCTTAACTTGAGGTTGTTGCTTACTATAATTTGATGCTTTGAGCTAACTTTCAGTAGACAGCACACCCTTTTGCAAAGAACCCAGCACCATATAGCTCCAGCCTTCCAGAGGGGCCCACTGCAAAAAGAAAATGTTTCATTTCGATTAAGATATTCTTTTTATAGTAAATGCAGAATAAAACTTCACAGAACTTTTAAGACTGACAGTTTTGTGTCAATATGAATTTTCAGGGATTACTAGTCATTTCCCCTAAACACATAATCCTTGAAAATCCACACTGAAATAAATCTGTTTGTCTTAAAGGTCCTCCAGTACGTCTGTTTTTTCCACCTTTTATGTCATACACACTGAAAGTAACAGGGCTTCCCCTTTCAATATCTGCCCAGGACAAATGTGATGTCAGTTGATTATTATAACACAAGATGAGGCCAACCATAATTTAATGAACACATGATTGAAATATACAGCAGGATTAGTTGATTTGCAGTCTTCCTTTGCTTTTTCAAGGGTTCTATCCTGTAAGATGTTGGGCCTCCTCTGGCATTCCACCAGCAAAGCACTTAAGGAAGGGTTGTGTTGTAATCCTCAGGATCAACTTCGTTTGGACAATGAATTTGCCTCAAGTACAACATGAACTCAAAAAAAAAGCCTTGCAGTGTTCAAAAGAAGAGTACACTGAGCATCTCGTAATGTGGAGCCATCTACGAGCTGAACCATCTCAGAGGGTTTCAACTGCAGTTAATAAAGCAACGTTGGCTGCTCCCATAATGCAGTAATGTTCATACAAATTATCATTCTCCCAGCTCCATACTTCACTTGTTTGCTCCATAGCTTGTAAACATTCCTTTTTCAGACTGCCACACCCAGAATTCATTTAGCTTATGGAATTCTGGAATTTGCATTCAAAAAAGAAAGAAAGAAAGTATACATAGGGAGAGGTGGAAATGCAGGTACAACAGGGAACTCAGGTTACTGCTGCCTAACATAATTATCTTTGGACTTTTGGAGAGATTCACATGAACAAAGACATACAGTATTCCCACTTGGATGGAATCTGTGATGGTGTAGACACCTCATCTAGCCATCAGGGATATTCATTAACACACATCCATGGTTCAAACAAGTTCATATGCCAAATATTAGCATATTCCTGAAGACACTACTCTCAGTGTCAGCTATCAGACAGTTATGATAGCATAATAAATAGTCTTAAAATATTACATGGATCCAAATCAAATTACTGGCCTTCAATATAACAAAACAATACAAATAGCAAAACGATGCAACAATAACCAGGAGCCAATACGGATTTGTCAAGGACAAATCCTGCCAGACTAACCTGACCTCATTTTTGATCAGGTAACTACCTTAATAGACAGAGGGAATACTGAAAGCTTTTAACAAAGTTCCCCTTGATATCTTGAGTACTACATCAAAAAGCTTGGAAATTTTATAGACTGTATTGCTCAGTAGAGGATAGCCAACATGGCTGGTTACATGCTAGTAGGGAGTTCTGGGCATTGTATTCCAAAAAAGTTACTCTTCAAAACTCTGGGTGCCTTTGGCTTTAATGAGTGGTCCATATCCTACCCTAGAGGTTCCCATCCACGGGTTTTCTGGATGTTACTGGCCTACAGCTCCCAGAAATCCTGGGCCGCACATCTAGTGGTGAAGGCTTCTGAGCATTTTAGTCCAAGAACATCTGGAGATCCAAGGCTGGGAATCATTGCTCAATACCATGCCATAGCAAGGCATGCTTTTAATTTTCCTGTGCCATCAAAATATTTTGATGAGTATGGTCATGCAGAAAGCCAAGTACTATATTTTATATAAAACTGGCAAAAATATGGTGGATGCAAGACTTGCAAACCAACAGCTTAACAAATGATCAAACAGGCCTCCAACTGATTCAATAGAAGCTGCTAGAATATAGATCATCTGTGTGCAAAGCACTGCATTACCCAGACTAAGGCATGAACAATGTAGAGATGCCAGTAATATATGGATAGGTGGGACTCCGCTGACACCTCAAGTCATATGACAGGCCAGCCTTGTATCCCAGAGTTTAAGCTCACAGGTTCCTCTGCTTAGAAATTGCTTTGGTAGGCACAAATTATGCATTATTATATTTTTGTATCTGTATTTTGTAATCTGTTTGTAAACAGTTGTAAACTGCCCAGACTGGCTTTCTGCTAGATGGGTGGTATATAAATCGAATAAATAAATAAATAAATAAATTTGGACTCTGTCACTCGTTTCTTCTCTCAAACGAAGTTTTCTGAATTCTTCTGCCACCCAATTGGAAATATCAGCGCACAAGACATGATATTTTATCACCATAGTTCTACTTGCTTGTTGTCCTCCCTGCCCTTCCAAGGAAAAAGAAAACACGGCTTTGTGTTAGCCAGCCTTCTAAAGCAGCAGAATCTGAAAGTTTGCAGCCTTTAATTCTGCTACTGCAAGTGATTCACCCCTCTGTGCTGCAGCCCTCTATAGCTGCTCTGTTCTGCTCCAGTTGTGGGAGGCCACGTCAGCAGGAAATCATGCTGGTTGCCAGGTCACATACATGACTGTCTGGAGAATCAGCACACAGCACATGCAGTATAGAGCATTGCTTCTCCCCTCTCCATCTCTCTCCTCCTCCTCCTCCTCCTCCTCCTCCTCCTCCTCCTCCTCCTTCTACACTTTCCACAAATCAAAAAGGCTGTGAACTTCCTGGAGAAAAGCCTAATGCAATGAATGTGATGGTTGCTACTATGTACATATTGGGGGGGGGGAATCTATGGCTTCATGTTGACTTTATACCTGAAGTTTCCATATTTCATAATTCCAAAAATGTTCCCATTCACACAATCTCCCCCAATATGTACTGTCCACCAGCCAAACTGAGATATTGCCCGGGGGGAGGGGGTGGAATGACAGAAGCCAAATCAAACTTTGCTGCTGCTGCTTCAAAAAACACTATATGCTACTAGCTTAAGACAACTAGTTTAACCTTTTTAAAAATGCATCAAATAAAGACTTAATAATTGGGGAAGAAGATTAAAAATCGGGTTGGAAGGTGGTTGCCTTCCTTGCACGGCCTCCGCCGCTTGTCTTGCAGGGCACCCAGGCAGGCCGCAGATCCATCATTCCCTGCTCTGCTCAACACTTTGTTGGGCTGAGCAGGAATGCACTGATCTTCGGCCAGTCCGGGTGCCTTGCAAGACAAGCAGTGGCAGTGGATCGCCATCACCGCTTGCCTTGCGAGCCTCCCAGGCTGGGCGAAGATCCATCTCTTCTTGATCTGCTCAACAAAGTGTTGAGTAGAGCACAGACCATTGATCTTCGGGCAGCCCGAGCGCCTTGCAAGGCAAGAACTTACCTCCGGGTAAGTTCTTTGCTTTGTTTATCTCTGGGCTAGACCAATTGATCTTCGGCCAGACCTGAGGTAAGTAAAGGTAAGTACTTACCTGGAGGTAAGTGGTTGCCTTGCAAGGCACCCAGGCTGCCCAAAGATCAATGGGTGATCTCCCTCAATCAAAGGCAACCAAAGGTTGCTCTCCGCTATGCTCCCCGGGCCGATTTTGACAGGTCCAACCTGTCAAAGTCAGCTGTCTGGCAGGGTTGCGGAGTGCAGCCTTCAGCTGCTCTTGATTAAGGGAGGTTGCAACAGCCTTCACATGGGAATGCACTGAAAATCAATTAATTTGTTCCCTTTTTTTGCCTTTTTTCCAACCTCCAGAACGGATTAATTGATTTTCAATGCACTCCTATGGAAAACTGCTGTTGGACTTATAACTAATTCAACTTCCAAATGTGCATTCGGAATTGATTAATGTCGTAAGTCAAGGTACCACTGTAGATCACAATTTTCCGGTAAAGGAAAAAAATCAATCTTGCTCTAACATAGCTTTCTCTAGATTTTAATATTAGAAGGAAAGATGGGCACAAACTGAAAAAAATGGTGATTCGTCTTGGTTCAGTTCGTTTTAGTGTTTGGCTCGGTTTGTTTCATTTTTAGCAATTTTTTTCCAAATATTCATTTCATTGGTTCATTTTGATTCGTTATTTGTTTTTCCCACTTTGCGCAATTTAATCCATTTGACAGCTCACGGGTGGGGGGGAAATTCAATAATTTTTTTAAAAAAAAAAAAAGATGTTGACAACTGCACAAACTGGACTGGCAGCATCCTCATCCTCATCATCCACATCATCATAATCTTCATCATTCATCACATCATCCTTACCGGGCGGCGGCGGGGCAATCCTGGCCCCTATGGCAGGGGATTTTTGAGGCACTGGCTCAATGCCTCGGTTTTGAGGTGCTGACGAATGCCTCAGGTTGTTTTTTTTGTTTTGTTTGTTTGTTTTGTTTTTTTCAAGAGCTGACCGCGTGTCCCCTGGGGCTGGGGCTGTGCTGGTTTTATTTTTTATATTTTTTTCTTTATTTTAGGGCACCAACCCAGACACCCTTGGGGCCGGGTCAGTGCTCCTTTTTTGTTTGTTTGTTTGTTTGTTTGTTTGCATGTATGCCAGATTGTGTGTTTTTTGGTTTTTTGGTTTGTTTGTTGTTGTTGTTTTGCCTGCTTACGGGCCAGTACCGGGGCCTGCACATTGGCTCTTTTATTTTATTTTGTTTTTATTTATTTATTTTACTGCCAACCACGACCGCCTACCAGCTGTAGCGTACCCGGTCGGCTTTTTCTTTCTGGTCACCCCCTCCCTGCAGCCAGGAAGACCGGACCGTCCAGGAAGGACCAGCATCAGGTAGGAGACATCTCCGCTGCCATTAACGAAATGAACCGAAACGAATATTTTTTTCCAGTTCCATTCGTTTCGTTCTAAATCCACTCTGGGGTTCGTTATTCATTTTGTTCCGTAACAAAATGAATAACAAATACCAAAATGAACCAAAAGTTCATTTCGTGCCATCTCTAATTAGAAGTGAACCCCATAATTCCAGCCGAAGATTGACAAGGTGGACTGACAGAGTTGCTGGAAAAGTTGCAAGAAATGGGAAAACAGGAAGTTCAAAGAATAAATAGATCGGCTCAAGGAAGGAAGCCACGGCCTTGCATTGCAAGAGCTGAACAGAACTACTGAGAACAGACTTTTTGGTGGTCACTGACTCAACCAGCCATCGTAAGCCAGATGGGACTTGATGGCACACATCAAGAACAGAGCTGCTGAAGTTACCCTCTTGCATTGTAACGAGTATGTGGATATACAATATACCTTGGTTTACGATCATAATTCGTTCTGGAAACATGCTTGCACACCAAAACACTTTTATATCAATGCAAATGTCCCCATAAGAAATAATGAAAACTCAGATGATTCATTCTGGGGTCCCATAGACCATCCACTATATACGCAAAATGCCAAAACTCACAATTGGCTAGAAGTCCACATCCACACCATGGTTTAGGTACCTGGCTGCAGAACCTGCTCTGCTTGGGACTAACAACTGGATTTTTCCCTATGTTTTTAATGTGACAATAATAAACTGCAATTTGTAGTCCTATGCACACTTGACTAGCTCCCCCATGACTAAAAATGGTTTGAAATAATAAGAAAGAATATTGAAACCAAATTAAATAAAAATATAAATATACATAAAAATAAAACCCTAATGTGCATGTTCCTAGCTGGTGCAAGGGAAGCCTCTATTCCTCAATCTCCCCTCTGCTTTGGGGGCTGTCGGAGATAGAACACTTCACACAATATCTCACAATCCAGCAAGGGGAGGGAAGGAGAGAGAAAGCCACCATTGGTTCACTAGTGATCATGTCACTTGCTCCAGTGCTTGTATATCAAGACATTGCTTGTTGATCAAGGCAAAATTTAGAAGAAATGTTTGTCTTGCAAAATGCTCTTAAACCAAGTTGCTCTTAAACCAAGGTATTACTGTAAAAAGAAGAGCAAAGGAAAAAAAACATGCATCAACATGTACTGACAAATCACTCATCAGATTTCCACACACATTTTGAACATTCCTGCCTTCCTTTGTATAATATAAACTATTCAACATCTCACGTAATTCAACCTCCAGCAAAGAAACTACCCACCAGATCTCAATGTTCAATCCATTGACATGGCTGTTGCTCCTTCCAGGTTGGTTAATATGCTTTTAATACCAGGGGGATGGGGGTATCGTGACCTTCTTGGTTTGTAATTCCAGTTTTAATTGGCATGGAAACATTGGGACTGAAAAGGAAGGTGGCAGAATGATTTTCAGCAGCAGCAACAACAAAATAAGCAACTGCTAATGGAAAATCTAATAAATCTGATATGAAACCCTCTAGAGTAATGCAGTAACAGTGTAAAATAATGTTTTATAAATCTTCTTACCCAGGAGCTGGCCATCCTGAGCTATGCTCTAACCTGCTGATAAGGGCTAGTCTATCAACCTGGCATGTAGATTAACATTTCTTTCTAGAAAGAGCAAGGCATAATTAAGACAGGTAAATGTGGGCCACAATTACTTTAAAATGATGCAGTGTCTTGTTGTGGTTTATTGCAACGAGACAGATCCAGTTTAAGAACATTTAGGGGATTTCAAGAAGGCAGTAAACAGAATTCACCCAAAAGAGCAAAAACCACAAAAGCTGTTGTTGCTTTTCAGATTAAAATAAAAACACACACACAGAATCATACAGAGTCTGCAAGGAGAACAGACATAAATATTTTGGCTAACACAGCGAGGGCCATTTGGAGAGATACACAAGACAAACACAATCATATGTTGTTTGGAGAGGACTAGAGACCTCCAAGGTAGCTTCAGAGGCAAAGCTTCTGATACTGCATGGAACATTTGATTCCCACAAGAAACTAACATTTAATTGCACTTGCAAACCGGACAATCACCAAGGAGGTGGAAGATAAGCCAGGCTAGCTTTGCTGTTCCATGTTTAGCAACCAAACTAATTAGAAGACCATGGAAGCCGAAGGCTAAGATAAAGGAGAAGCTTGTAAATGGGTAATTCAAGTTATTTGGATGTTTTCAAAGAATATTAGATAAATGTGATCCATTTTATTTAGACTATTATCCCTTCCCATCACATCTTAGAGTAGAAAACAAAAACAAAATTCCATTGAAAAATCATAAGCTTTACTTTCTCTTTAACATAATTGGTGAGCAGAGCAAAAGGTTAAGAGTAGTTTCTCCGCTAGGTCATTACCTGTCAGAAACTCTGCAAGAAGTATGGAGGTACATTGGTTTATGAGTACCTTCAATTGCAAATATTTTGCAAACCAAGCCAATTTTTTATTAAAAATTTGCCTCGGTTTTGCGAGCATTGCTCTTGTTTGCAAGCAAAGCTCACCTTAGTGCGGGTTCTGTCCTGCCTGCAATGGACCTCTGGAGCTCGCCCCGGGCTTGACACTTCCCAGAACAGGCCTCTGGGCCATGCAGTGGGCCTGTGCCGGGCTTCCTGGGCCCTGACACAAACCGGAAGTGATGTCTGGAAGACTGGAAGTGATTTCCAATGAACTGGAAGTGATTTCTGGAGGACCAGAACTGGCTTCCAGGGCTCTCCATGGGCCCGGTGATGCCCGCAATGGGCCTCTGGGGCATCTGGTGGGCCCACACCGAGCCCAGAGCTGACCAGAAGTGATTTCCAGGCTGTGCAGTGGGCTAGCGCTGGGCCTCCAGAGCTCACTCCAGGTCTGGTGCTACCTGGCCATGGCCTTCACAGCATGCCCCAAGCCCAGTGCTGCCCAACCATGTTCTCCAACGCACGCCTGGAGCACAGCACTTCCTGACTGCAAATTCGGCAGTGCCCCCCGGGCAGCCCTGGGCCAAGGTCAAGCTCCAGAGTCCACTGCAGCTGCTGAACAAAACAAATCTCCCTATAGGAAATAATGGAAACTGGGACCACAGAACAAATCAGGTAAGGTTCCATTATTTCCTATGAGGAATAGAGCTTTGATATACAGTGGCACCTCTACTTACGAGTTTAGTCCGTTCTGAATGCATGCTCTTAAGTCAAACTACTCTTAAGTAGAAGAGCACTGTCTAAAATAAAAAATAAAAAATAGAAAAATAGAAAAATAAAAAAATGTAAGTAGAGCAGACTGCATCTAAAATTTGTAAGGCAGCAGTTAAAATGCCAATTGTTTTCCACTCTTAAGTCGAGCTGCTCGTAAGTAGAGGTACCACTGTACAAGTACTGTAATATCTTGGTTTAAGACTTGGTTAATAACATGATAAAGACTTAATAACTTGGTTTAACAGCATTTTGCAAGAGAAGCAATCATTTCTGATCAATTTTGCCTTGATCAACAAGCAATGTCTTGATATACAAGCAATGAAGCAGGTCACATTATCACAAGTGAGGCAATGGTGTCTCTCTCTCTCTCCCTCCCTCCCCCGTCTGGATTGCAGGTGACTGTCTAGAATGTTCTGTCTCAGGCAGCCTCCAAAGCAGAGGGAGGGGAGAGGAACAGAGGTCTCCCTTGCCCCAGCCAGGAATGTTTTCAAAGGGGAATTCAGGTTAGGGTTTTATTTTTCTTTAAATTTATATTTTTATTTAATTTGTTTTCAACATCCTTTCTTATTTTTCGAACTATTTCTAGTCATTGGGCAGCCAGTCAAGGGTGTTTGGTGCTACAAATTGCACTTTATTATTGTCATATTAAAAACACAGTAAAATCCAGTTAGATTTTAGAACAGCACAGCAGATTACACAGTCAGGTACCTAAACCATGGTGTGGATGTGGACTTCTAGCCAATTTTTTGTGAGTTTTGGTATTTTGTGTGTACAGTATGTGGTCTATGGGATCCCAGAACGAGTTTCCATTACAACAAGAAAGGAGATAATAAGTGCAATTTGCTAGTGAAACATTTGTCAAGGATGTTTTAGATGTGGATTTCCTGCAAAAGCTTGAGGGTTGAAATACAGAACCCATGGTGTCCCTCCAAACACTACAATTCTATGACTGCGAGGGTGTGTAGCTAATAATGGCTATATAATTATGCCTCCCCAATTTAATGAATCTGGGATAAAATAACCATTCTTAAAAGCTTTGGCAAACGTGCTGAAAAGACCAAAATAGTCGTTTAAAACATTACCCAAAATTAATAAGTGTATCAAACATTCAGAAGCCTTTCACTGAATCTGATGCTCTGTTGCAGGCCTGTTAACACTATACTGACCCTATCAGAATTTACCAGAGATGCAATGGGGGTACATTATTACTAGTACTGGGATGCCTTGCATATCTGTTGAGTTACAATGGCATCTTCAAAATAAAGCTCCTGAAATTTAAGAAATGTCTAAAAAGAAAAGAACAAGACTAGTCTGTTGCACTGACATTCCACTACGGTGTTACCAGTGCCTGCAATATCTGTAATCTAGTTTTGTCGGTGGGAATTAATCATTCATCAGGATTTCACCAGCTTAACCTAATATACTCATTTTAATACTTGTGGCATTTATACTCTACCTATGACCTCAAGGAGAGCTGGCTGCCACCATCTCCTAAAGGAAGCATCTGCTGTGGGCTGGTCCTGCATCCTACCTTAAAGGGGACACCTTTCCTCACTAAATAAACCTGTGAGAGCTGCAGGCCCTAGACCAGTGTTGGTGAACCTTTGGCACCCAAGATGTTTTGGACCACAACTCCCACAGTCCTTAGTCACACAACACAGGCTTGGAATTATGGGAGTTGTCATCCAAAACATCTGGAGAGCCAAAGGATCACCACCACTGCCCTAGACCAGGCATGTCCAAACTTTGGCCCTTCTGATGTTTGGGACCACAACTACCAGAATCCCAAGCCTGTATTGCCAATGGCAAAGGACTCTGGGAGTTGTGGTCCAAAACATCTGTAGGGCCAAAGTTTGGGCATGCCTGCCTTAGACAAAGGCCTCCTCTGATAATTTCAAAACTCCTACAAGCTCATAAACATAGTTGCAGTCTTTCAGGTACCTGACCCCAAAGTGATTTAGAATGTCCTACACAAGTCATTTCTAAAACTGTTGAGTTAAAGAGTTTTAAAGGGATTTGGACCGCAATAGAACAGACACCATTCTAGAGGAGAAAGAAGTTACACATTCTGTATCAGAAACTAACTAGGAATTTGATATATACATGACCCTTGGGGCAACAACAGAAGATGGAAAGCAAAATTTATACCAGCCTATATTTATATGGGCCATAACTGATTCTGAGGCCAGGTTTTAAAGTAGCGGGAGCTTGCTGTGTGGCAACCAGACAGGCCAGTGTACAATGAGTCTGAAGGTAACCTACTGTGTCTATATTTAAACACGCAGTCTCCCTTCTTCACAAAGGGAATGAGTGTTAAAACTGAGGAAATGTAGAAATTTGAAACATTAACACAAATGTTTTTCATTAAAAATCAATCAACACTGAAGCCAGGCTACCAACTGCGGACTGATCAGAGAATGTCACTAACTTTCTAGACTAAGAACTAAAGAAATACAGAGAAAGACTCAATAAAAACACTCCAAAATGAAATATAATCTTAAACACATGTGTACGAATGGAACTTTCACAGAGATTTTCTTCTCTTAACTTGGGGTACAGCTGAACTTCACAGTTATACTAGTTTGGTACCATTTAAAATATCATTGCTCCAGAATCCTTGGATTTGTAGTTTTGTGAGATATTTAAAAATTCTCTGCTATAGTTCACAGGACTGCACTATAGCTCTTTGGAAGAGTATAACCAAGTTACAAATTCCAGGATTCCGTTGAGAAAGTACCGTGTTTCTCCAAAAATAAGATACTGTCTTATATTTATTTTTTCTCAAGAAGACACACTAGGGCTTATTTTCAGGGGATGTGCTTGAATGTCAGCCCTGCACACAACCATAGCCACACCCATCACTAGGTCTTATTATCAGGGTAGGGCTTATATATAACAAAGGCATAGAAATCCTGCTAGGGCTTATTTTTTGGGGAAACAGGGTAGTAGATGGTGTGTCATCCAGTCAATTCTGACTTATGGCGACCCTTTTCGGAGTACAGTACTCAGAAGTAGTTTAGCACCCCCATTCTTCTGGGGGCAACCTGTGACTGTGCAGCTTTCCCAAGGCCACCCAAGCTGGCTCTAGTCGCAAGAGGCGCAGTGGTGAACTGAACTCCACAACCAGATGCTTAAACCACTAAGCTACCCAGCAAGATACTATAACTGTATAGTTGAGACACATCGTAATGTAGCACATAGAGGGAATGCGTACGTATGCAACTTCTCATTGTTTTATCATTAAATATTGACTATAGAAATGGTATAAAATTGCCTTAGAAAAAGAATATAGGACCTAACACAAGCTAGCACACAACAGTCTTAAACACTTGGGTACCATGATGATTGTGATCATCTTGAAATTAAATTTATTTTAAAGCAATAATACTCTACATCTGGAAGTTGAGTCATGGCAACTGGACTGTTTTTCTTGAGAGATAGAAACATTCTGCCGCTCATCCAAACAGCAAAATGTTTCTATCTCTTAAGAAAAAGAAGTCCCAGTTGTTATGACTCAACTTCCAGATCAACTCACCTGGATGACTGAGAATCTTCACAGAAATACTCTATATCAAACTACAATTAGATTCTCATTAGGTGCTTTTCTCCTCCTAGGCACATTTTAATATTCATATGGCCAGATGGATGGGGTATTATTATTATTATTATTATTATTATTATTATTATTATTATTATTATATTATTATTATTATTATTATTATTATTATTATTATTATTATTATTATTAAGACTTGCAAAGAACAATGAGGGAACCAGAACAGACTTGCATTGCAACATGTGTGCTTTCCCAAATGGAATAACGTTCCAAAATGGTGCATGTAGACATGAGAAAAATGTAGACACAAATCCATGCACTACAGAAAAATCGGACAACAGACACACTGTCCTAGATATCCTGCGATGCTGCAGAGAAAATAGCTTGCAAAAATGCATATATTCAGGAAAAAGTGTATACCAAAAAAGGATATTTTATGACAATTGTCATAAATAACTCATTGTCATGTGGACTTCTAGAAACAAGATTCATACACTAGTGAGCAGCTGGGCCAATCTAGCATGAGCCTGAAAAGAATTGAAAACGATCAATCCATGCACTCCTTTTGCAGGGGAACTTTCTGCTTCTGATCTTAGTAAATGAAATATCAATAGTTTAGTCACAAGCACAAGTCATCTTCATTAGTCCCCTTTTCATTTCTGCTTTAAGTGAGCACTAAAAAGAAAAACTGAACGCATAAATGGGTTCATTTGATGAGACATTCTCACTGTAGGTCACGACTGAATTGCTCCTTTCTTAATAGTGAGCTCAAATGATTAGTTCTCTTGCTTTCAAGATGACTGGTTTCAAGCAGAAAAAGAATATTAAAAAAAACATAGCTCCTGGGTAGACTTATTTACTATGAATGACTCACACATCATATGCATGACTGCTACCACCACCTCTCCCCAGATATTGGCGGCATTACAGGGAGAATTTTTTTTCTCCCCCCAAGGTGTGAGCTTTACTTGAAGAGTTTCACCATTATAGTAAGCAGCACAAATGTGCTTTTCTTCAGCATTAGCCTTGAACCATATGTTGACCAAACACATTTCATGTGGGCAAAGGAAGGAAAACCCAACCTGACATTTACTTCTTGCCTTTTCATGTCTTTCTTAGGGAGGAATCCAAGACCTATAAAAGGCAAAGCATTACTAGGAGTTGAGATTCTCTACAATCATAGGTGGCTGAGTGTGCGAACTTGACATTCTTCGTTCAAATTTTACCTGAAGCACAGGCTTACTAGGTGGTCTTAAGCAGGACAGTTGTCTTTCAGTCTCACCAAAATGGGTCAATGATTTATTTCATTTTTTAATTACACTTTTATCCTGCCTTTCATCAAAGTAGCTAACAATGGTATATATAATTCCCCATCCTTTCCATCCTCACAACAGTTCTGCAGGGCAGGCAAGATTGCCAGACTGAAAATAACCAGTTCAGGGTCTTCCAATGGGCCTCATGCCTGAAGACAGATGGAAACGCTGGTCTCTTTGTCTTGAAGTCAAACACACCTACCATATCACACTAGTTCTCACTGGGATCCTTACGAAGTATACTGATGCATGTAAAGCTACAAAGAATTATCAGTCCCAGGTCTAGTCTCACTTCCTGATAACACCTTACCCTCCTCAATACTAACGCTGCTACAAATCAGTGAGGCAGTGCTTCAAAGGTTCTATCCAATGCTGCAGATTTTTAATTCGACATGCCCAGTTCTGCTATATCTCAACCAGAAAAAATATGCTTATAAAAGGTGTTAAAATTATGTCAAGACACATCAGCCTCTCCACCTTCAATCTGCATATCACAGTGGAAGACATTCATATTTGGGCTGTGACAACTTAACACTTGGAAAAGAAAGGTGATGTTTAAAGAATTATAATGTTCTGGGAAAAGAACTTTGCCATTCAAGTATTCCATCACTTATTATCAGAAACAGGGCCACCAGTCCATCATACTATACTTATATCAACCAGAACAGAATGCGCTCGTAATAAGAATGAAGTCAAGTACTATACAGATGTGTGTGCAGAAGAAAAACGAAAATAATGAGAACAAGTAAGTCACCATTTGTATACAGAAAGGTAAACGTTTCCAAATTCAACACTAAATGGGCCAGGAATTGGTATATCATGGATATGTAGGACATACTAGCCTTCCATATGGAAGCTACAATAATAAAGTTGAAAAGACCCTGCAGTTAGTCTCATCCACAGCTGTACTCAGTGCAGGTGATGGAGAAACAGTTTATCTTCAGTAAGAGGCTGATTAGGTACTACCTGAAGACGTCCATATGCAACCAAAACAAATTATCACCATAAGACAACCCCTTTGTTTATGGTATCTTCATATAGCACATGATGATGCCGAAGTGGTGATGAGCTATCAGACTGAAAAGTGGTACTGGAGTGAAACCTGAATTCCAAACATATTACTTCATTTAGGGCTTCAGAATTAAGCATCAAGCCATCCAGATTGCCTCTTAAATATTTACAAAGCTGAAACATTTAGGACTAGCAGCCTGCATGCTTCAGGTTTATTAGTACCACTGCCTGTTAACGAGGAAAAGAAGGCAGCAAGAGCAACGAATCAATAACTAATTAACAAAGAACATAAAAAGGTACTTCCTTGCATTATATAGAAATACACCTTTATAAAGTCCTCTTTACCTTGAATGCACTGAAGAGTTCCATCTTCAGCCCTTATTGTAAAAGTTTCACCTGGATTGACCTGAACAAAAATGACCTGTCAAAATTAAAGAACAGAACACTGATATTAGAATCTTATTCAGGACTTATTCAGTTCCCAATACATTCCCAATAATACAGTTTTGGCACATAGTATTTTAGAAAAATACATTATTTTAATGAATCTGATGGTTTCCTCATTATTAAAATTATGTAAACATCTTTTTTTACCCATATATGAGCAACTGTGGGTAAGAGTTAGCCAGGTATAATAACATTTGCACTGCCTCGTTACATGAATAAACTGACTACATAATGCTTGAAAACATCCTTTGATTTATGTTACTGTATTTCAAGCTATTAATATACAAAAGAGCATGTGACAGTATGTCATACACTAAATAGAGTGGCTGTGTGTAGTTGTACTCTTGACAACATAAATTCATTTCATGTGCACTGCTTTTTGGGAGAGCACTGCCAGACAGGCTTACAAACAAATGTATTACTGTACAGCTATTCTTTGCACATGTATGCATATGTGCACAGGCATGCACACTTACTCCAATTTAAGAAACTTTCAAAAGACATGGCATCTTCCTTTACTAAAGGCTTGCACACACAAAGAGGGGAAAGAGCTATTTATAGTGACTGTTTACAATATCCAACTTAACAAGCAGCAGTATCCTGATTTCTCTTTGAAGCTGTCTGCGTTTATTTCTGGAAATGTCTAAAAGCATCATATCCTAAAGGCAGCAAGTATTCTGAAATTAATAAAATGAGCAGTGCACAACTGCCCAAGTTGTCAGACAGTGCATTAGCACCTTGCATCTGTCAAGTAGAAATGGTACTACAGTACATGGGTTTCCCAACCCACTGTCAAAAAGGGGGATGGGACTTAATTTATGTGACTTTTTAAGATCTTCAACAATCTCTTTTTATGTTTTATATACAGTGGGCCCTGGTATAACAAACAGTTTGTATAACATAAAATCTGTACAACATAAAAAATTCCGGAGATAGGGGAAATTTGCTTAACAGAATCGTCTATGGGACAAATCCGTACAACATAAAAATTGTCATGATTAGGGATTACTCTGTTTTCAATGCATTCATATGGGTAATTTGTATTAAGGTAAATTTGCCTAACATAATTTCACTTGGAACAAATTAATTCCTTTATACAACGTACCACTGTATTTGAAAGTTTGTTTAACCCTGAATAGGCTATAAAGGTAGGAGCATATCTAAATGTCAACAAACAGAATCATTGAGGCAAGGCAGATGCGGATCCTGTGTTCCAGTGACCTGCTAAATGTATTTCTTCACTTATTATACCTTCTCTTTTGCAGGGAAAGAGAAAAGACTGCAGCTGAAGAGGTGCTACAATTTCTCTGACAGAGTGCATGCATTTCACACCTAAGAGCACCAGATTTTATCTCTGACAGGGGAAAAATCATATAGCAAGTGATGGAAATGCTGTTTCAGGATCCCTCCTCTGATCCCTGGGATAAGTAGACTGACCTACTGACAATGGGAGGTGCCACACTCTTGAGTGTACAATGCATTGTGCATTCATAGTGTACCACTATAAGGGCATTTAGAATGTAGAGATCTTTTTTATTTTCTATTTTTATGAATCTACCATACAGAGCTACACAGATGTTGTATTTATAACCAATTAAAAACTTTGTGTTTATATCTCTACTTGTGTGACTGCACTGAAACTATGTTATTTAATTTTTAGTTTTCATGTTGCCTTTTAATGCTGTAAGTAAGATGTCCCTCAATTCAATGTTTCTCAAACTGATTGTGTCTTAATTGTAATGGACTATATAGTCTGACGTTACTGTAAGCCACCTTGGGTCTTTTTCCAAGGAGAAAGGTGGGGTAACAATACACAAAAATAAATAAAATAAATCAACAAATTATCCCACGCTCAACAGAGGCTTGTAGTATCGCATGATTCCCCGCTCACTGAGCAGAACAATTTACACAATTACCTTGTAGAGAAGTAGGGAAATACTAGAGAGCTAAGCAGCCAGAGTCAACACAAGCTTTCCTTAATGTAAAACACAATGCTGCTGAATCACAGTGATAACCAGTGCCTCTTTGCTGCAGAGCAACATTGGTGCACAAAACAGACACCACACTTTCGTCAAGGTCATGAAGTGCAAAGCTATTTTTTTTCTGCAAGTAAACGGTAGTCTTTAGAAACACAAACCCGACACCTCTTGTTTTGCCTCATTTTCTTGCTTAGATGCTATCTAAAAATATGATACCACTACGGTCTGCTTCCCTGAGCGACAACCAGTCAAATGAGACAGACAAATCTTCACCACAATGCTGTCACTCAAAGCTATTTTATTTTTAATCACCAATATTCGTAGACAGAGGAGAATGACATGAGTGTGGGTTTTTTTTCTGATGGTTTCCACACATGTTCAATAATCTCTAGCACAGCTTTCTCCAGCTTGTTGCACTCTATCTATGTTGAACTAAAACCCTCAAGATTCTTAGCAAACAAAGCCAGTGGTGGGAACAGTAATCTAAGAAGCCTGGTGGGTGCTGGTTTGGGGATAATGCTGTAATTCTAGCATATTGTGGTGAAGCTACATCTGGCCCAGAATGCAGTGGTGTGAGTTATTCTTGGTGCCCCAAGATTGGCAAATGTAATTCCTCTGTTATGCAAGCTGCACTGGCTGCCAGTTTGCTTCCAGGTCCAATTCAAGGTGTTAGTTATCACCTTTAAAGCCTTACATGGCAGGGGGCCAGGTTACCTGAGGGGCCGCCTCATCCTCATTATATCAACCCTTCTCTCCCCCCCCCATCCCGCACCCCAATCGTGCAGGAAGCGCATGCTACAGACCCCCGTCAACAAGATAATTTCACTTGATGGGGTCTTTTATCTTTTTATCTTATTACACTACATTGCTTGTATTGTATTATTTATTTGCTGTTCCTCACGCCTGTTGTATGGGTTTTGCTATATGAGTTTTTCCTTTTTTCTACAGTCCGTGTTGTAGTGGTTTAAGCCTTTTTTTAAAAAATTGGCCACCATGTTAACAGGGACTCCTATTCCGACCGTGTTGGGCCGTGGACGATACGCTCGGAGTCGTCGGGTTAGTCAGCTAAGAAGAACTCGGGTCAGGCATCTTGTGCCTGTCCCACGTTCTGACCCCCCGACTCACTGCCACGTGTCCAGGAGCAATCCCGCCAGCGCCTCCAACCTGTCCTGCCTCCTCATGAATGCCAGGTCGGTCCACAATAAGATCCCTGTCGTTTACGATGCCACCTTAGATGGGAGGGCTGACCTGGCTTGCATTACCAAGACCTGAGTGGGAGGGGGGGGCTTTGCTCACCCAGCTGTGCCCCCCTGGGTTTTCGGTTCAGGGAGTAGGCAGGTTGGAGGGTCAAAAGGGGGGGTTGCCATTGTGCATCGGGATTCTTTTTGTCAGCAGGGCCTCGACATTGGTTAGGCCAGGGTTGGAATGCCTTCACCTGTTGGTGGGTCAGCGGGACAGATTTGGCATTGTGCTGGGCTACCGCGCTCCCCGCAACCCAGCGCAATCCCTACCGGAGCTCGCCGAGTTCATCGCTGCAGCACTGTTGAAGTCCCCTCGTCTTTTGGTTGTTGGGGACTTCAACATGCAGGTCGCCGGTGGCCTGTCTGGTGCGGCTCTGGAATTCATGGAGTCCATGACCTCCATGAGCCTGTCCCAGCATATTTTATGCCCCACCCACAGGTCTGGGCATACCCTTGACATGGTATTTACCTCCATGTCAGGGGATTCAACTCTGGAGTGGGGGACATTGTCTCCCATCCTGTGTCATGGTCAGATCACCACCTGCTGTCCTTTTCCCTGTCAATCGCGGCCCCTCCCCGTGGGGACCATCAGCCCCTTGTTTGGGCTCGGCCCCGTAGGCTTATGGACCCTGTTCGGTTCTGTGAGGCCTCCGGGGAACTTCCTGGTGGGCTGGCTGACGATCTGGCCGAGACCGCGGTTGACCGATGGTTTCTTACAACTTCCCGTGTCATCGACTGTATCGCCCCCAAGCGCCTCCTCCGCTGCAGAGCTCGACCCTCGCCGTGGTTCACGGCGGAGCTAAGAGCAATGAAGCAGGAACAGAGGAGGCTGGAGAGCAGCTGGAGGAGTGACTGGACGGAATTTAATAAGACTGCTGTCATCTCCCAGACTAGGCGCTACTGTCGGGCGATCAGGGAGGCCAAAACATCTTAGCACTCCCTGCGAATTGGTGAGGCCTCAAACCGCCAGGCGGAACTTTTCCGGGTGGTCCGGGACCTCACCAATCCTAGTCTGGCTAGGCCTCCTCCTACTGAGTTCAGTAGTGAGCATTTCGCAATCTACTTTAGATCGAAAATAGAGGCCATCCGTACCGGTTTCAAATCCGATTGCACTAGCCCTCCCTCGCCATCCCTTGTTGCGGCACCCCCTCGCTCTCCTCGATTGGTTGAATTTGGGCCTGTCACCCCTTTGGAGGCCTCCAGGGCAATTGCCCATTGTCGGCCCGCGGCCACCCCCTTTGATCCTTGCCCTGCCTGGCTAATAAAAGCGGGGGGGACCGAGACAGCTCTGGTCGCACTGCAAGATGACCTACTCCGGGCAGCCGACAGGGGTAGCTCTACCCTGTTGGTTCTCCAGGATCTGTCAGAGGCCTTCGATACCATCAACCATGGTATCCTACTGGATCGGCTTTCCGAGGTGGGTATCGGAGGCACTGTTTGCAGTTGGCTCCGGTCCTTCCTGGAGGCTCGACCCCAGTATGTGCAGCATGGTGGAGAGTTGTCGGCCCCGTGGACACTCCCATGTGGTGTGCCGCAGGGCTCATCTCTCTCCCCCATGCTGTTCAACATCTATGTAAGACCGCTGGCGGGGGTCATCCGGAGTTTTGGAGTCTGCTGTCATCAGTACGCTGATGACACGCAGCTCTATCTCTCCTTCTCCACCTCTGCAGTGGAAGCTGTCGTGACCCTCGACCGGTGTCTGGGGGCGGTCATGGCATGGACCAGGGCAAACAGGCTCAGGCTCAACCCCAGGAAGACTGGGGTTATGTTCTTCGGGAGTTCCCCATCTGCTTATGGAGGCCCTCTCCCCTGCTTAGAGGGTGTTTCCCTCCAGCTGGCGGATAGGGTTAGGAATCTGGGCGTGGTCCTGGATCCGGCGCTATCCTTGGATGCCCACGTGGCGGCTGTGACTAGGTCCACTTTTTTCCATCTGCGACAAATAGCCCAGATCTGCCCATACCTGGACGGGGACTCCCTGATAACAGTAGTGCAGGCACTGGTGATCTCGAGGTTGGACTACTGTAATGCCCTCTACATGGGGTTGCCCTTGACTCTCCTCCGGCGCTTGCAGCGGGTCCAAAATGCGGCAGCCAGGCTGGTGGTTGGTGCGCGTCGTTATGACCACATCACCCCAGTCCTGGCTCGCTTGCATTGGCTACCCGTTGCGCACCGGATCAGATTCAAGGTGCTGGTTTTAGTTTATAAAACCCTCCATGACTTGGGCCCGGACTATCTGGCAGAGCGGATCGCCCAGCGATCAACTTCGGCCCGATAGGTCCAGAAGTCGCGAGCGCACTCGCTCCGGGTCGCCACCCCTAGAGAGGCCCAGAAAACCATCACCTGCAATCAGTCCTTCTCGGTGGTGGCCCCTTCGTTGTGGAATCCTTACCGAGTGATGTGCGCTCTGCATAGTCCCTGTTGGCCTTTCGTAGAGCTCTTAAAACCTTACTCTTTCGAGAGGCCTTTGGTGACCAAGTTTAAATCGTTTTGGGTTTTTTCTCCCCCCGCCCCCTGCAATTATTGTTTATTTGTTAGCAAGAGTTGTGCTATTGAGCCTCTACTAAGTGCTAAGGGTGCTAGCACTGCTCTTTTAATATGTCTGTTCGTTCTCTATTTAATTATTGTGTGTATGGTTTTACTGCTTCTAAATTGTATATTGTATCTGTATTGATGACCATTTGGTCCTGTTGGAAGCCGCCCAGAGTTCCCATCGGGAAGATGGGCGGGATATAAATGCAACAAATAAATAAATAAATAAATAAACCTTTTTTCCAGTGGCCCCACCCCTCTGGAACAGCATGCCCCCAGAGCTGGGACACACCCCTCGCTCCTGCCGTTCTGTTCAGAATCCCAACTGTGTCAGAAATTATGCCAGAAATGCAAAGTTTTCCCCATTTCCAATCCTGGTACAAGAGGCTTAAAAATGAGCTCCTGGGACAAAAGAAAGCTACTAATGTTGGCCACTGGGTTATTTATTTATTTTTGTCCCAGACAATGTAATGGTTTGGGATAAAAATGACCCATGCCTTTATTTGGTTTGGAGGGAAGAACAACCATGTCCTAGAGAAGCTCAAGTGAAATGCCCCAATTGGTAAAAACAACAAATTTTGATCAGGGGGACATCCATCCCACCAGAGATAGTTGTACAATTGTGGTTTAAAATGTTCCACTAGACAAACAGTATAATGTGTCATTTCTCTCTCACACACTGTCAGCTTCCTAGCTCCAGGCTGGGAAGCACACTTTATTCTGAAAACCTAAACACTCCTATAATACTATATATCTTTTTTGTCATGATTTTTTTTTCTAAGCATGAAATCCAGAAAACCCATCAATCATCTTGAGCCACTGCAAACCTATCTCCCTGACACAACACCCCCATGACAAACTTTACCTCAGACTGTCACCTTTCTTTGGTCACACTGAGTTTGAAATATGCAGGTTTCAAAGTGGCGGAGAATGAGTCATCTCAACATTTCTAAGGTCCCTCTGAAATCTTTATTTCTCAGTATGTGTGTGCGATTTTTTTAAAGAAGTCATTCTGAGACTACTGTAGTACTGGGTGGCACAGGGATATATTTAGCATAAAGGTGATGACCTTCCACAGAGATAGGGAGGCAAAGATCCTGTTTGAGAATTAATATCAAGATGTTTGACTCGGAACCAAAAAAAAAGGAGGGACCACACCACAGAAATAGCTGCACAGCATACATAAGCTTTGAAATAATAGTAATTCTGGCTGAGTCCTTTGCCTAGGATAAATTATAAGTTCTGCAAACGGAAAATGCTAACGTCCACCATTCTGCTAGGTCTGCAGCAACATTTTAACAAGATGCTGATTAAGACAGACAGGGACAGCAAAGTCCTCACAATCAGCATCCCAGAAGAGATAAAAATAAACTGACAAAAGCCAGTCCATCCTCCAACCTCGGCTCAATCACCACTTAAAGACATCTGCCCTCTATCCTCAAAATGTCCTTGAATTATTGACAAAGGTCATTGCTTCCTTCAGATAAAATCCAGCACTCAAAACAAAATGATAGAGATGGGAAAGCTGAAATGTCTTTCTATAAAGAGATGCATGCTGTTTAAGAAACAGGTATCCTAATACAGTCCTTAAGCTTTTCACTTTCTAAAGCCACAGCATTCCTTTCTAGAAATTAAACATTAAATCCCATTCTTGGGAACACAAATTCACATTCAATATACTAATTCAATACATACTTATTTCCCTCAAGATGAAACATGCAAAGGTCCAAATCTAACTTAATTTAAGCACACCATTTGGAACTCTGACTCTAAATCTTAATAGGAGACATGCATTCTGAACACAACCAAGAGCACTCTTGACTGCTACTACCAATGCTACCTTAAAGGTGCTTATTAGAAGGTGCTGATACAAATGTTTAAGCTCATGGGAAAGAAGGCCTCATCTTTTGTCAGCTTTTATTTCTTGCCATGATTCCAGCCTCCCGAGTCACTATGGCAACCAGACAGTCATCTGGAGAGTCACCTCCAGACACTGGACTAGTTTCAGCATCCTAATGCTCAATTCCCACTTATGACAGATGCAAAAAAGAAAAACAAATCATCACGTTTCACAAATCTGCAATTTCCCTTGGGTTGCAATGCCAAATGGGTTCCATCAGGAAAAGACAGATTATTTGTTTCACTGAGGGCAAGGCGGAAGACCTTTTGCTTATATACCATGCCTCAGCTGCAATTTAACAATGGGAGAGGAGAGAATCTCCTGACACTTCCCTGACAACCAGCATCAGTGTGACTGTCAAGATATTTTCCCTTCAAATAGGCCTGAGACAAGCATCCTGAAATACAAGCAGATTTTATGACACCTAAAAGCCCTTTCTTCTTAATATAATGGACACACGTGCATGCATAAAATATAAACACTTCCTCATTGGGGAACAATACAGACCATAACCTTGCAAAAACAATATTTTTATAGCCTGCCTACCTTCAGGACTCATAACTAGTTTTTTTCTCCAGCAATAACGCACTGGAAGAAAATGGATATTAGCCCTGCTTACACAGAAGAATAAGACCATTCTGAGAAATCCTGGATTACGGTAGTTATCCTACATTTATCATGTTTGTCCAATGGACCCAACATGGTTCTTTTCCTCCCTACCTTATCTTTATAGAAATGCCAGGCTGAAAGAGTATATTTGGCTCAAAGTAACCCAGAGATCTTCATGGCTCAGTGGCCGTTTTAAACTGGATCCTAGTTGAACATTCCAACCACTGTACCACACTGCTGAGTGCCAGTGAACTATGTTGAACTGGGAAACCCAGGTTGTCATCCATACTGAACTCTGAAATCCATCAGGGTGACCCCAAACAAGTCACACTTCCTCAGCTTGACCCAATCACAAGGTTGCTGTGAAGATCCACTGGGGAGGAAGAAGATCACAACCTTGTACACCACCTTATGTTCATTAAAGGAAACATGGAATATCAAGGTAACATTCATTTGTGAGCACGTTGGAGCAGACTGCTCCCTTACTCCCTGATAGTTCCCACTAACCAGGGAGTACCTCAGAGATACAAAGCTTAGAACTATGTTTGATATGAGACTCCTGTTTTGTCATTTGTGTTCAAAGTTGAGAGCCACAAACCAAGCTGCTATTTACAAAAGTTACTGTGTTGCTGGGGCTGCAAAGCAGAAGTGACCAAACAATGTACATAAGCATGCACCATGTGAGTAATATACTGGGCTTCTACTGAATTCAGATTACAATTTAATACAACTGCAGTCACTAAGCAGAACTCTTATACCAATGCACACTTTTGTAAGGGAAATCACATAAGGCTTGATGGCAAATGGCCACTCATTAATAAAATGTGATCTGTATCCCTGGGCATATGCCCAATTATGCAATAAATAGGGCATGTGCTCAAGAAAGGCCACCAGCAGTTCATTAATGAGCTGCAATCACCTGGCTGGCCTTATGTAGTATCACTTACAAAAGGATAAACAAAAACAGGATTCTGGTCTGTGTATTTCAAGATTCTGGTCCACTGGGATGTAAGCAAGTGAACAAACATTGGATAAGTCCTTCAGCGCAGAATGAATAAAGCCATTCTAGCTGACGAGTCTGGTTTAACCAATGTCTGTGGTGCTTTAGTGAATCAGGTGGGTTGGACCTCACAACCCAACTCCCCAGCTATCTGGAGCAGTGATACTGAAGTGGAACAAAGCAGGCCAGATATCAATCTGCCTGAGTGGTGCTGCATTTTTTTGCTGTAGTCAACAATTAATGTTCTCCACAAAATAAGGCTTGGAAAAGTTACCTTTTCACACTATAACACACTGAACGAAATAGCCAATTAATTTTCCCAAGCTCCGTCTGCAACCTTACAAGGAACTGAGTTTCCTACTCGTGGAGTCATTGGAATCCCTTTCTCCCTGCCTCTGAAAACTTCCATATTACTTATGATCCAACATAGAGTTCAGGATGAAACATCCTTAATGAATAGGCTGACCTTTAATATTGTCCACCCAACTTGTGATTAATAATGACTTGCCAAAAAAAAACCATATTTGCTTCAGTATCTTACTTCAGTGGTTCCTAACCTTGGGTCACCTAAGTGTTCTTGGTGCACACCCAGAAACCCTTATTTTAAAGACTATTTCATTTAAAAATAAAGTGGAGTGCAACAGGTCAAAAGCCACCAGGAGAATTCAACATTTGTTTTCCCCTTTATGTGGGGAAGAAAAACCCCTTTAAATACTGTATTTGGAAGCTACCCTTCGGTGGAAAGGCTTTTCCCTACCATGTTGTTTTTTATATACTATATACCATGATATGCATACTATTTCTAAAATGTAAGGAAAGCAAACCAGTGTTTAATTTCTGGTCTTAAGTGGTATGGGACACCACTTTTTTTTTACCCTAGTCCAATTTTGGATTTTGAAGCTGAGGCTCCAGTACTTTGGTCAACTCATGAGGAGAGAGGAGTCCTTGGAAAAGTCCCTGATGTTGGAAAATATGGAAGGCAAAAGGAAAAGGGGATGGCAGAGAATGAGATGGTTGGACGGTGTCATCGATGCAACCAATATGGAATTGACCAAACTCCAGGAGGCAGTGGAGGAAGACAGGAGGGCCTGGTGAGCTCTGGTCCATGGGGTCACAAAGAGTCGGATACGACTGAATGACTGAAAAGCAACAGGTCCAATTGAAGCTCAATGTGTTAAGGAGCTATGCAGTATAAGCACATGTACATTTCAACATGTGCCAATATGCCTATGTCTCAATATCTTTCTAAACTTGCAGGGCCTATGTTTTCTCTCATCTGTTGCATGGGGGAAACGGATGTTACTAGTGAATAAATTGCATCTTCCTGAGCAAAAACAAAAATCTGTTTAATTCTTGCTCCTATTTACTATAGGATTAACTGATCCTGTATGTTTTTCAAATAGAGATGCCTTCCAGGAAACAGAGCACAACTGTTGCCATGTTCCTTGTTTGCACAGAACTCTGTCAATGGATAACTACTGTAAAATCGGTGGAACTGCTCGTCTGTCGAGTACAGCCAAGAGAGGATGTTTAAACCATCATTGTGCCTAGTGATGTTTAAAAAGCATAACCTATTTATAACTGGATCTCCTTTTACCAAACAGACACAACAAATGACCGTAAGATGAGGAGGATGTGTGGGGGCAGTAGGGAGTTTTGAAAGTGAGAAAAAATGGCACCACCCAAGTTTGACACTCTGGGAAAACATAAGAACACTCTCAGAATGGTCTTTTCCTGGGTGCTCCAGTTTTGTGCAACAGCAAAACACTGCCACAATATGCCTGGGTTGTTCTGTTAAATTTGAGCAAACAAACTGAGAGCTGCTTTTTCAGTCTTGATTTTCTGCATTAACAACTAAAGTGGATATTTTTTAGACTATTGCTGCATTTTAAATTGTTTCACTGTGCTTACCCAATGGGTTTTGCTACTTTTATTTTTTCATTGCAAACCACTGTGAAGACTTTAACTGAACAAGTATCTAGACTTTGAACATTAAAAAGGAATCCCTAACATTTATTTCCTTTTGTTCTAGGCCAATGGGGTATACAATTTAGTAACAATTCCAATTTTCTGTGTGTGCACGGAACTCTACGCCACCATGAACATCATCGTAATTTTCTGCAGGACCTGGCTATTAAGGAATAAAATAGCAGAGAGTGCAGGCAAAGGAAAGCAATTATTTAGGCATGGTAATGTTGGAGAGCTCTAAAAGCTCATACAAGGTAAAATCAACCAATACCAATGGCCTATTTGCTATTCCTGCAGTTGACTTACAGCTTGGCTACCAGGCAAGGAGCACACACCTAGTCAGTTGCTGAGCATACATGCATCAAGGAAAGCAGCATGTACAAATCTGCAATGTCAAGCAACTGCAAATACAGAAACTTTTTTTATTCCTTCTTCTACAAATACAGTACCTCAGAGGGAAAGATACTACATATGTGTGTTTCTAACCTTGTTCTGAATAGCCACTGAATGCCAAGTGGTCTCAAAATAAATGAGTTTCTGGTAGAATTTTCTTTCTGACCAACTTCAGTTTTGTGCTGTTGCCACTAAGATAATCATCATTATGCCTCTTACTTTAGGAATGCAACATATACTACACATGCAGAAGAATTTAAAAATGTACGCTTTTAGATGATCTGCAGCCTCCCCAAAAGCTAAAGCAACCATTTCTATAGAGAGAGATTGTTGGAAAAAGCTAACAACACACTTTTCCTCCAACACTATAATCAGTCAACCACAGTCCCAACCTTGGAATTTCCACCATCACCACCCCTTCTTGTGAAGGGAAGACTGAAGTATAAAGCTTACAATGAAATTTCCTTACTTGACTTTTCCCATTGCATAATAATAACTACAAATTAACCAGCTTCTTAACATCCTCTTACTACACTGTTCATCCAATCCCCGGTTTTCCAGTACTCACCAAAACAGAATTGTGGCCATTACAGTAGTGACAGTTCAAGGGCCTTAGTTCAATATGCATTTGGGATGCCATGTTTTATTGCCACCACATTTGATACTTCTGGCTTTTAAAAAAAATTAACAATGGGAATTTACAGTTTTATTTGTTAAACAAATACTCGATGATGTCTTCTTCCCTCCACCACACTTCATGGTCAAGACTTGCAACAGGAAATGGAAGACCCAACATCTGTCACTTCCTGATTGTACCCAGCTTGGGAGAGCTGCAGTTCTGCCATGTAGCACATCCTTTGTGCGCAGAACATCTTGTGTTTAATTCTCAGAATTGCCAGGTGGGACTTACAATGACTCTGACCTGAAATCTTAGAGAAATATTGCTGGTCAGTCTTGGTGAAACTGGCCCAATGGGTTGATGGTCTGATTTAATTTATTTATTTATTTAAGCGTATTTTTACCCCGCCTTTCTCCTTGGAAAAGGACCCAAGACGGCTTACAGTAATGAGGGATAATATACAGTCCAGTACAATTAAGACATGTTTAAGTATTGAGAACAGGGAATTGAGGGATAACATTACATTAAAGCTACAAGAGAACATGAGTAGTTAGAAAGAGAGCAAAATTCCATGTAAAAGTTATGAGTGATGGAAACTAACATTGAAAACATAGTTTCAATGCAATCACACAAGGTTATAAGTGGTTATAAACACAAGTCTATGTGATCATATAGATTCATATAAAAACTGAATATTTTAATTGGTAGTCCATCGTTCAGGGAAAGCTTGCCTGAAGAACATTAAGAACATAAGAACAGCCTTGCTGAAATAGGCCACAGCTCATCCAGTCCAGCATTCTATCTCACATAGTGGCTCACCATTTGCTTCAGGGTATTCCCAAGCAGATGTCTTCGCCTTATTACAATTCCCAGCAAATGGCATTTAGATATATCCTGCCTATCTCTCCAACCCAGAGGTTGTCCTTAGGCATCCATAATGATAGCCAATACCCTTGTTCTCCATGAACTTGTCTAATCCTTTCTTAAAACTGTCAAGGCTGACAGTTGTCACCACTTCTTCTGGAAGGGAGGTCCACTGAGCAATGATCCTCTGGGTGAAAAAGTACTTTCTCTTATTTGTTTGAGACCTAGCACTCAAAAGTTTCATGGAGTGCCACCTAGTTCTACATTGTTCACCTTAAGGCTAAGGATACTATTGTCTTCCTAAGGAGCCTATTTAGGCCACTGTTCATCTTATGAGCCTAATTCAGGCCAGGGTGACAAGAGGTCAAAGCTGCCTATAAGAGGGAGGATTTGCACTAGCTGTATTCAGACCGATGAAGCTGTTTGGATGAACAGCGAAACGTTTCTCTCTCTCAAAAAAGAAGTCCAGTAGCCATGACTCAACTTCCAGATAAACTCACCTGGATGACTGAGAATCTTCACAGACAGATAGGGAAAACAGTTTTTTCCTTATCTCCTTTGTCCACGATATGTATGATTTTATATACTTCAATCAGGTCACCTCTTAGGCACCCTCGTTCAACAGTGAAGAGGCCCAGCCGTTGCAGCCTCAGATGGTAAGGAAAGTGTTCATTCTGGTTGCCCTCCTCTGCACTTTTTCCATTTCCATAATATCCTTCTGGAGGTAGGGTAAACAGTACACAATACCCCAAGAGGGGCCTCACCATAGATTGATAAAGAGGCAAAATGATACTTGCTGACTTATTTTCTATACCCTTCCTAATGATCCCTAGCACTGAGTTTACTTTTTTCACTGCTGCAGCACACTGGGTTGACACCTTGAATGAGCTGTCCACCAAGGTCCCTTTCCTGGTTTGTTGCAAAGAGTTTTGACCCCATCAGTTTATAAACGTAATTGGGGTTGGGGTTTTTTTGCCCCAACGTGCATCTCTCTGCAGGCATTAATGTTTAAGCTCATATGCCACTGGTTTGCCCACTCCCCCAGTGTCAAGAGATCCCTCTGGAGCGCCTCACAATCTCTCTCAGTTTTTACTATCCTGTATAATTTAGTGTCGTCGGCAAATCTGGCTACCTTGCTATTTATTTAAGACAAAGGTCTTTGCCTGATTCTGGAAAGACATCAGAGATGGGGCAATCCTGGCCTCTAGTGGGAGGGAGTTCCAGAGTCTGAGCGCAGCAGTTGAGAAGGCCCTTTCATAGATGGAAAAGGAAAGTGACCCTAACTTGGAACATAGTGATGTATATGGGACCCTGAGAGAACAAGGTTACCACATTATGTAGCATTAGGGATAATCCAAATCTTCAAAGTACAGTAATCCCCTGCCTATTGCGGGGATAAGGGACCCGACCTGACCCGCGATAATTGAAAATCCACGATATGCGGATGCCGGTTGGGTTGGGCCTGGGGGACCCAGGTGGGGTCTTGTACTTAGCCCCAGCCTGGTGCTAACCTGAATGGGCCTACGGGGGCTTTCTTGGGCATGTTGGAGGACTCAAAATGCTTTAGAAAGGCCCTCAGAGGACACAAAAGTTCATTCAAGCGATCTGGAGGTCACTTCTTGTTTTCCAGAAGTCACTTCCGTTTCGCGGGGAAGCCCTTTGGGAGCTTCCGACGGGCCTAAGAAGGCCCTCGCAGGCCCATTGACAACAGCGCCAAACCTGAAAGAGGCCTTCACACTTTATCCCAGGGGGCTTTTTTTAATATACTGCAGTCCTGCGATATAGTGAGACACAGTATATGAACCATGAAAGGGCGGGGGGTTACTGTACCTTGTAGTCAAGTTGGGTGCATCATTTTTGATTACATATAACAGAACTGGGTCAAATTGTCAGGTTGATGCTTGTCATTATGACTGGGAAGGATGTTTAGATATGAAGTAAGGTTATATTATTGGAGGGTGGTGGATTTTTGCCCACTGCCCTGCTGTGTGTCCTAAGCACAAGACCATTATGTGTGTATGTTAAGTGTTGATGTTGAACTTGCTCCAACTTTTTCAGTGCAAGTCATTAGCTCCAGGAAAACCAGACAATACATAATACCTCAGAACTGCACAGCTGGAAGAGACCCTGTGGATCAGGTCCAACTGCTCTCTAGGAGGCACTATGGGGAATTGAACTCCCAACCTCTGGCTCCACAGCCAGAGACCTAAGCCACTGAGCTATCCAGCAGTTCTTGGGCACCACCACCACCACCATCAGACTGCGGTGGTCCAGCTATACCAATGAAGAAGATTCTGAACTCAGAAAGATCCATTCTTTGGATGGCAACTGCCAGAATCCCCTCAGCCAGCATGAAGGATACTGATGGATAGTTCGCTTGCTTTTCCAAGCTCTGCATTCTGTTTGAAACTTGGGCCATCTTTCTATCTATTACTTATGCCAGCACAAGGGCAATGGCCTAAGTTGCAGTTGTGAATTGCTAGTAGTTAATGAATTGCTTCTTCAGTCCCCCATCATGTATCAATGAAGGACCACAAGAAACACAAGGGGTGACTTGTTAACTACAGTAGCTGTAATCTGATGCAGTAATTTATGCCACTGTTTTTTACACCATTTTAAGCCACCATTAGAGTCTGCCCAGATTAAAAATTCATTTCTGTGAAGTATACTTTCCCCCCTGAGTTTCTGCAGCTGCTTCTCCTCTCCCTTCCTTCCCCACCCATACTCCTGGGTTTGGATGTGATGCAACGCTTCTCATACATAGCATAATCCCCTTAATTTTGGAATAATTTTCTTCCTCTTTTAATTGTTTTGCTACACTAAACAGAATAGCAGAAACAATCCCCACCCCCCACCCCCCAGAGAGAGGGACCCTTTGAGTGTGATATTCTGAGAAAGCAGAAACAATGTCTCTTGATTTAAAGAAGTTCTATAAGACACACCTAACAGTCTACTCCTATAGACCAAGTTGGCAACCCAGACACCCACTGCTAACTCTTAGTGCCATACTTTGCAGGTACACCCAGGGGGCAGGGGGTGGGAAGCTTCCCAGATACCCAAAAACATGCCACTATTCTGGGCTGTTTCTTCCTTGGCATCTATCCACGTTCTTTATCAACAGTTTCTCTGCAAGAACAGCAAAGACAGGGGAAAACCATGAAACACATTTTCCAGCCAACACCCCCCTCATCCTTCCACTCCCACGCCAATCACACAGGAATAAAATGGATGATATGCGCGCCTCTCCTTCAGAGCTTTCCTAGTGCACCATGACATCAGCCCACAAGAAGGAGCCAAGTTTAGAGCACCATCTGGGACAAATAATGTTGGGGCGCATTGTGCTTTCCTTTGTTTATGCACAGTGACTGAGAACGGCTTGGTGGTAAGCAAACTCACTTGGAAGATTTATTTCTCAACTCTTCCAAAACTTTTAAAAACTATTATTATTATTATTTTATTTTATTTTGCCTCCTGGAACTACTTCAGGACCCACGTTAACTTTCCATGATAGTCCATTAAAGGGATAGTTAGTTTTTCTTTTCATTTTCTTTACCCTCTCTCTAAGGAAAATTCATTGTTTCCAAAAGCTCTAATTCACCCAAATGAAGAGTGTTCACTTGAAAATTAAGAGATGAACACTGCAGCAAACTAAGGAAATCAAAAGATACTATATACTTATGCATCTCTTCTTTGCAACTAGACCTTAATTCAAGAGATTCTCGAGAGCCCCTTCAGATTTCTATGCAGATACAATGAACACATGTGGGTGAGGGATGTGGCCACAGTCTCCACAGTGTATGTATGCTTACTTGGAAATCTGAAAAAAAGAGCTTAGAGGCATGGATTTTCCTCAGACATACAGGCTGGGAGTTGAAGCTCACTGCTCCTTTCAGAAGAGTCTTCCAGATTTCCATCTGTATGTTTAATCAAAAACTCCTGTTAGCTTTCTCTGTTCTTCCCCCTAAATCTCTTGTATATTGAATTTCCAAGGCTTTCAACCATCAAGAAATTGTGAGCCCTTTGAGTAAGGACCTGGTTCAGCCATATTAGGCAATAGCACAGTCACCCAAAGCAGTCAATCTCAAAACACCAACCATACCATTAGGTACCTACCACCTTCAGGATTTTGTCTCATACGTAAATATACTCAGCTTAGAGGAGATAAGACAGGCTCAAGAGAAGCTGTTAAATCAAACTTAAAAAGCAAATATCCAAATCCCTCACAAACCTGGATTTGAAAAATAAGACCCACTTTTCTAATAGAGCAGTTGAATGAGTAAAGCTGTATCCAAACAATACAAATTTTGGCCAAATCTGTGATTTATTCCCTGAGTGTGGTATGTGACAAACCAATCTGAAATATGTAGTTACTGAGGGCATCAGAACTGGAGTTGAGAAAAAGAGGAAGGGCTAGAATAGTGCCTAGTGATAACTGTAAGCAATGTTTAATGTTACGTTCTTGAGACTAAAACCCCCAGAATACCCCAGAATGGCCCAGCTTGTAGTACCTCATAAGGGCCCCTTCCCACGGTTATAAGAGAAGATGGTCAACAGTTTTGAAGGCGGAAGAGAACTTTATGCCCCAATGGCAGATAAAACAGAACCACCGTCTTCTAGGACAGGCATGCCCAAACTTTGCCCCTCCTGATGTTTTGGACCACAACTCCCAGAATTCTAATCTTAGATTGCCAATGACAAAGGACTGTGGGAGTTGTGGTCCAAAACATCTGGAGGGTCAAAGTTTGGGCATGCCTGTTCTAGGAGAAGGAAAACTCTGGTTTTAAACCTCCACTGCCTTATGGCTATATCCATTTCTGGAAAAGGCTTCAGGAGTTAACCTTGAGGCAAAATCTGGAGCTGGAGTCCCAGAGGAAGTTCATGGCTGTGTACAATCATGTTCTTGTAACTCCTGCAATGCAACTAGAACTAATCGTATCGACTCTGCCGTTCAATTAGAATCTTCCAGCGACATGGAGAGGGGTTTTTTGCTGCTTGGGTAACAGTTTTAAACTCTATATTAATCTACCCAGGCCTTATACATTGAAGAGGCCACTTCAGCTTTGCATGCAGTGTAGAAACAACATGGTTTCTATACAGAGCATGATACCATAGTCTCTAGCGACTGAAAGATGCCTATACTATACTATATACCCCAGCCATTCTGACTGGAGAATTCTGGGAATTATGGTTCTGAAATTGAAGTTTCCAAACTCTGACTAAATAGCATACCAAGCCATAGGCATCATGAACTATGAATGGAATTGGCATGACAGTAAGTTTAGAGCTCAAATTCAGACAAGCAAGATCTCCTGCTCTTTGAACATTATCATCTACACCAGTGGTTCCCAACCTTCCTAATGCTGCAACCCTTTAATACAGTTCCTCATGTTGTGGTGACCCCATGCCCTGCTTGAAAGAGGCCACAAGTCCCCTTTGGCTGGCAGGCAGGCCACTGCCGCAGGTGCCATAGAGAATTTCCCTCTACAGGCACCCTCAGCCAATCGCAGACTCCGGTGCCAATGACTGACATCCCCTCCAACCTATCAATCTGTAACTCACTCTTCTCCCCCTTCTTCCCCCTCCTTCTCCAGTCCCAAGCCGTGTGTGCCTTTTTCTTCACTGGTTCACGGCAACCCCTGTGAAATGGTCCTGACCCCCAGGTGGCATTATAACAGATGGGTGGTATAGAAGTCGAATGAATGAATAAATGAATGAAAGGAATGAATGAAATTGACAGTGAGAAGGAAAATGTGACTAAAGGGACCATGCCATTAGCAAAGACCATGATGTATGTTTGTATACGAACAATCACCCACTCTGAATTTGGATTTTGGTTCAAAATCACAGGGGAACACAGGTAGAACAGGTACATATCTATAGACATGACTCCCTTCCAAGCTGTGGGTAGCAAGGTAATAAGATCAATAAGGCTGCAACGTAGGCCCAGCTGTCGCTGCCCTAAAGCTATTAACTGCCTGCATAGTAACACTAACACAGGGCTTATGGAAAACTGACAGCCCTCTAACCAGTAACTCCTATTCAAAACCTTGCTGAGCCTCTATGTTTCAAACCGGCACGTTTTGAGAGAAATAGTCATCTCCGCTTAGAACGTCCTACATAATATTATACCAAAATAATGTGCTTTAATACAACGGTGCTGAGTATCTGTGTTCCAAGTGCACGTTTCAAATGTAACTTTTTTTCCTTTTTTAATTTATTTTATTAATAAAAATAAATAATGATAATAATAATCAAATGTAACCTTAAATGATCAGTAGCTTGATTCATTTTGTGCTCTCAAGCACAGCAGCTGAGGTTTGCTGCAACTTTTCCCCAAGAAATGTTCAATATGTTCTTTGACCAAAGGAAAGAGACTTCAGTTTGATACCAATATACCAAGGTTTTCGATACCACTTAATCCCCTCTCTTACTAGGATTTCAGATGATTTTGCTTCTAGTGGGTACGCCACTTGTTTTCAATGGCTAACTTTTGCCTCTTGTTTTGAGCATCACCCAGCTCTGTAGACATCAGGAAGTTGCTTCTTTAAAAAAAAAGAGCAAGCTGATGGTAAAAGGAGAAGGAAGAAAGGAGCTCTTGACCATATGCAAAAATAGCAGCTGCAAAAGGTCAGGGGATGAGCAAGAACAGAAAACTGACCTATGATTCAGTGGTACGACACATTCTTTGCATTTAGGAAACCCCAGATTGATGGAAAATGTTGGCCATCAATTTGCACTTTAGATTTCAATCCCCCCACTGCAAAAATATTAATTCACATGTAAAATATATTGTATATCTAAAATATGAGACATATTGCAGTGAAAAACTCACTTCAATTGCAAGTTTTAAAAATGCACTATGTTAGAGTATGTATGCATGCTGCATCTACAGTATTTATTGGAATTGAAACCTCGCATTGTTGAGCTGGGGAAAACCTCTGCTTGAGATCTCACAGTACTGCTGCCAAACAGAGCAAGTTGCACTAGGTTACTTCGAGCAGATGCATTAGCTTCAGAAAAATCAACCAAGGGCTGCTATGGAAACACTCTCATAGAGTCATAGAATCATAGAGTTGGAAGAGACCTCAAGGGCCATCTAGTCTAACACCCCTGCCATGCAGGAACCCCATCACAATATTTCCGACAGATGGCCATCCAGCCTCTGCTTAAAAACCTCCAAAGAAGGAGATTCCACCACTCCTTAAATCACTACAAAAATTACACCCTGATAAATCTGGATTCTTATTACACCACCACCCCACACCCACACCCACACCATGATGCTTAGAAATAATTACAGTATATAAAATCACAGTCATATATTATTTCAAATCCTTCATAAAAACATAAAAGCCGCGCTGGACCAGGCCAAGGGCCTATATAGTCCAGCTTCCTGTATCGCCCAGTGGCCCCACCTCTAGGTGCACATGAGACAACTAGAAACCTGTCTCCTGATACCATTCCTCTGCATCTTCCATTTTGAAGTACTGTTCTTTTAAGCCTGGAGATAACACATATCCCCATTGTGGCTAGTAAGATGTGATAGATTTTTTTTCTCCAGAAATCTTTCCAGTCCCCCTTGAAAGGCATCTAGGCCAGATGCCATCACCACATCCTGTGGCAAGGAGTTCCGTAGACTAACAACACATTGGGGAAAGAAATATTTGCTTGTGTCTGTTCTCTTCCCCAACCATCAATTTGAGTGGATCACCTCTGGTTCTGTTATTATATGAGAGGGGAAAGAGTGTCCCTCTATCCACTTTATCCACCCCCTGCATAATTTTGTATGTCTCAATCATGTCCATCACCCCTTCTCAAGTACCTTTTTTTCCAGACTAAAGAGATGGAGCCTTTCCTCATAAGGGAGGTGTCCCAGCCCAGAAAGATTTTTAGTTGCTCTCTTCTGCATCTTTTCCTTTAACATGGCTCCTCTACTCTCACAACAAAAGGTTTCGCTTCTTTGAAAACAAATTTGGCCAGCCAACTCTGCTTCTGCTTGCCATCTCCAGAAAGGCAGAATTATTGGTTAGTTTGTCCAACAACAACAGAGCTTGCCGAAGAGCTAGTCTGGGTTTCAAAAAGCCTAAAGACTGCCACTCGGAAGAACACTTTACCACATTCCATCCATTTACAAAATTGGCTCGGCTGTATTCACGTAACATCCAATTTACTTCCATCCCTTCATTCTCTGTATTTAAGATTAAGGAAGTACAAGGAGTATTCTGATTATAGAGAGAGTACATTTTGGTCAGGGACTGCAAAGCATCAAGGCCTGATGTCAGATTGAATAGCATCTCTTCGATTCTTCTCTGTATAATGAGGAATGACCATCTGCCATAGTCTGACTGGCAAATTATGTAGGTAAGGAGAAGCAGGCATTGCAGATGCTTCTAAATGAAAATCATATTCATTTTCTCCAACCCAACCTACTGTTTCCTACTGTGTTTTTTTATGTCCCTTCACAAATGGACCGCCAGAACTTGAGATGAAGAAAACTAGCATGAGATGTTATACTGAAGGAGAATATTAACATATTAACATCACTCTTGGGTACAGTATCTTCTGAAACCAAACAGGTCTGGATATAGATGGGAGACCCCTTAGACACACTACACACACTACTTTGAGTTCTTCTGTCAGCGAAGGAGGGCAATATTAGTGAAATAAATACACATCAAGCAGAACAAACTCCTCTCTATTCTTTCTTGAGAATTTTTTATATTTGTATTTTATATTCTAGGCAGTAGTGGCTGGTGCTCAGGGGGACTGGTACAGAAGAACATCTAATGGAAGTGATAGCAACATCATTGTTACACGGAGCTGGACAATTTTGGTTTTCCCCCCCCTCCTTTTCTTTTCAAAGGCACCGCAATGCAACTCCCTAACATTTAACTTGTAATTGAATTGAAGAATATTTCCCCCCCCCCCGCTACACAAGCTTCCACACTATTGTCCTTGACTATTTGTATGGTAGTATGGCCTTTGTCATCTTTGGGGGGGGGGGCACCAGGCAGAGTCACAGTCCCCCATGGGCCAGATTCCACTGCATTTTACAGAGAACAGAGCTGTTTAATCCATACCATCAAGGAGCATGATAACAAATGCCGTCCAAAGCTCTTGACAAAGAGTAAGAGACATCAAAATCGTCATAACTTACTCACCTGTTGTGCTCCATCTCCATTGACTAAGTGAGGCATCATAGCTACCTCCCCATTCAGCAATGATGACAACTCCAGTGGGATTTGGTCGGTCATCATCATTGTGACGTACATTCATGGAGAATTTTCCTCGGCGGGCCTCCTGGGGAAAAAATTCAAAGAGGAAAATTGTTCATAAAATATATGTGGGAAATGTCATTCTCAACTCAGACCAGCTTTGCCTGCTCCTGGACCTGTGTCTGAACAACACGTATTTCATGTACAGAAGGGACTTCTACATACTGAAGCATAGTTATGCCATGGGTTCCCCAGTGTCACCAATTGCTGCTAACCTATACATGAAGTGGAGAAGTAGGCACTTAGCACCTTCCCATCATCCCAATGGTTCAGGCATGTAGATGATAACTGGGTGGAAATTAAGACTCGGGAAGGACAGGCCTTTACAGACCACATGAATGCAGTGGACCCTAATATTAAGTTCACTAGGGAGGACATCCAAGACAACAGGCTGGCTTTCCTGGATTGTGCAGTCATCATCAGACTGGAAGTAGAAGTTTACAGGAAACCCACCCACACAGATCAGTACTTACTGTTTGACTCCCACCATCCATTGCAACACAAATTAGGAGTCATCAGGACCCTAAACCACAGAGCAGAGAGCATCCCCACCCCCACAGAAGCCAAGAAGACGGAAGACAGTCACCTGAAGACAGCACTTAAGGCCTGTGGATATCCAAAGTGGGCCTTCAACAAAGCAGTATGCTGACGCAGAAGAACAAGGGATCAGCCTGAGACCCAGACCTGACGGAAGAACCTGGCCATTCCCTACATGGCTGGAGTGTCTGAGAAGCTTAAAAGGATTTTTGGCAAACACCACATGCCTGTTTACTGCAAACCCACAAACACACTAAGGCAGAGACTCATCCTCTCAAAAAACCCAACATCAAATCACAAAAGAAGCAATATAGTATATGCAGTTGAATGCAATGAGGAGTGTGCATACCCCTACATTGGACAAACGAAACAGCCAATAAACAGGAGGATGGCCCAACATAGGAGGGGCAACAGCTTAGGACCAGAATCAACAACACACCTCCACTTAAAGGACAAAGGGCACTCATTCAAAGATGAAGATGTACACATATTAGACAGAGAAGATAGGTGGTCTGAGAGAGAGGTCAGGGAAGCCATTCGTGTGAGTATTGAAAACCCCTCTCTCAACAAAAGTGGGGAGCTCAGGCACAGTCTATCTGCTACTTATCAGGCTGTGATTTCAACAATTCCCAGACAAATCAAAAATACTTCACACTATCACCAAGGCCATAGCTAACAACCCATACGTTATGGGTTTCAGCACCTTAGGCCATTGTTCACCTAATGGCCTATTGAGACTGTTGTCTACCTAACAAGGCTATTCAGGCCATTGTTCATCTTATAAGCCTATTTCAGACCAGGGTGACATGAGGTCAAAGTAAACTATAAAATGGAGGACTCATGACAAAGCTGTTTGGATGAGCAGCGAAACATTTCAATCTCTTTAGAAAAGAAGTCCAGTTGCCATGACTCAACTTCTAGACATTCTTAATTCCTTTGGCACTCCAGATGTTTTGGATGACAATTCCCAGAATTCCAAGCCTAGACTGCCAATGACAAAGGACTGTAGGAGTTGTGGTCCAAAACCTCTGGGGTGCCGAAGGTTCGCCACCACTGTTCTAGACCAATAGGTCCTAGATCTAAGAAATTCTTTTTATGTATGCGAACAAGTGGAATTGCACATGATTTTCCATACCAGTGGACACTGACGAATTTCCCTTTGTATACCCTACTAGGGTCATCTATCCCAGTGCTGACTTTTCTAAGTTGCATGGTTTCAACCTGGATAGATGCCTCTGAAGTGCATTCACCAAAGATTTTACAATGGTAATCTGATAGTTGCCTATTTTAGTAAGTCATTAAACTACTGATAGCATGCTTTTCTAGCTACATTTCACTAAATGCTTTTTTAAAAACCAGCAAAATATCACACTGAAATGCTAGCATAATTATAGTGTCATTATAACCATCAATGCTATACAGTGGTACCTCTACTTACGAGTTTAATCTGTTCCGAATGTACGTGCATAAGTCAAACAAGTCGTAAGTAGTCTTCATACTTTTATCAAAAAACTTAAAATTTAAAACAATTACATTTTTTTTTAAAAAAAAATTGTCAGTAGAGCAGACTGCATTTAAAATTTGTAAGGCAGCAGTTAAAACACCAAAGGCTTTCCGCTCTTAAGTCGAATTGCTTGTAAGTAGAGTCACTCATAAGTAGAGGTACCACTGTATTTTAAAAGGTTTTTTTAAAAAACCTTTGCAATCATCACCATGTTAGCAAGATGGGTAAAAGAAAAAGGGAAATATTTTTAAAACAAAATTTCCAAAATTAGCGCTGTATATTTCCCTGTAAAATACAATTTTTTAAAAATTGCATTACAGTAACACAGCACTACAGCGATACAGTACTGATTTTTAAAATAGGCTTTAGAGACACATTACCAATTGCCACTACTAACCATCTCCTTAAAATTAGAGTGTAAATGGAACATTGGCCAGCATCCTGTTGATGTTTCTGCAAACTGCTATGGCTCAAGTGGCAAGAAGCATATCAAGTTATACAAACAAACATTTGATCAGGCATATCAACTGTGACATGTCTCAGCTTTTCATTAGCTAGCCATAATTTGCCACAGCAAATGACTCAAATCCTACACAGATACCGATAGTATTATACCATGCTAATTTTAGGGTTAGAAGAATATAACACCATGTTATTCATCTGGTGTTCTATTTTGAGATTTTTGCAATATATAACTGGAAAAAATAGCACTGAAATAAAAAGCTAATAAAATTGTATAATCTATCACATTTATACTAAATGATTGGTTTTCATAACTGACCACAGATAACTATGATTAACTGAAGAAATGTTAGGGATCTATCTTGGTTGTACAACTGGAACATGACAAAGATGCTTCCAATGTCTTCTCACTCCACCACCATTAGTCAGCAAGTTACACAAACACCAACAGGATACTGCTCCGTTAAACTATAATACAGTGGTACCTCTTTAAACGAATTTAATTCATTCTACGGATCCACCTGTTTTATGAAAATATTGTCTTATGAAATGCGATTTCCCATAGGAATGCATTGAAAATGGATTAATCCATTGCGGAGTCTATGGGTTGCTTCGTTTCATGAAAATTTTGTCTAACAAAACGTTTCCCATAGGAATGCATTGGGAATGGATTAATCCATTCCAGAGGCTAGAATAAAGACAATAATGACTGGGGGGGGTCCTGGGTTACATACGGAACATTTTTTTGTCTTGCAAAGCATCCCATAGGGAAATTTTTGTCATGCAAAGCATGCCTATTCCTGGAATTTTTTTCTTCCTATGAGTTGTTTGTCTTGTGAGACATTTGTCTTAAGAGGTACCACTGTACTGTAGTTTTTTTAATGCTCTGCCTTCTCCAAACAAAACAAAACAAAACAAAACACACACACCCCTACCCACCCACCCACAGGATGTTTCTAGACCGTATTTTTATCACAGCCTCTGAACACTGTATTCATTGAAGTTTGCAGAAGACCTAAACATATCATCGGCAGCTTGCAACTCTTCGATGCTACCTTTTGGTTCCCTCATTTTTTTTTCTTATCAGAGAAAATCTATTAAGGAAAATAAAGAATAAGTTCACAATACAGTATTTTTAAAATATGAGCAGCAAGAGCCCTCAACTTTAAAAGCACCTGCAGGCTTGTTGTGGGGACAGGCAGAAGCAGGACGGGAACTCAAGGGTGTTGTGTCATGTGGACCTCAAGGAACTGTGTGAGTGAACAGCCCTTGTGATTTTATGATAAAATGCCCAATCTAGAGACAGACCTGCTTGCTTCTGCCCATCAAGTTCCAAATCATGAGCAGATTAATCATCAGCATAGTGCTTACATATTGTGTAAGGAACATGTGACCCACACCCTGAATGAAAGTTCACCATCTGACATTTCTGCAGTCCTTGCAGGGCCTATCGTGATGAAAGATACACACAGAGTGATGGATTGTTTTAGCAGAGAAATACACTCCTTAAACCTTCTGGGAACAAGAATCCCCTCGAAAAGTAACAAGCATACTTCCCATATGCTTTGTTTTAACATGGAAATTTGATTTTTCCAGCAACTGGAAATGAAGTTTTCCATTCTGAGGTGTTGCATGACTCCCAGTTTCATTAGCACATGGTGATGGCGGAGATACAGCCTGAAGCAAAATTAAATCACCGGCTAACTCACTGACGTTATTCCTTGATTTAGTCTTTATTCATACTGCAGGAATGACATAAACAGACGTAAACAAGGGCACTGACATGGGGATGCAGGGAAGCCCTGCTCCTCAATGCCCTGTATGGCTTGCTGTGGGACCGGTCTTCATACTTTTAAGGTGACAATATGTAGAGCCTGTCGTATACAGCATGAATGTCACAGGGTAGGAAGGGCAAGGAGTGGCCCTCTAGATTGGTCTGACACAATTCCCACCTACCTCAGCATGCACAGCCCATGCCGAGAATGCTGGGAATTGGAATTGAGCAAAACTGTAACAGCCGCCCACAATCTTTGCTCATACTTGGTTAAAGAAGGCTTACTATGGTCAACATCGAGCTCATCTGCATGGCCTCACTTGGATGTTGAGCTTACACATAAGCATAATGTTCATTGTGGTTTTCTGAGATCCCAAGGAACCCAACAAAGGAGAAAAAGTATACAAGCCTAAGTCAAAGATGCCCAACAGGTAGAAAAATGAAGCTTATGGATGATCAAGTGCCCTATTCTGACTGAAATTCTATTGGCAATTCATTCATTGCCATTCATTAACGAGGTGCCAGTTGCATTACTCAGCCTGTTCACGATCAGATGCACACTCCAGCACTTGGCTCACTGACAGCAATTTGCTACCAAGCCTTATGCAAGTTCCCTTATACAAGTGTAAATCACCAACAGTATTATGGCCGTTATTTTCTTTGGTTGTCAACACTGTTCCTAAACCACATGCAAAAGCTACAACAAAAAGGTCTGGCACCTTTGTCACAACAGGCATGAATAAGAAAATTGCTTAATGTGCTTTCAACACCTAATGTCTACACATATTTTATAATATTTCTCCCACCTTTGCAAAGATGGATGCAAGAGGAAAAGCCCATAAACACACACACACACACCATCCCCCACCTCCCTGAGAACAACAGAACCATATTACAATAGAACAAGAAGCTAGTCTTGGGATGAGGACACTCCCAAAACCTTAAACCCAATTTAAAATGTCTTGTTGAAGCAATTAGTTTAAATCCCAGCCTACTAAGCAAGAAGAAAGATAGGGGGGTAAGGACAATACAGATAGATTAGTAAAAGTTGTTGGAAACAGAGAGAAAAAGGCAGGTTCACCTACAATTGACCTTGGTCTCATTCATCACTGGTTGCAGCCAAACGCAAGACATTACCATAAAGGGAATGTGGAGTTCAATAGGAAAAAGCTGACTACCATTGACTCTTAAATGGATGAAAATGACTGAAAAGTCTTAATTCAAGACGAATTTTTGCACATCAAAAATGACACCTAAGCTAACACTTTGGCCCCAAGCCGCAGAGCATTTATCTGATACAGAAAGAAGGGTCTGAACAGACACCAGTAACTTTACAGAATTAAGAGAAAGTCTGGGATTGTATTATGCTGACAAAAACCTAAAATCTCAAAACTCATATTCAAGAGCTGAAGAATGGCCTTTCCCTATCATGTACCTTAATCCTTGTGGCACTCTGTATTTTTTCTTTAGCCCTCTCTGTTCAAAAACTTGAACAATCAGTGTTTTGTGTTAGTGCCAATCACAATCACTCAACTCACCTGCAACTACATTCCCAATCCTTTCATGTGCTCTATGTTGCCCATTCCAAACTTCATACTTTTACTGAGCACAAAGGAGTCCATCGTAGATCCCCTCTTGCCCTGTTTTAACAAGACCCTCCACAAATCTACAGATCGTGCCAGAGTTTTGTTTTTACTTTTAAGACTTATTTTACTTTGGGGGTGTTAAAAGATCGATTCTCAGGGCTCGTGTAGAAACACACACTTCTATTATTTGCCTAAACTTTAGAAAAATAAATTAGGCACTGCCTGATGGCATCTTCAAGAATACTGTACATCGGTGTGTTCGTTGTGGTCCATCAATCATGCAAGGAAGAGGAGGAGGAAGAAGAGAACTATTTTAAAAAGAAAGAAAAACACCTCTCTCTTTCCTTCTATTGAGTCAGTCCGTCAGTACTATAGGCATTCCAAATTCATTTCTGTTTTGCTCAAAGAAGTTCATTAAGAAGATTTTAAGAGACTCTAAGACTGACAAGCAATCTTGTAAATGCATTAAAAGCATCTCCTTAGGGACACAGACCAGCCATCCTTAATCAAGAAGCTTGATGTTCCTAAGCAGGCATCTTGTCCTTCCAAATACTGCCGTGACAATTGTTAAAACTACAGAAACAGATGTGACAGAGGCAACAGCCTTGTCAAAAATGTGTATACTTTCACAGGGCAATACCAGGCATTCAGGTAACAGCTTCATTACTTTGAGTCAAAGTGTGTAAACAACAAAACACAGAGAATGAAGAAAATAGTGGTTTCTTACAGAAGATATATCTTTCCATATTTCTGGAAGGAAAATAAGGTTACCCAAATAAAGGCTACACAGCTTCAATTAAAAAAGCAGCAGCTACTGCAAGAAGTACAAAACACTTATTCCAGGATCAATACAACTAAGATGGTTTTTAGTTTTTGGTTTAGTTTTTAGGTTTAAATGCTTGGACTTGATAGGTATTGCATTTAAATAGGTTGCTTATACTGAGCTATACACAGAAACGTCCCTTTTCTGTAACAGTCTACTTCAATCTAGGAAATAGTGAACATTTTACAGTGGGGCTGCTTAAATCTTGGTAAGTTAGATCCAACCCAAGCCAACTGTTGCTATTTGACCCTTAATGTAATCAACCTGTGTGTCAAATTGATAATGCAATATCCAATGGCTCAGTAATTAAATGATGTGCTTTTTAAACAACCCAATGCAAATTAAATCAAGATGACAAAAAGCAAAATATAAATCGGTTTCATATGGCAAAAGACAAGTTCATTCCCCAGAACAAAGTTGCACTTTTCCAAGAAACACCCATTTATGTTCAGCTAATTTGAATCAATGAGTGAAAATCAGGGATTATGCTTGGGTTTTAAGGAGGTTTTGAGTACTAGAATACTGTATATCATTTAGAAAGACCTGTTCCCAATAATGTATTGAATAACGCACATATTTTAGTTCTGACATGCCAGGAAACCCTTCCTTCTAAATTACTCTTTCCTCTAACAACATAACCCCCCAAAACAACATCCTGCAATTCACTCTGATTTTAATTAAGTTTACAATAAAATAATAACTGGAATAATTCTCTGGTTTGCACTGAGGTTACATATGAGTACACAAACTACATGCAATGACACTCGTCAGTGCCAGTAATATAAAGGACAATAGATATAGTGCAGGATTGGCCAAAATGAATAATAACAAAGCAAAATGCAAGTCTAACTAGAAGAAAGGAGTCAATGAATTTGCCAGATTGCTGCCTTCCTGGGAATGCAAACATGATGATGGAAGATATGAAGCACCTAATAGGATTTTATGGACTGTGTACATTCCACATAGATCAAAAAGTTCCATTTTACATACTTTTTAAATATATTATATTTTAGGCAAGGCTTGGATGTTGGGAGGAGGGATCAAAACATAATAAAATTGCCCATAGACAGAGTTGGCCAAAGGACCACTTCCCAAATATGTTTTGACAGCCCCCTCAGCATAAAAGAAACTCTGGGGGGGGGGGGGAAATGTAACCCTCTAGGACAGGGGTCCTCAACCTAAGGCCCCAGGGCCAGATGCGGCCCCCAAGGTCCTGAATCCGGCCCCTGGGACCAATTGCAACCCCCCACCTACCCCCTGCTTTGCGAGCAAGCCAATGATCATGGCATATGGGGGGTTCTGCCCACTTGTCCCTCCCCCCTTTTTTCTATGTCGGCCTTTTGGGGGGGACTGTGGTCCGGCCCCCAGTGGTGTCTGGGGCGTGGTGGACCGGCCCGCTGTTTGAAAACTTTGAGGACCCCTGCTCTAGGAGTTTGGCAATAAAATACCACACACATATTTGTAACTGTCCTCCCCACTCTACCCTCCCCCCTAAAAAAAAAATGAAGCTTGCAGAAATGGAATCAGAAATGGATCCTCAAAAGACTTAAAAAAATTAATAGTTCATTTATCTGGGCAGACATATATATATATATATATATATATATATATATATATATATATATATATATATATATATATATATATATATATATATATATATATATATATATATATATAGTACAAATCCACATTATTTCCAGTCCCCCACCGACCTGTACCTACAGTATACCAGTTACTCCATTCTATTATTATAACACTGTATTATAAAGAATTAAATCAAATACAGGTTAAAAGATAGGTTTTAGGACTAATTGATAAATTAAAGATCAACAAGTCACCGGGCCCAGATGGCATCCACCCAAGGGTTATTAGGAAACTGAGAAATGAAATTGCAGTTCTCTTAACAGTAATATGCAACTTGTCTCTTAAAATGGCCACAGTGCCAGAGTACTGGAGGATAGCAGATGTCACACCAATTTTTTAAAAAGGAAGGAGGGGGGACCTGGGAAATTACAGGCCTGTTAGCCTTATGTCTGACCCAGGGGAAATGGTGGAAAGCCTCATCCAAGAGAAAATCTTAAAACACATAGAAGAACATACCTTGCTGAGAGAAAATCAGCATGGCTTCTGTAAGGGTAAGTTTTGCCTGACACACCTTTTAGATTTCTTTGAAAAGGTCAACAGGCATGTGGATTTGGCTGAACCGGTGGATATTGTCTATCTGGATTTTCAAAAGGCTTTTGACACAGTCCGTCACCAAAGGCTGCTGAGAAAATTGCCTTCAGGGGATAAGAGGGGAGGTCCTCTTATGGATTGAGAACTGGTTGAGATCCAGGAAACAAAGAGTAGGTGTCAATGGGAAATTTTCACAATGGAGAGAGGTGAAAAGTGGTGTGCCCCAGAGATCTGTCCTGGGACCGGTGCTTTTCAATCTGTTCATAAATGACCTGGAGACAGAGATAAGCAGTGAGGTGGCCATGTTTGCGTGTGGTATAAACCAGAGAAGATTGTGAAGAGCTCCAGAAGGATCTCTCCAACCTGGGGGAATGGGCTGCCAAATGGCAAATGTGTTTCAATGTAGCAAAATGCAAATTAATGCATATTGGGGCAAAAAATCCAAAGTTTATCTATCAACTCATGGGCTCTGAGCTATCCGTGACGGATCACGAAAGAGACATAGTGGAACTGGAAAAGGTGAAAAAGAGAGCAACTAAAATGATTACTGGGCTGGGGCACCTCCCTTATGTGGAAAGGCTAAAATATTTGGGGCTCTTTAGTCTGGAAAAAGGCGCCTGAGGGGGATATGATTGAGACGTACAAAATAATGCAGGGCATGAGTAAAGTGGATAGAGGGACACTCTTCTTCCTTTCACAAAACACCAGAACTAGGGGACATACACTCAAATTGAGGGCTGGGAGAGTAAGAACAGACAAAAGAAAATATTTTTTCACCCAGCATGTTCTTAGTCTGTGGAACTCCCTGCCACAGAGTGTGGTGATGGCATCTGGCCTGGATGTCTTCAAAAGTGAATTGGACAGATTCCTGGAGGAAAAGTCCATCACAGGTTACAAACCATGATGGAGATGTATCAAAAAATACAATTTGGGCAGGCTTTATTTATTTATTTATTTATTTATTTATTTATTTATTTATTTATTTATTTATTTATTTATCTATCATTGACTTTGGTTTGTACCCTTCCAATTCCCTTGAAAGTACACATTTCCTCCCTCACACGTTATTTGATTTCTACTACCTACCAGTCCAGATCAGAACCACTTCTTCAACCCCCCCCTCCCACCTACACACACACTTGTTTTTGCACGTTTTTTACTGTTACTATTTTCTCTCCTGCTATGAAACATTTTGGGCCTCCAAACCCTTTGTTTAGGTCCATGGTACAGTGCTGAAGTGGAAAGGCAAATTCCAGAAACCTTTTGGCAAAACATGGAAAAATCAGTTGGATGTGGGGTTCAGAGTACTCTATTTTAAGGGTTTTCCAAGCTGCAGAAGATAACTGAGATAATGCACAGAGTCAAAACACAGCACAAACCAAATGCCATAGCCTAGATCTGTGCAATCCGCTCTCACTCAAACAGGTCTGTATAACTGACGAAGCTGTTTGGATGAGCAGCGGAATGTTTCATTCTCTCAAGAAAAGAAGTCCAGTTGCCATGACTCAACTTCCAGAGAGACCCTATGTATATATGTTCAGTATTGCTGGCTATAAATAAGCAATTCAGCTACTCTCTTTAAATAGCAAATCTCTTGATCTATGTTTCAGCACCAAACATATTTGAAATACACATAACACTTCTTGACACACCTTGAAATTCTAGCAATAACCTCTGATAAGCAGAGAGAGGGGAGGAAGCACACTTATACACGTACCTCATGTGTCTGGGAAAATGGGCTCTAATCCATGAAAGCTCACACTGAAAAAAATCTGCTAGTGCGCAAACTGCTACATGTTTATTTTTATTTCACGTTCCAAAACCAACTTACTCAACTACCTCATTAAAAAGGGAAAGAACAACATACAAGGCAAAGTGAGAGGTTATTACTGTACAGTATTATTGTGTGTGTCATATAATCCTTTACCCGTAAATGGATTTTTCTTATTTTAATTGTCTTGTTTATTTACTTATTTATTTATTTATTTTTACAACTCATATGCCGCCCATTACCAAAAGGTCTCTGGGTGGCTTACAATCAAAAGAATTAAAACAGTTAAAACATAAAATACCAATAAATAATTAAAACAACAATAAAAACATTACACTAAAATTGCCATCAGAGGACCCACAATCTACGGTATATTGTGTCAATTAAAAAACTTCTGGAACAGGAAGGTTTTTACCTGGTGCCAAAATGTAATTAATGCCGGCACCAGGCGGATCTCACTTGGGAGGGCATTCCATAGCTTGGGGGCAGCTGCTGAGAAGGCCCTATGTCTACAGGCCATCCCTCTCAACTCCTTGAGGAATGGCTCTTTCAAGAGGGCCACCTGTCTTGATCTTAATTGCCGGGTAGGTTCATATGGGATAGACCCAATAATGGGATATAAGCCGTGTTCGATCAGACTCACAGTGGTATTTTCTTCACTTGCGCTCAAGCTGTCCCCCCCTCCTGCTTCACTGCCAGCAGCTCAGATGTATACCAAGGAGCCGTCCAGGCTCTATGTAAGGGGAGAGGATGCTTGGGTGTGATCATGTGAACTGCCCGGGACATTTACCTATTCCATAGGGTGACCTGAGCTTCAACAGGAGTGCCGACGATATCAGAAGGATAATCCCGCAAAGCTTTCAAGAAACCATCTGGATTCAAAAGTCTCTGAGTGCAGATCATCTTAATAGATCCCCCACCCTTGCAGAGGGTAGAAGAAGTTAATAGCCTAAAGTTGCCCGGAAAGTGGTTTGACCATGACAATGGGGTTATAATCAACCCCTCTACATCCAAACCGCCATCCTCCAATCCCGTTGAGAAGACCAGGTCTAGAGTATGGCCTCATGTGTAGGACAACTGACATATTGAGACAGCCCCATGGTTGTCATGGCAGCCATGAAGTCCTGATGTTGTTTCTTGTTAATTTTGTTGTAAACCAGTGATGGAATAAATAGACAGATGTGTGGTCCTCTGTATCCATGAGAGTGAGACACTCATTTTTTTCAGGTGGAATTTGCAACATCATAAGAACATAAGAACAGCCTTGCTGGACCAGGCCACAGCCCATCCAGTGCAGCATTCTGTCTCACACAGCAGCTCACCATTTGCTTCAGGGTATTCCAAGCAGATGTCTTCACCTTCTTATGATTCCCTGCAAATGGCATCGAGAGATATCCCGCCTATCTCTCCAATTCAGAGATTGTCCTTAGGCATCCATAATGATAGCCATTGATACCCTTGTTCTCCATAAGAACATAAGAAGGCCCATGCTGGATCAGGCCAAAGGCCCATCTAGCCCAGCTTCCTGTATCTCACAGTGGCCCCACCAGATGCCTCTGGGAGCACATGAAACTAGATATCTATTTCCTACTACCACTCCCCTGCATCTGGCCCTTGAAGTACCCTGGTTTTAAGCCTCGAGATTACACATCTCCATCATGGTTTGTAACCTGTGATGGACTTTTCCTCCAGGAATCTGTCCAATTCACTTTTGAAGACATCCAGGCCAGATGCCATCACCACATCCTGTGGCAGGGAGTTCCACAGACTAACAACGCGCTGGGTGAAAAAATATTTTCTTTTGTCTGTTCTTACTCTCCCAGCCCTCAATTTGAGTGTATGTCCCCTAGTTCTGGTATTTTGTGAGAGGGAGAAGAGCTTCCCTCTATCCACTTTACTCATGCCCTGCATTATTTTGTACGTCTCAATCATATCCCCCCTCAGGTGCCTTTTTTCCAGACTGAAGAGCCCCAAACATTTTAGCCTTTCCTCATAAGGGAGGTGCCCCAGCCCAGTAATCATTTTAGTCACTCTCTTTTTCACCTTTTCCAGTTCCACTATGTCTTTGTTGAGATGCGGTGACCAGAATTGTACACAATACTCCAGGTGGGTTCTTACTATTGTTTTGTATAATGGCATTATAATCTTGGCTGTTATATTTTCAATCCCCTTTTTGATAATCCCTAGCATGGAATTGGCCTTCTTCACTGCTGCCACACATTGGGTAGACACCTTCATTGAGCTGTCCACTAACACACCAAGATCTCTTTCCTGATCCATCACGGATAACTCAGAACCCATGAGTTGATAGATCAAGTTTTGATTGTGTGCCCCAATATGCATGAACTTGTCTAAAACTTTCTTAAAGCTGTCAAGGCTGACAGCTGTTACCACTTCTTCTGACAGGGAGTTCCACAGACCAGTGATCCTCTGGGTAAAAAAGTACTTTCTCTTATTTGTTTGAGATGTAGCATTCAAAAGTTTCATGACGTTGCCCCCTAGGTCAAGAGTTGTGTGATAGGGAAAACAGTTTTTCCTTAGCTACTTTGTCCACACCGTGTATGATTTTATAAACTTCAATCAGGTCACCTCTTAGGCACCGTTGTTCAAGCCCAGCCATTGCAGCCTCAGATGGTAAGGAAGGTGCTCCAATCCCCTAATCATTCTGGTTGCCCTCCTCTGCACTTTTTCCATTTCCATATCCTTCTGGAGGTATGGTGACCAGAACTGTACACAATACTGCAGGAGGGGCCTCACCATACATTTATAAAGAGGCAAAATGACACTTGGTGACTTATTTTCTATACCCTTCCTAATGATCCCTAGCATTGAGTTTGTTTTTTTCACTGCTGCGGCACGCAGGGTTGAAACCTTCATTGAGCTGTCCACCAGTACACCAAGGTCCCTTTCCTGGTTTGTTGCAGAAAGTTCTGACCCCATCAATTTATAAACGTAATTGGGGGTTTTTTTGCCCCAATGTGCACCACTCTATACTTATTAATGTTGAAGCTCATTTGCCACTGGTTTGCCCACTCCCCCAGTGTTAAGAGATCTCTCCAGAGCTCCTCGCAACCTCTCTCAGTTTTTACTACCCTGTATAATTTAGTGTCATCGGCAAATTTGGCTACCTTGCTATTTACTCCTAGATTATTTATGAAGAGGTTGAAAAGCAGGGGTCCCAGTACAGAACCTTGGCAGACCCCACATCAATATTACTGAAGAACAAAGTCATACAATTTCATTTCCCGTGAATGCAGATAAAGGAATGACTCATGTACCAAGGAAAAACATTTTTTTTAAAAAAACTACTTCTGTATATGAGAGAGTTTTGTGCCACAGCTTGAGGCCTGAACACCAGGAGAGCTAGCAGAAAAAGCTCTCTTGATAGCAGTGATGGCGTGAGGAAGGCACACAGCTGGATGGTCAAGGCACAAAGAACCTGGAATTTGTCTTCTTGCCTGCTGTGTATTCATTAGCATAGTTATATCACATCTGCTTCAAAGCCTCCTTAGCCCTAGAACATTTCTTTATACCTAATTGCAAGCACAGCTGATTAATATGAAAGCAGCTAAACAAGACAGTCTAACATGTAATATCCTACATAAAAGGATGCATCTTCGGTAAAATGTCCCAACCGCTGAAAAGCTACTGTTTCCAAAGGAGACTGGGAGGCAGAAGGACCAGCCATCAGCAAGAGAATGAAGTAATTATCTGGCTTTTTAGGAAAATAAAATAAAATAGCCATGTTTTGGTACAAAAAGATTACCCCATCCAACATTTTCAGTGTTTTTATTCTCTTGTAACCCAAACTCAAATGGTGTTGGGTGGCCAATAATTGAACTCAAGCTAGAATATTTTTTCCCTTTCTTTAACTGGGCCGAAGGGTTAGGGATAGACCTACAATATGAATCCAACTAAACAGCACTACCTTCAAGCAGTTGTAACTGTACTTGCCTATTTCTGCATCCTGCTTCCACAGAGCCTAAGCAAGCAAAACTTCATTTAGGAATAAAGCCTGAGGAAATAAGGCTCAAGTGTAAAGTATTTAAGGGATTTTGCATTAGATGGGGTGGCCATTATAGAATCTGTTCTGTTCCTTGGCACAGCAAAAAGCAAACAAACGAAAAACCTACAAAATCTGTTTAACAGTAGCAATACTGTGTGATGGGTGTAAATGACATGTGAAAACCCACCTTTTCAACACTATCTTCAGCTTGTTGGGAATGAAACAAGAACTGATTGCCCACCTCTAACCTACGAGGAAGAGGAAATGTGTGCCTTCCATCCACTATTTTTTATCTACCAAATCATGTGGATGTGATGTCATTAAGGAGGCTCCAGAAGCTAAGCACAGTGCTTGCTCTTAAGATTCCCCCCCCCCCCATCTTGTTAGGCACTTCTAATTCATCATGCATTTAAAACCCGATAACAATATTTTAACACTTGATACCTAAAGCCAATGGCAAAATGCAAACCCCTAGCAACTGATCAGGCCTCCAGAAGGCTGCATATAGCCATTATGAGTGGAAGCCATTGATAGCCACATCTACCACAGATGAAGTCCACTTGGAAAGTTAGTGGTCATTGCCAGGACTTGCAACTGTCCATGCCATGAATGAATTGTTTGTGCTGGCAACCAGTTTGGAGATCAAACAGAGATCAAAAGTGACCACATAAAAGCCGTTTCCAGAGGACTGATCATTTGCACCTGATTCCACAAATGGTGTGCCATTTGTGGAATCAGGTATCATGGCCCACCACGTGAAGTACAAATAGCTGAGGGGGGAAAGCCAATGTTATTGCCCTTGCAAACTGAGTTTTTCACAATAGGCTTTTGGCCTCAGTATATGAAACAATACAAAAGATGTGGCATGAGGCTGAAGGCCAGAAGAATGGAAACACAGGTAAATGTTTTTCTTCCACATTATACCTAAAGATTCAACAGCATGAACCACTTTGAAAAGGAAACGGAGAACACTATGGCAGCACCTCTTTCCCCTCCTTTCCCAGGAAATGGACAATTAACAAGTCTTGTTTCCAAACACACCATCCATTGTGCATGATTATTTTGCCTCTGAGAGTCTGAGAAGGATGCTTCAAGAGAGTAGATTTAGGCCCTGTATCTCCACTGGCAGATCCCACATTTCATTTTTATCTGGAAGTCAATTTTAACCATAGCTTTGGGGCTAAATCCAACATCATATGAGCAGAGTTGCGAAAGGTTGCAAAATAAACTTCCTTTCCTTTTTCCCTTTTCTACAGCTGGCTGTGTACAGCTCACATCTTTAAGAATATTCCAAGAAGATCTGGGAGTACAGGGAGGTTACAAGGAGAAGATCTCTTTGATCCTGTAGTACACTTGGACTCATCCTTGAGCCTGGTTGCCCAGGTCATGGCTGTGGCCAGGAGCGCATTTGCACAATTAAGGCTACTACGCAAGTTACACCTGTTTCTTGAGAAAATAGCTCAGGCCACAGTGACACATACCTACGTCCCAGCTAGACTACTGTAATGCGCTCTATGTGGGACTACCGATGAAAAGTCTCAGCTAACATCAACGGGTCCAAAATGCAGCAGCCAGATTGCTGACTGTGGCGGGTACAGAGATCACATTACACCCCTATTAAAGCAGCTCCACTGGCTGCCAATCAGCTATCAGGCACAATTCAAAGTGCTGAGCGTAACCTACAAAGCACTGTACGACTGGGTCCTAGCTACCTCAAAGATCGAATCTTACAGTATGAACCGACTCGGGTGTTAAGGTCATCAGGAGAGGCCTTTTTCTCCATCCCGCCACCCTCACAGGTACGTCTTGTGGAACACATGTAAGGGCCTTCTCAGCTGCTGCACCCAGACTCTGGAACTCCCTCCCACTAGAGGCTAGGGCTGCCCCATCTCTGATGTCTTTTGGGAAACAGGCAAAGACTTTTCTTTTCAGGAAAGCTACCCCAGAATGATAGACTACCTATTACCGTATGTGTCTTTTATATGAATCTATATGATCACATAGACTTTATGTTTCTAACTACTTATAACCTTGTGTGCTTGCATTGAAACTGTGTTTTCAATGTTAGTTTCCATCCCTCATAACTTTTAAATGGAATTTTTAACTCTCTTTAACTGCTCCCTTTCTCTTGTAGCTTTAATGTTGTCTTTTAATGCTGCAAGATGTCCTTCAATTCCCTGTTCTCAAACTTGAATATGTCTTAATTGTACTGGACCGTCTATTGTCCATTTGGCCAGTTTCACCAAGATGGACCAGCAACATTTCTCTAAGATTTCAGGTGGGGTAAAAATAATCTCACTGATAAGCAAAACAAATTGCAAATATTGGACCTTGGGTGTTCAGATCAAAAAGTGACACAAGAGCTAAACTCTCTCTCTCTCTCTCTCTCTCTCTCTCTCTCTCTCTCTCTCTCTCTGTGTGTGTGTGTGTGTGTGTGTGTGTGTGTGTGTGTGTGTGTGTGTGTGTGTGTGTGTGTGTGTGTGTGTGTGTGTGTGTGTGTGTTTGGCTCATGGAAGGTCCTTCTATCATCCCCTCTCTCTCCCACCCCAATCTTTCCCCTCCCCCAGCTCTGGGTCTAACATTCCCATGAGTTTAGTTCACAAAGGTCAAAGTAATTAGGGGAAAAAAGCTGACATTCCATTAAATTATAACACCAGTAGGCAGATAAATGAAGTAGTACAAACATGTAACCGTGCAGTTAAGCCAGCACATCAGAAGATGAGAATCTAAGGAATGAGAAGAGCAGTTTTAAGTGACATGAAGGAGTTTCCTATTTCATGAGGCAGACTAAATGAATTGAACACTTCTAACTAGCTCTTAGAATAAAGATTGCAAGTATTCCTACTGCTCAGTGAAGCTTTTCCAAACTCAAGCTTCTCATGCATCTTACTGTACACACATTAGATAATGCCAAAAAGGTCACAATTCTGAACGATATAGTGGCACATAATCTCACTGATAAGCGAAATAAACTGCAAATATTGGACCTAGGGAGTTCAGATCAAAATGTGACACAAGAGCTAAATGAAACTAAATGGGACTTTTTTTTAAAAAAGGGGGGGGGAGAAATGAAAAGAAGCACTCTCAGTAACTGTAAAGATTCTCAGTCATCCAGGGGAATTTATCTGGACGTTGAGTCATGGTGACTGGACTTCTTTTTCTGACAGACTAAAACGTTTTGCTGCTCATCCAAACAGCTTTGTCAGTCTGGGCTTTTTTTAGACTGATGAAGCTGTTTGGACGAGCAGCAAAACGTTTCAATCTCTCTCTCTCTCTCTCTCTCTCTCTCAAAAAAAAGAAGTCCATGACTCAATTTCCAAACATTTTCAGTATTTGCTAACAAGTGCACGTATTTGCCAAACAAGATCAAATATTTGTATTGGCTAATTGCCCCCATCTCAATCTAACAGTGAGTTTGACCTTGTTACTATGACCTAGGTTAGAAACCCAGGTGACCCAAAGCAGTCATTTAGAAGCAGACCTACCTGCAGCATGTACTTCTGTGATGCTTTTAAAGGCCTGCTCCTTGTAGACATCGTAGCCACTCAAGCTGCAGTGGGAAGGGGACGCCCAGAGCATAAGGGACAATCTCTGATCATGCTTTACTGCTGAACATGCCCTTCCCCTATGAAAATGGCATACTTTCCATACTGTTTCTTCAGCTAGGGCTGGGACAGTGAAAAAGAGATAACCTTCTTGGGAAACTAGTTGTTGTTGTTGTTGTTTTGGGGGGTGGTGGTAGGGAAGAATAAGGAAAAATGTTGAAAAAAACCCTTCTCTCACTTTTTTAAATTCCCTCCTTCGTTCTAGGCCCTCTTTTCAAATCAATCTCCACAGCTGCATTTTCTAAATGACTCCACAAAGAATAAAGAGAACAACATGTAACACTGGACCTGGCATAACATCCTATGCACATTTGCTCTCAATCTGCATAATTTTCACAGCCTACAATGTTTAAGAATCTTGAGGGCTTGGCTTTGTTTCTTAATAAAATAACATAAAGCATTTGTATTTTAGGCTCTTCCAGGGAAATGGAAAACCCATTCCCAAGCTGAGGTAAAAGCAGATTTGCCTCTAGAGATACCATGGCTTCTCAATTCACATAGCAACTCCATGTATGAAATCCATCCATAAACCATCGAGAAATATGAAGGTCCATGCCAGGAGAACTAGACTGCCATTTTGAGCTCCTTTGAGGTAACCATGGATATTAGTGTTTGTTTTAAAAAAAAAACTTAAGTAAAGGATGAAGGATGCCACCAGGAGGTGTTGGTGGTGTTGGGCTCTCACAAAATACCTTCCTACATCTATCCAACATATTTATTTATTAATGGGTCAGAAAAATTACAAATCTCAGAATATTCCAAAGTGCTGGTTAGGGTTTCTGGCAATTTTAGTCTTTTAAAAAGTGATATTTTTCAAGCCGTGGACTACATTTTGGCAACTACTCTGAAAACATTATACACTTTTGCCCCGTAGTTTTGTCCGTCTTCAAGGAGAAAAACAAGAAAGTGCATACAGATGTCTGTGCGCACTGATACAGAGTTTTGGCAAAATCTGCCAAAATCAGCAGCAACATTTTTTCCACAGCAACATTTTTCTTTCTTTTTCAGAACAGGATTCTTTCATTTCAGACGCTCTTAAACTGACCTACGGTTAAAGCCATATTGACAGTGAGTAGCACATTGTATAATTGTGGGAAACCACTTCACCCAAGTCTCTCATTCAAGCCAGGCACTCAACAAAAGCCATTCACAGAGATGTTAGAGCTGCTACTCGAATAGCGCACCTCTGGCTATTAGCTGGAGGAATTTCTAACACAGTTGGAATGTGGAACCAGCGTAAATGCCACAATCGCCTGTATTTCAGGACAAAACAAAGTACTATATGTTTGGTGGTGGTGACTAAAATAAAGCTTTCCCTTGTCTTGTCAAAGTTTGTTATAATAAAAGACAAACAATAAAAGCAGTTTTTCATAATCTTTTCCCCCAAACACTATATACTAGAAAAGACTCCTGATACAAAGAGGTACATTAAAATAGCAAGAAGGGCAAATGTATTAAGCAAGTGCTTGTCAGATTAACAAGAATAGCAAGCTGCCAAGGCAGTTCCGGTTTACAATGACTCTTCCCCCACCTCCCCAAAGCACACACAAGGGTTCTCCGGGCATAAAATACAGTGGTACCTTGTATAAAGGAATTAATTCGTTCCAAATGAAATTATGTTAAGCAATTTTTCCTTTATACAAATTTCCCATAGGACCACATTGAAAACAGAGTGATCCCATTTTTGTACAGATTTTCCCCATAGGCGATTATGTTAATCAAATTTCCCCTATCTCCGGAATTTTTTATGTTGTACAAATTTTATGTTCTACAAGCTGTTTGTTATACAAGGGTCCACTGGACTCAAAGGGGCTTACCAGTCCCTACTTTGGGGAGCACCCAAGGCTACAGAGGCTGGTGAAATGGACACCCAACCTTAAGCTTTGAAGCCTAACCCACTGAGATTTTCTCAATGGAAAGCAATTCTACCTGCCACAGAAGTACTGGTCAAGCAAATGTGATGCAACAAAGTAGGCCTTCCATTTTCCACATCAAGACTCTTGTTGTTAACTCTAGTCTAAACACTGAATTCCAGCTTTGTTTTATTCCACTTATATATGATGATTTTTCTCCTAATTTCTCCATTACTCCCTCAAATAAAGTAAAATGTTAGATTTGAAAACAGCGCCAATGACTTACCTGAGATCCCAGCATGAGGTAAATATAAATCTCAACCCATTTAGTCAGAATAAAGTGGGGTTGCTGATAAATTACTTGGAGGTTACCTTACGTCAGGCATTATTAAGAATAATTTAAAAAAAGAAAGAAAGAAAACACTATGCTTTGAACAGACAATTTCTCTGTGCTGAAATCCTTAACTAGCCACCAAGCAAATTTCACTAGCCAAGTTAACTGCTGCTAAACCTGTCTCTCAGGATAGCTGCGACTTTATTCAACTCTGCAGAAGTAAAATAAGCATATTTGATGGAGAACATCTCTCACTCATCATCTTCCAACCTGCTGATCACCAGGGCAACAGAAATAAGAGAGTATACACCACTCCCTGCAACTATTAAGCAGTATATCTATTTAAAGGGCAATTTTGTGGCATTGCATAGAAAACCAACTCTCCTGCAGTTTTATGGGGAGGGGACAGACATACAACCAAGCACTGTTAGTTAGCTGAAAGCTGTTCAGTGGCAACAAGCCAGGAGAAACAGATGCTTATCCATCAGTATGCCCATTCTACATTATTTGGGGCAGTATTCCCCCAGTAGTTACTGGTTACTAAATCATGAATAGCCTCTTTGTAAATGATTCCCTCCCTTTCAAATCCTAACTTTGGAATCAGGCACTTTCAAGGTGAACAAAACCAGAAGAGGAATCTGTCTTTTCTAATGAAGAAATAGCCAAGATTTTTTCAGCAAAGGAGGAGAGATTGGAAGTTTAGGGTGGAGGGAGGGAATCTGTTTATCATCTCCCCTAGATACAGGATTAGCACCTTGTTCACATCCTGACTGTAATGTTACTTTGATGAAGAACACAAAGCATTCACTTGTTGGATTCTTACGGGGGGGGGGGATCCTGAATTCATTTACACCAGGGGACTTAGATTACTCAAGTTGTTTGTACAGCAAATTTATCACTCTGGATCCAAAAAGCTCAGGTTTTTAATTTAAAGATAGAGGACATATGGCTAAAATGCACAAGAACCAGCTATATGAGAATATATTGTAAGACGATCAGGACATATATAGCTAGTCTTTACAAAGCTACTGTTAAGATCCTAGAAATTGGCCCTTATTAGAAATTAAATACATTGACTGTGCGGGCACAACTGAGTCTAAGATTTCAAAACATCAAAAGAGCATAATTCATTTCCCAGAACAGAAATCCACTTCTTACGCACTTATTCCAAGAAAGCCCAATTCAGTTCTTATACATCACAAAATAATGTTTGATTTTTCTAGTATAGGTATTTGGATTTCCAGTGTCCAAAGCTGACCTGGAGGACAGCAGCTTGGAAAAGGTAGTACAGAATATATTACCTGGATGGCACCAGAAGATACCATGGTAAGAGCAGGAAAGCCAGGTTTTTGACACCAGAAACCCAGTTTTACTATGACAGAAACACAGAAGCTCAAAATTTTGGCCCACCTAGCCTAACACTGTCAATACTAACTGACAGCAGCATTTCAAGTAGAATTTTTCCTTTGCCAGATGCAGATCTCTGCTGTTCCATGGTGGTCTCCCATCCAGGTACTAGCTGGACATGAGCCTGCTTAGCTTCCAAAAATCAGAGTAGATTTATTGTGCTTAGGCTGTACTGTGAGAATGTACATTCTGCTTTAGTACACACAGCCCTCAAATACATCAGTCTTGGGAAAAAGGTTTAAAATTCCTGAGGTTTGTTCCAAAGCTACAAGAAATCAGATATTTCTGTTATTTACAACACGCTGTTATAGGCATGCTCTTACAGTACACCAATATGACAAGGATGGATCAAAGATTTGAAGAGACCAACCTTGGGTGGGAAGAACTGTGGAACGCTTCCCAAACCATTCCTGCTGCTACCCTCAAGGAATATTGAAAGACTGCACACATGAAAGAAGACTACTTCCATTTGAAGCTCACACCTTCTGGTGCATGAGAACTTCTAAATTATGTCAACATCATTCAGTAACTTCGTTTGGCAAATATACCTGTCATAAACTGCATAGAAACAAGTTTGCCAATCTAAACTGTAGTTGTCAAAAGCAATATAATGTTCAAATTAGAGTTCTCTTCTAATTGTGTTAAGCATGACAGATTACATTAACAGACCTTCAGGTTCACTTAATAAGTTAAATTTAGAATCATGCTGTTCCAGTTCAGGCAATGTGGCATGAATGAAACTGGTTGCAGACTGACATTCAAAGGGCGTCCATCAATCTTAGAAATACAGGAGACACACTACCCTATAACACATATTTCTCCTTAGGCAAGTCACCTTCATCTACTTTATACTAGCAACATACAGTAAGGCCCCCATATCCACGGGGGATTGGATCCAGGCCGCCCCACGGATAACTGATGGAGAATCAGCAGATACAGAGGTGCTACTGTGTCTTGAAACGTTAAAAGGAGATACTACATCTCATGATTATCATCATCTCTCACTCTGTGTGAACCAAATTAAACCCTCCTTTTCTTAGACATAATATTATTTTTTCTTCTTTCTTTCAGGTTCTTTTCATTACTTAATTCCAGCTTCTCCCTAGTTCCCTACCCATCCTTAAAAAGGAGGGCAAACAAGTATATGACAAATCTTCTGGATCTCCCTTGAAAGTTCCCAAGATCCACTTTACTTGACCAACAGGCTTTAGGTAGGTTGCATTCAAGTTAGTTAGTGAAATAGATTATGGTTTGAAGCCGGCCTGTGTAAGAACAGACCAAAGTTTGTTCTAAACTGGAGGACAGGGGCTCTTTGCTCTCCAGATGCTTTGGATAACATCTTCCACAATGTCATAGTCAGCACAGCAATGCTGATGTATTCTGTAAGCCATAAACCTGGCGCGTCAAATGTTCCCTCTTGAATGACAAGCAAGCCTTCATAGAAAATGAACTAAATTGCCAAAGCATTTCCATAGCCTTTCAGAAAAGTGGGCAGGGTGGAGTCACTTGGGCTTATCCATACTTTTTTTAAAACAATAAAAAAAACCATGGCTTAGCATCACATATATGGAATGTATGAGTAACATTTCAGTTATTTTCTCTCCACACCACAATCATTTATCATTTAGCCCACATTAAGTGAACTTTTAATTCTCCCTCCTCAATATAAACAGGTTACATCTTTTCCATTTCCAATTTACTAAATGCAATGAAAATGAATTAGAACTTGGGGGGAGTGGGGAGAGAACATGTGTGATAATTTTTTCGGGGGGGGGGGGTGGAATCTATGCAGTTTTTAAGATAATGTGAATCACTTGGGCCTATTCCACATTGTACGGTTACTCCAGTTCCTGGAACAGCTTCAGAAATTGGTTAGAACTGGTAAATACTTCTTGGAGAGGAACACCATTGGCTGTGTGACTGGATCTGGACTGAGGCCTAAAACTTCTCCGATGACTTCAGTCTGCAGCCAGCTCAAAAATGAAGTGGCAATCAAATTAAATGAAAGGCTGTTATTCTCAAAATCCTCAATATCCATTTGTTTTTCACACAGATGGGGGAGGAGGAAGCTAGCTAATTCTTTCCAGCTAACTAGCAAATCCAGAGTCACAGCCCCCTCCTTTCGAGAGTCTGCTGATTAATATGTAAGCACTGCACCATGTTCCAGGGAAGCCCTCCAACCCTCTGTGGACAGCTGTGCACATCCTCTTAAATGTTCTACTAAGGAAATGCCCTCATTCTTAATGAATTCTGAACAATATTTTCCACTGCCTCGGAGGCAACACAGAAAACAAAAATCCTGTGGCTGAGGCCTCACCTCCTCGTGTTTCTTATCACCCACAATCCACAACCCACAATATCGGACAGGCACTTTTGGGGAATTGTTCGAAAGAGGTTTTATTTTCCTTTCATTAAAAGAAGAGGAAGAGACCTGAAGGCGAAGAATAATGTAGGCTGAGCAAAGCTTCAGCCAAGAAAACATAAACAACACAAACGGCAGCAAATTAAATGCAATTTTTGGAACAAGCACTCCTTGCCTGCTTCACTACAGACAAAAAATTATATTTTATTCACTAGATAGGTATCTGAAATGCCATACTATTTAAAGTCACTCTTTGAAGTTGATATAGTCACTGTTATTTATGGAAAGGAAGGAAAAAGGAATTTCCTCGTGTTTGATAACTGTGATATTCCCATAGCACTATCAGGTAACATGATTGTCTGGAGAATATTCCATAATGAATATTTTCATCCCCAAAATGAAATCCACTAAGACGTAGAATATATTATCTGAACCCATTATTTGTTTGAAAACCATTTCTGACTCACTTTTCTTCCACCCATTATGTGTGCTTTTATTTCCAGTGGCTGTTAGAGAAATAAGCCAGATATAAGCCAAGGAGTTTCATTCACTTTGGAACCACCTCCCCAGTGCGTTGAGCCTGCTTCAGTCCCTGCCCACCTTCAAGAAGGCCTTGAAGAACCTCCTTTTTAGAGAGGCCTTCGGCGACCTTGTGAATTAGTTTTTTTTTTGTTTTTTCCCTCCCCCTGGGCTCGTCGCCATCTTGCCCTCCGCTGCCTTATTGCTTGGAGCTTTAACTGCTGTTTTATGTGTTTTTATTGTTTTTATTGCTGTTAGCTGCCCAGAGTTCCCGCTGGGAAGATGGGCGGGATACAAGCTTTAAATAAATAAATAAATAAATAACGCTTCCAAAAACTGTCAGCTGCAAAGTCCACAGCTCGGCAGTTCGAATCCCGAGTGCCATGTAGCGGAGTGAGCTCCCGTTAATAATCCCAGCTCCGGCCAGCCTAGCAGTTCAAAAGCATGTAAATGCAAGTAGATAAATAGGTAAATAGTGGGAAGATCAAACAGTGTTTACTTGCAGCCATGCCAGCCACGTGGCCATGGACTTGCACAACACTGGCTCTTTGGCATGAATACGGAGATGAGCATTGCCCCTAGAGTCGGACACGTCTAGCACGCATCTGCGGGGGGAACCTTTACCTTTACTTTTTACCTTATACACCATGGCTTGCTGAACCTGAGTTCGTAAGTCAACACGAAACTAGGGATCGGATTGTGGCTGGCTAACAAACCAAGGTTTGGAGCAGAAATACAGAAATCAACAGTTTTTAATTGTCATAGAAACTATATTAAAACAATTAAACACATATTAAGATCAAAAACAAATGTTCATCAAGTTTAGCAAGTACAGAGTGATACAGGTTGGGGCAAAAAAAACAATTACGTTTATAAACGGATGGGGTGTGAACTCTCCGCAACAAACCAGGAAAGGTGTCCTGGTGGACAGCTCAATGAAGGTGTCAACCCAGTGTGCCGCAACAGTGAAAAAAAGCAAACTCAATGCTAGGGATCATCAGGAAGTAATACTCGAGTATAAACAGTATATAGAAAATAAGTCAACAAGTGTCATTTTGCCTCTTTATAAATCTATGGTGCAGCCCCATCTAGAGTATTGTGTACAGTTCTGTTCACCATACCTCCAGAAGGATATTATGGAAATGGGAAAAGTGCAGAGGAGGGTAACCAGAATGACTCGGGGACTGGAATGACTCGGGGACTGGAACACCTTCCTTACCATCTGAGGCTGCAAGGGCTGGGCCTCTTCACACTTGAACGACGGTGCCTTACAGGTGACCTGACTGAAGTTTATAAAAGCATACAAGGTATGGACGAAGTAGATAAGGAGAAACTGTTTTCCCTATCGCACAACACTAGAACTAGGGGGCACTCCATGAAACTTTTGGGTGCTGAATCTCAAACAAATAAGAGAAAGTGCTTTTTCACCCAGAGGATCATTGGTCTATGGAACTCCCTGCCAGAAGACGTGGTGACAGCTGTCAGCCTTGACAGCTTTAAGAAAAGATTGGACAGGTTCATGGAAAACAAGGATATCAATGGCTATCATTATGGATACCTAAGGACAAACTCCGTGTTGGGGAGATAGGCAGGATATTGCTCAATACCATTAGCAGGGAATCTTAAGCAGGTGAAGACATCTGCTTGGGAATACCCTGAAGCAAATGGTGAGCCACTGTGAGAGAGAGAATGCTGGACTGGATGGGCTGTGGCCCTGTTCCAGCAAGGCTTTTCTTATATTCTTATGATTGACTTGTATTCCCAAGACCCTTATCAACAAAAAAAGCCTGCCTGAAGAGGAAGGCAATGGACAGGAGAGAGGGGAAAAACATGTCTTCACAGACAGCACATTCTAGAACCTGGGAGCAACCACTAAGAAGGCCCACTCTTCTCAAGCTGAATAGAGGCAGGAGTTCCTGAGCTGGAGCATCACTGACAGATGGTCATCCAATTGTTGTTTTAAAACCTCCAGTGAAGAACATTTCACCAAATTCTGAGACAGTCCATTTCGCTCTCCATCCCCTCTTAATTGGAAGAAGCACTTCCTAATGTTTAGGCACAATATCTTTTCTTGTAATTTGAAACCATTTGTTTGAGTCTATTCTCTACAGCAGTGGTTTCCAATCTTGGTTTCCCAGATGTTCTTGGACCATGACTCCCATAAATCCTGGCTAGCAGAGCTAGTGGTGAAGGCTTCTGGGAGTTTTAGTCCAAGAACATCTGGGGACCCAATGTTATGCACAGCTCTGTTGTTCAGTTGTTCAGTCGTGCCCGACTCTTCGTGACCCCATGGACCAGAGCTCGCCAGGCCTTCCTATCTTCCACTGCCTCCCGGAGTTTGGTCAAATCCATATTGGTTGGATCGATGACACCGTCCAACCATCTCATTCTCTGTCGTCCTCTTTTCCTTTTGCCTTCAATCTTTCCCAACATCAGGGACTTTTCCAAGAAGTCCTCTCTCCTCATGAGGTGGCCAAAGTACTGGAGCCTCAGCTTCAAAACCTGTCCTTCCAGTGAACATTCAGGGTTGATTTCTTTCAGGATGGATAGGTTTGATCTCCTTGCAGTCCAGGGGATTCTCAAGACTCTCCTCCAGCACCACAGCTCAAAAGCATCAATTCTGCGGAGATCAGCCTTCTTTATAGTCTAGCTTTCACTTCCATACACCAGTATTGGAAAAACCATAGCTTTGACTAAAGGCACAAAAAAGAAGCTTCCTCTATCTCCTACATGACAGTTCTTCAAATATTTGAAGACGGCTACTACGATGCTATCTTAAACGTCTCTTCTCCAAGTTAAACATCCCAGTTCATTCAACAATCGTGATAAGATATTGTTTCCAGACCCTTCTGAGCTAGATGCGGCATTCCAGGTACATTCTGATATTGTTCTTAACATTTGTCTATAATTTTCTTGTAGTTTACCTTGCAAACACTCCTGAAACTAAATCTGGTCAAGAACAGTATCTATAATATTCCTTTAACAAAAGACTGGGTGCCTTTGGACAGTACCAGACATGCAGAACATAAATGTTCACATATTAACCATGGCTTCCCAAAGTACATAGAAACTCCACAGGTGAAATGTTACTCTTGCAAATCAAAACACTGGTTATACATTTCCTTCCCATGTAAAAATTTGCCAGATGTTAAGTAGGTATGTAAAACCGTATTTTTAAAAGACCATAACTCTTGGCGTTTCAGAATTCAAACACTTCCTCAATAGAACCATTTCTCCCGGCTAAATAATGTTTAACACAATCAATTAAATCGCATACATTTGAAGTGAGGAACTTGTTTTAAAGAAAAAGTGGCTGTTCACTGAACTTATTTTGTGTAAAGCCGATAACGTTTCGTCTGCTGTTCATAATGACTTCCAAACCCACTTACCTCGAAATGTCCCAAGGCTCCCTTTTGTGAGGATGTCTTCTTGAAATCTCTGCTGCTGCAATCCCAGCCCTCTTCAATTAAAGGAAGATGGCTTATGGTCAATCGTAATATTAAAAATGCATCTATTTACTATAATCCTGAAATTTGTACCGCCCAGTGGCCTCTAAGAACCAGAAGAAGCTCAAGCATGCTTCACTGCAGCTTTGCTAGCCCAGGTGAGACAGCAGCTAGAGACATGGAGGACAAATTACACATTCACAGTTAATATGCTACCTCAACAATAGTCATTTTTATTCCAATTCAAAACTAAGCACGGAGGTGAAGGACAATCTCTACTATAGCAAAGCGGTCTGCTTATACACCACCCCATACCACTTCAAGTAGTCTCTGGGCGGTTTACAGTTTTAATTACAGTATGCAGGCTACACATTGCCTCCCCCCAAGCAAGCTGGGTACTCATTTTACTGACCTCGGAAGGATGGAAGGCTGAGTCAACCATTAGCCTACTACCTGGGACTGAAGCCCAGGTCGTGAGCACAGTTTTCCCTGCAGTACAGGCATTTAACCACTGCGCCACAAGGCTCCTTGTGGGCATTACTCCTCCTACTAGAGAGTTGATGCCCTTGACATTTCACCATAAATGTGACTGCTTTATACAAGTATACATACAAAGAGCCTCTGCTGAACTGAGACTTATTTTCTTATGCAAACTGCAGGGGTGTTGTGAAGAAGGGATGAAGACCAAGAGCATAGTGGGATCACAAGAGTAAAGTCTCCATGCTGTCTGCGGTGGCAATCTAAACTGAATCTCCCATGCTGACCCAGGAAAAGGGACTGACCCAACACATAGTAAGACTCTACAACAGGGGTCCTCAAAGTTTTCAAACAGTGGGCCGGTCCACCACGCCCCAGACACCACTGGGGGCCGGACCACAGTCCAAAAAAAAAAAAAAAAAGGCCGACAAGGGGGGCCTTGCCGTAGCCCTCCCTCTTCGAATGCCCCACTAGCCAACATGCTGATCATCTGGGTGGTAGTTGGTGGGAGTGGGAGAAGCAACATAGCCCACTGCTTTGAACTGCCTCAGCAATAGAAGCAGCTGCGGAGCCTGGCTTTCTCGCAAAGCAGGGGGTAGGTGGGGGTTGCAGTTGGTCCTGGGGGCCGGATTCAGGACCTTGAGGGGCCGCATCCGGCCCTGGGGCCTTAGGTTGAGGACCCCTGCTCTACAATCTGTTCAAACACCCGAGTTCTAGTTTTACAGTCTTCATTGACTAGAGGGAGTTACAAGTCTGATGCAAATATAATCCATTATCCATCTGGGCTCCTCCATGTGAGACAAAGCTCTGATCATCCCGAGTTTGGACATCATAAACTATTAGGCTTATCTTTCACATGGGACAGTAATTGTGGTAGTACCAGAGGTGTTAGGGCTAGTTTGTTCCATTCCTTGCGTAAGATATCTACAGAGATTCTTATGCCTGATTTAATAACCCTGTCACAGGCTGCAAGGCACTGTGTTTCTTGCAGGCATTGGTGAAGTCACTTCCTTGAGGTAGCTCACATCCAATGAATGGGGCCACCTTGACCTCCCTCTTTAACAAAAAATGGTTAAAAAAAGAGAAATTATTGGAAATGGGGATGCCTCCGTTTAAGAAACGTCTTCAATGGGATCGCCCAGTTTGCCTTTTTTTTTTCCTGACCTCTGGAATAGATTAATTGGTTTTCAATTCATTCTTATGGGAAACCGCAGTTCTTTTTATGAATTTTTTGCAATATGAAATGGCCCGGAAAATGAATTAATTACTTAAACCTGTTGGCATAGCAAGGCCTACATCCAAACATATGGCAAAACCAATCTCAGTATGACTCAGCAGTTTGTATATCTCTTTAAGACCTCACTACTTAAGTAATGGTTCTAGCCTCAAACACACACACTCCTTGGCCACGCCCTGACCTGCCTGATGTTGGTGCCCTTCCAGAGGCACAGAGAGAGTTGCAGAGTTACTCCTGATTTATTGCTATGTAAGCTTGTATTTTATCCTTTTGTATTTTTAATAAGCAAGGCAGTATATATGTATATAGCTCCTTATCCCTTTTTATGAGCTTTAACACAACTGCTGTTGCCCTAATTTGTATTTTGTATATTTATCTGCACAGACATTCAATGAGTGTTTTATTTTCATAGGTTATCCCATTTACCTTTTTCCCTTAGAATACATAAAGTATAATTTTATATACCTTTTGTGTCAACGACTCATCCTTTTAATCAGACTGCAGCACATATTACCAAATAATACACCAAGCTCCCAACGATTCATCAATATATCCCAACAAAATTTGTTAGCAGTGGATGTTTGGGATTTTTTAAGTTTGGTGTTATTTTTATAAGCTGCAGATTGATAAGTTGTTTTGGCGCGGAGAAGTTTTTTTGGATTTTTTGACTTTTTTTCTTTTGAAGAACGGACAGTGAGATGGAAGCCTTTTCTCTGCAAACATTCTTTTCATTCTTTGAACTGGAGAATGCTTTTGCATTGCTTGCCTCTGAGAAGCTTAACGGACAAAAGGGAGTCAATGTTTTGAGTTGGCTGAGAGACTGTAAGACTTTCCCTGATAAAGCCTTCTCATTTAATTCAGGTTGGAGTTTTTATTGAAGAGCTAAAAGGAATTTTTGCCATTACTTAAGGACAGCATTTGGCAGCATTTTAAGATGACTACACCCAAAGTTACAGCTTCGGAGGAGCCCCAGCTGCATGCTTCAGACCAACCTCACCTGCATGTAATGAATGGTGCTGGCGTGTTCCCAATTCCTAAACTGAGCTATCAGAATTTCCAAATGTGGGACGCTAGATTGAGAGTTTCCCTACAAGTACAAGACTGCTTAACTTCTATACAAGAATACATGCCTGAAAGCCAGCAAGGACAGATTCAATATAAATGAGAGATGCCAAAGCTTTAATGTTGATGTACTCCTGTATAGAAGATCATGAGACACCTTTGATTACCAAGTATAGAACAGCTAAAGGACTCTATGATGCTTTAAGGAAGAAATATTTCACCAGGTCAAGTAAAAATGTTATATTCTTAAAGGAGAAATTGTACAGCATGAGAATGAAGGAAGGAGCTAGTACTGATGCACATTTAGATGAAATGTTAAAAATTGTATCTGAGCTTCAATCTGCAGGTGCAGAAATATCTGATTCAGAGTTTAATACTTGTATATTGCTAAGCCTATTACAAGCTTTTGCAAACCAAAAGGCTATGCTAGAGTGCACTGCAAAGGTGGATGTGGAATACACAATAGCTTATTTAAGAGACTCTGGTCTTAAAAGGGCAGTGAGTAATAATTCTGAAATGCCTGTATTAACTATGAGACCTGATTCAAGGGAAATAAGATGCCATTTGTGTTCAAGATCTGGTCATATAGCCAAATACTGTGGATTTAAGAGCATAGAATCTCAAACACCTAGAAATGCTCCTAAAGTGACAATGTTACCTAGTAGGAAGGGACATTTTAACAACCATAGAGATTGTAACCTATCTCATGGTAAATCCAATGCAAGGTGTAATCAAAGTTTTAATAGTAATAGAGCTACTCGAAACAAAGGTAATCAATTGTTCCAGATATCTAATGATGAAAGTGCAAATGATAAGAGACATTTCCTCATTGATAGTGGTAGTTTCATACATATTTGCAAATATAGAGAAAGCTTTAGTGAGCTTGACACTGAGAATAGACCAAAGATATTGCAAGCAAACCAGCAGAGGTTAAATGTGCTTAGAACAGGAACAGTACCTTTAAAAGTCCTTACATCTAGAAAAGAAGTTGTGAATCTCACCTTGACAAATGTAGCCTATGTTCCTGAAGCATCAAACAATTTGCTAAGTACTAAAAGGATTGTGAAAAATGATTATACAGTTATACTTAAAGGTGATACAGGAAAGATTAACAATAGGACTGGCCTTGTATTAAAAGTTGAAGAGGATGGATTTCATTATATTATTGATGTTAGTGATAAGGAGTATACTGCATTACATCAAAGAAATCCTATATGTCGGACTAGGCAAGACACTTGTGATCATAAGAACTGTATTTATTCCTGGCATGTAAAATTGGGACACAGAAATATGCAAAGCATTGAAAAACTGTTATTAGAACGTGTGATAAGATGAAAGAGAGATGTGAAATTTGTATAAAAGCAAAAGGAACTGCTCCTAGTTATACAGGAAAATCTAGTCTATAGGACAAAGAATTTCTAGAAGAGGTTTATTCAGACTTAGTGGGTCCTATGCCTTTATCTGCAGGTAGAAATAGATATTTTCTTACCTTTACTGAATCCAAGAGCAAGTAAAAGTAAAGATGAGACTCTTGAGAAATTTAAAACTTATATAGCTGCAATTAAAGCAAAGCAAAAGCAAAGTGTTCTGCTTATATACCGCCCTATACCACTACAAGTCGTCTCTGGGCGGTTTACAATTTTTTTAATTACAGTGTGCAGGCTACACATTGCCCCCCCCAGCAAGCTGGGTACTCATTTTACCGACCTCGGAAGGATGGAAGGCTGAGTGAACCTTGAGCCTGCTACCAGGGATTGAACCCAGGTCGTTAGCACAGTTTTACCTGCAGTACACGCAATTAACCACTGCGCCACGAGGCTCTTAAGAAACGTTTTGGTCAGGCATCTTTGACATTACGTACTGATGGTGGAGGAGAGTATTGTAATGTAGGGTTTAAGAGATTTTTAGAACAAGAAGGAATAGAGCATAAAGTAACTATATCCCATTCGTCACAGCAGAACGGATGTTCTGAAAAATTAAATCGCACTTTGCAAGAAATGATTAGATCTATGCTGATGCAAGCAGAATTGCCCAACACCTGGTGGGCCGAAGCAGCTGTTGCTGCAACTTATTTGCATAACAGAGTCCCTAGCAGAGTAACAGGTAAAACACCTTTTGAACTATGGTTTGGAAAGAAATCTGGCTTAAAACATATACGGGCTTTTGGAGCCAAAGCATATTCCTATATCCCAAAGGAAAAGAGAGGAAAGCTGGATCCCCGCACTGAAATTGGCGTTGTTATTGGGTATCCTATTGGAGGTAAAGGGTGTAAAATCTTTAACCCAGAGACACTGGAAGTAAAGTGTTGCAATGTGGTGTATATAGATGAGAGCAACCTAAAGAAACAGATGTCAGAGTACAGTGGCCATTGATCCCCAAAATAGAGACGATGTTTCACAAGAAATGGTCAGTTGGTTACTTGTAGAGACTACCAGTCAGATGGCAAGTCCACCTTCAAAGGAATTTACCAGAACAGAAGGGGACACAGGAACTGGACCACGTGAAACAGATGTAACAACCACTGTGAGACGATCTGAGAGGAGCAACAAAGGCAAACCTCCAGAAAGGTAAGGTTTCTGTGGAAACCTTCAAACCATAACTGAACCAGCAAACTATGAAGAAATCAGTAAGTTACCTGCTTTAGAAAGGAATAAATGGATACTTTTGTACTTGCGAGATATGTTAAATGTTTTGGACCTTGACTCAAACGGAATTGACCATAGATGAATTTTGATGCCATAATGTTTTGTATGTTAGACCTTGAGAAGGGGTGTTGGCATAGCAAGGCCTACATCCAAACATATGGCAAAACCAATCTCAGTATGACTCAGCAGTTTGTATCTCTCTTTAAGACCTCACTACTTAAGTAATGGTTCTAGCCTCAAACGCACACACTCCTCGGCCACGCCCTGACCTGCCTGATGTTGGTGTCCTTCCAGAGGCACAGAGAGAGTTGCAGTTACTCCTGATTTATTGCTATGTAAGCTTATATTTTATCCTTTTGTATTTTTAATAAGCAAGGCAGTATATATGTGTATAGCTCCTTATCCCTTTTTATGAGCTTTAACACAACTGCTGTTGCCCTAATTTGTATTTTGTATATTTATCTGCACAGACATTCAATGAGTGTTTTATTATTTTCATAGGTTATCCCGTTTACCCTTTCTCCTTAGAATACATAGATAAAGTATAATTTTATATACCTTTTGTGTCTACGACTCATCCTTTTAATCAGACTGCAGCACATATTACCAAATAATACACGAAGCTCCCAACGATTCATCAATATATCCCAACAAAAAACCGAGGTACCACTGTATTTCTTTTGTAGTGTAAGTACTGTATACCTAAATCCAAAACCAGTTAAGTGTTAAGTATAAGCGTTGATATAGCCTGCAAGTTCAAGAGAAACAGGCATTGTGTCTCAACCTTTGATATACAGCTCCTGGCACATACCAAGGATTCCAGGTCATAGATCCTGCTTCAGAATCAATGTTTTCTCCAACACTGGGTTTCTGTTTTAACATGTTAACAACCCATGCCAGTCTCAAAATGCAAATTCAGCAGGTGTGGGGGGAGAGAGAGAGAGAGAGAGAGATTATTTCCCCCTCAGATTTCTCTTCAGACTCCTCTGATGCCACACATCTTAACTACCACTCGGTGCTGATTTGCTTATAAATCAGGAACTACTTAGGAAATTATTCAAGAAAATATCCCTGTTCCTTCTTGAGGAATTTATTATCATTAAACATACACACACACACACACACAGAGAGAGAGAGAGAGAGAGAGAGAGGTGGGGTGGAGATGTTTCTGATAGGAAGTTTTGAACTGACTGGCATTTCTAATCTGTGCAGTTCCTGCAAAATGGTGGGAAACTGGGCCCATGTAGCACAAAATAAAAAAGTTGAAATTACATTGCATGTTTTTAGTAGACCGCTGCACCTAAATTCTGCTTCTTCAAACGCTGTGCCTGAGATTTCAGCAGCACCTATTCTTCAAGCTTCATCTTCTAAAACAGAACCAAAACCTTGAATACTTTGTTTAACAGGGGTGTTGGTGGGGAGATACAGATCAGTGGCGATTTGCAGGAAGCAAAATTATGTCTCCAAAAGTACATTCTATGTTCCATGTAGATTCTAAAAAACTGCAACATGCCACCAGCTAGATGAAACCCGTTTCTTGTGCCCAAGAAATGGCAGGAAGCTATTTCAGATTTTTAGACCAGTGGCGTCATGGCTTCACGGGCATGACTCATCAGCAGATCTTACACAAGAGATTCGAAGGCAACATCAATGGAAGCATTCAGACTTTTTCTGTTGTTATCTAAAACTGATGACTTCATGGGTCTACTCTAAGCCTTTCTCACAACACCCAACTGTTACCAGCTCAAGTTTCTTAATGAGCAACAAAGTAACCTTAACAAGGTCCATCTGCCTCCGAGGGGATTAAAGTCCTTTATTAAGACATCTTTATCCCTGAAGCAGCTTCCTGTCCTTTATTGCAAATGAAAAAGAAGCAGACAAAGCAACTGAGGTAACGTCAAATCAGTCCAATCTGGAAGCAAGCCAATGAGGGGGTGAGCGGGACCGGGGAGAGGAAGAGGGAAAGATCTACGCTCAGGATCCAAACTGCTCCAAGCAGCCAATTTCAACAGCTCAGACTCAAAAGGAAGGAATTCATTTGTTTACATATACATTATTGCTTCGTATAATAGCAGGGTTTTTCAGCCATTGCTATACTAAACTCAGAGAGGCAATCTGTCAATGAATCCTACCAGGATCAAAGTTGAAAGGACACTTTTTAAACAATGAAGCCATTTAAGTGTCTATGGGTATTCTGTGAGATACCCAGTGTGGTACAGTGGCTAGAGCAGGCATGTCCAAACTTTGGCCCTCCAGATGTTTTGGACCACAACTCCCACAGTCCTTTGCCATTGGCAACCTAACCTTAGAATTCTGGGAGTTGTGGTCCAAAACACCAGGAGGGCCGAAGTTTGGACATGCCTGGGCTAGAATAAAAGGGGGGAACTCGCTGGGGTTGTGGAACTGCTAAAATCGCTCCTTAGATATATCTCACCTACCTTGAAAGGCCCATTAGGTTGGCTATAAGTCAGCTCTGACTTGAGGGCAAATAATAGTAGGCATTCTTTTATTATCACTTATGCTAAGACACACACACACACACACACACACACACACACACACACACACACACCTCCCTAAAAATGTGCTTTATGCAGCAGTGGGGCCGCATAATATGCAGGTCATAAAACTCTGTCGATTTGATGCACTTTTCGGCAGTGGAGGCACATAAAATGCAGCTCATTGTACAGCTGTCGTGGTGACGGAAAGTGCGCATCTTATACCACATGGCCTGTAGGGGAGAAAAAGCACACTTAAATATCAACCGCATTTTTCTGTCATGTGATAGCGGTCAGAGAAGCACTAAAAATAATGGGGCTCTGTGTAGATGCAGGGAAACACTTCAGTGGCAGAATCCAAGAGTCACAAAATTGTCAAGTTGGAACGTAACCCCTTGGAAAAACAAGAAATCTACTGCTAAAGACAGCTGTCCAACCTCAGCTTGAATTCACTGCTTGCTGAGGCAGTCGGTCCCACTAAGGAGGTGTCCAGTTGCTCATTTCAGTGCATTTATGAGGGGCAATTCACAACCAAGACTTATTTATACTGCCCATCTAGCCAAAGAGCTACTCTGGCCAGTTTACAATATAACAAAATAGAAATTATAAACAACAATAACAAATAAAGAACAAATTAATATAAATTAAACATACAACCATAAAAATAAAATACTTATAGTCAATTTCAGTATTAACAGCAGTAAAATTATACTGTGAAAATAAATTAAAACCAAATGATACATAGCAAGAGGCAGAAAAAATATTTTCGGGCTTTAGAATGATAAAGATTAAGGTTCCAGGAAAGCTATCCTTAAGTTTTTAACTGTCTTTTGAAGATTTAAGTATGGGGGCCAAGCGTATATCTGTGGGCATTAAATTTCACATATGAGGGGCAACTACCAAGAAGGCCTGGTTTCTTGTTGATGCTTTTTGGGCCTCTCTCAGTGTTGACATCTTCCACTGCTCCACTTGAGATGAACAAGTGGTCCAGACAGTTTATTTGGAAGTAACTGTTCTGACAGATATTGAGATCCCAAACCGTTTAGAGCTTTGTATGTCATGTGATTTATGTGACTTGCCTTACACATGTGTAAATTGGCACCAACTGGTCACAGGGACCAACTTTCTGATTCAATCCATGCCAGACTATAAAAATAAATATGTTTATATGTTTTTTAAAAATATATAAATGGATATATATAAATTGATATCATCTGATTTATGAAACATTATTAAAAGCTCCACTGTGTTAAGTATGTCTGTGAAGATTCTCAGACATCCAGGAGTGTGTATCTGGAAGTTAGTCATGGCAACTAGTCTTATTTTCTTGAGAGATTGAAACATTTTACTGCTCATCCAAACAGCTTCTTCAGTCTGAGGAAAGCTAGGTGTGACTCCTCCATTTTATAGTTCACTTTGACCCCATGTCACCCTGGTCTGAAAGACAGTGGACCCTCATATAACAAATGGTTTGTATAACATAAAATCTGTACAAAATAAAAAATTCCAGAGACAGGGAAAGTTAACAGAACTGTCTATGAGGCAAATCTGTACAACATAACAATGGTCATGATTAGGGATTACTCTGTTTTCAATGCATTCCTATGGGAAATCTGTATAAAGGAAAATTTGCTTAACATAATTTCATTTGGAACAAATTAATTCCTTTATACAGGGTACCATTATAGGCTCATAAGATAAACAATGGCCTTAATAGGCTGTTTAGGTGGACAGTGCTAAAATCCTGTGTTAAGTAAACATCTTGACAATAAATATTAATTAGCAGAAGTTTTGGTCTCAACTAATATGGTAAACAAAAACTTGGGAAGATCAGGGTGAACATCTATTACAAGAGAAGGGACACACATACCTGGAAAAAAATTGATGGTGGCACTAGAGCAGAGGTCCTCAAAGTTTTCAACCAGCGGGCCGGTCCACCACCACCCAGACACCACTGGGGGCCGGATCACAGTCCAAAAGCAGCTGCGGAGGCTTGCTTGCTCACAAAAAAGGGGGTAGGTGGGGGTTGCAATTGGTCCCAGGGGCCAGATTCAGGACCTTGGAGGGCCACATCCGGCCCCGGGGCCTTAGGTTGAGGACCCCTGCACTAGAGTGAGGGAAGGGATCAGTTAGACCAGTGTTTTTCAACCACTGTTCTGCCGCGAGATGTTGCCTGGTGTGCCGTGGGAAAAATTCTCCCTACACCAGCAATGCCCCCCCCGCATCTCGCTCGTGACCAAGGCAGCGGTGTGGCGCCAGCGAGCCGGAGGAAGGCGGGGCGTCCAGAAAGAAGCCGGCTGCCGCAAGGCTTCCTTGGGAGATGTAGTTCCTCCCGCAGGTCTGTGACGCGGTCCTGGGGAGGAGAGCGGACTACCTTTCCCGGCGTGCTTTGTGCACCGGCAAGGAAAGGCTGGCCGTGGGCGGGGAAGGAGAAGAAATAAGGGAGGAGGAGGAGGAGGAGGAGACTGGAGAGCAAGAGAGTGAGAGAGAGCTGGGAGACCCGCGCAGGTGCATTGCGGCGAAGGGCGCTCCGGAAGCCGCTCTTAAAGGTTCTTGGGGTTGGTTCCCCCTCCTCGCTCACTGAACCCCCCTCCCTCCCTCCCCCGCCTTGCGCACTCACTGTTTGCCTCCCAAGGGTGGGCGCGCGCCCCTGCCGAGCCAGGTAGGAGCGCACGTGCACACCCCTCTTTTAAGGGTGGGGAGCGGCCGGCCGTTGACAATTGTCATTTTTTGTGGGGGGATAAATAAAGGGGAGGACGTGGGAGGCTGAGGAGGGGATTCCTAGGACCTAATGGTGGTGTGCCTCGTGATGTTTTTCTTGAAACAAGTGTGCCTTTGCCCAAAAAAGGTTGAAAAACACTGAGTTAGACAACCTGACGGAAATGTATAATATTTTGTCCTCCTCAGCTGAGGTGTAGAGTTGCAAGAACGCAGCAATGGCATTACTACTTATGAAAACATCAACTTAAATAAAATTACAAGGTATATGCATTGACTGGCTTAACAAACCTAAGGCAGATATCCCAGAGGTGGTATAAGGCCAGAGCCTAAAAAGTTACTTTTCTGAACTATACTTCTATTAACCAGAAACGCCAGGGGTGTTTTGTGACTTGGATCCTCTAAAGAGTAACTTTTCCAAGCTCTTCCTAAACATTTACATCTTAATTATGAACAAATACTAATAATCATACTGTAGTTATAGGACATTGCACTTGAGAATTCTGGGAGAGTACAGTTGCAGGTGGTGGTAGTTGGGAAACAGAAAACTGCAACTTAGCTTACGGTTTCGAACTGTCCATATATTAAAAGCACAGGTTTAGTATCTACCCATTTATGAAGTTATTCATTTACAGATTAAACCACATTTCACATAAACCCAATCACATGGTCTTCAAAAACTGTGGGTTATATTCATTCATGTAGCAACCCCAATGCTAACATTCCTGTCTTCCGGCATCAGTAATAGCAAGACAGCAACTCATAATCAGATTACTCAAATGCCAACCATTTGAAGCCAGTCATGCTTCACTTTGTTCCTGTTAGAAATATCAATAAACCAACAGTTGCGTTCCCAGGTATTTATATCCAAACTATGAGCTGTATAGTCCAGTCTGATTTTCATTTTGAAGGCACAGTACATACTATAGCTTCTGACAACAATAACAATTTTTGATGCAGAAGTTTAAAAAGCTCATAATGCAAGCATAATGGATCAAGTTCAATTTTCGTCTCTAGTTATAGAAAACACATTGATATCTGTGACACATGTATTATCATTAGTATTACCATTATAATAGTACAAGTGATACTTGTATCATCATTATGTTATCTACTAATACCAACAATAGTTGGCCAAACAATTGTTGGAGTGAGAATGAGCTAAATTGTAATAATCCAGTTGTGGAACACCCTCTCTGTGCTTTGAAAAGAAAATAATCCAGTTGTGGAACACCCTCTCTGTGCTTTGAAAGGTTTTTGAACTACGAAACAGGAGTTGTAGTCCACAAAAGTAACTTCTAACCTCTGCTGTTTCCACATACAAATGTTTGTAGGTTTTTTTTAGAGGCTAGATCAAGAGTTCCCAACCTTGGGTCCCCAAACGCTCTTGGACTACAATTTGTAGGAGCTTTCACCACTAGCTATGCTGGCCAGAACTTTTGGGAGCTGTAGTCCCAAAACATCTGGGGAGCTAAGGTTGGAAACCTATGTGTTAAACAAGCAATTTGTCCTCTTTATTGAGACCTTTGGTAGATAATTTTAATATGGTTGTCCATGTGCCCAACTCCCCAGTGGTGGCTGGTCCCTGCATTCCAAATGCCTACTGCTATTGAGGCAATAGCAAAATCCAAGTTCTCTTTTCTTTTTTCCAGAATTCAGAACAGCAAACAAAAATGCATAGTTTGGAAGCCAAATACCCAATCATACCATACTTTAAGGTACTGAGTATGGTAGATGTTCTAGTTTTTATGTGTTGGGCTGAGTTTTTTGCAGCAGAAAAAATAAATAACTTCCAAAACACAGACTTCCCAAGAACATCTGAAACCACAAAAAATTACCTTACAGCACATAGTAATGTTCAGTCAACTCTGAATTACAAATAATATGTCACGGGTTCAATTAGTAAGAAACATAAGGAAATGTAAAACACCCTGGGCACACATTAAGTGATCTCCACGACACAGTGGTTAAATTGTATAAATGCAGTCAAGCAACACCTCATGACCTGAGTTCAATCCTGACAGGTTCAGATAGCCAGCTTGAATTTAATTCAGGATTCCATTTTCAAGAATTGGTAAAATTAGTACCCAGCTTGATTGGGGGGGGGGGGCATGGCCGCAGCAAAGTATTCCTTGATTAATTATATTATAAAACTGTTCTAGCAATATGGGACAATATATAAGCTGCAAGAATAAATATAAATAAGACAACGATCGTTCTTTACTAGGAACTAAACTCTTTGACTGAGATCATTTCTGTGTTTTATGATTCCAGGTACGTAACCCGCAATAGCATTCTGTCTGCCCTGTCCCAAAGACATCTTGAGATTCTGACAAGAGATATAGAAGCACCATAAAGTCAAACATGAACATTTTGAAGGAATACAACCCCATCTAAGGATAAATCCCAGGTACCTCCAATGACAAACCACCTACACACAAAGGGTATCTTTTTGATTAGTCCTTTTGGACCCTAGTACAGTACTTATTCCTAACACTTATTCCACACTTTCACAGTTTAACTTCAACTGAACATGAAGGAATTTGGGGGAGGGGGAGTCGCCAAGGCACTGGTCCCCCCAAATCCTAAACAAGCCACTTGCCCAACCCATTAATTACATCCACCACCACAATGTGGTTGTTTCTGCAAGTTAAGCACTGGAACTCATATTGCATTCCAAACTGCATGACTTGACACATAGCAGCAAATGCCTATGCTGACGTCACACCATGCAACAATTTCCCAACAAGATTCTAGCTTACTTTGTCAATGCCCAGGTCAATTCTCAACAGGGTTTTAGCCAAAGTAAGTTAAATGAGCAAGGACCGGCAATAAACACCGGGCAGCATTTTAACTGTAATAATAACAACCATAATCTTAGAGCTACAGAACTGGAAGGGACCCTTACGGATAATCGAGTCCATCCCTGGTCAAGGAGGCACAATAGAAATACCGCTGCCCCATTTCCACACAAAATAAGCTGCAGGGGGATTTGGAATAGCATCTTTAAAATCAACCCCCTTTCACCCTGCAAAGCTGCAAACAATGAAAATTGCTAAAAGCAATAGCTCTATTTGGCATGATTCTCGTGGCTGGAGTAAGCATGGGTAACTGCTTTATCTGTATCTTTTTCACTGCTGCTATAAAATCTTCCCAAAAGTCATTGAGATAGGAAAAGGTCTCGGTGTAAAAAGCTAAAAGTGAAGAAAGCTATTTATAATACAGAGCTGGAAAGTACCTATTAGCAAGCATGCAGGGTTGTTTTTCCTCACAGGAACTGTAATTTGTATAAAGCAATAGCTTTTGAGCAGATGCTTAGCAGAATTTGAGAGACATTAACAAGCATTGATAACGGGCTTCAAAGTCATGCTCCCACTTATAATTTTTTTTTAAGAATTCAGGCTTATCACATAAATTATTTTTCTTGCAACAGCTCATGTTAGGAAGATTCTTAACAGGATAAGAAGTGGAATCCCAACTGAGCTTTCTTATGTCAGACTTCCATCTTATACTCTGGGTGATATTACCACCTGATAATCCAAAGACTTACTGAACCAAAAGAAGTTTTGAGTCCACTGAGCAAATTATCACTTTCTCTGCTCGACTCAGAACATTCATCTGTCAGTTACAATTTAAAGAGGCATTCAAGACTAGAAATAAAATATACAGTGGTACCTCGACTTACTGATGCCCCAACTTATAAAAAATTCTATTTACGAATAGAAATGCGTGGGTATAGGAAAAATTTGACTTATAAAAAAACCTTACAAAAGGGAAAAGGAAAGGAAAGATTTCTCTTCAAAATAGTGCCTGCTTGTTTGCAATAACGATACTGCCAACTTGTGGCCACCCAACTCCAGTGCTTCAACTAGGAAGAAGAAGGAGCCATTTTGAACAGGAAAGCTGAGAACCAGGGCTTCTTTTTTCCAATGACCTTTTCAAACGGACTGTTTTGCATATACAGTGGACCCTCATATAACAAGTGGCTTGTTTAACAGAAAATCCACTTAAAGGAAAAAATTTCCGGAGATAGGGGGAAATCACTTAACAGAATTGCCTATGGGGCAAATCCGTACAACAGAAAAACAGTTGCGATTAGAGATTAATCCGTTTTCAATGCATTCCTATGGGGAAATGTGTACAAAGGAAAATGTGCTTAACAGAATTTCATTTGGAATGAATTAATTCCTTTATACAAGGAACAACTGTATTTGGCACCATTTTGGGGACTTTTTGGAACTTTTGGGAGGATTTCTCAAGCGGTTGAAAGGTAGAGAGCTGAGCTGTCATTTGCATGGTTGTTAATGTGTTATTTTTCATTCTGGGGGTGTGTGATTTCCCACTTGGAACAGATTAATCAATTTCTAGTGCATTTATATGGGAAACTGTGTTTCATCTTAACAAAATTTCGACTTAAGAAAATGCATTGGGAATGGATTAATTTCTTAAGTCAAGGTACCACCATAAAATAGAGTCAAGCATTAGAAGTACTCAAGTTCTGGACTACAACTCTCAGAACCTCCTAAAGAGCATGGCTATTTCTAGGAATATAAACTCCTGGTTCTAACTTAAGGAATCTGAACCAATATGCCAGGAAAAAAAGAATCTACAGTAGGATTCCTACTTTCTCCATTGCATGTACAGGAAATCTATGTTTACAGTGGAGGGTTTAACTGTGTAATCCCCACGGTAAATGTCTTAATTCATCCATTGTCATCTGCCATTTACTGGTCCGGCCCTACCCATCAGGCAGAGTGAAACATCTCTGATGTTATTTACTTTTTCCTCTTTGTACTTCTACTACTGGGAAGGATGTCTTGTGGATCATTCTGCCTTTTGAAGCACAATAATTTGGCTGGCTTCAGCCACTATGTGTCTGACCTGTCAGAAAAGTGAGATGGCATTTGGTGCATTCTTCCAGGTAGCAAAATGTTGTGGATCATTCCCGGCCATTTGTGCAAACTGGATTTGCCCCTGTCGTAGACTGTGGGCATCATAATAGTTCAGTATACTGCCTCCATCCCCTCCTTCCACTGTTGTAACTCCAAAAACATTCCTTCCCTGTGTCCACAGGAAATCGTGTGGAGGCTGTCTGTTCCAGACTTAGAACGATTTTGGAAGCAGGAAGTTATTTTGCTGCTGAACACAAGAAGAAGTGACAAGGTCACAAAGCTTATTTGTCATTCAGCGGCTCTAGGCAGGCAGAGGGGGCAGTATCTGAGGTCTTCTTTTTATTTCGAAGGACAGACTTTGAACAAAAAGGAGGAGGAACTGGGGCTGACTCAGCCTTGAATTCCATCCAGTAATTTACATGCACATACACAGTGCGTGAGCCACACACTTGCAGGACCTTTTTTAAAAAAAAACTTCCATCTAATTGACCCCACCACAAAAAAAGTAACCAGAAACTTTTCATGTGATTTCTGTTTTAATAATATGCAGGCATCTGCCAAGCACACCCAGCAGTTATGAAATAGTTTCCTTCCTCTGCCACCTTAAATATATTTCTCAAAAACATGTGCACAAACACAGAGAGACACACTGAACAGGGGAAGGCATTTCTGCTGGGAAAGTAGCATTCAAACTCATTGAGCAGAGGGAAACGCTGTATTTCAGGTTGTACTATTACAGTAACCCCCCGCCATTTCGCGGTTCATGTACTACGGTCCTGCTATATTAGAGGAACTACACTAAATGCTAGAGCCAGAAAAGTGAAACTCTTCCAAAGTATTGTCCTCCTAGGTACATCAACCTTAGCAAACCTCACTCATCATGTAATATTAAAAGTGTAATAGACAGAATATTTCATAAGACAGACACACAGACACAGACACACACACATTTGCCACTGTAACAGTATCAGTGACTCCCAGTGGACATCCCATACTCTTCCAGTCAAAGAGTTAGAAAAACCTCATCCCTTAGCACTGCCGGGGACTGCTCACAAAATATTGGAGTAGATCAATCAACAGATGCTGTACTCAATCTAAAGGGGGCAGCAACAGCCAGTTCGCTGTTGTAATTTTTTTTCTTTTCCAGATCTAAATGCTGCTTGATAATACAGTGGTACCTTGTATAAAGGAATTAATTCGTTTCAAATGAAAGTATGTTAAGCAAATTTTCCTTTATACAAATTCCCATAGGAATGCATTGAAAATGGAGTAATCCCAATTTTATGTTGTACGGATTTTCCCCATAAGCAATTATGTTAAGCAAATTTCTCCTATCTCCAGAATTTTTTATGTTGTACAAATTTTATGTTATACAAGCTGTTTTTTATACAAGGGTCCACTGTATTAGACTTTCTACCATCTTTCACATCTTACTCCTTCTGGTTCCTCCCTTTTACTTGGAAAGGCTGATCTGCATCCACTGAAGGCAGGTCTAGGGGTTTCCTGTAACCAAACCTAAGAATCATTCCTTCCACGCTATCCCAAGTTGAAATCTTTGGTTACAAAATAAGTAAGATTTTCCTTTTGCTTATAAATCCTTCTTCAAGCTAGTCATTTCTACTGTACCCAAGTTTAGGGCAAGAGAGGTGCACTTTTCTAGCTGATAACAAATACTCCTAAATACTCCTAATGACTTTTGTATGTATGTTGCTGGTCACTATCATCTCAATGCAGGAAGAAAATGTGACATCTCGCCATCCTTGTGCTATCATGTGTGGCCTGGATGGCTCTCTGATGGAACACTGCCTCTTCTTACAATGCTGTATTTTGAAGTTGAAGCAAGAGATAGAAGAGTCTCCTGTTTTTAGAATTCTCAAGACAACCAAGAGTGCTTTGAGGTTACACTTGCACCAAATTTGTTTATTCACTGGTGTGGCACAGCCTTAATTTCAGCTCTTCCAAGATGCTAAAATGAACTTCACACAAAGAATACTGCATTTTTTCCAGCAGGAGGATGAGTCCCTGTTTCTCCACGCTAGGAACAACAGTAGCAGTTATTAACGTATTTTTAGAAACCATTCTGCAGAGCGCTTCTGAAACTGACACCACCATATGGTCGTCAGACAATTTGCATAATAATAGTGCACTGGATTATTTTTATTGTTTGCAGTATATGGGTAGAGTATTATATATAGATGAAGGTTTCGTATAGACATGGTCAGCTTTTCAAAGGCTTAAAATAAATAACTGGGAGTTGAGTCATGGCTACTGGACTTCTTTTTTGAGAGATAGAAACGTTTCGCTGTTCATCCAAACAGCTTCATTGGTCTGACCGATGAAGCTGTTTGGATGAACAGCGAAACGTTTCTATCTCTCAAAAAAGAAGTCCAGTAGCCATGACTCAACTCCCAGTTAAACGAACCTGGATGACTGAGAATCTTCACAGACGTATTGCTTAAAATAAATATGTACAACTCATAACATTAGGAATATAAATAGTCATTAACATAGCACCAAAGCAGAATTTAACAGGCTGCCATTCAAGCCCATCCAAAGCTTCTAGAACGGGACAAATTTTCCGTGACTGTTGAGCAATTCAATCAATGCAGCACTGATGTGCATGCAATTTATTCTTCACTATGAGTCCAGCAGAAGAACCAGCAAGTTGCCAATATAATTATTTTAACATATTAATTTGTTTTTTTAACCTGTATTTACTGGGTACCAACAGGCTGCAGGAGAGAGGCTCCTTGTACCAGGTGATTCAATTATTAGAAATACAGAGGGATGGATTTGTGATGCGCATGATAACCATATGGTGACCTGCCTGCCAGGTGCAAAGGTTGCAGACATCATGAGACACCTAGATAGTTTGTTAGAGAGAACTGGGAAGGAGCCAGCGGTCATGGTACATGTTACCAATGATGTTGGGAAGGCAAAGCGGTCAGTCCTGGAATTCAGAGTAGGTCAGTGGTTTAGGCACCTGGCTGTGGAGCCAGAGATTGGGAGTTTGATTCCCCACTGTGCTTCCTTGATGGGCTTGATGGTGCATTGGGACCCTGCCAGCTCTGCAGATAACGATGAACTATTATATGTCCATAAATTTAAATGTGCTATACCAGGGCTGTCCAACTTTGAACAGGCTGAGGTCTACTTTTTCTGGACGAAAGTGCCTGAGGGCTACTACACTAAAACCTCTACTTATGAATTTTATCTGTTCTGAGCATCTGGCCAGTAGGGAGAGCAGGGGACTGTGTCATGGCCCTTGAACTGCCCTGCTTGGCTGAGACAGGGGACTGGCAGACCCAGAGCTTTGCTGGGGCAGTGGTGGTCCTTGGTTGGGGAAGGTAGAGGTGGAGAACGTATCCCCTCACATTTTTATTGATGGCTGGCCGGCTACTTTTGAACCCTTCACGGGCTACTGGTAGCCCCCGGTCTACCTGTTGGACAGGCCTGTGCTATACAAATAAATATTCAAGGCCAAAGTACCTCACAGAAGTGCCATTCTCAGCGATGCTTACAAACATATGTGTTTTCCAACAATCACACCACAAGCTTTTGAACCAAAAACAGCAGCAGATTATTTTTAAAAAAATAAAGCAAAAATCAGGATGATTTCTTTTTAAAAAAAACTGTCTTTAAGATTCCAGAGAGAGACTGTAAAAGAAATAAATGTTGGTTGAAATCCTACTGCACTTGACGTAGCATGAAGTTAAACCTGTGGACATTCAGAGGAAGTTACACATAGTCAGTCTGAGTATTTGGTTGCTCAACTCCACCTATGGAACTGCTTCCTAGATATGAGTTATGATTTGGTGCAAATTTTGCAATGGTTTGTGAAGCTTCAAGTTACACAGGCCTAACTGTGAAACAGCATTTTGGCCATTAGATAAGTATGTTTATAGCTAACTCAGAACAAGTCAACTGCATGTATGTTTTTCTCCTATTAGAAAAGGCTCCGTAACACTATCATACATTAAATCTAATATAACATAACTGACACCACAATAGCCAAAAGGGGTGCTCCATGTCCAATGATGCTATGCAGAAGTTAGATGAATTCGAGTTTCTTTCACAGGTTCCAAGCAGCTAAGCCAGTGGTGTCCAAACTTTGGTCATTCAGATGTTTTAGACCACAATTTCCATAGTCCTTTATCACTGGCAATCTAGGCTTGGAATTCTGGGAGTTGTGGTCCAAAACATCTGGAGGGCCAAAGTTTGGACACCGCTGTCCAAACTTTGATCATCCAGATGTTTTAGACTGCAACTCCCATAGTCCTTTACCATTGGCAATCTAGGCTTGGAATTCTGGGAGTTGTGGTCTAAAAAATCTGGAAAGGCCAAAGTTTGGACACCGCTGAGCTAAGCAGTATATGCTGAAAGGGCAATGTTTATAACAATAGCCAAAGTATGACTTAGTCACCAAAAACACACATCCTCACTGGCATAGTGCTTTATCCTCTCCTTGTGCTCTCCAATTCATTCATTTTTTTTCTGATTTATGCAAACCCCAGCTTTCCACCCAAACTGGAAGTTGTGCTTTGAACTCTGTGTTCATGTCTGCTTTTCAGACAAGACAAGCTTTGAAGAAAAACGGGAAGATGAGCAATTCCACGCATGCAAGGGGAGAAGAGCACGTGTTCAAGGCACAGGGCCAAAAGGTTTGGGCAGCATCACTTCAGCCAAGCTCATGAATGACGACTCTTAAAATAATTAAATAGGCCTACACACGCATTAAATAAGTGCATCTCTTTGCTTCAAAGCAATATTTGCAGCTGGGTAGATACCACGCTAGCGAGCGGGTGCAGAGGAGGGCGACCAGGATGGTTGAGGGTCTGGAGGAAATGTCTTATGAGGAACGGCTTAGGGAAATGGGAATGTTTAGCCTCTCTAAAAGAAGGCTGAGGGGGATATGATATAGCTACGTTTAAATATTTGAAAGGATGTCATATTGAAGAGGGAACAATTTTGTTTTCCATGGCTTCAGAGACTAGGACTCGGGGCAATGGTTTCAAACTACAGGAAAAGAGATTCCATTTGAACATTAGGAAGAAATTCATGACAGTTAGAGCTGTTTGGCAGTGGAATATACTGCCACAGAGGGTGGTGGAGTCTCCTTCCTTGGAGGTTTTTAAGCAGAGGCTGGATGGCCATCTGTCGAAAATATGGTGATGGGGTTCCTGCATGCCAGGGGGTTGGACTAGATGGCCCTTGAGGTCTCTTCCAACTCTATGATTCTATTATTCTATGATTCTATGATTTTCACACAAAATGCAGTGTGGCCCTCTGTGAAAATTAATCATATAATTCATTGTTTTCTTCTACTTTTGACAATTTACTTAAAAGTAAACAGCTACTGTAACCTATGTTCATAACCCTGTTCTTGCGGAAATGAAGGTGTCTATACCTATCTCAAGGGCACAGGGCCAAATGTAGTTCCCCAACTGTTTTTTGACTGCAACATCCATAATCCTTCATCAACATCTATGAGAAGTGCTTATCAGACCCTGTAAGCCAAACACAATTGCAACAAAACTGCCACAAACACTTAAGCAAAGAAGAAGAAATTCTTGAAAACAACTCCTTGCTATATTGATGCTCCTTTCATTTTTTTAAAAAGCTTTTTGTGTGTTTAAGTTTTGCTTTAGGAAATGAACAGGTGGGTCAACCAGCCAAGTTTTTAAAAATGAATTCTGGACATCAATGTCCCACTAAGAAAAAGAATAACCAGTGGGTCTAGTCAGTGCTGATCAACACAAACCCTATGTAGATATTGGAATTCCATGTTTTCTCAATAGCTTTAGAAAACAAAGCTAATTCTACCTCTGACATATCTTCCTGCCCATATTGAATGACTGAAGAAGCCAAAGAGAACAGATGCATAACATTTTACTTGGAAGCAAGATTTTGATTTTTCCATGATTTTTTGCTTAAGTGTAGATCCCATTACATAGTCAGAAAACTTCCTTCTTAGCACTAACAGGGCAGGGAGACTAGGCACTGCCCTCTAAGCATGTTCATAAAACTGGCTTTCCAAATGTCTAAACAAGGCAATGCTATTGAAAAAGACATTGAAATTAAGTTTTACCTTGGATATATCAAATGTTGGACTTCTTACATATTTCTAATGACAACATCATGAAGGAATCTCCCCATAGGAGCTTTCACAGCTCCTAGGATCATCACAGGAAATCTTTCTCTCAGTCCCAGTCCTAGCACAGGCACGTTTGAAAAGGATATTAGACAGGGCCTTATCTGCAGCAGCTCCTAGTGTTAAAGAATGCACTCCCTCAGGAGATCAGGCTGGCCCCTTCCATTTTATCTTTCTGCTAACAGCTGAAAATCCATCTTTTCAGACAAGCATTTAACAATCGTGACTGAGTCCCTGAATACCATTTTTAAGTTAATAGAATTTTTAATGTTTACTTGGTTTTAATTATTCAGTTTTAACTAGCATCTAGGTTAATTGTTTTTACTGGTCAACTTATTATGTTTTTAATTCTATTTTTTATTATTGTTAGCTACCTTATTAAAGAAAAGGTGGCCTGAAAACAAAGAAATTTACACACAAAACAAATATACAAACAAACAAGCCCATCTCTTTTCTGAAATTCAGAATATTGACACAAAACCCACAGTGGCAAATTCCAAGTGGCAGAGACCCTCTGAATCAACTGCTGAGTCATAAACCAACTCTTCTATGAAAATCCCACAGATTCTGCCCATTCTAGTTGGGAGTACAAATCAAACTTAGATCAGTGTCCCAAACATTACAGGACAGCATGTGGAATGACTGTGTTAAAGCCTACATTAGCCTCAGCAGTAGCACTATCTTGTATTAACCAACTTGAACAGAAGTGCAAAGCATTTGGCCAGCAATCATAAGATGCAGAAAAGAGAAGGGGGAAAGAGAGGACAGACAACATCACACAAAGTGGGCATCATCACCAAACAATCACAGCCAGCAGTATACGTCAACGGAAAAAATTAGAACAGGCCGGAATTAAGGACAACTGCTCACTGTTTGGCCAATTAGTTCAACACAATCAGTTAACATAATATGATTTTTCTGCCCTTCACAAAGATTTCTTATACAACAAAGTGCCATTCTTTATCACAAGCCAGTGGAATAATTGCATAACATCATGCTAAATTAATATTTTGGCATGCTTTTAGTTAGAAAAGTCTTTTCCAAAAACACATCCTGGGAATATTCATAAAGTTTTTTTTTAAAGAAGAAGAGATGGGAGGGGTTTGGAATATAAATGTGCCAACAAATCAAGATTGCTAGCACCTAACCAGTTAAAATGTACATGGGGATAAGTCAAAATAGATTAATCAAAATATTAATATTTAAGGCACTGAATTATTAGAAAAGAACCAGATTGATTATGAGGGGTGCTACCCACATAATTCAACGGGGCATTTTTTTGTATGTCTAGGGTTGTATTCTTACACACATTATAAAGGCACACAAATACCTCTAGCTACCTATTATAGAACAAGTAACATTTTAAGCAGGGATAGGCAACACTTTCCTGGATCACAGTTCCCAGAATAGTAGGGCATTCTGAGAGCGGTAGCCTAAAAGGTAATTTTGTTCATTTGATTTTAAGCAACAGTACAGATTTCAAACAAGTTGTACAGTTAAAAACACAGGAATAATGCTTATTGTGTGTTGGGAAGGACTGCGAAGGTATGACTTTCACACACACAGGGTCACTGCCCATCTAACGAGCCTATTCAGACCAGGGTGAAGTGAAACCAATGTGGAAGATACATTGGAGGTCTCCTACCAACCTTCCGCAGACTGAAGAAGCTACCTGGATGAGTAGCAAAATGTTTCAACCTAACAAAAAAGAAGTCCAGTTGTCATCACTCAACCTACGAAAAACACGCTCGCTCTCTCACTCTCTCTCTCTCTCTCTCTCTCTCTCTCTCTCTCTCTCACTACAATGCAGTCTGGCAGAGTAAAGACTCCCAAATGGTACACAGTTGCTGGAGAAGGAGACAGGCCGGGTCCCTTCCAACCCTATGATGATTCTATGTTACTTGGATGTAATCCAGCTCCTTCTTCATCTCACTAATTCTGTTGATTCTAGGAAAGAAAGGATAAAATGTTGTGCAGAGAATGGAAAAGCATGGGATACCCTATAACTGAGTAAGGAACAAATACCCCTTCCCCAACTTTGATCTCAAACAACACCATCATAAAGATTACAAGGTAAGAAGATAAAACATAGCCTTGCCCCACACAGCCACCTGGCAATATTCAGCTGTTGCTTACTGACAGTATTTAGGCAGCATCAAAAAAGCAAAGTGTTCTGCTTATATACCGCCCCATACCACGTCTAGTAGTCTCTGAGCAGTTTACAGTTTTTAATTACAATATGCAGGCTACACATTACACACACACACACACACCAGCAAAGCTTGGTACTCATTTTACTGACCTCGGAAGGATGTAAGGCTAATGAACCTGCTACCTGGGATTGAACCCCAGGTCGTGGGCACAGTTTTACCTCCAGTATAGGCATTTATCAACTGTTCCACAAGGCATATTTATTGTTGTGTATTTTATTTGAAATGAGAATAACTGAATCCCTGATGCCCAGCTTCAAGTGAAAAAATTTACAGCTATTCTTAACTGCAGTCAACGTATGTCCAACGTATGCCTTTAGAAACCAGAAGAAAGAGGAAAGAAACCAACATTTGCAAGTACATTTGTGACTTCTGGGATGCACTTAAACATGAACCCACCTTATTGCTGCCTTCCCCTCTTCCTACAGAGAATAAAGAAGAAGAAAAATGGAGTTTAAGTTTCCAGTATCCAAGGATGAGATAAGGAGTGGTGAAACACAGAGGCCAGGAAGGATCAGAAGAGAGAGAAAGAGAGAGAGAGAGAGAGAGAGAGAGAGAGAGAGAGAGAGAGAGAGAGAGAGAGAGAGAGAGAGAGAGAGAGATTGGATTCCTCTAATCAAAACAGAGGTAGTTTTATCACATTTGATTGTTCACAAAATACACACCATAAAATGGTTGAAAGCTACAAACAAAGCAATGACAAAGTCACTAACTCAGTAGTACTGCAACCTTCACCCAAGTGCCAAATGTGCACATTTTAACATGTTTCACTTGGTTTATTCACTTTCTTCCTTATATGCTTTTCTATCACATAATTTAGCCTTTACATAACATCACCTTAAAATATTATACCATATCTGTAAATGCCAAAACCACACATTTCTGAGGTCCCAAGACCTTTGAAATGCTTCACGTGTTTGTAACCAACCACTAAAGGCTGATCACTGTTGTAAATAAATTCAGATATCTCTGCTCCCCATCTAAACTGAAAAAACAAAACCATGACTAAAATTATTGTTAGTTCCAAGCAACTCTAAAATATCTGTATTCTAACAATATTAATTAAGAGCAAGATATAAGTTATTCCATATCAGGCACAAGTCCACTTAGAAATCAAGCATACCTTCAAGTTAACCATCATCAACCTGATGGATCATGATTTGTAACTGTATATACTGAATTCCTGATTCCTGATACCAGCTGAAATAGTTTACAAATGAACAGTTCTTTTTCCTTCTTACGGAACAATAGTGCAATTCCATGTGTATTTACCTGACGGTGTATCCTTTCCTAGCATGTTTAGAATTGCCTCTTTATGCACTGACACAGTGATGAGCAAGAAAATTTCTACCAGAACATGCACAGGAAAGGCACTGTAATTCAATTGCTGTTTGTTTTTGTTTTCTGAGAGCCAGCCTAATTAGGAGAAAATATTACTGAATGCAGAGAAAAAGCATTGCTTTGATGGAGGAAGATGAGGGTCTGTCAAGAAACATATCCTTTATGAGGTTCTTTGAGAGTGTGAAGACACAGATAGATGCAGACAACCTGTAGATATTCTAGACTTCTAAAAACTTTCAAATGTTCGTGAAACAAAAAGATGGAGCCGTGTGGCCATTACAGAATACAAATGCAAGATAGGGTACTAAATCAAAAGAGAGACCAAGATCTTCAAACTCTGCTTTGATATGCCTTTTATAATCAACTCGGAAAGTCTTATGAAGTATAATTTTGAGAGGAGGACAAATGAATGAAGCGTTGGCCTTTTTAACAAGACGGTTCTCTTTCCCATGACTTGACACAGGACAGTCCGGCTGTTTCCATCTTGCACCTCCATACATGCACCCAGATCCTGCACCACTACTTGGATTTTCATGTAACCCAGTTCCTTCTTCACCTCACTAATTCCATTGAAAGAAAACAGTGGGGGCAGCCCTGCTAAGCACAACAGAAAGACTACCATAGAAAGGATGTGAGAAATCATTTGTTTTTTTCCAGCAAGAACCTGACTATGCAAGTTTGTAGGACAACAGGAGCTCTCCTCAAAAATTTTGCCACATTCCTTCACCAAGCTGAAATCAATTGTCTATTCAAACAGTTCCCACTGAAGTGCCTTATACGCAGCATACAAACTAACATCTTCAAGTCTGTTGAACTGCTCAGTGCTGCAGCACAATTTGTAAAAGTTACTTTTTTTCTGGATTACATCTTCAAGAATCTCCTGGCCACTACAAGCAGATATGCACTACTCTAGGCCAAAAGGGTTGGATATGGGAAGGTACCAAGTTCCTCAGCTTGGCTTTGACTTGTTATCAGTCTTAGATGCTTGCCTGCTTCTTCTACATAAGAACATAAGAAGAGCCCTGCTGGATCAGGCCAAAGGCCGATCTGTTCCAGCTTTCTGTATCTCACAGTGGCCCCACCAAATGTATCCGGGAGCGAACGAGACTAGATATCTGTCTCTTGATACCACTCCCCTGCATCTGGTCCTTGAAGTACCCCAGTTTTAAGCCTGGAGATTACACATCTCCATCATGGTTTGTAACCTGTGATGGACTAATCTACACCATAAGCATTCCTAAGAGGAATAGAAAGGAAATTGCTCCAAAAGGCAGGATACATATATGCGGTGCATATGTAAACTCTGAGTGCATCTAGCCTACCGCATCATAGCAGTCTTACATCACTTTGAACTATTTGTAGCCCAACCTATGGAATCGCATAGTGAGATACTCAGCAATGGAACGACTGCTCTGAAATTCTAAGTGCTACGTCAAACTAGAGATCCAAATGTTCTGTAAGAAGTGACATGGAAGTTAAAATGGCATCCTGCAATTACTGTACATTAATAATATAGATACACTATGTACAAAACCCAGTAGTTTTGACTGTGTCTTACAGCATACTTGCAAAAGAAGGCATGGCCATCATTGCTCTAGGTCAGTGTTTCCCAGCCTTGGGACCCAAATGTTATTGGCTTACAATGCTCAGAGGTCCTGGCCATCAGAGCTAGTGGTTAAGTCTTTTCCGAGTTTTAGTTCTAGAATACAGTATCCCAGGATACAAGGTTGGGCACCACTGCTCTAAGTGCAAGGTCAGTTTCTACCACCAGCCATACCTCAGTCAATCAGCACTAAAAGCAAAGAGCCAATAGCAGATTAAACACTGCTAATGAAGCTGCTGGTCACACACAATTAAGTATCTATGTAACCAACAAGACTTCTATCCTGTTGGGATAACAGGGCAAGGAAACAAAAATGCCTGGATGGAAAATGCCATAATTCTTTGTCTTGCACAACAGTCCTCTCTTGAGTCCACTGAAAACAAAAAACAGAGTATTTCAAAACAGCATGCGAGAAAGCAGGAAAAGGAAATACAGCCAAGGAAGGCAGGGTCAGGTCTATCATCCTGCCTAACCTTATACATACACACTTCCACCACTAAAAATTCATTTCTTACCACTGGGGGCTCATAAAGTTAGATTATCACAATCATCTCTCCAAGAAAGTGACAGGTCTGTGATGTGCCATAACGCTACTTCACAGCCAGAAATGAGCAACTCCTAACTGACGCATCCATCCCTTGAGTTCTACAAACATGGGAAAGAAAATGCAATTAGAAGAGAGATTGCAGCTGCATACCCTCTTTCGGTTACAGCTGATTCAATTCAACATTGAACTAGGGGGAAAGGGTATTCACTAAACTGACTTCTTTAGGGCAAAAAGAAAAGCTTTTAAAATATCAGGACAGACTGTAAATCACAGGAAAAACAAAGTATAAATAAAAAAAGACTGGCCAAAAATCTACTGCCAATTTACTCCTGTGTGAAGAAAATAATGTAAATTCCAGTGGCAATTTGCTGCCCATTAGAAGACACTGGCTACATTCATGGGTGCAGGCTCACAAGCAGCAACTCATTAATGCACTGAGATTTTCCACCAACACTTAAACAATCTCCCTGACACAAGCACAAATCAGCAATAGGATGCTAGACACTATGTACCCTGACTTTGCATTACTTTGTACCTGCCTAAGCCCTGGACAGAGCCGTGGTGGCTCAGCGAACTAAGGCTCTGAAAACTGTTGGCTGCAAAGTCAGCAGCTTGGCGGTTTGAATCCCGGGTGCCACGCAGCAGAGTGAGTTCCCGCTGATAACCGCAGCTCCTGCCAACCTAGCAGTTCAAAAGCATGTACCGCCGTAAAAAGCGGGAAGGTAAAACAGTGTTTCCTTGCAGCCATGCCAGCCACATGGCCATGGACTTGCCCAACACTGGCTCTTTGGCTTCAATATGGAGATGAGCAGCGCCCCTCGAGTCGGACATGACTAGCACACGTGTCGGGGGAACCTTTACCTTTTTAATCCCTGGACACAGAATGCAAAAGTGGAAATGTGGAGAGGATGCATGCTCAGACTGGCAAAGATCCCATGGGGAAAGCAGCAGCACAAGCTGTATTAGCTCACTGATGTTTATTTTACTCCTAGATCTGTCTCCATGAAGTCGTATTTTACCTCTTCATTGCAGTACAGAGGTGAACATGGGTTTTCCAATGGAGCACATGTTCCAATACATTGTATAAAGCTGATGAGTTCTCAAGTACACCTCTGATCACATACCTCCCAAGTAAATTTGAGGATCCCAAGAAGCACAAGAAGACGAAAACAAAAAAACAAGTCAGCAGGTCATTTTAAGCATCCAGTAGTGTGGTTCCCCTTCCTCATAATCTCATTTTTAACTCCAGAAGGGCTCTTGGCTACACAGCCATCAGTGGCTGGACTTTTCTCAACATGGACACAGAGCAATGATTACTTGATGAATTGCTGCTCCTATTTAATAAAGGAAGCAATTCCATCTTGCCCAAATCAGTGCTGAACTGTAGCAGCTTTGAGGAAAAAGCAGCTTAAACTAGTTCCAGCCCAACACTTCTTCCCATTTAGTATGAGGCTAAGAATAACTAAGCATGATAAAGTTTTCCCCTTAACAAAGAAACTCCCGTTTCTGCCTCAGCTCTGTCATCCCCTTAACTATGTTCTCCTTTTTTCCCAATTTACAGAAGTTGAAAGAAAGATCAGGAAGCGTTACCTTCTTCGCCCGGCTTTCTTGAGGTGAATGACCTTTCCTCTTCAAAAATCACACGGTTAAAAAACAGAGGCTTAGAAATAAGCTCACGGAAGGAAGGACGGATGGCTGAAGGGACAGAACTGCCAGCTCAGACAGGCACTGGATAAACAACAGACTTGGCTGGGGTCAGGAAAAAAATTGTGCAGTGGCCCACAAACTGAAGAAAATTAAACAGTTGAGCAGGAATTTTCATCAAGGCCTGGCCCACGCTGTGGGCCCTTTCCTGCAGGCTAGAATCATTATAAGGAGTAAAACTACTGATGTGGAACTTCACAGTCCTTGTGGCTAATTAAAAAGGGGTGCAATTTAGGGAAGGCATCAAGAGTTAGAGGAGATGAGTGGCTTCCTGCACACATACCTTGAGTTTCCCATAAGGGCTGCGTTTCCAGGCCGTCGTAAGCCAGGGTTGTGCAGAATCATGGCTCACTGTTTCCATTACATTCTCATGCCAAGTACTGTACATGAATGCACACTGGATATTCACCCTCACCTGGCACATCCAGTCAGCAGGGCAGACTAGCTAACAGAAGTGGACCACCTCAGTCCTTCAGATGCTGATGAACTACGACTCGCAGGAAAAGCCTGGTGGGTTTTTTAAAGTATTTTCTTGTATCACTTGTTAGACAACCAAATATCACTCATAAAAGTAGCACGCTCCATTAACCTCATTGCCAGTGTGAGAAAAAGAGAGGCAAATGTTCTCTAGCTCCCCCTGGTAGCCAATTTTGATAATGCTACTTGAAAAGAGTACAGAACAACAAAAGTCAAAATAAAGCAGCAAGCCTACAGATTAGTACAGTAGACCGTAGTCTCTGCGGGAGATCAGTACCAAGCCCACCACTCTGCAAATACCAAAAAATATGGAAATATCAAACACTATACATTGCACATGGCTAGTTCTGGTAAATTCTCCCTGCAAATACACACACACACACACACACACACACACACACACACACACACACACACACACACACAAAAGGGGGGGGTTATTCAGTGATTTTAGAAAGCAGTTAGGTGAATCAGCAGATAGTGATTCCACAGACTGGGGGGGGGGGGTGTTCCTACACAAGCCTTGTGGCACAGTGGTTAAGGTGCTTTACTGCAGCCCAAATGGTATTTACAACCCAGGGTTCAATGCCAGATAGCTAGTTTAAGGTGCACTCGACCATCCATCTTTCCAAAGTTGATAAAATGAGGGCCCAGCTTGCTGGGAGCAACGTGTAACTGTATGATTAAAATGTAAACCACCCAGAGAGTGCTTTAAGCACTGTGGGGCGGTATATAAGCAAAACACTTTGCTTTTTGCTTTGTAGTAATCTCAAAAATAGGTTGTTGGAATTTTCTTCACATAGGGCTGCTCTTGACAACAGTACAGAAAGTTCAATGGATCAAAAAGGCAGCCGCAAGACTGATTACCAGGACTAGTAAATGTGATTATCTGTTGTTGTTCAGTCGTTCAGTCGTGTCCGACTCTTCGTGACCCCATGGACCAGAGCTTGCCAAGCCTTCCTATCTTCCACTACCTCCCGGAGTTTGGTCAAATCCATATTGGTTGGATCGATGACACCGTCCAACCATCTCATTCTCTGCCGTCCTCTTTTCCTTTTGCCTTCAATCTTTCCCAACATCAGGGACTTTTCCAAGGACTCCTCTCTCCTCATGAGGTGACCAAAGTACTGGAGCCTCAGCTTCAAAATCTGTCCTTCCAGTGAACATTCGGGGTTGGTTTCTTTCAGAATGGATAGGTTTGATCTCCTTGCAGTCCAGGGGACTCTCAAGACTCTCCTCCAGCACCACAGCTCAAAAGCATCGATTCTGCGGCGATCAGCCTTCTTTATAGTCCAGCTCTCACTTCCATACTGTATATCCCCAATCATGGTGTGCCTTCACTGGCTCCATTAGTTTCTGTAATCTATTCAAGGTGCTGGTAAAGGTTCAGGACCTTGATACTTGTTGGAATATTGTTGATTAAAATCAAATATCTGTTCTACCCACTCCTCTCAATCCATTCTGTTAAAAGTTGCTATAACCAAGAGAGGTCAAAAAGGTGAATACTGTACAAGAAATTATGCCTTTTTAATATAATTTCAGCCCCTAATCTCTGGAATAAAATGTCATCAGACATAAGAGGCCTCTTCCTTCCTTATGTTTAGGGTGACAGTAAAGATAAAATGCTTTTTTTTTTGGGGGGGGGGAGGGCGGTTATTGCAGGATACTGTTAAGTTTTAATTTTGTACAAACTACCCAGTGTAGTACTTGCACCAATGAAACATTATGCAGTATAAATAAAATAAAAATAAGTAAGGCAGAAGTCTCTCTGCACAAGCAGCCATGACAGCAGCCACCTTCTTTACATTTCAGGCTCCAGTTTAAGCAGTGGTTGAGCTGAGCTTTCTGTATATGCCATAAATGGCTTCATCTGCTGATTTCCACTACCTAAAGCAAAAGCATAGCATCCCAGACTGGACATTCTCATCAAGAGCAAGCAGCTCCTCATGCACCTATTAAATAACAGCCCCCACACACACAAAAAACACCCCTATATTTCAGAGCTTTGAATACTGAAGCAGACAACACAAAGTGATTGCCAAAAAGAAGAAAAGAAAAAGCTGAAGGAGTTCTGCAATGTGAAAGGGTTTGAAATTGCTCCCGTGATTTCTAACAACTTGTCTCCTATTCACACCTCTTTAGGTTATTATTCCAGAGCACATAATGGCTGCTTAAGCTATCAAAGTTGTCCACTTTAGTTCCATCACCCACGTGGCTCTTTTTTTTCCTCCCCAAACGAGGTTGCATAACTTACACAAACAGATCCATTTCCTGTCTGCTGAGCCAAGCAATTCAACAGACCTCTATGATCTTGCTGAGATCATTTTAGGAAGACTGGGGGTGGGGGTTGGGGTGGGGGAGGAGGAACCTGGAGGGAAGGAAGGAGAGAGAAGGAGACACAAAATCCAGACCTGGCTTTCAGAAAGCGGCAAGCTTTGAAGTTCAATTTAAACGAAAATACTGTAGGAAGTCAAGTTTACTGACCCAGTCCCTCTCCCTTTACGCATTGCCTTATGAGGAAGAGCATAAGACCTTTGCCTGATCTCTCACTCCAGTGAATCAGTATTGACTGAGTCACAGACAATGTTTGCAGGTTTAATTAAGCATAGAGAAGAATCTAAAATCAAGTTATGTGTTTTAGCCATTGGTTATTATATTTAACAAAAATAAACTGACAGAGTCAGCAAAAAGAAGGAAAAAACCTAAGCCTCTTAAAATAATAGTTTTTGGCACCGCAGACATAAATCAATGTTGCGTCTAACAGCACCTACTCAGACCAGGAAATTATGCAACAGTTAGCCATGACTAAGCAGTGCAGCAAATAAGGAACACGTTCAGTATCCTATTCCCCATCTGACTTCAAACGCTTCTTTTGCATTTGTTAAGGCGTGTCGTGCGTGCTTCAGAGGGTATGTTTTCCAATGGCGGTGATGCCGTCACAGAGAAGATCTTAACTGTTCAGCACTACTGACCATGTTTTCACCCCAGTTTAGAAACAGAAAGGCCTCGCTTGACCTTAGGGAGAAGGCAGGTTGAAACCGAAAGAGGCAGTACAGCATCTCCAGGAGTGAAACTAGTTAATACTTTAAAACAGAATCACCAACATTTTACACCATGTTCTGAAGCAAACAAGCCATCTGTTCAAATATTGTCTGATAGATAAAACAGAATCCCATGGGTATCCCTCTTATAAGATCCTCAATGCTTCAACAGATGCAGACATATGATGCACTATAATGCAGGCATCCAGTCCTAACGGAACCAAGATGTGTAGTGAAGGTATGCCCAGAGGTTCCCAATCTTGGGGTCTCTGAGGTTCCTGGACTGGAACTCCAAACAACACTGACCACTGGATAGACTAGTTAGGAGTCTGGGCAGTAAGAGAGTAAGAGTCACTGACATGTCCAACTTTCTCAGGAACAAGCACCAATCTAAGCCAATGCCTGCCTATTCAGACAGAATGCCAAAACCAGGAGAAGCTCCCAAAGGCAATCTTATTTTTCAAGATATCATTGAATTGTAGAATGGTGAAGTTCGAAGGCGCCTATTAGGCCATCAAGACCAACTCCCTGCTCCATGCAGGAGTACCAATCAAAGGATATCGGACAGGTGGTTGTCTAAATTTTTTTTGAATGCCTCCAGTGTTGGAGAACTCACTGCCTCCTGTAATTGGTTCCATTGCTGTGCTGCTCTATACTGATATACAGCCTATATTCAGGATATGCATCCAAAAGAAACTGAATTCATACTACTGTACAGTATCTTCTTTCTGACTTTTAGGAATAAAAGCAAAAATAATTGTCGAACTCCAAGTTTTTGGACAGTACTTGAAAAATCTACACATTGGTTTTATTCCACTAAAAAGACCATCATCTAGAACAGTGGTTCTCAACCTGTGGGTCTCCAGATGTTCCTGGACTGCAACTCCCAGAAGCCTCCACCACTTGCTGTGCTGGAAGGGATTTCTGGGAGTTGCAGTCCAGGAACATCTGGGGACCAACAGGTTGAGAACCACTGATTCTAGAAGCACTAGCCATTGCTGGTTGTTTGCTTTTATATACCCTCACAACTTTGTCATTTGCTGGGCTCTGACCCTATTATTACCTCAGCAGATGCCTTCTAGTACCATCAATGGAAGCGGGCATTTCCTGCTTAATTTGATGCTTTATATTTATGGGCTAGGTTAAACGGGCATTTAACTCACCACTTGTCTATATGTCCTGTTTATGAGGAGCTAATACACAGATAATCAAGTACAGTCTCCTAGTACTCATTACTGCTCAAACAAAACAAAAACCGCTCTCAAACCTTTGTCAACAAATAGAAAGCTATGCAAGTCAAGACTTTATTGGCTTTATGGCAAACATCAAAAATGTTTCTTAAAGCCTCCAGTGGACATATTTAATGACAAATGATTATCCAGAAGAAGTATGTCATCTGTAAAATTATGATCATATGGAAAGGAATTATTTCACAGATCGATTTTCCCCCCTGCACTGGAATAACCCATATGCTGTTTTGCTCAGTGAAGCAGTGATGAAATCCTGCAGGGTTTGTTTTCTTCTTGTTTTTAGAACTCTGACTTTTAAAAAGCAGTATAATTTTAGTAGACATATGAAAAACTACTCTCTCTGCAGGACCACAGGGAGATAGATGCTTACATTTCTCAACTTTTACGAACAAAAACAAGTGCTGGCATATGCACATTGTGACCAGACAGGTTGAAACAAGCATTGGATCGAGATGGTCGCGAAATACGTTAGGCTTCCAATTTGACAGAAAATAATCACATTTGCAGAACCCAAATCTGTGCATGAATTTGTGTATCAATAGATACATTTGCCTGAAGTTTGCAATTCTAGTGTAGGTTTTTTTTTAAAAAAAAGCATGTAAAGCAAAGAAAAACATGCACAAAAATGTGTACATTAGATAAAAATGTAATTACAAAGTATTATACTTGGTAAAGAAGGAACATGATTAGCTATGCATTCCCGAGAATGTTACATAAATGTACCTATTCCACATTTATCTGTCCATGCAGACATAAATATTAACTCTAAAACTGGAACTGGGAAGGCACTGACAACAGAAGATCAGAAAATATGTAGAAATTAAGTATGACAGACTTTAGCCATCCTTGATACTGTCTATGGCATTGTAGCTAATGGGGTTCATCTCTCTGTCTCTCAGAGCCTTTTCACACGACTCCTAAGATCCGCTGGCCACTTAAATTCGTACCAGAGATCTTGGGGGTTCGTTGCTCTTCCTGTGTTCCCACCCATCCGCACTTCCTTGCTCCTGTCTGTGTGAGGGGAGGAAGAAAAAAAGGGAGAAAAGAATGCAGGCTCACCTCCGTCTGCCGGTCGAAGCCGCCCCGAGCCCCGTCGTCGTCCTGATTCCTGTCTCTTAAAGGGTCGGGGGGGGGGCAAAACAACAACAAACAGAAGCGAGGAGAGCCTGGCACTCACTAGGTTACATCCGCATCAGGGATTTTCACCCCCGGGGAGCAGGTACCTGAAAAGTGCGCTGGGACGCGCTTAGGTGGGCGTGGTCGCACTTAATTTTCTGTAAACTCCGGAGCTGGTGGGGAAACAATTTTAAGCTCCGGAGCTGGGAGCCATTTGCCGCGGAGTTTAGGGGTCGTGTGAAAAGGCCCTCAGTCTCTCCTCCTTACCCCGGTTGGAAGCAGCAAGGCTGGAAGGTATTAGGGGGGGTTGCTTTTAGAAGGTTAGATAAGGAAGCCATACATGGACTGCTTGCGGGGGGGGGGGCTACCAGGACTGCAGGCTCCTACTTCAGAGAAGTTCTCATGGCAATCTTTCGCAACAAAACAGAATCCTATGGCACCTCAAAAGACTGTTATCGTGGCAAAGTTTAAATGAGTCTGCGCCATCTATCCACCATCCATTTTCGCATCAAATGAATCTAAATGGCAAATATATTATTTTCACACTGTGAACAAAATGTTTTGACAGTATACATATGTGTGTGTGTGTGTCCTAAAAATTGTAAAGCAATACATTCTGATGATATTTGCATCATTTTATAATGCCTTTTTATGAAAACTTTTAGAATCCAAAGCTTTATGCATTTTAATGAGACTATTTCATATAAGAATATAATGTTCATTTCCTTTTCTTTCATATATTTATCTGTTTAAAACCTTTAATCTGGAATCCCAATTACAGTAATGCTGCACACTGAGGGAAATTTAATTTGTATAAGGTACGTTGCTCATTCTCTGCAATGCACTGGACCAGACTTTGTGGGTGCTAAAGAGATTCTTGCTCCAAGTAAGCCCATATAGTTTCCACTGTGTGGGGGTGGGGGGTGGGGAATAAGATTTTTTTCATATTACCAACAGAGCCACTAGAATTTACCACAATTAAATTGAAATCAACTTATTCTGTGGAGATTCTATAAAAACCTTGAAGACCTGGCTCTTCCATGAGGCATTTGGCGACCTTTAATTTTTTTTTCATTCAATTTCGCCATCTTGCCGAGTATTTTATAGTATTTTATTTTAATTCATTTTCTGTATTTCTTCGTATCTTTTCTATTATATTGTTTGAGCATTCGATTGCTATTTGTTTCGGTGTTGTTAACTGCCCAGAGTTCCCTTGGAAGATGGGCGGTATATATATATATATATATACCATTAAACACTTCCAAAAGTCCTTTCTGAGGATTCAGAGAAGACCTAAAAACCGGCAAGCAGTGACATATCTTAGGCTGCATTAACAGTAGTATGGCCTCCAAATCCTGCAATGTGCTAGTTCCCCTCTCTTTAGCACTGGTTATGCCTCATCTTGAGCACTGTGTCCAATTCTGAACACCACACTTGAAGGACTGGACTACTGCAACGCGCTCTACATGGGGTTGCCCTTGAATCTGATTCGGCGTCTGCAGCGGGTCCAAAATGCGGCGGCCAGACTGGTGGCGGGTGTGCGTCGATTCGAGCACATCACCCCAGTTCTGGCTCGCCTGCACTGGTTACCCGTTGCGGCCCGAATCAGATTCAAGGTCCTGGTTTTGGTTTACAAAACACTCCATGGCCTAGGACCTGGCTACCTGACAGAGCGGTCAACTTCGGCCCATCCAACTAGGTTGTCGCGGGCGCACATGCTGCGCGTGGCCACGCCCAGGGAGGCTCGGAGAACTTCCACCCGCTCCCGAGCCTTCTCTGTGGCTGGCCCGACGCTGTGGAACCACCTACCAGCAGAAGTGCGCCTAGCAGAGTCCCTGCCTGCCTTCCGGAAGGCTCTTAAAACCCTTCTCTTCCAGGAGGCATTTGGTTGATTTTTTTCCCCTCTCCCGCCATCGCCATTTCCTGCACTTTGCTGTTTTATCTGTTTAGTTTTTTATTACATTGTGTTTCTGTTGTTTTTTAATATGCTGTAAACCGCCCGGAGTTCCCCACCAGGAAGACGGGCGGTATATAAGTCCCACAATAAATAAGGATGCTGACAAATTGGAATAAGTTCAGAGGATGGCAACAACGATGTTTGAGGGGCTGGAAACAAGCCCTGTGAGGAAAGACAGAAAGAAATGGGCATGTCAAGCCTTGAAAAAAGAAAACTAAGGGGAGATTTGACAGCATTTTTCAAATACTTGAAAAGCTGTCAAAGAGAAGAGGGGCAGGATCTGTTCTCAGTCATGTCCAAGTGCAGGGCACACAACAATGGGCCCAAGTTACAGGAATTCAACCAGAATTTTCCTGATATTCAACCAGCTTTTGGCTGAATATCAGGAAAAACTTCCTAACTGTAAGAGAAGTACGGCAATCGAACTAATTACCTCAAGATGTTTTGAGCGCTCCAACGCTGGAGGCATTCAAGAAAAAATTGGACAACCAAATATTTGGTTTCTATTTGGTTTCCTGCCTTGAGGAGGGGGTTAGACTTGATTGCCTTGTAGGCACTCAGTGATTCTATCTACTGTCAGTATCTGCCTCCGTCTGCATTTCCCTGTCCCTCATCTCAAACATTATTTCACGGACTCTGTAAGAGACTTGGGGGGTGGGGGGTTATAAAAAGGTAAAGGTAAAGGTTCCCCCACACATGTGTGCTAGTCGTGTCCGACTCTAGGGGCGGTGCTCATCTCCGTATTCAAGCCAAAGAGCCAGTGTTGTACAAGTCCGTGGCCACGTGGCCGGCATGGCTGCAACAAAGCACTGTTTTACCTTCCCGCTTTTTACAGCGGTACCTATTTATCTACTTGCATTTACATGCTTTCAAACTGCTAGGTTGGCAGGAGCTGGGGTTAACAGCGGGAGCTCGCTCCGCTGTATTGCACCTGGGATTCGAACCGCCGACCTGCCGACTTTGAAGGTGACAGTTTTCGGAGCCTTAGTCTTAGGGGGAGCTAAATGTGGAGAGAGATTTTTTTAAAAAAAAACTCTGTTGTTTGAGCCCATATCCGCAGCTTTGGCCAATGCCATGTGTGCTGCTAACACATGCTGGATACATTTAACACTGTAAACAAACTCAATTTCTGAGTACCAGCTTGAGTCTCTTCCTGTTTTTAAAGCTCTCTTTTATCCTGTCCCTCTCTTTTTTTTCCCCTGCTCAAGAATCTGGGCACCATTCTCTCTTCCCCCTCCCTCATACACACACAGGCTCCAGCCTGGTATTAAAAAGCATGGTGAGTCAGGATTTTAATGAGTTTATTGTTCAAATGTGCATGACTTTTAGGATTTTGCAGATTTCAGCAAGTAGGTAGACAAGAGGGCTGAACAGACAGTAAACAGTCCTACTGAACTTGGACCTTACACAAGATACTGGCTGAAACCAGGGACAAGAGCACGGGGGGGGGAGGCAGCTGGGTGGACTCCACATGTCAGTAAGCAGAAGCTCAGATGCATCAAGAGTTACCCCGTGCAGTTCATGTAAAATCTATCAGCTTCCGCAAGCTCTGAAGGAGGGACTGTCCCTGTTATTAGGAAGGGTGAGGTTGCATGCCGCAGGCAGTAGATTTTATAACACTATTACACACATGTCACAGAGGAACATAGAAGCACCCTTGCAACATGCTTCTTCCTTTACAAAAGATTATAGCCTGCAAGCAAGGATGTGCTTTTGTGTGCGTGTGTGTGAGAGAGAGAGTGCATGCCTATGCACACACAGGCATGCACCCTTGTCTACCCTGTTTTGGAAGGGATTTGAACTTCAGCAGAAAATATACCTCTCTGTCAAAATTGCACAGCTTCTACACAGATGTCTGGTGCACTCCATATAAAGGGAATGTGAGTCAATTGCATAATAAATTGATTAGTCGAGACTAGTCAGGAGGTCTGTAATGTTGAGGCCATTGGGGCATTTCCATATGGGGCAAGAAATCTGGAAATTTCCAAAAGAGATGTAACAGTTAGCCTGTTGCAAAGCAGACTACAACAAAACGGTGTGTCACCTAAAACACTGTGAAGATTTATTGTGACAATAAGCCTATGCCATAATGAACATAACACAAATTTGGTCCCAGGAGGTTGTTAGATATTTAAAATAACAATATACAGTAGTTCACTAAAGCCTATCAATAGAAATCACCTTTGGAGACAAACAAGCTTAAGAAGACACTCTTCAGGTCCATCTTCTGCATTTTTAGCAGTTAAAATGCCAATGGTTTTCCACTCTTAAGTCAAATTGCTCATAAGTAGAGCTGCTCGTAAGTAGAGGTACCACTGTATTTTGCCTTGAGTCAGCAGACCACTGAAAAAACACTCATTCTCTCTCCAACAATCTTACAAACACCTGAAGCCTTTACTTGTATGAGGAAGTAAGGAAAGGACTTCATGCAGATTGTGGCTTTTTTTAACCTGCTTTTGACTAACAATATTGCGACAATTTGCACAAGTGTTGGTTGGGAGGAAGAGGATTAACACAAAAAATGGAAAGTTTTCCTTAGCCAGTAACACTCATGTGACGGAAAACCAGAACATCACCCTGAACACACTGATCAAGATCCACTGAAGGAACCACGGTTTGGTTAGTATTTGGATTGGAGATCACTAGAAAATGTTGCCCAGAATCCAGCCCAACTCCAGCTTAACTTTCAGTGGCAAAGTGCCACAAGTCAGCATATGCATTTCCTATTACACACTGACTTGAGCAACTGATATGTGACAGGAGATGCCTTTGCTATCTTTTTAACTTCCAGGAATTTTCAGCGACTAATAGAAGTTACACCATACGTAACAAGATTCTGGCCGCTCGTACTATAGCGGGTACAAATTAAAGCTTAATGGCAGAGGACAAGCATTCCAGGAAACAGGTTTGATCCCCAAAGACTCCAAATAATCTTACTTTAAAACCCTGAGATCCATTGCTGCCAGTCAGAGTTGACAATAGCAGGCCAGCTGGACCAACAGTCCAACTCAGTATAAAGGCAGCTTCCTATGTTCAAGAAGGGAGAGAAAGGATGCATACTCATTCGTCAAACCATGCTATTATGGTGTTCAGCTTCACAATTCTCCGTATGCTGCAGCAGCTGTTTAGACTCTGTATATAATTTAGAAAGCAGTACAATGATTCTAACTCACCCTGATGAGAGCATTCTGTCTGTTGAAGACATTTGTCATCCAATGTACAGTGGCCTGAATAGGGCTGGGTTAACAAGCACATCCCCTTACTGTTGCCAGCTCCTAATCAATCTCATGAGTTTGAATCTCAGACAATATTCTGCTGCTGTCTAAGCGCCATTTGACAGGTAAAGAGCCTGACAAAGAATGCCATGCATTATGTAAGATTAAGGCAGGGGTGGCCAAAAAGTAGTCTGTGGGCCCAATGTAGCCCCCCCTCAAGGGCATTTTAGTATCCCCATAGCCTCCTAACCCCTTCCAGACAAATCGTATTTTTTTAAAGGGAACAAATATGGAACATCCCTCCTTTTAACTGTAAAAAAATTTTTTTATAATGAATAAGAAAACCAGCCTCCTTCGGCATACACCCAGGGCCGGTGCCAGGCTTTTGTGTGCCCTAAGCAAGACTAACTACTTGCAGCAGCACCCCCAACAAACTTTCAAAAACAGACAAATTGTAGGGAAATGTGCATTTCTCAGGTCAGTTCTGTGACCCTCTGAAGTCAATTTTGCACCCCTCTGGGGTCAGTTTTGCGTCCCCTCAGGTCTGCACTCTAGGCAGTCGCCCAATTTGCCTAGTGGTAGTTCTGGCCCTGCATACATCTCAACTATATTTCCCTGGGAACATGGCTCTTGGACTGCCAGGAAATCTAAAATAAAGCCCTTGGTGCATATGTCTACCCCTCGGTCTACGCAGCAGTTCCAACCTGGTCTAAGGTGATGATTTATTTCTTTATATGATTTATATACTACCCAACTGGCCCAAGGGCCACTCTTTGAATGCCCAATTCAGTATCACCTCAGCAGCAATATCACCACATCGGCAGGTCACACTGTGTCCCAACTTCAACCTCACATCTGCAATATGACAATCATATTATGAGTTGAAAGAATGGATGATATGAGAATGAGACAGATATCGGTGAAGCTCTTTATTCAGAAAACCAGAGGCAGTGGTGCCCTAATGTCATCTTCTACTTTTCCAACCACATCAGTGTTACCTAATGCCCCGTCACAATTCAGCTTTATAACATCTATGGTAAACACGATGATCGCAGGAAATGTGAGAACAGAGGAAAACAGAGGAGGGTGGAGGTAACAGAGTGGGAGAGAGAAGCAGCAAGAAAGACAGCACGGGGCAGATGAAGGAAAGAGCTAGCAAGATTGGAAGAGAAGAAGAGAAAGAAAAGAGACTCCAGGAACCAAACTCCAACTTTACTACTGGCCCTCAGTAGAAAAGTTGAATCAATCTATGATGGCTTGCATTATGACCTCCATTGGGGCAGCTATTAAATCCCACATACAGGGGCCTGATCTATCCTAACGTCTAAATATTAAATTGTAGCTATACACTGCCAAGTCAATTCATTAAGACATGACAACCCATCTTGGAATTTTCTAGGTACAAAGTACCGGTACTTAGAAGAGGTACACCATTCCCTTCTTTCTGGGGGCAACATGGAACTGTGCAGCTTGCCCAAGGCTCTCTTGCCAAATCAAACTCCCAACACCTGGTTCCGCAGCCAGGTGCTCTACCTTAGTGAGCAATCCAGAGAGTTAAACGGGGCTACACGATTCTCTCTCTCTCTCTCTCTCTTTTTTTTTTCAGATTCCCATCTGTTCTGTATCAGAGTGTGCCCTCAAACACAACCAACCCTCCCCTGCAGCTGCACATTCCAGGGAAGATCAGTGATTGCCTTTGGGAGAGTCCTGTTATGCCATTGCTGGCCTCATTATGTGCAATTCCAATGAAGAAAGCAAAGCTTCTCAAACTAGATAACTTCAAATCCATTGCAAGGCCCGGCTGAAGTGAACACAGCATGCAGAGAGGCCCGCAGGGCTCTATCCCTCAGCCTCTTCCATTTATTTAAATAGGATGTGCATCTCACAGGTTCCCGTGAGACAATTCCCATTACAGAACCGAGTCTCACTGTTTGTAGTAGAACTCACTCCCATATAAATCTGCTTTCAGCTGCAATCTGAATGTTTCCTCTTGGGTGATGCTTCAAATTCAAGAGCAAATGCATTTATTTTAGCCATCCTTTCTTCCTAGCTGTCCAGTCCCCCGAAGAATCTGTTATCCAGCTCGCTGAAGAATTTATCATTTTGAAAACTCTAGCGCACAGGTAGAGGCACACGGGGGAAGGGAAAGGGAAGAAAGGCAGAAGGTTGAAAGGCTTTATCTGCTTTCAAACAAGCAAACATTCCTGCCTGTAGATGGCCTGTAATCACTGTATATCTATGGGCTCCCATTTCCCCTTTGTTGTTTGAAAAGCTTCCCTCTTCCCACATACCTTTGGTCTCTAGGGACAGATCACATAGTGACACTAAATCGCAGCCATAAACAAGTGAGCTTCTGAGATAGGAGACCTTCTGTCAGAAAGGGCTCTTTATATAGCTTTACCTTGCTAAAATGCAAGAGATCCTTTAAAAAAAAAATAAACCCAAGACTCCTGGAGATATGTTTGACAGCAGTGCACAATTGCTAAGTTGCAGGCATCTCAGCAGCAATTTTACCTGCCTCTGCTCATTTCAGTTAGGTTTAGCATTATTAAACTCAAGCTTTAATCAAGGTGGGCATAGTGACTCAGCGGACTAGAGCGCTGAAACAGACAGCTGCAAAGTCAGCAGCTTGGCGGTTCAAATCCCGGGTGCCACGCAACTGAGTGAGCTCCCGCTGTTAACCCCAGCTCCTGCCAATTTAGGAGTTCGAAAGCATGTAAATACAAATAGATAAATAGGGTGTGTGTGTGTGTGTGTGTGTGTGTGTGTGTGTGTGTGTGTGTGTGTGTGTGTGTGTGTGTGTGTGTGTGTGTGTGTGTGTGTGTTGTATCGTTACAGTCGTGACCGACTCTTCGTGACCCCATGTCCATGGAGTTTTCTTGGCAGGAATACTGGAGTGGTTTGCCAGTTCCTACTCCAGGCGCCTAAAGCATCTGGTATTCCATGGTGGTCCCCATCCAAGTACTAACCAGGGCCAATTCTGCTTAGCTTCCAAAATCAGTCAAGACTGCATGTGCTTAGGACATCTAGGCAGCTAGATAAATAGGAACCGCCATTAAAAAGCAGGAATTTAAGCAGTGTTCTGCGCAGCCATGCTGGCCACATGGACACAAAACTGGCTCTTTGGCTTGAAAACAGAGATGGGCACCACCCCTAGCATGCATATGCGGGGGGAACCTTTACCTTTACACTACCTACATTGTGCATTGTGTTCACTACATGTGTCATCCATACCAAACATACGCATTCGGAACAACAGTGGCAATAATGTTTTTCTTCCTGAAACCGAATGGCATTGGGGGAAGCATGGCTCTAAACCTTCATATTTTAATTTTTTCCGTTTCATTTTAACTCCAAAGCATTTCCTGCTTCACTTTACACTATATCTAGTTTAAATTAGTCTTCTTCAAGCTGGTTATAGCACATTAGCAATCAAGCACTCGTTTAGTGCAACTATGAACAACAACTTACCAACAATACAGAAAAGTATATGCTTACATGGAAAAACATAGGAAAGTAAAATTAAACAACTCATTTACTTCGGGCAAATGTTTTTGACTGGATTTTATGACACTTTCCTCAGTAAAGTCACAAGTGGAAATGGCTTCTTTTAATTCCCTTCACGGTGAACACAGAGGCTGCTTTTACACGACCCCTAAAATCCGAGACAAAGGGCTCCCAGATGCGGAGCTTAAAATTGTTTTCCCACCAGCTGCGGACTTTAAAAACAATTAAGTACGACCACAACCACCTAAGCACGCCCCAGCGCATTTTACAAGTACCTGGTCTCCAGAGGTAAAAAAAAAAAAAAAATTCTGATGCGCATTATAAAGCTGTGGATGCCAGGCTCTCCTCGCCTTCTGATTGATTTTTTGTCCCCGCCGCCCCTTTAACAGCCAGGAATCCCTATGAGCGGAGGTGAGCCTGCATTCTTTTCTCCCTTTTTTAATCCCTCCCCTCACCGCAGACAGGAGCAATGGAGTGTGGAAGGGTGGGAACACAGGAAGCAGAACAAACGCCCACAATTTCTGGTCTGAATTTAAGTTGCCAGTGGATTTTAGAGGTCGTGTAAAAGCACCCGAGTGAGAGAGTTATGTGGCACCACAGATACAGACCACATTTCAGAGCCACAGTCAGATTCTCCACTAAGTTAACTAATTGTGAATCTCCCCTGGGGTGGATTTGATTTAAATCACTTTGACTAGTCAGTAAGGCTGGATTTAAATCATGATTTTCTACATAAAGACTCATTTTTGCTGGAGTTGTTTTAATGTGAATGTCACTGAGCCTCTGGGGAACAGTGACCATGCTGCAATCTCCTTTGCCATGCATGTTGGAGGAAGAGTGTCAAGCAAATCAGACATAAAAACCCTTGATTTTCGAAGGGCAAACTTCCCTCAGATGAGGAAACTAGTCAGAAAGAAATTGAAGGGGAAGGTTGGAAGAATCCAATCTCTTCAGAGTGCATGGAACCTGTTTAAAACAACGGTAACAGAGGCCCAGCACAAGTGCATACCACAAAGAAAGAAGAGCTCATTTAAGTCCAAGAGGGCACCGGCATGGTTAACGAGTGGAGTTAGAGAGGCTCTAAAGCGCAAGGAGAGGTCTTTCTGTAAATGGAAACCCTCCCCAAATGAGGTAAATAAAAAGGAACACAAACTCTGGCAAAAGAAATGTAAGAAGATGATAAGAGAGGCAAAGAAAGATTTTGAGGAATGCATGGCTAGCAATATAAAGGGTAATAATAAAAGCTTCTTTAAATATGTTAGAAGTAGAAAACCTTGGCCCTCTGGATGGTGAGGGAGGAAAAGGGGAGATTAAGGAGGACTTGGAAATTGCAGAGAAATTAAATGAGTTCTTTGCTTCTGTCTTCACGACAGAAGACCTTGAGCAGATTCCGCTGCCTCTTGACTAAAGAATTACAGTGGACCCTTGTATAACAAATGGTTTGTATAACATAAAATTTGTACAACATAAAAAATTCCGGAGATAAGGGAAATTTGCTTAACAGAATTGCCTATGGGGCAAATCCATACAACATAAAAATGGGATCACTCTGTTTTCAATGCATTCCTATGGGAAAATTGTATAAAGGAAAATTTGCTTAACATAATTTTATTTGGAACGAATTAATTCCTTTATACAAGGTACCACTGTAAATCAAATACAGGTTAAAAGAGAGGATGTTTTAGGACTAATTGATAAATTGAAGATTAACAAGTCACCGGACCCAGATGGCATCCACCCAAGGGTTATTAGGGAACTGAGAAATGAAATTGCAGATCTCTTAACGGTAATATGCAACTTGTCTCTTAAAACGGCCACAGTGCCGTGGGACTGGAGGATAGCAGATGTCACACCAATTTTTTAAAAAGGAAGGAGGGGGGACCAGGGAAACTACAGGCCAGTTAGCCTTACATCTGTCCCAGGGAAGATGGTGGAAAGCCTCATCCAACAGAAAATCTTAAAACACATAGAAGAACAAACCTTGCTGAGAGAAAATCAGCATGGCTTCTGCAAGGGTAAGTCTTGTCTGACAAATCTTTTAGAATTTTTTGAAAAGGTCAACAGGCATGTAGATTTGGGTGAACCGGTGGATATAGTCTATCTGGATTTCAAAAGGCTTTTGACACAGTCCCTCACCAAAGGCTGCTGAGAAAATTGCACAGTCAGGGGATAAGATGGCAGGTCCTCTTATGGATTGAAAACTGGTTGAGATCCAGGAAACAAAGAGTAGGTGTCAATGGGAAATTTTCACAATGGAGAGAGGTGAAAAGCGGTGTGCCCCAGGGATCTGTCCTGGGACCGGTGCTTTTCAATCTGTTCATAAATGACCTGGAGACAGGGATAAGCAGTGAGGTGGCCAAGTTTGCAGATGACACAAAACTTTTCCGTGTGGTAAAAACCAGAGAAGATTGTGAAGAGCTCCAGAAGGATCTCTCCAAACTGGGGGAATGGGCTACGAAATGGCAAATGCGTTTTAATATAGCCAAATGTAAAGTAATGCATATTGGGGCAAAAAATCCAAAGTTTATCTATCAACTCATGGGCTCTGAGCTATCCGTGACGGATCAGGAAAGAGACATAGTGGAACTGGAAAAGGTGAAAAAGAGAGCGACTAAAATGATTACTGGGCTGGGGCACCTCCCTTATGAGGAAAGGCTAAAATATTTGGGGCTCTTTAGATGCAGGGGGGTGGTATCAGGAGACAGATATCTAGTTTCATGCGCTCCCAAACGCATCTGGTGGGGCCACTGTGAGATACAGGAAGCTGGACTAGATGGGCCTTTGGCCTGATCCAGCATGGCTCTTCTTATGTTCTAATCTTAATGTTTACTACCAGATGAAGGTTTCATTTTTAAAATAATAACTTTTCAGATTAGTTTTATAGTTATATCAGAAAATTACTGATTTGGTGGTTATATACCATTAGAAATACATAGATAGATAATTGTGAAATTAATGCAAGGTGAGCTATCTCCAGTTTAATAGGTTAATCATGCATATTTGGACAAGAATTCTGCTGAACTTTACTGGAAGAAGAAAAATAATCATTACCTTAATAATAACAATTTAAACAGTTTTATCTAACCAAAACAATAACATTATATAGCATCATATAGTATACTTGTATTTCCTTAAACATCTATGTTTGTTAACTGATGTGATTAAAATAAATTTAAAAAAACTTAGACAGTCTATTCCCAAACTGGGTCTCTTTTATGGCCTGCTGCCATTACAGGTTTTTCTCCTCAAGGAAGAGAGTGAGAATGATAACCCTCAGACTGCTATACACATTAAGATCTTAAGATGTAGAGTACTGTGCTCAAGAGGTTTCACTTTCATTTTACTGCTTGCTCCTCCCTCCTATTCCATTCCAAACAACCTTCTTTTCATTGAACTTCTTGAAACTTAGCACTTAAGAGGTAAAAGGGGGTTGATTCTGTGTACATAGATTTGCAGAGGAACAATGGGATTAAGGACTGTTTCTCAATTCTGATGTTTATTTTATAACAATTTTTTGTTATGAAGGTGGCATGTTATCATTGTAGACCCAAATACACAGTTTTGAAAATAGCAAAACCAAACATCTTTGATGATACCTTCTAGATAGAAAAAGTGCCCCAAATACAGTAATCAGAAACCTCTGGGAGAGCATGGCATTGTGAATGGATTAATACAGCCTTATGCTACATAATTAAAAACTAATTTCATGACGAATAACCTTTGTTCTAGTTCTGACTAACCAGAACTAATGTATCTTAACTTGAACTAATGTATCTTAACTTTTAAAAATCATTGGTTTTTATCCACCCTGGTCTCCCCAGCTTGCCTTCTGTGAAACGGGTCTGAAAACAAAACAAACTGAAAAACGGTTTTATGCTTTGGATTTCAATCCTCTTCCAGGTTGTATTAGTTCCTTGAACAAGTTACCTTCTCACACATTTTCACCTTCTAGGGAGTGGGGTACTTTGTGACTGACTGTGCCCACCTCATTTTGTGAATGGACAAGCCCCAATCGTCTTAGCTATTCTGTTACATAATAGGTCCCCCCCGCACATGCGTACTAGTCATGTCCGACTCATCTCCATTTCTAAGCCAAAGAGCCAGTGTTGTGCAAGTACATGGCCATGTGGCTATCATGGCCAAAGGCATTTCTGTGCATGAAACACCATTCACCTTCCTGCTTTTTAGGGCAGTACCTATTTATCTACTTGCATTTACATGCTTTCAAACTGCTAGGTTGGCAGGAGCTGGGGTTAACAATGGGAGCTCACTCCACCGAATACATTCCCTCAAAATTCCAATTATATCTACCAGCCAATAAAATGGGTTGGGGCGGCCTTATTGCTACAAGAGAGGGAAGCAGAAACAGGCTTGTTTCACACTGGCCACTTGTGAAACATTTTGCCTCCTTCATTTCAACCTTTAAGGCCTAGAAACTTACATTTCTCTTCCTTTAAAGATGAAAATCTCGCCCAACAGATAGTGGAAATAGGTACAAGGCATAGCCAGAATCTAGGCAAACGTTGGCTACATGTCAACTCTTTTTTTTAAATCAATCAGCCTTTATTGGCATACATAATTTAACAACACAAGTTCAATATAGATTACAACAATAATAGTAGTTGAATGGTTAACTACTCGGAGCATCTCTGCCTGCGGGCCCTAACCAGCTGGGCTAAGAAAAATGCCACATTTTCTATCACCACAGTGTCTCTTGATGACAGAAGAAACCTCAGTATATCAGTGTCTGAACACTGCCTGAACACTGTGTGTCCACATGTCAACTCATCTGAAGAATGGGTTCACATTCAAAAGTTCCATGAACCCACACTTCTAAAATGTTGAAATTTTGACTGCAGTAACCCTACTAGAAAGACGAACTGCTCTCTTCATGCCAATTTCTCTGAAAGCCACCCTTTATAAGGCCTCAATAAAATGCTGCAGTTACATGTTTTCTAGACAGTAAATATTTCAGGTATGGCTTGGAAAACTTTATAAAGAAATGTCTCATCACTATCCCAGGAATGACTTCAGAATACTGGATGAGCTCACCCATTTTAAAAATGGCCAGTGATTCAATTTCCACGAGAGACCAGACATGAGCTATCTTAGCAACGAAAGCCATCTGACCATACCAGTCATTGGGGCCAATTTTGTCCACTCCTTCCCAATCGTCATCAGTGCCTTTTTGGCCAGAACAGACCTGTGATGCAAACACAGGACCGAAGACAGTATCAAGTACTTTTTCAAAAGAAGGATGGTGCAGAATGGAAAGTTCAATCCAATATTTGGGAAAATACTGACATCAAGGAGCTGACGGACAGTGGAATGTTCCTAGCAGATGAGGAGAAGCCTAACAAAGTATAAAGCAAATCTGCAGACTCCCACGCCATCCTTGGTAGAGACAGTGTATGTCAGCATGGCTGCTGGACTTGTGAATTATGGAAGATGCGCCACAGCAAGCTAATTTCTGTAATCCCTCTGTGGAGATCAAGGTAGTGATATCTTCAAAGGATTAAAGATATGTGTGAAAACAATCAGAATTCTGAGACAGTCCAACTCTCATCCTGTAAAATACAAAACAGAATTCCACTGTGCACATACTGTAAATGCAGAGAGAGTCTTTAATTCTACTGGTAACAGTAAAGCTGATTTATATAAGCTCTGGCCACTGGTCCAGCAAGCCCATTAACACACATCCTATCTAGCAGAAGTTCTACAAAGAACTCCACAGTCTTACACAGAAATGCTGAGGACTGACCCCAAAACCTTCTGCATACAGAACATGTGTGCTAAGAACGTAAGAACAGCCTTGCTGGAACAGGCCACAGCCCATCCAGTCCAGCATTCTGTCTCACACAGTGGCTCACCATTTGCTTCAGGGTATTCCCAAGCAGATGTCTTCACCTGCTTATGATTCCCTGCAAATGGCATTAAGAAATAGCCTGCCTATCTCTCCAAACCAGAGATTGTCGTTAAGCACCCATAATGATATCCATTGATACCCTTGTTCTCTATGAACCTGGATCTACAGTCCTCTTTCTTTCTCCTAAGTATCAGAAAGGCCAAGGAACAGTTCAAAACCATCATTATTGGCCCACTAAAGCATCCTTGGACCAATGTCTGAGGTTTAAGCACCACGGTTACATCTTTCACAAAAAGTTATGAAAGGTCATCCCTCACACAGAATTGAAATCGAAGATTCTTGGAAAGCCAATTTCTTCATCCACATTTTGCAGCTTCACTTCTGCATGATCATGATGATTTCACATGAACAACTTCATTTCAAAATACACTTTTGTTTGATACTCTGGACCAAACTTGGGTCCACCTCACTAACTCTTTCTTGATCAACCCCAGGAAGAGCCAACATCCCTGGACACACAGGTACGGTATATTCAGGGCAAAGAAAAAGAGTAAGATTTACAGAGTAAATGCAAGCCCTTTAGCAGTACTTTGCTCCACACGCGCAGTATTTAGCTGGTCAGAGGAACAGAAAAATGAAACTACAGTAAGCACATTGATTCAAATAAAGGATTACATATTTTTGACTACCAGTCCCTATATCCAGGAAACAGGAAGAGCTACGGAACTTGTTTTTCCAAAAATGGTTTCGTTAAGACTTGGTTTGCTGATTTAAAAAGCAGCAAGGCATTACAGTCCATCTTACCTCAAACCTGGTAACTTCCGAGTTTTCAGACTGTAATGCCTATGTATTGCAACGATGATGGTCAACAGTGAGAGTGGCAGAGGGAAATCTAACACCAAAACATCTAGAGGGCATCATACAGTATTTGAAAAAGCCATAAACAAACACACATATTAGTCATACAAAAGCCAACAGCAAATGGCAACCCCTTTTGTGTGGTTGTTTCCATATGATTCAGAAGACTTTCATCTTAGAGCACTACCAGCCTCTATGGAGGCCTAAATGAGCAGAGAAGCAAGCAGAATCATCATTTTAATAACAAAATACACAAAAAAGTCTCTCTCAGACTCCCTGTAATGATGGGCAGAGTAACCTTACTAGAAATTCATGGAAGCAGCTTCTCATCTAATCTGCCATAAGCACATAAGAAAAATTATGCTAGACCAGGGCTATGTAGTTGAGATTCTGGGCTAAACTGGACTCATTGAAATCAGTGAGATCTCAATTACGGTTTTGTAATAAATTCAGTTCATTTCAAAAGATCTACTTTTGACCAAAAAATGGGTCTAGCCCCATGTGAACACATCAGCCAACTAGATGTAGATGGAAACCTCTCAAGCAGGAGATTAGGACAAGAGTGCCCTTCTGCTCATGTCACCCAGTTACTGATACACAGAAGTATATAACCATGAAAGCATACAACTATCATGATGACTCATAATGGTTATCTTTGTCAGATGTATCTCACCTAGAGAAATAAATTTTCCCAAAAAAAAATTTTGGGGGGACTCTTATTTTTTCTTCCAAAGCCCCCCCCCCCCATGGTTTCAACATTTCCAGAAATTTTACATTTCTAACCATTCTAAAGCCATCTGGGTTGGGCACCTTATGAAATATGACATGCTTTCATTGTTTGGTAACATTTTGAAATGAAATGGGAGACAGTGTGCCATCCTGAACCAAATCGAAATGATGTTTTCAGTTGGGGAGGAACCAAACCAGGGAGCCGCTGCCAGATCTCTCTTCAGCAGCGAGATCCACCAGCTGTTTCCCTACTCAGTTCTTGCCCGCCACTGCCTCTCAGCTGGTTTTGACAGTTTGAACTGTCAAAAAAATCTCAGCTGGGAGGTGGACAGCTAGGAAGAACAGAGCAGCCAGGCAGCAGTAAATTCACTGCCTGACTGCTCCTTTCTCCTGTGCCACCCCCTCCTCTCATGGTGGTGTTTTGGACACGGAGTGGTGTGGGCAGTGGGGGCAGTCGAAAACACCCTCCAGGGAGTTGGAGGTGGCACAGAAGAAAGGAGCAGGGGGGCTGGGCTGGAAGCTTTTGAATCCTTCGCCACACCAGTGAGAGCGCTGGTGTGGCGGGGGATTCATTTCATTTCTCATTTCATTACACAATGAAACATTTTAAACTTTTTTTGTTAATGAAATGAAACAAAATGAAATGTTATTTTTTCCATTTTGTGACCATCCCTAGTGGCCACTATTATATTTAATTATATACTGTGCCAAGACATATTTCTATTCTAAACTTCTTAATGTATAACTACAGGGAGGAGACCACCTGCACAACTGTTTTACCAAGAAGCTGCAACACCACAGTTTGTGTGGATGATGTGTTCTGAAAGTGAAGGTGGGAACATTTTACCAATACCGTAAATCGAACCAGATCAAGGAAGTACCCTTGCACACAGCTCTTCCCCCCCCCCAAGTAGTGGAGACTGCCATCTAAACGTTGAGACATTTTTGTATGCCAGAGGAGACTGAACTGTTCCATGCCTCAGGAGGTAGAAGGGGGCTCACAGATCACATCACAGTCTCCTACCATGAACTTCAAGAGCACAAGCCAGGCCCTTTGAAAGAGCACGTCTGCTCACAGACCCCCAATTCCCTTTCATATTGCTTTATATACTTCCCAGCCCTGAATTGGAAAAGCATGTTTCCATCATTTCATTGAAAGCAGTTGGCAAGAGGCGACAGTTAAATGCAAACAGAAAAACAAAATTTAAATAAATTAAACCTAAACCAACCTCCTATATTACTTAATATGCAGACCCTACTTTTGTCTTTATGATACTGACAGAACTGGATTGCATCAGTGTGACTCAATGTGTTCCTTATCATGTCTCAATCGAATCCTCATATTGCCACCAAGTACCTTAGCCACAGTCAGCACATATCAAACCATCTCAATTGAAAACCATTTTGGTTTTCTGCATTCCAAAACACTACAATTTAGGTGCTCAAACAATTGGTGTACATACACACATCATCTCCAGATGCTTTGTGACCTTTATGCTTAAACATGTGTGTGTGTGTTGTATCATTACAGTTGTGACCAACTCTTTGTGACTCCATGTCCATGGAGTTTACTTGGCAGGAATACTGGAGTGATTTGCCAGTTCCATGTACTATGCATTAAAACATGAATTAATTACATTTGAATTAATCAGTTTTCCATTCAAGGGTATTCCTTTACATGTAAATACTTTTCACAGTTGGGCATTTTCAGGCAGTCTATAAACATTGCAGTGGTTGTCAACCTGTGGGTCCCCAGATGTTCCTGGACTGCAACTCCCAGAAATCCCTTCCAGCACAGTGAGTGGTGGAGGCTTCTGGGAGTTGCAGTCCAAGAACATCTGGGGACCCACAGTTTGAGAACCACAGATCTACGGGGCAGGAAGGGAGCTTGCTAGCCTGAAACCAACCCTTCCTGCCCATCCCTGGCCACTTGGACGCATCAGTCTCCCTGATGATCCTAGACCACTTCCTCTAAAGCAAGTGAGTACCCACTGAAATCTCTTTCTCCTCAGACAGTCAACTTCCACAGAGACGGCAATGAAAGCACAGGAAGCATTACTCAGGTAATAAAACAAACGGTAAAGGTCTATTAGAAAGCCACATTCAGAATCACTACTTCTGTCGGAAATGACTGCCATACAGGAAAAACAGTCATGCATTAAGCGTGACTTCATTAAATTAAAATATTTCTATCTAGAAAATTGCAAAAAAAAAAAAAAAAACCTAACAGGTTACAAAACCAAAATATATAAAGAAAAAAAGGTTTAAAAATTCCATTAATGTGCTACTGGACATTTTAAACCTTGCAGAAACAAAAAGCACTAAGCAAGACAACCCTGCTGGTGCCAGGCCACAGACGAGGTTCCTGCACCAAGAAACCACTCTTCTTAGATTTCTTAGATTTGAGGAAAGGGGCACAAGAGAGCTGGAACACCATGAGTAAGAGAGAAGACAACATGACTAGGTTCTTTCTTAACCAATGGAAGCTACACGTGGACACCAACCTAACCCAATGGCTCCCAACCTTGGTCCAGATGTCTAGACCAAAACTCCCAGAAGCCTTCTCCACTAGCTGTGCTGGCTAAGATTTCTGGCTGTGGTAGTCCAAGAACATCTGGAGACCCCGGGTTGGGAACACAGGCCTAACCTGATAGAAAGCGTTCCTTGCCCCAGTGAATTCCTGAACTCTCTGAATTAAAACTGGGATCTAAGAGCACCCCAAGAGATCCAACATAATACTTTAAGGAGAATTTGACCCAAGCTATAAAAGATCATACACCATCTACCAGGAGGCAAAACCATTGTAGTACCTCTGTGTTGTCAGGGTTGGGTTTCAGATTATTGGCTGTCAAGTAAATTAGGATAGATTCCAGACACTAGTTTACTATTTTCTCAGCAAGAGAGAGAGAGAGAGAGACAGAGGGCGTTTATACACGACCCCTAAACTCCGGGGCAAATGGCTCCCAGCTCTGGAGATTAAAAATGTTTACCCACCAGCTCCGGAGTTAACAGGAAATTAAGTGCGACCCCGCCCACTTTAGCGCGTCCCAGCGCAGCTTTCAGGTACCTGCTTTTTGGATGTGAAAAATATTTGATCCGGTGTAAGGATAGTGAGTGCGGGGCTCTCCTGGCTTCTGTTTGTTGTTTTTCTGCCCCCCGCCCCTTTAAGAGATCTGAATGCTGCCGGGAACAGAACGGAGGTAAGCCGGCATTCTTTTCTTTCTTTTTTCTCCCTCCCTCACGCAGCCAGCAACCAGGAAGTGCGGAGGGGGGTGGGGACAGAGGAAGAGCGACGAACCCCTAAGATCTCTAGTCCGAATTTAAGTGGCCAGCGGATCTTAGGGGTCGTGTAAAAAGGCCCAGAGAGAGATGAGTGCCATCAGCATATGGATGACCCCTCACTCAAGTCCCTTGAATGACCTCTGATTGTGGTTTGATATAGTAAAGTTGGAGACAATACTCTTAATTTCACAAGTCCCAAACTATCTCTGTCTGTACAGGTGGTATCAGCCAGAGCGAGCCAATGATGGACTACTAGATTCTGACCCCAATACCAAGTGCCCGTTCTGCACTTCACCACCCCATTCATTGCTTCCAAAAATAGACTATTTCTCATAGACCCTCTACTGTCTGTGAGGTGTTAACACTTGAGCCTTCTTTTTCCTCCAGTTCATCCAGCACAGACCTCCCTCCTTCCCTCAAAATTGCCAGACTTCAGGAATGCCAGTGGATAAGTTAGCCAAAGGGGTTGGGGGTGCGGTGGGGAAGTCAAGTAGGAAAGATGAATGCAAGATTGAGAGAAAAGGCCTGGGGGAATGAATTTTGCTTGGGAATACCCAATTTATTTTTTAAAAACCCAAACATTTCTCTTGCTCCTCCCCCCCCAACCCCCCACTCCTTGGTGAAGTGAAAAGATCTCAAGGTGGGGCTGAGGCAGTTAAAACCACGTTTTTTCTTTCCTTTTTTTGCAGAGGGACAGTTTTTTTGTTTCACTAAGTGGATTTCAAGGGAAACAAAGGCAGCATTCCATTTCCTGGTCATGTGCCATTTTGTAAAAATAAAACAAAACGAAAATAAAAAAGAAGAAGGGGGGCTGCGTGAGTTTGGCAAGGGAAATAAAAAGTTTCCAGAAATGCGCCCTTCATTTTTGCCCGTGGCGTCAGCGAGGAAGGGCGGGGCTGCGCGAGGACCGGGCAGAGGAGAGACGTCTGGATGCCTCGGACTCTTCTCCCTCCAACGTGCCCCCCCCAACCCACTCCACCCTGGATCCAGACATTTTGGAAACACTTGGCCGGCAAGAGCAGCGGGGGGGGGGGAGAGAGAGAGAGAGAGAGAGAGAGAGAGAGAGAGAGAGAGAGAGAGAGAGAGAGAGATGATCCCTCCAGCTCTTGAGTGGTTCTGCAAGGAGCAGCAAACCTCCCCCCCCCCTTGGCTGGCTTCGCCTTCACCTGAAAAGCAGACGACATCCCTTCCAGCCAGCCGGCCAGAAAGGGGCCAGACGCTACGTGCAACTTGGCCCCGGAGCAGCTCTGGGGCCAAGCTGCACGTCTCGCCGCGCCGGGCGGTTCTCGCTTCACACACACGCGCGCACACACGCACCTTGACAACCAGCCTCTCGGCAGGACGGAGAACTACAGACCCCGTTTTACAAGAGCCTCTCTCCTCCCCGCCTTAAAAAAGAAATGTCACACCATCAAAATCCCCATTTTCGGGAAGATTTTGTAAGGAGGCCTGTAGGGCCGTTACTGTACATGTTTTGTGTGGGGGGTGCTGGTTTCCCCCCCCCCTCAAAATGCAAAGATGGTTTGGAGAGAGAAATGGAGGGGGGCTGTGTTTGGTCACAGGTAAGCAAGGGTCAAGCAGAACAAGAGGGCAGAAGGGACCGCCGTCAAGAGCCTGCCTGGATTACTAGGTTCTGATGGTGGTGACTCGATTCTCCACCCAGGCAAAAAGAGGGGAGGGGGGAGCCGGTTGCAGATTTTGCACTAAGGCCGGCTTCTTCGCAGATGAGCTCAGCCGGCAAACCGCTTTCCCGTCTCCTTCGCTCTCCCCCGACCCTAAAAATAAATAAATAAATACGGGGCAGCGCCAACCAGCATCTCGCTCGCATCCCCCCCCCCCAAGGCTGCCCTTCAAGTCACCCGACCCTTTCAAATCCGACAAACTTCTCCCGCGGCTCCAAACGGCGAGCCGCTGCGTAACCAGCGATGGATTAACGGGGGTGGTGGTGGGGGGGTTGGCTTTGGTTTTTTTAATGTATTTTCTCACCTTCCGCCCGCCCGCCCCCCCCCATCAAGACACACACCTTCAAAGCTTTCCGTCTCTTTCCGCACTCCACGTAGTTAAAAGATCTGAACGGGGGAAGGGGGTGTCTTTTCTCCAAAATTTGAGAATATGGAGCGGGAGGGGGGAGGAAGTTATATTGATCTCGTAAGAGGTATTTTTAAAAGGCACCGAGGAAAACCACAAAAGGGACATTTAAAAGGGGGACACACGCCCCGAAAAATAATAATAAAAACTTCTGAAGTCAGTTCGTAGGGCTTCCGCCCATTCCTTCTTCCCGCAGGCTAGAAGAACCGCTGCGCACGCAAGGATCTTTAGCACGCCGCCCCGCCAAGTTCATATTTGGAGTTTCCACTGAGAAACAAAAGGAATCCGGATTAGGAGGAGAGGGAGGACGGTTCAACCCCCCCCCAAAAAAAAACCACTTGGAAAGAAAGGTGTCTCGAAAAACCTATATGTGGGAGGAGGAGGGGGGGGGGCTTCTGGCCCAGAAAGTAGTTCGGTTTATCTTCCTGGGAATCTTTCCTTGGTGTTTCCAAATGCCGGGAGAAGCGGATCGAAATCCGTTTCTTCCTCGGCGTTTTTCTGCTCCAGGAGCTGGCGAGGAACGCGAGCAGAGCAGAGCCGGTTCGCTTACCTTGTGCTGGAAACGGGGGGAGGATAACCCAGGAGAGGGTGGGAAACCCTGCCTTGTTGTTCGGAGCGAGGTTGAGGCGTCTCGGAAATCGCCGCCCCGGTTTAATCAGCGAGCGAGCCGGAGCCGCGGCTACCACCAGGGTTTGGAAGGGGATTCCGCCATGTCAATGATGTCGGACCACATGGGGATTTGTGACCAGCCCACATACCATACAGTCTGGATTAGAAGCTACTGTGGGGGAAAAAGGGGGGAGTCAGCTGAGAAGCGGGAAGAGGGAGGGAGGGAGGCGGGCGGAAAGTCCGATCCTGGAGTGGGAAAAGAGCGCGTCTGGGGGGGGGGAATGTCAAGGGCTGGGCAGCACTTCTGCAAATTGCCAATGCCTGGCGCTTTTAAATTAATTAGCGAGAGCCAAACGCTTCCCGCTCCCCTCCGACCTCCTCAAGGCTGGGGAGGTCATAAGGGGTTCCCAAATCCCTGGCCACTTGGACGCATCCACAGGTCCAAACTTCGGCCCTCCAGATGTTTTGGACCACAACTCCCACAGTCCTTTGCCATTGGCAACACTGGCTTGGCATTCTGGGAGTTGTGGTCCAAAACATCAGGAGGGCCAACGTTTAGACGATATCTCTTTCTCCCCACACAGTCAACTTCCACAGAGACAGATGGCAATGAAAGCACAGGAAGAGGGGCACTAAGGCAGGGGCAGCACTTCTCCGTGTGCGTTTAGGCTACTCTTTACAATAATGTCTGGATTAATGCTTAACATTGCAAGGAAGATCATGCAAATGACAGAAGCAAAGAGATCTTTAAGGGATTTCACCAGCCTTGTTATATGCAGGACTGGGAAAAGTTAGTTTTGGGGACTAAACCCCACCTGGTTATATCCTGCAAGGGATTCTCCAAACCTGTCATCCCAAAAAAGGGGGGTTACCCCAGAAGCTATATGCAGTTCAGGCAGAGGAAGGATGAGGCGGCAATAAGGGCAGAAGAACAACTCAGCATAGTAACAGCAGTAAAGCAAAATTTCAACAGATTCATCTGAGACTGGCATAACGTTTTGCTACTTTATGCAAAAATAAAGTTTATTTTTATGCATTTAAAATCTATTTATAATATAAATACATGTACTATGCTTGTATGTGTTACATCGTTACAATCGTGACTGACTCTTCGTGACCCCATGTCCATGGAGTTTTCTTGGCAGGAATACTGGAGTGGTTTGCCAGTTCCTACTCCAGGCGCCTCCAGCACCTGGTATTCCCTGGTGGTCTCCCATCCAAGTACTAACCAAGGCCGACCCTGATTAGCTTCCAAAATCAGGCGAGATCGGATGAGCATGGATTTTTCAATTCCTCGTTCTTCCTCCCATTGCACAGGGACAATCCTTATTATTCCTGTTCTAAAGGGCTGGAGGTTGGGAGATCAAAGGCGCACAAACTGTTGTTGCCTTCACAGTGCCTTCCTAGTCACCCAACATGCAACTGCTTCAAAGTCCACTTCCGAATGTTAAAGAACATTGATCTTAACCATCTGATTGAGGGCTATCTGCTGGACTCAAAATACTCTCAAAGACTACAACTTTTGGGTTGCAATCCTCTATGCTTAACTGGAGCTAGGTTACACTGAAACTCACTTCCGCATAGAGGATTGGGTTGCAATCCTCTATGCTTAACTGGAGCTAGGTTACACTGAAACTCACTTCCGGGTAGGATGGCACTGTAAGAAATGCAGAAATAACAGGCATAAACTTAAGTAGAGGGAACTGGGACTCAGGGCTCTGATATTTAGAGAATGCAAATCACTGTGGGGAGGGTGCAAATCTGACCACCCCAACCAACATATATACATCCTGGACAGAGGAAAACACAGAACAGGTGGGTTTCACATGGAACCATCATGCCCACCACATGTTCATACACAGGTGTTCCACCCAGTTTCCACTCTTCTGTTCCCGCATATGACAGTCTCACATGACCTATGCAGAACCAATAGGGCAGCAAAGCCCTGTGTGCCAATACAGCAGGTCAGGGCTTAGGAACACTGCCTGCTAGTGTCCTCCAAGCAAAATAAAATTTCCCTGCATTTTTCTAGGCTTTACAACTCTATAATAGAAATGTTTTCCACAGGGAGCAGCTTTTTTTATGTTGAGCTTCAGACCATTTTTTTCACTCTCCTCTTTCACCCTCATTAAGAGGTTCTTTAATTCCTTCTCACTTTCTGCTATCAGAGTAGTATCATCTGCGTATCTGAGGTTGTTGATATTTCTTCCGGCAATCTTAATTCCGGCTTGTGATTCATCCAGACCTGCCTTTCCCATGATGTACTCTGCATATAAGTTAAATAAGCAAGGTGACAGTATACAGCCTTGGTTGGATCTGTGACTATAAATAAAGATTGTATAGAATACACCCTTGTCGTACTCCTTTCCCACTTTTAAACCAGTTAGTTGTTCCATATCCAATTCTAACTGTTACTGCTTGTCCCACATATAGATTTTCTTAGGAGACAGATAAGGTGGTCAGGCACTCTCATTCCTTTAAGAAATTGCCATAGTTTGTTGTGGTCCACACAGTCAAAGGCTTTAACATAGTCTTTATTTATTTATATTAATCAATGAGCAGAAGTCGATGTTTTTCTCTAACTCTCTAGCTTTCTCCATAATCCAGCGCATGTTGGCAATTTGATCTCTAGTTCCTCTGCTCCTTCGAAATCCAGCTTGCACTTCTGGGAGTTCTCTGTCCACATACTGCTGAAGTGTCCTTTGTAGAATTTTGAGCATAACCTTGCTAGCGTGTGAAATGAGTGCAATCGTACAATAGTTGGAGCATTCTTTGGCATTGCCATTCTTTGGGACTGGGATGTAGACTGATCTTTTCCACTCTTCTGGCCACTGCTGAGTTTTCTAAATTTGCTGGCATATTGCATGTAGCACCTTTACAGCATCCTCTTTTAAAATTTTAAATTGTTAAATTGGAATGCCATCACCTCTACTGGCCTTGTTGTTTGCAATGCTTTCTTGAAGTCTGCTTTCAATTTTCTGTATCTTTCTTTTTCTCCCTTGCATTTTGCATCCCTTCCCTCCTCCGCTATTTGTAGGGCCTTGTTGGACAGCCACTTTGCTTTCTTGCATTTTCTTTTCTTTGGAATGGTTTTCATTGCAGCCTCCTGTACAATGTTACAAGCCTCCACCCATACTTCTTTGGGCATTCTGTCCACCAAATCTAGTTCCTTAAATCTATTCTTCACTTCCACTGTGTACTCATGAGGGATTTGACTTAGATTGTACCTGACTGGCCCAGTGGTACTGGCCCTATTTTCTTCAGTTGAAGTTTGAATTTTGCTATAAGAAGCTGATGATCTGAGCTGCAGTCAGCACGAGGTCTCATTTTTGCTTACTGTATAGAGCTCCTCCATCTTTGGATGCAGAGAACATAATCAATCTGATTGCGGTATTGTCCATCTGGTGATGTCCATGTAAAGAGTCGCCTTTTGTGTTGTTGGAAAAGAGTGTTAGCAATGACCACTGTTCTCGACAAAACTCGATTAGCCTTTGCTCTGCTTTGTTTGGAACTCCAAGGCCAAACTTGCTAGTTATTCCTTTTATCACTTGATGCCCTACTTTAGCATTCCAATCCCCTATGATGAGAACATCTTTCTTTAGCATCATTTCTAGAAGGAGTTGTAAGTCTTCAGACTCTTCAGCATTGGTAGTTGGTGCATAAGCTTGGATTACTATGATGTTGAAAGGGCTGCCTTGGAATCATACCGAAATCGTTCTATCAATTTTGAGGTTGTATCCCAGCACAGCTTTTCCCACTCTTTTGTTGACTATGAGTGCTAGTCCATTTCTTCTATGGGATTCTTGCCCACAGCAGTAGTTGAACTGAATTCACCCATTCCTGTCCATTTAAGTTAACATCTTCGCTGATACCCAAGATGTCAATGTTTATTCTTGCCATCTCATGCTTGACCACATCCAGCTTACCCTGGTTCATATATCTCACATTCCAGGTTCCTATGCAGTATATTTCTTTGCGGCATTGGACTTTCCTTTCTCTTCCAGGCACGTCTGCAGTTGAGCGTCCTTTCAGCTTTGGCCCAGCCACTTCATTAGCTCTGGAGCTACTTATACTTGTCCTCCGCTCTTCCTCAGTAGCATGTTGGATGCCTTCCGACCTGAGGGGCTCATCTTCTATCTAGCAGCATATCTTTTAGCCTTTTGTTTCTGTCGATGGAATATTCTTGGCAGGGATACAGGAGTGGCTTGTCAGTTCCTACCCCAGAAAGGTAATTACAGGCCTCATTGTCACCAATGTAATTGGGCTTACAATGATGGAAGCATAGCACAGCCTGTTGTATTCTGTAGCCTCGCTCATCAACTGGGACACAAAAGTACAAGTGTGCCCCCATTTATAAACCTAACAAGGCTTAAAAGGGAGGTGGGGAGAAATAAGACGTACTCAAACCCATTCAGCAAGCTAAAGTCTGTATCTTTGCTTTTGATTATAAAAAATATATATTAAGTGAGTCTTCTGGTGCAGTTCTAGGCAGCCAGTCAAGAGGTGCAGCCTCCATGATGTTCTCCGGTGTGACTACTCAGGTAATAAAACAAACGGTAAAGGTCTATCAGAAAGCCACATTCAGAATCACTACTTCTGTCGGAAATGACTGGCAAACAGGACAAAAACAGTCATGCATTAAGGGTGACTTCATTAAGTTAAAATATTTCTATCTAGAAAATCGTAAAAACTGACCAGCTTACAAAACCCAAATATATAAAGAAACAGCACAGCACAAATATATAAAGTCCAGCACAGACCTCCCCTCCCTCAAAATCTTCCAACTTCACGAATGCTAGTGGATAAGTTAGCCAGGGAGGCGAGGGTGGGGTGGGAAGTGGAGTAGGAAAGATGAATGCAAGATTGAGAGAAAAGGCCTGGGGGAACGAATTTCACTCCGTCTAGGAGGCATCAGCGCCAAAGACCCACTTAAAAAAAATTCTTTCCCTCCCCCCACCCCCACCCCCCACTTGGTAAAGTGAAGGGGCTGAGGCAGTTAAAACCATGCAAATTTTTTTTTTTGGCAGAGGGACAGTTTTTTTGTTTCACAAAGCAGATTTCAAGGGAAACAAACGCAGCATTCCATTTCCTGGTCATGTGCCATTTTGTAAAAAAAAGAAAAGAAAGAAAATGAAAAAAAAAAGAAAATAAAAAAGAAGGGGGGGGGCAGCGTGCGTTTGGCAAGGGAAATAAAAAGTTTCCAGAAATGCGCACTTCATTTTTGCCCGTGGCGTCAGCGAGGGAGGGCGGGGCTGCGCGAGGACCGGGCAGAGGAGAGACGTCTGGATGCCTCGGACTCTTCTCCCTCCAACGTGCCCCCCCAACCCACTCCACCCTGGATCCAGACATTTTGGAAAGACTTGGCCGGCAAGAACAGGGCGGGGGGGAGCGAGCGAGCCACGATCCCTCCAGTAATTGAGAGGTTCTGCAAGGAGCAGCAAACCCCCCCGCCCCGGCTTCACCTGAAAGGCAGACGACATCCCTTCCAGCCAGCCGACCAGAAAGGGGCCAGACACTACGTGCAACTTGGCCCCGGAGCTGCTCTGGGGCCAAGCTACACGTCTCGCCGCGCCGGGCGGCTGTTGCTTCACATGCGCGCGCGTACACACACACACACCTTGACTACCTAGCTTCTCGACAGGACCGGGAACTAAAGTCGACCCCTTTAAAAAAAAGAAATACTGTATCTCATAATCAAAACCCCCATTTTCCGGAGGATTTGGGGGGGGGGCGCTGTAGGGCCGTTACTCTACAGGTTTGGGATGTGGAGTGGTGCTTTCTCTCTCCCCCCCCCCCAACATGCAAAGATGGTTTGGAAAGAAAAATGGAGGGGGGGAGGGTGTGTTTGGTCACAGGCAAGCAAGTGTCAAGCAGAAGGGAAATAAGAGGGCAGAAGGGACCGCCGTCAAGAGCCTGCCTGGATTACTAGGTTATGATGGTGGTGACTCGATTCTCCACCCAGGCAAAAAAAAAGGGGGGGAGGGGGAATCCGGTTGCAGATATCTCCTTCGCTCTCCCCCGACCCTAAAAATAAATAAATAAATAAATAAATAAATAAATAAATAAATAAATAAATAAATAAATAAATACGGGGCAGCGCCAACCAGCATCTCGCTCGCATCCCCCCAAGGCTGCCCTTCAAGTCACCCGACCCTTTCAAATCCGACAAACTTCTCCCGCGGCTCCAAACGGCGAGCCGCTGTGTAACCAGCGATGGATTAACACGGGGGGGTGTTATTATTTTTAAACGAACCGGGGAAAAACAAAAAGGACGTTTAAAAGGTGGACACACGACCCGAAAAATAATAATAAAAACTTCTGAAGTCAGTTCATAGGGCTTCCACGCATTCAGACTCCATCTTCCCCTTTCTTTGGACTTCAGGAGCCCGCAGGCTAAAAGAACCGCTACGCACGCAAGGATCTTTACAAGCCGCCACCCACCCACCCGCCAAGTTCGCATTTGGAGTTTCCACTCAGAAACAAAAGGAATCCGGATTAGGAGGAGGAAAAGGACGGTTCGCCACCACACCAACCCCCCCCCCCCCAAAAAAAACCCTACCTCGAAAGAAAGATGGCTAGAAAAACCTATATGTGGGAGGAGGAGGAGGGGGCTTCTGGCCCAGAAAGTAGTTCGGTTTATCTTCCTGGGAATCTTTCCTTGGTGTTTCCAAATGCCGGGAGAAGCGGATCGAAACCCGTTTCTTCCTCGGCGTTTTTCTGCTCCAGGAGCTGGCGAGGAACGCGAGCAGAGCAGAGCCGGTTCGCTTACCTTGTGCTGGAAACGGGGGGAGGATAACCCAGGAGAGGGTGGGAAACCCTGCCTTGTTGTTCGGAGCGAGGTTGAGGCGTCTCGGAAATCGCCGCCCCGGTTTAATCAGCGAGCGAGCCGGAGCCGCGGCTACCACCAGGGTTTGGAAGGGGATTCCGCCATGTCAATGATGTCGGACCACATGGGGATTTGTGACCAGCCCACATACCATACAGTCTGGATTAGAAGCTACTGTGGGAAAAAAAGGGGGGAGTCAGCTGAGAAGCGGGAAGAGGGAGGGAGGGAGGCGGGCGGAAAGTCCGATCCTGGAGTGGGAAAAGAGCGCGTCTGGGGGGGGGGGGGAATGTCAAGGGCTGGGCAGCACTTCTGCAAATTGCCAATGCCTGGCGCTTTTAAATTAATTAGCGAGAGCCAAACGCTTCCCGCTCCCCTCCGACCTCCTCAAGGCTGGGGCGTTTAGAGCAGCTGTTCCGTCACAAGACCAAGGGCGTTTCTAATACAGTACTTTTCAGGATGCAATCCTAAGCACACACCCAGGCAAAAGAGTAAATGGGACCGGGAATTTACTACCGAGGTCGCGTCCTCGGGTGCTATGTGACCCTTCGTTCCTGCGAACAGGCAATTAGGCGCGTGTTTCCAAGCATTAATCTGTAGGTAGGGATGGAGTAGGAGGAATACTCCACTGGCGTTTACTTTTGAGTAGGTACGTGGAAGGGGGGGGGGAATAACCAAGGCTGGAAAACGGAGAAAGGCACAGGAGGGGGGAAAGGAAGACTGATAAATGAGGTGTATTGACTTGAGTAAAGGAACATATTGCACTGAGTTTGGGAGACAGAGCGGGACTGTTATTGATAGGATCTTCTAGACTAGAGGTTAGTACTCGAAATTCATTGTGTTGCTGTACTTGGAAGCAACTTGATGGCACGGGATAACAAGGCTCAATAGGGTGAAGTTGTGGATTTGCAACCCATGGTCACACTTCCTTGAGAGTTATTTTGTAAGTCAGGTGCCTTCAAGTCACTAATGGAACCAAGGTTGAAGATGTGAGCCTATATTAATCCATCCCCTTCAAGGTGGCTGGTGGGCAGCAACAGTAGCTGGAAGTGATGCTGACAACTAACTGTTGTTAGTACTGCACAGTAGGTGGCAATGGTAAACAAACCCCTACCGAACTTTCTTTACCATTGCTAGACTAGGCTATAAAAAGGTAAAGGTGTCCAACTCTAGAGATGGAGCACATTGTAAATATCCACTGGCCAGTGGAGAGCACTAAATAATTTCAGAAGTAGATCAGTCCATGCTTTATATACTATAGCTACGCCTTTGCGTGGGTCATGAGAAACTATGGGTCATTCTGAGAGAAATGGCTATGCCTCAGTAATTGATTGTCCTGATGCATAGCTTGTATTATGGAAATGAAGCTACCTTTATGACAGAATATGGAGAGACAGAATGTTTTCCTATCGGTAAAGGTATCAGATGGGTGCAAATCACTAGGGGTAGATGGAATACTGACAGATCAATTTCAAGCCACAGAGAATGAATCTATCAAAATCCTAACAAGAATATGTCAATAAATACAAAAAACAAAACAATGGCCCACGTACAAGAAACACTTAATATACATTGCAGTCTGGTCCATTTTATTTCCTTATTGGTATCTGTATGCAGAACATATCCTAAAGAAAGTCAGACTGGATTCAGATAAAAGAGCCATGAAAACTGATGGAAGAAACATCAGTAATTTAAGACATGCTGATGAAGCCATCATACTGGCAGAAAGCAGCAGCAATGTGAAATGACTTTTAGGGAAAGTGAAAGAAGAAAGTGCCAAAGTAGCTGAATGTTAAGAAGACAAAAATCATGATAACAGAAGAACCTGGAGAAGACCAAGGTTCTGTGCTTTTTTGGGGGGGGGGAATGATGGGTACAGTCCCATCCAGACTCTTCCCAGTCTGGGTGGGACTGTCCTCCAGCGGGTTGATAGAGTGAGGAGTCTGGGCATCATCCTGGATCCAGCTCTGTTCCCCAAGTGGCAGCTGTTTCCAAATTGGCCTTTTAACAAGAATATGATGGCTTTATCGCCCAAAGTCGCCTGTACCATGCCGGGTACTCCCTGAGGACAGTAGTGCAAGCCCTGGTCATCTCGAGGACAGATTACTGTAACATTCTTTACATGGGACTTCCCTTGATCCTTATTCGGCGACTGCAGAGGGTGCAAAATGTGGTGGCCAGATTGGTGATATGACCGCATAATTCCAATCTTGGCCCACCTGCATTGGCTACCTGTTGCATCTCAAATAAGGTTCAAGGTGCTGGTTTTTGTTTACAAAACCCTCCATGGTTTGGGACCTGAATATATGGCGGAGCGGATCACCCAAAGGTCACGAGTGGTCTGGCCCACCAGAGCATTGCAGGCTTTCTCGCTCCAGGTAGCCACCCCAAGGGAGGCCCATAAGGCGTTAACCCACAATCAGGCCTTCTCAGTGCCTGCCCTGGCCTTTTGAAACAAATTATCTAGCAAGATTCGCCTTGCTGCATCCCTCCCACCCTTCAGGAAAGCAATAAAACTTTCCTTTTTGAAGAAGTTGTTTTACTCTGTTTTATCTGCTTACTTTGCTTTTTTGCCTTGTGAACAGCACAGAATTCCTGTGGGAAAGTCAGTGTGGTCAATAAGTGCAAATAGAGAGACAGAGAGATACACACATATTTATACATATATTAGATAGATAGATAGATAGATAGATAGATAGATAGATAGATAGATAGATAGATAGATAGATAGATACACACACACACACACACATACATACATACATACATACATACATACATACATACATACATACATACATACATACATATACAACTATTAACTTTGACAATGAAGAAATGAAATATTTAGAGATTTGATATATCTTGCTTTAATTATCAGTCCAAATGAAGACTGCAACCAAGAAATCAGAAGGAGACTGAGACTTGGAAAGGTAGCAATGACAGGATTAGAAAAAAATCATTTATTATATTTGTATACTGCACATCAGACAGCGAGGTCACTCTGGGTGGTAAAAAAAGATCACCCAAGAGGGGTGTTTTTTATTATTATTTCTTGGTGTATATGCACAGAGGATGCCTCTTGCTTTGCAGGAAGAAATAGTGTTGGCAGAAGAAGCTGTTCAAGAGCCATCACCTCTTTGTCCCCATTCTGGCATTGAAACCATGGTGGCTAAAAGTTGGGAGAAATTTGGGGGAGGGAAGATATAAAGAGAGGTAGTCCCAGACCTATTGCTGGTTCCAAACCTTGACTCTTAAAAATGGCTGCAACTCTGCACTTTTTGTTGTTGTGAGGCTCTGTGAGCAACCGTGGAATCACAACAGATGTCAGGCATGAAATTGATAGCTTGGATGAGTTTCTAACTTGGGAGGGGGGGCTGTCTTTTGCCCCTTTGCTGTCTTGCTTCCTCATTTGGGAGAACTGAGAGATAAGGAGTCGCTTAGTGTTGCAACTTTGGTGTGTCCTCAGCCACTGCTTTCCATGCCCGTCATCCACCATCACCCTTCTGTGCTTGAGATTGGAGATTTGCTCCATGACACTCATGCTGCTGTTGGATGCTAGCCATGGAAAGAAGGTGAGAACAAGGCAATGATAGAGATGGCTCCCGTCATCCGATTTTCTAGGTGTATTCCCTCTGTGACCTCATTTCCCACAATAACCCAAATGCTAATAATAAATGACCACTATTATTATATGAGAATAGTTAGGTCAACTTAAAAATTACATGAGCAATGAAGTGGAAGAAGAAAAAGACCAGCCAGAAAAAAAAAGAGAAAGAAAGAGTGAAGGTGAGGAAAAGAAGAAAAGGCACATCAGGGTAAGAGGTAGTGTTGAAGTGTTTCTAACACTTGTGAAACTAGCGGCATTTTTACACATGTGCATATATTTCACACACTCACTGAAATCCCGTAGCAAACAACAGTTAGATTAGGCTCATTGACACAATGGAATTTCCTTAAATGCTGACTCATCAAATCTGCACTGATTCTATGGACCTACTTCAACAGTAGGTTCCTACTAGGCAAGATGGCGGACGGCAGCAGCAGCTCTTCGTGTCTGCTCTGTTTGCTTTTTTCTCTTTTGCTGCCTGACCTGCTCCTCTATGCCTAACCCCTTTCCCTCTGGGTCTACCAGGGCCTGGAGGGGGGGGCTCGGGATTTGGGGGTGCCGGGCTCTGGGTCTTTGAAACCCTCCTCCCTGTTGCTGGCTAGATGCCGGCAGCCTACCTGGAGGCTGATTACCGCCGCCATTCCTCCTTCGCCACCGCCACCACCGCCCTATCAACGCTACATCGATGCGGCCTTCCCACCGCCGCCGCCGCCTGGAACGAGGCGGCCTCCCCTCCGCCGCCACCGCCACCGCCATAAGCGATGCGGCCCCTCCATCGCCGCCGCCGCCCCAAGGACGTTGCCGGCGGGCGGGCGCAGCCCCGGGGGAGCTGCAGCCTTTCCACTGCCACCGCCGCCTGGAACGAGGCGGCCTCCCCTCCGCCGCCGCTGCCGCCGCCGCCACAAGCAATGCGGCCCCTCCACCGCCGCCGCCGCCCCGAGGACGATGCCGGCAGGCGGGCGCAGTCCCGGAGGAGCTGCGGCCTTTCCACCGCCGCCGCCACCTGGAACGAGGCGGCCTCCCCTCCTCCTCCACCGCCGCCACCGCCATAAGCAATGCGGCCCCTCCATCGCCGCCGCCGCCCTGAGGACGATGCCGGCAGGCAGGCGCAGTCCCGGAGGAGCTGCGGCCTTTCCACCGCCGCCGCCTGGAACGAGGCGGCCTCCCCTCCTCCTCCGCCGCCGCCACCGCCACCGCCATAAGCGATGCGGCCCCTCCATCGCCGCCGCCGCCCTGAGGATGTTGCCGGCGGGCGGGCGCAATCCCGGAGGAGCTGCGGCCTTTCCTCCGCCGCCGCCGCCACCGCCACAAGCAATGCGGCCCCTCCACCGCTGCCACCGCCGCCGAGGACGATGCCGGCAGGCGGGCGCAGCCCCGGTGGGAGCTGCGGCCTTTCCACCGCCGCCGCCGCCTGGAACGAGGCGGCCTCCCCTCCTCCGCCGCCGCCGCCACCGCCACAAGTAATGCGGCCCCTCCACCACCGCCGCCGCCGCCGCCACCGAGGACGATGCCGGCAGGCGGGCGCAGCCCCGGTGGGAGCTGCGGCCTTTCCGCCGCCGCCGCCGCCTGGAACGAGGCGGCCTCCCCTCCTCCGCCGCCGCCGCCACCGCCACAAGTAATGCGGCCCCTCCACCACCGCCGCCGCCGCCGCCACCGAGGACGATGCCGGCAGGCGGGCGCAGCCCCGGTGGGAGCTGCGGCCTTTCCGCCGCCGCCGCCGCCTGGAAAGAGGCGGCCTCCCCTCCGCCACCGCCGCCGCCACCGCCACAAGCAATGCGGCCCCTCCACCGCCGCCGCCGCCCCAAGGACGATGCCGGCAGGTGGGCGCAGTCCCGGAGGAGCTGCGGCCTTTCCACCGTCGCCGCCGCCTGGAACGAGGCGGCCTCCCCTCCTCCGCCGCCGCAGCCACCGCCACAAGTAATGCGGCCCCTCCGCCGCCGCCGCCGCCGAGGACAATGCCGGTGGGCGGCAGCTGCCCCGGGGGAGCTGCGGCCTTTCCACCGCTGCCGCCGCTAGGAACGAGATCCTCGCTCTGCGCGCCTCCGAGGGCGAAGCGGCCTTCCCGTCGCCGCTGCCGCCGCCTCTCCATCTTTCGTCACCCCGAAGAAGCCACCTTAGACTTAAACTGTTACCTTGTGGGTGCCGCGACCCTCCCATCGCCGTCCTCGCCGAGGACAAGGCGGCTTTCCTTCGCCACCGCGACCGCGACTCACTGTAGACGATGCGGCCTCAGCATCCCCGTCGACGCTGCCGCTGCCAAGGACTATGCGACATTGCCTCTTGGAGGGTTCTTGGGTGGTTCTGTGGGACCTTGGGTGGTTCTTAAGCCCTTAATGCCCAGCGTTACCAGCTGACCCTGTCCCGTACTCCCTCTTCCCCTCCCCCCCTCCAGTACTTCCACTCTGCCCTGGTTTGTGCCCTATTTTTTTTTTTTTTGCTTTTACCCCTTCCTCTATTTTGATAGTTTTTGCATTGTATTTTACTCAGTTGTAGCTTGCACTGTCTCTGTGCTTTGGTTATTGTTAATTGTATTAGTTTTGATTGTTTTTATTTGCTCCTTTGTTCCCCCCCCCTTTTTTTTCCCTTTCTCCTTTCGGCCACTTTGTCGGCAGGGACTCTCATCTCAGTGGTGTCTGGCCGTGGGAGGTACGCTCTGGACGGAGGGATCGGTCGGGTAAGAAGAACTAGGGTCCGGCATCTAAGGCCTGTCCCCCGTTCTGATCCCTTCGTCCACCGCCATCTACCTGGGTGCCATCCCGCCAGCGCCTCCGATCTGACCTGCCTGCTGATTAACGCCAGGTCGGTGCACAATAAGACCCCGCTCATCCTCGATTCTATCTTGGATGAGCACGCCGACCTGGCGTGTATCACCGAGACTTGGGTGGGCGCGGAGGGCGGGGCTTCCCTCTCTCTCCTGTGCCCACCCGGGTTTCAGGTTCAGTGGGCAGGCAGATCGGAGGGTAGGGGGGGTGGCCATCGTTTTCAGGGAATCCCTTTACGTTAGCAGGTCCGCGACGATGGTGTGTTCTGGGGTGGAATGCCTCCATCTATCTGTGGGTCAGCGAGATAAGTTTGGCATTGTGCTGGTGTACCGTGCTCCCCGCAACCCAGCACAATCCCTACCAGAGATCGCTGAGTTCATCTCGGCTGCTTTGTTGAGGTCGCCCCGCCTTTTGGTGGTTGGGGACCTCAACTTGCATGCCGAGGGGGAACTCTCTGGTGCGGCTCTGGAATTCATGGAATCCATGACTTCCATGAACTTATCTCAGCATATTTTTGCCCCACCCATAGAGCGGGCCACACCCTAGACCTGGTTTTTTCCTCCATGTCGCCGGATTCGTGTCTGGGGGTTGGGGACATTTTGCCCCTGCCCGTGTCATGGTCGGACCATTACCTGCTAAAATTTTCCCTGTCGATCGCCCCCCCACCCTGCGGGGAGCGCCCCTCTTACACCTGGGCTCGCCCCCGTAGGCTCCTGGACCCTATAAGGTTTATGGAGGCCTTCGGGGAGCTCTCTGGCGGTCTGGCAGACGATCCGGTTGATGCCCTGGTGGAAAGGTGGTATGTTGGTGCCGCCGGGGTGATAGACCGGATCGCCCCTAAGCGTCTCCTACGATGTCGAGGCCGCTCCTCCCCGTGGTTCACGGAGGAGCTGCGGTCGATGAAGAAAGAACGTAGGAGACTGGAGGTCATATGGAGGGCGAACCGGACGGAAGTGAATAGGGCTGCCCTTAAACAGCTGACTGGCCGCTATCTTCGCGCGATCAGGGACGCTAGAAGATCTTATGCCTCCCTGAGAATTGGGGAGGCCTCGAGCCGCCAGGCTGAGTTATTCCGGGTGGTTCGGGACCTCTCCAATCCCAGTCAGCTGCGGCCTCCTCCTAGTGATTTCACTAGTGAGCAATTTGCAGCCCATTTTAGATCAAAAATTGAGGCCATCCGTTCCGACTTGCCCCCCCAGCTGCTCTAGTCCATCCTTTGGGTCTTCCAGTGCCTCACCCCTCCGTTCTCCCCTCCTGGACGAGTTCGGGCCGGTCTCTTCAGCGGAGGCCTCCAGAGCTATGGCTCGTTGCCGGCCGGCGGCCACTCCCTTTGACCCTTGCCCAGCTTGGCTTATAAAATCTGCCGAGGGGAACATGCCAGAGTGGTTTTCTTCCATCGCCACAGCCTCCTTTCGGGAGGGTCATTTCCCTTCCCGTCTGAAGGAGACCGTGGTAAAACCCATTCTTAAGAAACCTGGCTTGGCAACGGACGATCTCTCCAACTTCCGTCCGATCGCCATTGTTCCCTTCCTGGGCAAGGTTGTCGAGGGGGTGGCTGCTGTCCGGCTCCAGTCATACCTGGAGATAAACCACATCCTGGACCCCTTCCAGTCTGGATTCAGGCCTCTTCGCGGGACTGAGACCGCCCTGGTCGCTCTGCAGGATGACCTCCTCAGGGAGGCCGACAGGGGGAGTTCCTCCCTGCTCGTCCTCCTTGATTTCTCAGCAGCCTTTGATACCGTCGACCACGGTAACCTTCTGGCCCGGCTCGCTGAGGCGGGAATTGGTGGTCAGGCCTTGGCCTGGCTCCGTTCCTTCCTTGGCGGCCGGACTCAGAGGGTACAGCTGGGGAATGTCTTGTCGGCTCCTTGGACTCTCCCTTGTGGGGTGCCCCAGGGGTCAGCAATCTCCCCCGTGCTGTTCAATGTTTATATGAGGCCGCTGGGGGAGGTCATCAGGAGATATGGAGTTCGCTGTCATCAGTACGCTGATGACACGCAGCTCTATATCTCCTTTTCTACGTCTGCAGAGGAGGCGGTTCGCTCCCTCGATCTGTGCCTGGAGGCCGTACTGGAATGGACCAGAGATAACCGGCTCAAGCTTAATCTGGAGAAGACAGAGGTTCTGTTCTTCGGGGCGCCTTCGTCTCGGTACAATGGCCCCCTCCCTAGTCTGGGGGGTACTTCCCTCCAGCCTACAGACAGGGCCAGGAATCTGGGCGTGGTCCTGGATTCGGCCCTCTCCCTGGAAGCCCAAGTGATGGCCGTCTCCAGGGCCGCTTTCTTCCATCTCCGCAGGATCGCCCAGATCCGTCAGTACCTTGATGAGTCCTCCCTGAGGACAGTTGTGCAGGCCCTGGTGATCTCGAGGATCGACTATTGCAATGCCCTCTACGTGGGGTTGCCCTTGACCCTGGTCCGGAGGTTACAGCGGGTGCAAAATGCGGCGGCCAGGCTGGTGGTGGGTGCTCGTAGATTCGAGCACATCACCCCAGTCCTGGTCCGCCTGCATTGGCTCAGGTTCAAGGTTCTGGTCTTGGTTTTCAAGGCCCTCCACGGCTTGGGACCAGGATACCTGGCGGAGCGCATCTCCCTGAGGGCATCCGGATCCAGACCCACGAGATCGTCGCAGGCGCGCTCATTGAGAGTGGCCACACCCAGAGAGGCACGGAAAACGCGTACGCGGAACCGCGCCTTCTCTGTGGTGGGGCCCTTGCTCTGGAACCATCTTCCTCCTGAGCTGCGCCTGCTGGAGTCCCTGCCCGCCTTTAAGAGGGCTCTGAAGACCTTCCTCTTCAAAGAAGCATATGGTGTCCTTATTAGTTTAGTTTCTCTTCCTTTTCTTTGCTCCTAACCGTTTGCCGCCATCTTGCCCTCCGCTGCCCTTGCTTGGTGGCCTTGCTATTTTTAGCTTTTGCCTTTTTAGCTTTTTGCGTTGTTAGCCGCCCAGAGTTCCCGTCGGGAAGATGGAGCGGGATATAAGTATTTAAATAAATAAATAAATAAATAAATACTTGATTTCAAGCATTATGTTTCTAAAGCCTTTCAGTTTATTTCATCATGTTTACATTTTTGGTATTTTTTTTTCAAAGAAATGGAACTCCCAACTGAATTTGGAGTGGCCTTGTTGCCAGATGGGTGGTATGGTAAGTAAGTCCAATAAGTAAATAAATAAATTTAACAAATCTATTGATTACATACAAACAAGACTTTTCCTGAAAAAGTCACCACTTATAATACTAGGTGGGTCTGGGTGGGGGTGCTTTTATTTCAAGGAGACTCTGCACATGCTGAGAAATAACACGCTTAACACAGAAAGGCCCAGCTATACCCTAACCTTAACCTTAACCCTGAAGGCCTCCAGCAGCCAAGAACAAAATAGGATGAAATAGGAGTTACAATCCTCTTGCAACCCTGTTCTGCTATCACCAAGAAAACAAAGAAATGGTTTGACTCCCTGAAGGTCTAACAAATTTATTAATCTTCCTTAGATGCATCTGAGAACTTGGGGTCTAGCACCAGAAGATTGATGCTGCATTTGTTTTTTCAGTCTTGTTGTTACGTCCCTTCAAGTCTCTTCCGAATTATGGTGACCCTAGGAATGAGCGACCTCCAAAAAAAAAATCTTATGACTGACAGTGACCCAAGGAATGGCTGACCTCCAAAAAGCCCTATTGTCAATAGCTCTGCACATTTTTTACAAACATAAAGGAAACCACAGTTTTGAGGAGTCAGTCCATCTTCTCTTTGGTCTTCCATTTTTCTTGCTGCTTTCAACTTTTCCCAGCATTATAGCATTTTCCGATGAGTCTTGTCTTATGATACGATCATCACAGTTTAGTTATTTTTGCTTCTGGAGAGATTTCCAGCTTGATTTGATCTAGGAACCACTTGTTTGTCTTATTAATTGTCATTAGGTGCAGATGGTGGAATGGACTCTAGTTCCTAAAGAGTGCTGCTATAATTTTCCACCAAGTTCCCTTATTATCTGTTAAATGTTAAAGGGCTGTTAGACCTTTTCTTGTTGTTTTTGCTGCAACAGAGTAACATGGCTGGCGTTCCATGTACTGTATTATCACAGAAGAAAAAATATGTTAAAAGATGTGGTGGACAGATCCTTCATTAAGCACCATACCCTGTGATAATAGGAAACGTTGAACTCTGCAGCTCAATGAAGAAAAATGTACTGTATGTTTTTTTCCCTCCAAACAGAGGAAGAGTTATTCTACTCTACTTTCTGAATTATTGAAAAATGTTAGCCAGTACTACAGATGGTCACACATTAATCTATGCCACTCAGCAGTTGCACACGAAGAAGCCCTGTCCAACCTTCTCATCTGAGTGGTCAGATGCTGGAGGAGGTGGGGAAGGGCAGCCCAGATGGAACACTGCCGGAGAAGGGGGACTCCTACAGTACACGAAAAAGGGTGAGTGGAACAACCAGTCAGGGACAGAGGATGCACAGCCCCTGCGGTCCTGCAGGGTGAGCTTCAAGCGAAGTAGCATAGATTAATTTGTGCCCATCTTTACCTAGTGCCAAGGAACTGGTAAACCACTCCAGTATCCCTGCCAAGAAAACTCCATGGGCATGGGGTCATGAAGAGTCAGTCACGACTAACGATGCAACACACACATGTGTGCGTGCACGCATGCATGCACGTACACACACACACACACACACACACACACACACACACACACACACACACACACACACACACACACACACACACACACACACACACAGACTGTAGGCCAGTGGTTCTCATCCTGTGGGTCCCCAGATGTTCCTGAACTGTAAACTCCTAGAAACCTGTTCCAGCACAGTGAGTGGTGGAGGTTTCTGGGAGTTGCAGTCCAGAAGCATCTGGGGACCCACAGGCTGAGAACCACTGCTGTAGGCCCTTGCACCAAACCCAGCTTCCCTAGTGGTCCCAATCTCCAGTTCTCTGGAGTTTTGAAGATTAGCCCACCCATTCATTCATGACACCATATATTTTTTTGAAATATATTTTTTGGTTTCAAGAGGTGTGCATATATTCTCTCTGCTTCCTAGGGCATTTCTCCATTTTAAAAGGTGGAAATGCCTTCCCCAGGGTTATTGGCAGCAAGACCTTTCGGGTGAAATATACTAGTATACTGTAGTTGGTTCCATCCTTGGCCCTGCCAAATGGCAGGATTCTATTCAATTCTGAAATCCAGCTCATCATCTGAAACAGATTCCTCACTATGGATCTGGATTGAAGGCTATGTCTTCTCCATATGTCTCTAGTTGTTTCTGCAAGCAGAATTTGCCATGAAACACAGAAATGAGCACACTGTAAGCCTCAGCTCCCTTAGTTTTTGCTAAAGGAAAAATTTAATAAGAAAGACTTTTGATGTTTTCAAATAAATAAATAAATGTTACAAACCCCCCCCCTACAAAGAAGCTGCAAAAAGATATAGTAAGTTGTTGGATGACGGCCCAGAATCCAAATTGGGGGGTTAGGTTGACCTCTCATACTCGAAGACTGAGGTCACTGTGACATGTTGCAATTTCTTCCTTTTGGCTGGAATAGAAAGTTAACAAGAATGTAGATGATATGGAAATTTGCTCAGCATGCCTCATTTTCCAGATTTCAGTCATGGGGAGTGGGCAGTTTTAGACAACATTTGACAAAATGTTGTTTACAGGTACTGTATTCTTATTAATATAAAATGATGGGAGTCTATCATTGGCCAGATCAATTTCCTACAGTATCGATATCCATGAAAAATAATCATGTAATCTTGAGTCAGTTCTGACTTATAGGGACACTTTTTACGGCTTCCTCAGAAGTGATCCACCATTCCCTTCTTCTGGGAATGCTTTGCCAAGGCCACAGAGGCTGGCTCCAGAGGCACAGTGGAGAATCAAACTCCCAACTTTTGGGAGTTCTGCAATCAAATACCTAAACCACAGAGCTATACAGCAAGCTTAAGGCTTCCTTATCTTTGCTTTTATTTATTCCCTTCATATGTATTTCTTCCTTTTCTTCTTTTTGTCTGCACTGGGGTGGTGGTGGTTAGATGGGAAGGAACCAAGACGGCTGTTTAATTTATCAAAGGCAGGTTAAACCTTGTTACAGACATTATATAATGGCTTTTAAAAGACAGTAATCTGTATATGTGAAAGTCCTAGAAGCACAACTGGATTAATTTAGGTATTTAAAATCACATTTTGTTTAAGGTAAGAATGTAGGAAAAGCCCCACAAAGATCTTTCTCGGGAATGGATATGTTTCCCTCCATTTGTTGTTGAACTAGGAGTCCCAAAAACTCTAGCTAAGAATGCTGTTAATATGGTTTGATGGGAGTTGCAGTTCAGTGATACGTTCCTCAGCCCTTTTCCTATCTAGTTTAGTTTCCTGTTGGACCCAGCAGCCAAAGAGATAACTGGGAATCCCACTACAGTCCTTGATATGAATACAGCAGCATTCACCCACTCAAATTGTCTGGGAAATGCTTCTTCTGATTCTGAAGGCCAAGGTATAAGTGGGCGGTACTGGTGCTCGCGACCAGGTCTTACTCTCTCTCCAGTATTTGCTGCCTGAAGGCTCTTCTCTGCAGAATCAGCGTGATTCATCCCTTCATTAAGGAGCCTCTGTCATTTTTCTAGAGAAAAACGTCTCCAGAAAAATACATGTGCCTTCCGCTCTGCCAGAGTTCAAATGCTGCTTTCCAGAACCAATGGATATCTGATGTTGTTGGCCACTGAGAGCCCTGAAGAGAACCCCACCAAAACCCTGAATGTCTCTGCCTCCTGTTGTTGGGACACATCAAGTGTCTAAACACCCTTATCTCTTTTTATTTCCTGAGCTAGACAACCAAGGTGCTGATGTTCCTATCTCTGTGGCTCTGTTGTTTAAGAAAAACCTTTTATTTTAGTCTAGGCATGTCCGAACTTTGGCCCTCCAGATGTTTTAGATCACAACTCCCACAGCTCTTTGTCATTGGCAGTCTAAGCTTAGAATTCTGGGAGCTGTGGTCCAAAACATCAGGAGGGCCGAAGTTTGGACATGCCTGCTTTAGGCAGACACCAAAAAAAAAAAAGGGGGGGATAAATGAATCTACAGTTGCACAATACAGTACTTTTGCTACCTCCAGCTAAAACATCACAAACATGCAAACATCAGAGTTTTCCAGAATTCTTTATAAGTTAGGTGGTACAAAAGAGCCAAGGGGTAGAGAATAAAATAGGAAAGTCCAAGAGTTAGACCGGATGGGTATTGTCGACATGACTGCTGCAATTCAACTTACTCCAAGAGGTTGGTTACAGAATAAATCACTGGTAGATATGCAGCATCAGATTATAACTAACATGCATTCCTGGATGACAAACTGATAACCAGTCTTCATTTCTGAAAACAGAGATACTGGTTGTGATTTCAAGATTGGTCCACTGCCTTCAGCAAAACAGTCAGGTTCCTGCCTCAGCATAAAACAGATGCCTAAAGAAACATGACACTCCTTATATAAACAAACCTTATGTAAAGATTAAATTTAAGGTGGTATGCTGGATTACCACCACCACCACTCAAAAATCAACCAAGTCTAAGCAGTGAGTATTACTTGAGGCTAAGTAGTGAGAAAAAATTAGCATGGTCAGGAATGCTGCAGTTGGTCATGAAGACCTCTGGAGGGCACTCTCTTGGGAAAAGCCTACTACTCTAATGCACATCTTTGCTTCTCACATATAGTTTGTCCTGTAAAAGAAAGCCAAGAGATGGGCCACGGAGACCGTGGAGAACCCATGGCAGTCAGGAGTGAAGACTACAAGGCTAGCTGGGCTAACAGTATCTTCATTTCCTATAAGTCTAGCTTCTTCATTTTTATGTTAACTGTGATCTTTTTAAAAAGCTGCACATTGCCCAATGTAGCATGGGAGAAAGAAGGTTTAGAAGTTGCATAAACAAGGCTTTTGCCATTTTAAGCTGCATCTTGAAGAGCCAAAAAAGTTTTGAAACACTTGGGTACTTTCCAAACCTCCAGATGCTGCTGAGATGCATTCCTGATTTCCACTCATCCTATCAAATGGAAGATCAATAATTGTTCAGTTCCTACAGCAGAACTTCAGGGCCAAGAAGCTTTGTGTTCCAGGATAATGAGTGTGAAGAGATAGTTCAAAGACACTCCCTACTATCCCCGTTTGTGTATCATGCATACTTTGATTCTGTTAGGTCGCACTCCATAGCTAAGGGAATATACATTATACATCTGCTCTAGTTGAGTATTCAGACCTAATAAGCGTTATTTGTAGGATTTATGTTTTGTGTCGTTACAGTTGTGACCGGCTCTTTGTGACTCCATGTCCATGGAGTTTTCTTGGCAGGAATACTGGAGTGGTTTGTCAGTTCCTACGCCAGGCGCCTACAGCACCTGGTATTCCCTGGTGGTTTCTCATCCAAGTACTAACCAGGGCCAACCCTGCTTAGCTTCCGAAGTCAGGCGAGATTGGATATGCTCAGGGCATCTAGGCAGCTATATGATTTAAATACCATCCAATTAAAGGAATGTGGTGGGGGTTTTTTTCAGCCCAGTCCCTTCCCATTAAAAGGAAGTTCCACAGCTGGGCTGTAACTGCATTCATACGAACACAATTCCACTGCTTCATGCAGTTAGGAACCCAGATTAAGAAGGAGTCTTAGCTTTTCATGTCATGAAAAAGTGGGAAATTGTTAGCCATTTGATTTGACATTGTAACATTTTACCAGCAGAGAAGAAGAAAAAACCAGTAATAATAAATGAAATGTCTACTCGTTTTGGCTAATGTAAGTAGGGCTTGTGGGGCATTCAGACTTACATGCCAAAATTAATTTGGCTAGCTTTGACCACCATGCATCTTGTGTTGGATAGCATCATCTGCTATTCTGCCTTCGGCCACTCTCCTTCTCCTTTCTGTCTACAACTTTTGAGTGCGCAAGTAGGACTATCAAATCTCATAGACTCGCTCCTCATCATGTAATTCCTCTGATGACCCAGAAATATTAGCAACATTTTTGCTTGAGGTTCAGATTGAAACATACCTGGGCTACCTGTGCCAGTAACCGTTACCATAGATTTGAAGGCAGTAAAAGCAAAGTGTTCTGCTTATATACAGCCCCATACCACTTCAAGTAGTCTCTGGGCAGTTTACAGTTTTAGTTACAGTAATGCAGGCTACACATTGCCCCCCCCCAGCAAGCTAGGTACTCATTTTACCGACCTCGGAAGGATGGAAGACTGAGTGAACCTTGAGCCTGCTACCTGGGATTGAACCCCAGGTCATGAGCACAGTTTTACCTGCAGTACAGGGCAGGCATTTTACCAATGCGCCACAAGGCTCAGTAGGAATGCTTTAAAAGCTTTGAACTCTCCCTTCAAACTTTACCACTCTAACAAAGGGCTGTTTTACTTGACAACCGTGAATAAAGTACATCAGCAATCTTCAACAATATTTATTTGACCGAAGTGTATTATACATGGCCTCGACAAAACCAAATACAAATAAACAACCAACTTCCCTGTGCCTGATTTTACCAGAAAGACATAAATACATATAGCAATTAGGCCTTTTATGTTTTATTTAAATCTGTTTTAAAATGGCAATCCTAAATATGCTTCCTGGGGATTAAGCCCCATGGCATATGGCAGGGTCTCCTTCTAAGTTTTCCATAGTGGTTAGTTTTACAGAATAATATTTTAATTCCTTATTCCTTATTTTCAGCAAATCTCAGTAACAGTGAAGATGGATGAAAAGTAGAGGTGCCTTGATGAGATTCACAGACTCTTTATGATGAATACCTTGCAGATGAATCCAGAATCGTCATGGTGACTAAGCCCTGCAGAGGTAGGACATGGAAAGAACTGCATGAATCTGAGCTGGAAAATTAAAGACTCATTGTCTGGTTAAGTAGAATACCCACTACTTTAATATACTGTACAGCAAAATCAAATAAGCCCTAAAATGAAACTGTCTCCATTTATGTTATTATCATAAAAATGTTTTTATCTCCCATTTCTTTTGACACTGGTGGTGTACTAGTTATTTTTCAGTGTCACCTAATAATATGTGCACAGACATAAAATAATATTTTTTTCTAGGCTCTATATCAGTGGTGGTGAACCTTCGGCACTCCAGATGTTTTGGACCACAACTTCCACAGTCCTTTGTCACTGGCAGTACAGGCTTGGAATTCTGGAAGTTGTGGTCCAAAACATCTGGAGTGCTGAAGGTTCACCACCACTGCTCTGTATGTGCTTTGTTAATGCTAGATAGGACCAGCTATTCAAACTGATTGCAACTAATGTGCAAGACAAATATGGAATAAGCAAGTTACGTGTGCAGAAGACTGGAAGAGCTAAGTAGGGGGCACCTCTGTAGTTCCTTTCTTTGTATTACCCCATTCATCCGGAAAAAACATGTTGATTCCATATTTATTCCAATATTTTCTGTCCTCTATTGTTTCCCTTTGAAATATTTTAGCCATATGAGAGCTTAGATAATTCATTTTTAAAGTAATTCCATCCAATTTCACTTCAGACCACAGAATACATAATTGACATCACAGTTACAAGTGAAAAGAGGAAGTTATTTTCATGTTTCTCAAAAGTAACTAGGCATTGCTGGTAGAATCATAGAATCATAGAATCATAGAGTTGGAAGAGACCTCAAGGGCCATCTAGTCCAACTCCCTGCCATGCAGGAACCCCCATCACAGGACTCCTGGCAGATGGCCATCCAGTCTTTGCTTAAAAACCTCCAAAGAAGGAGACTCCACCACCCTCTGTGGCAGCTTATTCCATTGTCGAACAGTTCTGTTATGAAATTCTTCCTATTGTTTAAACTGAATCTCTTTTCCTGTAGTTTAAGACCAGTACAGTGGTACCTCGACTTATGAATCTAATCATTTACAAATGCATGCTCTTAAGTCGAACTACTCTTAAATCGGGGTACCTATCTAAAAATTGAAAAAAAAAGTTTAAAAAATCAAAATAATGAAAAATATATTTCTAAGTCGAGCAGACCATATATAGAATTTGTACGGCGGCTGTTAAAATGCCAACAACAGTTTTCCGATCTTAAGTCAAATTGCTCTTAAGTTGAGCTGCTCTTAAGTCGGGGTACCACTGTACTGTAAAAATAAATCCCTGAATGCCACAAGCCATTGTCCTGTAGAAAAAACATATCCCTCACCTGGCTATGTCATCCGTATCCAAAATGGTGCGCAAAGCACCAGTAAGAGTCAACATTTATGAACAGGCCACAACTCTGGTTTATAAAAGTGACCAAAATGTTACATCACAATGGACTTAAGTTGTCTCTTATCAAGTCACAGTGTAATAATTGGGAAAAGCAATAAACAATGACTTGCATTTTGTTGCAGAACTGAACTGATATTGGCAACTTTTCCAAAACGTTTCCATGCCTACATTGCAACGCCACAGCTCTGAACAATTTCTATTCATGCTAGTAGTTATTGTAAGGGAAACTGCATATCATTAAAAACAAGGGCTTTGGGTTTGCTTGTTTTCCGTTTCCCTCCCAAATCTTCTTTCCTTTTATGTCACAAAGAAGCCTCCCTGTGCAGTGCTTAAACTTCAACCAAAACTCTGCTCCCAACCTGGTTCAATCACAGGTAGCCACCTTGAGGTTCACTCATCTTTCCATCTTTCTAAGATTTCTAAACTGAGTACAGTAACCCCCTGCCTATCGCGGTGGTTAGGGACCCACCTGACCCGCGATGCTTGAAAATCCGTGATATGCGGAAGCGGGTCAGGTGGGGCCCGGGGGGCAGCACAGGGCGATGCGATCGCTCCCTGCTGCCCCCCCCCCCACGTGGCTCTGAGGCTTCTCAGAGGGGTCCGGGATGCGGCACGGGGCAATGCAGTCGCCCCCCCCCCGCACAGCCCCAAGGCACAAGTACTGCGATTTCACGATATAGTGGGACCACAGTACCTGAATCACGAAATGGCGGGGGGGGGGACTGTACACAGTTTGCTAGTGGGTAAGGAGGGCAGTGTGTAGCTTGCATAATTAAATTGTAAACCATCCAGAGAGTGCTTTAAGCACTATGATGGAATGTTATATAATCAGCACACTTTTATATCTTTAGATTATAAGGATGAATGCAGATTGACTGATGGAGCTATGGTCTGTTAAAACAGTAATGGGTGTGCATCAACACTTGATTGTCCTGAACATATACTCTGGGAAAGAATCTCATATTGGGACAGAATAGGGAGAAACAGAATGGTTTCTTATAGGCAAAGGTATCAGATAAGGGTATACAGTATTTTATATACCATACAGAAAGCTGGACTATATTCAGATGAAGACAGAGTGAAAATTGGTGGAAGAAGCACCAATAATTGAAAATAATGCAGATGACACCATATTACTAGCAGAAATCAGCAATGACCTGAAACAATTCTTCATGAAGATAAACAAAAGAAAGTACCCAGGGAGGACTGCACGCTACCAATAAGAAAGTAAAAAACAACAACAACTATAACTTTAAAGTGAAAATGAATAAATTAATATTGCTCAAGTTGTTGTATCCTGCATTTTAGTCATCAAAACAATTTGACACTGCAGTCAGGAAACCAGAAAGAGACTGAAACTTGAGAGGGCAGCAATGAAGAAACAAGAAAAATCCATCAAATGCAAGTGTGTGTCTTGCCATGCGCGCCTGCACCAGTATACATTCCAAAACAAAACAAAAACACAACCCCTAGACCAGTATAACTTTAGTGCGCCGAGTCGCACTTCGGGGGACGTTGGTCGCACTTTATTTTGAAAGAAGCACGATGGACATAGGGGAAGAATTTTTTATTCCACAACTCAGCACACTTTCTAGAGCGACAAACTAGACGTGAAGTAATGGCCCAAGTATGAGATGGAGTGACAGTATAAAAGCAGCAACAGTCTGCAAGAGCTGAGTAGCTCTTGCAGACTGTTGTACAGGACACATGGAGAGTGCTCATTCCAAGGGTAGCCATACATTGGAGGCCATTTGACCTCCCATAACAATGACAGCAGCAACATCCCGAACACTTAGGACAGGGGTCTGCAACCTTTAAGACATAAAGAGCCACTTGGACCCGTTTCTGACGGGGGGGGGGGGAAACTCGGAGCCGCAAAACCATTGCGACATTTAAAACAAATATATACAACCGCCACCGCCGTTCTCGCTGTTCCGCCTCAGCAACCGGGCGCTGGGCCAGCCGCCGTTCGAGGCTCCGTGAGGCGATGACCCACGCTCCGGGCCTACCAGCACCGCCGCCGCCGCCGCCACGGTCCCGCCGCCGGAGGCGAGGGAGCGGCGCCCGCCTCAGCGGTTGAAAGGATGGGCCTGCGACCCCGCGGGTGGTCCCTTTTTTTGGAAGCGGGCGAGCGGCGACCTCTCCCCCACACACACACACCCTTCTTGCAGCCGTGGTGTGTGTTCGTGTGTGGGCAAAGTTTGGCTTGTGAAGGAGACGGAGGGAAGGGGTGGGTGAGGCTGAAAGAAGCGGGAGGGCGAGTGGTGCGCTGGGTCACCGTGGATCTCCCCAGTCCGCTCCTCCATTCTGCTTTCGGACCCCCTTTTTGTCCGTCCAGGCCGCTGCTGCCGCCACCACCACCACCACAAACTGACCGGCTGCTTGGGCCTGGCCGCCGCCGCCTCCCCTCGCCCTTTTCCCGGCCGGGCGCGGACATTGTGCCCGATTCCCCATCGCTGCCGCCGCCTCCGCCTCCTCCACTGCCAGCGGTGGCAGGAGGAGGAGGAGGAGGATTACCAACACACGTGGCTTCCTGCTGTTGCTGCTGCTGAGCGGCCCCTGACCCCCGTGGCGGGAGGAGACCCCGGCGGCCACCGATGCCACCCCCACCACCCCTCCAACGCCGCCACCGCCGCCATCCTGGCCCTGGCTGGCCCAGGAAACTTCGCACGGCCAAAGAGGTGGCGGCGCACCGGCGGCGGCAGCAGCGGCTGCAGCAGCACCAGGAGGAGGAGGAGGAGGAGGAGGAAGATGAAGACGAGGAGGACGGCGGCGGCGGCGAGCTGGAGTTTCCCCCGCGGTCCTCGTTTAAATGCCGTGGGACCCCTTCCACGAGGGGAACCTCCCGGAGCCGCGGCAAAGGTCCCAAAGAGCCGCATGCGGCTCCGGAGCCGCGGGTTGCAGACCCCCGACTTAGGAACAATTGGCCAGTTGTAAAACAGTAACAGTAACAATGCTAATAGTTGCATATAAGCAGAGGTGATCTGGAGCCCCTGGCTGTGGAGCCAAGGGTTTGGAATCTAATTCCTCTGTGTGTCTTGCAGGAGAACAGCCAGTCTGCACAATCCTAACCCTAACCCTAACCCTAACCCTAACCCTAACCCAAAATGCCCTGATAAGCCACTTCTGAATACCCTATACCTAGAATACCCTGGAAATGTTCAACACAAATTGAACAAACCTTGTTGGTGCATTATTGTTGATTAACATGATCCAGTTTCCATCTCTGAAGGCCAATGTCCTGTTGGTAATATTGTGCAGGGAATGAATAAGTTGTATTTAAATTTATTTATTTTATTTTGTATTATGTTGTACTTTGTTTTTGAATGTTGTTAGCTACCCAGAGTGGCCTTTGGCCAGATGGGTGGGATATGAATGGCAATCAATCAATCAATCAATCAAAAGTGACTGTGGATATTTGGTGACATTTTTGTTGTCTGACTGGCAGCAGGTCAAACGGCTTCTGCAGTTTCTTCTACAACATTTGTTCTACCTGCAGTATCTCCAAAAGGATATTAAATATAGCTGGGCATTGAAATGGAAAAAAAATCCCAGCTATCTTGAAATTATTTTTGCACATATCAAACCTTCATTTTAAGTATTCACCATGACCGCAGGTAAGCCCAATTCCCTAAGTACTATAGACCTTTCCAGGGCTCCTCTGGATGTAAGGTTTATCTGTCGGCAACTTGTCATCGGAAGCAGTGCTAGGCACAGCATAGGTTGCCTTGTTAAATGTAAAACCCCATTTGCAGACGCGTGCTTTCCCCAACCCAGTAATATTTTTCAGCTTTGTTTTCACGAAACGGCTGGAGAAGAAAACTCTAATGGTAATCTTATCCAGTTGCTCCTGGTTATATCATATATTCAGGAAATTCATAATTAGGCATTTATATCCCCAGTGTTTCTCCCTGCAGTGCTCAGCAACTTTCTGCATTTGTCTGCTGCTCTGCCATTAGAAATACAAACAAGAGGGAAGGAGCTGAGTTCCAAGCAAGGAAGGCTACTCTTAATTGTTAAAAACAAAATTTGCTTCAATATTGTTTTATCAAAACAAATCTCCTTCAGCTCTGTCCTTTTTTGAAAATGCACTAATTTCTGTCTCATTTATGTATCCCTTTCTTCTTTTTTCATTCACCTGCTCTAAGATAGCCAGCTGTTATTTAGCACTAATTTAGTGCTTCCAGCATGTGTGGCACCATGTGATAAATTATCAGGTAGTAGCTGGCACAAGCCTGGTACGCAGGTGCCAAGTTAAACCATTGTGTTCAATTGTAAAATACTAGGGACCTTTTCTAGTAAGAAAGTTTGCAAGCTGGCTCACATTTGTTCCCTCTTCCTCATTTCAGATGAAGATACCTATCCTTTTGATCACGTATACTTTTGACAGAAATTGACTGTGGGAGAAGCGGCTGACATCATACAGCCACTGACAGCTATCACTGGGTGATTATACCCTGGGAAAACCCAATGCCACCGCAAAGCCAAACCAAAGTTATTGTGGTGCAAGTGGCATACAATAAGATGCCCTGGTTCCACATAGAGACACCTGCCAAATTGGTAGCTGAATCATAGGTCAGCACCCCCCCCTGAAAGGCAATAAGTTACCAGAAGAGGCATAGGGCAGATACTGGGGCATAGCACGTCTTTCTGGTTGCCCCCAACCTGCAGCATCTTCTGCCTGAGGTGGTTGCCTCATTTTATCTAATAGATCTGCAAAAAAAAAAAAAAAAGAGGATGCATAATACCAAATTTCCTTATAATCAACCTGCGTATTTGTTGAGGGGTTTCAGTGCCTGTAAATTCTACATGAATGTTACATATACTGTAGTTGTCAAGGCTGAGCAAATTAGCTGAGACTGGCAAACCACTCCAGTATTCCTGCCAAGAAAACTCCATGGACATGGAGTCATGAAGAGTCGGTCACGACTGTAACAACACACACACACACACACACACACACACACACACTTGCCATTTATTCTCCAGGCACAAACTCTTTTTTAGATCAACAGTAAGATCTGAGAATCTGGAATATGAGCTACTATTTTCTTTCTCTTTTCTTTTCTGTCTTGTATGGTCTATTATATTATAAGCCATTATTTTAAACTGGAGCTGTTGACAGAAGGGCAATATTCAGTATAAGTGTAGCAAAGAAATACACAGTCCTATTAACTCGTGATTACATTATGTTCCTCTTCTAGAACAGAGGTTCTCAACCGGTGGGTCCCCAGATGTTCCTGGACTACAACTCCCAGAAGTCTTCATCACTAGTTGACCTGGCCAGGATTTCTGGGAGTTGCAGTCCAGGAACATCTGGGGACCCACAGGTTGAGAACCACTGTTCTAGAACTTCATTATAGCGGCATTATTTCGTGATACTTCAGTTTCTCTACCTCCCCCATATTTATGCTTCTAAAAATATATTTAACCTACAATTCTTGATTTGCCATGCTCTGATATTGTCTTCATAAAGCAAATGGGAAAGGGGGGGAGAATTTCATAAAGCAATGTATCAAAGTGATTTAGAATTTGAAATAACACAACTGTTTATTGTTACAGCTCTATTTCTACCAGTTCTTAATTTGGCCAATCTATACAGCTGCTTCTCCGTTTTCATCAGTAGAGTTATCAAACTGCAAGGACCCAACTATACAAGACAGTGTTAACATGCCTGGCTCTCTCTTCCTAGAACAACAATGAGCCATTAATGGCTGCGGTTAGTGTATAGCTTTCAAGGCAACACTGTTTGTAACATCTTCTAATCTTCATTTCTATCACTGCTGATACTGTATTAAGTTCCTTGGAAGCTATATTAAAAGCTTGCCGTAGAAATGTTAATGCATTAATAATGGTGGCTTTGAAGTGTTATCATTGAGATGCACCAATTGGTTTGCCTTCCCGTTAACACAAAAATAAACATGTTTATCATTAGCACGTGCAATCTAACACATTACTTCCAAGCTCTACTGTATGAGTTCAGTGAAGCTTGCTATTAAGAATGCATTGGACGGCTACATTGTCCAGCCCGTGATGAGTGTACAATCATTTGGAACAAGAGTGAAAATTGTTCTTAGTGACCGGCAGTTTGTTGAATATTGTACCCTATGGTATGGTACCAAACCCAGGCTTCCTTTTTATTGCTGTTTTTGCTGCAGTACAGACTAGTTACATCTGGTTAACTAGTTAAAACACTGTCGTTCACCAAACACTTCTTGTGTGAAGTGCAAATCAAACTCCTTTTATGCATCCTTATTTTAGAAATTTCCTACAGAACCTATGCAACCCTGTTTACATCGTGTGCTGCTCCTTTTCTTTGTAGTTCAATTCTTTCTGCTTCAAGTGTGAGAGATCTTTACGTCCCAGTTGGATCATATAGGATTTATCTCCAGAAAAATGGCCATATAATTTTAATGTTTATGGAATTAAGTTTTTTTTAAATTCTTGTAAGTAGGCCCAAGTAATGAAAATGAATTGGAAGAATGAGGCACATAGAATACAATTGGAGGGCAGAGGGCTGTGTTGTCCAGAAATCAGCCCACAATGACTGAACTGGAAACGAAGGTTAAGTGTGTCAAACAGAAGTCCAATCTGGCCAATGACAGTGGTGGGGGGTGGGGGGAAGCATTGCCATCATCATCTCTCAGTAAGGAAAGGACAGAGATAAACCTTGCCAGAAAGCTATCAGCAGAATTTCCATCCATAGTGCTCGGACTGCACATAAGATGGTGTATGGAAATCCACCCCCACCCCCTTAAATGTAGAAGGGTTCAAGCAGTTCCCAATCCTGTCATTAAAAAGAGAAATACTCCCATACATTAAAAGAAGCCCTTTATATATAATGAGGTACGGTACATAAAATGTATATCTGGATTGGAATGCTTGTTAAATGCTTTTTCTCAGAAGTTAAAAACAAACGATAGATAGATAGATAGATAGATAGATAGATAGATAGATAGATAGATAGATAGATAGATAGATAGATGATATAATATTAGGCCATACTACAAATGTAATACTCTTTCCCCCCCCCCCCCAACACACATCTGTATAAATCCTCATGACCAAACTGTTCTTCAACAGTATTTTAGAGGCAAGGTTAGGGTGGTCAAAGATGAGAAGTAAGCAAAGGTGAGAGAATGTTCAGGATCACGGTCCTAACAGAGACAGTGACACATATCAGATCCGTCTGGCAGGGATCTCTCCTCAGTTCGAAGTGGGGGACCTGACTTTCTCACCTCAGGAACAGCACCTCAGGCTCACTTGAATTCAAGAAAATGAAGAGGAGAACACTGATGGAGATTGGAATATATGTCAGATTTGCCTTCTCCCTCATTAAATTACCTAAAACCTCAAAAATTGAAAGAAATTTGCTTTTCTTTTTTGATAAATTATATGCATAGGAAATGAAATAAAATGCTCTCTCATCTACACAGGTCACATTAATGTACCTGTTCTGAGCTTGGTCAGGAACATGGTGTATCTTCTGATCTTTTGTATGAATGTTAAATGTGAGCAAACTTTAGATAGCTATAGATATATAGATTTGAAAGAGTAAATCAATCAAAGGACACATCCTAGATGGCTGATTAGGGGAGTTTTGGTTTCTTCCACATCAAGACTTTTTAAAATCGTTCAGTTCTCGTGTCACCTCTAATATGAAGATTTTTTTCAGATATTAACTGAAACTGAATGTTTGTTCACCCTTATGCACAGCAAGCACCAGAAGCTAAATTCTCCCGGTAGATACTGTGACGTGCCCTTTACACACACTTGGTTTCCACTCACTGCCACCACCAGATTAACTGGACACTTATATGTATTTGAGGGAGAGTGACACAAGGTTATATAGTTTTAAAACAAAACATGAAACGTTTATTAGTTTACAATTAGATGATCAGTATTATGATAGCTTTAGCTGATGTTCTTGTATTGCAATCAAGAATTCTTATAATAATGTATTTCCTTTATAAACCAGACCCTTTTCAGTGGCAGGATCTCCCACATGACCAACTGACAATCTAAACTGACTCTCAGCTTTCTTAACTGAACTGAACGGACCTCCTCTCAGCACTAACACAAACGGAACTCCCCATCACCCATTAGGTTCCAATATAAAACATTCTTAACCACTCCCACCAGCTTGGTGATTGGCTATTCAAAACACACTCATGAATATTTATCCTTGTTTTACCCTTTCCGCCACAGATGCTTTCCTTTAGCATTGCAAAAGGACCCAAGCGGAGCATTTCAGACTGCAAGAGTTTAGATGTAACCAAATCTATGCTGCTTATTAGGGTTGCCACTGTGTGATTATCATGTACAATTTGGTGATGGGAGCTCTGTAAGAGTAATTTGTTCCATATGCTGGGAAACGATGAATATTGTCCTGGGATTATTTTGTTTTATACAATTATGGAATGTCTAAATTTTAAAAAGTCCTACACATTAAAAAACAGGTTGGATCTTATAGTTTTAACACACATAAAACAAGTGAACTTTCAGTAAATAATGCTTTTCCAGGATGGGGGAAAAGGACCAGCTGTTAAATTTCTTCCTGTCATACTCTACTCGAGACACAGGGATCCACTAACAAAACAAGAAGGTGGAGAGGAAAGACCATTTGTTGGTAGAGATAGGCAATTTATCTCAAGTACAAAAGGCTCACAGAATTAGAGTCAGAAGGGACCTCAACTGTCATCTCCTCCAGCTCCCTGCTGAAATGAGAGAAATCTACTGTTGCACCTTTCCGAACAGGTAGCTGTCTAGTTAGTATCTGAAGGACTGAAATGGAGGAAAGTTAGTACATATCCACGGTAATCAAGGCTCCACTGCTTATAGTCATTTTAAACATCGCCAGCTGCTTATCCTGTCCTCCCCGGTGTGCAGGGGAGTGGCACGCAATGCCTCCATGGAGGCAAGCACCGGGCTCCAGCTGATTGGCACTGGAGTGGAGGAGGAAAACCTTTTCTTTTCCCACCCCAGCGCCAATCAGCTGGAGCCCGGGGCTTGGGGAAGGGGGGAAGGTTTAAAAAGCCATGGCTTTTAAAACCTCCCCCCCTCAAGCCCTTTTGGGGTACCACTGTACTGCAGTCCCACAATATAGTGGGACCACAGTACATGAACCACAAAATGATGGGTGACCACTGTATTCCAGTATGTTTTTTTCCCTATTTTTATCTTCTGGAAAATTAGAAAACAAATTTATATTGCTTCCATCCTATCCTATCTCTGGCAGGATACTCACTGTTCCAGAGAGATGCTCCTACATCCTCTATATTGCTCTCCAGAACAGACTGTTTCTTCAGTGTCTGCCTCTGAGGGTCAAGGGTAGAGCTATAATGAATTTTATTTGTTAGTTTTTTATGTTATCTGTTTTAGTGCAGTGAAAAAGACTAAGGTGAGGCTTGTGCACCTAGATATACAGTACCATAAGAAAACAGGACTTAATAGAAAAGACAATAAGGCCAGGTGGCCATGTCTAATCAGTGTGTTACAAATTCCAGTGATGGATTTTCCATCAGCCTTGGAGGCAGTCCTTTTTCTGTTCTATAGCTCGGACTGTCAAAAATTTCCCCTCAATGTTAAGGTAAAATCTCCTTTCTCATAATTTCATTCTATTAATAAGGGTCCTACTTGCCAGAGCTACAGAAAACAACTTTACTCCATTTTCTATGTGAGAGCCCTTGAGATATTTGAAGAACGGTTATCATATCACCTTTAAGTCTTCTCTCCACTTGAGCATGTGTGAGCTTATTCAGAATAGTCTAATTGTTTATATATATATATATATATATATATATATATATATATATATATATATATATATATATATATATATATATATATATATATATATATATATATATATATATATATATATATATATGCATGTTAGGGTGGATTCGGGTTTCTTCCCGTGTAGAAATCTGGTTGTTTTGGCGACGTTTCGACGAGGTCTCACCGTCATCTTCAGGCTGGTGTTCTGGCTTCTTTCTTCTTGAAGCAAAGCGTGATCTCAGTTGAAGTCCTTCTATAAATACTGCTGGGGGTGTGTGGTTTGCTTGCTCTGTTGCTGATTGTAGGTTCGTTTGTTCTTTTGTGATCTGCTGTGTGGCTGAGGCGATCGTTAAGGGCTTAACTGCTGGTGGGTTAGATGGCTGTTTAGAGACATCCTGTGTGGGTGAGGTGCTGGATGTGTGTCTATTAGTCTTTTGTTTCTTAACGACCTTGGTGATGGGTGTTCTGGCAGCATCCTGGGCTTTGGTGGAGTGGGGTCCTGTGTCTTGTGAATTCATTTTGGTCTGGCTGCGTGTCTGTGGTCTCCCAATGTTTTTTTGGCGTGTGTAAGTGTGCTCCATGTGGTGGCTGGAGTGGGGAGTAGCGGTAGATGGTGCAGTTGTGGTTTTGTTATTGGATGGTGGTTTCGTTTCATCTGTGGGAAGGGTCTGGGTTTGTGTTTGGTGTGGATGGAAGGTGGTGGCATCTTGTGTCCTTTTGGACCTGGTGTCAGTCTTTGTGACAGAGGCTCGTCTGTTGACCAGGGCCAGTTTCCAGATGTCAGGCAAGCGGGAGGTGTCATCACGTTTATTCATGTTGTTTGGGTGTTTCTCTATTTCAATGGCTTCCATGATTATTCGACTGTTGAAATGTTCAGTTTTGGAGATGAGTTTGGTTCTTTTAAAATCAATTTCATGACCTGTTGTTTTTATGTGCTGGAAGAGAGAGGAAGATTTTTCTTCTTTTTTGACTGCGTTCTTGTGTTCTGCGATGCGTGCGCTTATTCTCCTGTTTGTCTGTCCGATGTATGTGGCTGGGCAGACTTTGCATGGTATTTCGTAGACTCCTTGGTTTTCTAGTTCAATCTTGTCTTTGGGGTTTCTTAAAATGTTGGCTATTTTTTGTTCGGTGCAAAAGGCTGTCTTGATATTGTGTTTGTGGAGAATTTTGCTGATTTTGTCTGTGGTGCCTTTGATGTAAGGGAGGAGGGCCGTGCCGTTGTTCTCTTCTGTTTCTTGGTTCTTGGGGGGTGTTTCTTTTTGGATTAGTTTGGTGATGGTGTTTTTTTGGAATCCGTTCGCAATTAAAGCATTCGAGAGAGTGTGTAATTCAGTTTTTAGGTGGTCTTTGTCAGCGAGGCGTTTGGTTCTGGAGATGAGGGTTTTTGCTACGGAGTTGATCTGTGCAGGGTGGTGGTGTGATTGTGCATTTAAGTAGCAGTTTGTATGTGTTTTTTTTCCGGTAGATGGTATGTCCTAAGGAGCCGTCGGGTTTTTTGTAGATTAGGACGTCCAGGAAGGGAAGTTGGTTGTTGGCTTCTATTTCCATAGTGAATTGTATTTTGGGGTGTAGGCTGTTGAGATGTGTGAGGAAGTTGTTCAGTTTGTCTTTCCCGTGTGGCCAGATAACAAAGGTGTCGTCAACATATCTGAGCCAGAGTTTGGGTTTATGTTCGGACTTCTGTAACGCGTTGGTTTCAAAGTGTTCCATATATAGGTTTGCGATGACCGGTGAGAGGGGTGATCCCATGGGTGCTCCTTCTATCTGTTTGTATCTTTGTCCATTGTGGATGAAGTATGTGTTGGTTAGGCAGTGGTTGGTCAGATCTAGGATGTGCTTGGGGGGGTTGTATTTGTTGTGGATAGCTGTCAAGGCTTCTTGAATGGGCACTTGTGTGAAGAGCGAAACAACATCGAAGCTCACGAGTAGGTCATTGGGTTGTAGGTCTTGTTTCTTTATAATTTCTATGAAGTGGAACGAGTTTTGTACGTATGAAGTGATGGATTCTGCATAGGGCTGGAGTTGTTTGGCAAGAAATTTGGCGAGGTTTTGTAGGGGTGAGCCTATGGAGCTGACTATGGGTCTGAGAGGTGTTCCTTCTTTGTGAATCTTGGGGAGGCCGTAGAGCTTGGGGCATCTGGATGATTTCTCTCTGGGGATGATGCTTGGCTTGATTTCTTCACTTAAGGGTGAGGCTTTTATTTTGGCTTTGGTGGTTTTTTCCAGGTAGGTGGTGGGGTCTGCGTTCAAAGGTATGTAAGCAGGGTCTTGTAGTAGGTTGGATAGTTTGGCTTGGTAGTCAGATGTGTTCATCACCACTGTGGCATTGCCTTTGTCTGCTGGGAGAATGATTATGTTGTTGTCTTTCCTCAGGTTGGTGAGGGCTTTTTGTTCTTCTTTGTGTAAATTGCTTCTGGGTGGTTTGCTGGAGCAGAGGATATTGGTGACTTCGAGTCTGATTTTGTTGGCTTCATCTGGGTTGATTTTGGTTAGGCTGGCTTCCACTCCGCATATGATGTTTTCAGTGGGGATGTGTCTGGGGGCGACTGCAAAGTTGAATCCTTTGGACAGGACTTTGGTCTCTGCGATGGTGAGTGTCCTGTCTGATATGTTGTGAACTGTTTGTTTCATGGGCTGCTGTGGGGGGTTGGGCTTCTGGCGTTTTTCCAGTTTGTGGAGTTTGTTGGTGTGTATGTCTGTCTTGTGGGAGGTCTCTGTTTCAGCTCTCCAGGCGGCGAGTTGCTTGGATTTGTTCCAGAGTGTTGGGTGGATTTTGTTGCTGAGTTTGAGGTGGAGAGTGAGTAGGTCTCTGTTGGTTTGATCTAGTAGGTATCTTTTCTTGTGTAGTTCGTTTCTGATTAGGGCTAGTTCTGTTCTTTTCAGGATCCTTTCGCTGGATGGGGTTTTTGAGTGGAATTTCAGTTGGAAGCTTGTGGGGATCACATTTTTATCTCGGCAGTTGCGTAGGAATGCAATGTCACATAAGATGGTGGCTCTTCGGACTTCTAGTTTCTCGTAGGTTCTGGTCAGCTGGAAGATTTCCTCCCCGTAGAGGTCGGATATTTGTTTTCGTAGATTTTCACGGGTATAGGTATGCATGTTAGGGTGGATTCGGGTTTCTTCCCGTGTAGAAATCTGGTTGTTTTGGCGACGTTTCGACGAGGTCTCACTCGTCATCTTCAGGCTGGTGTTCTGGCTTCTTTCTTCTTGAAGCAAAGCGTGATCTCAGTTGAAGTCCTTCTATAAATACTGCTGGGGGTGTGTGGTTTGCTTGCTCTGTTGCTGATTGTAGGTTCGTTTGTTCTTTTGTGATCTGCTGTGTGGCTGAGGCGATCGTTAAGGGCTTAACTGCTGGTGGGTTAGATGGCTGTTTAGAGACATCCTGTGTGGGTGAGGTGCTGGATGTGTGTCTATTAGCCTTTTGTTTCTTAACGACCTTGGTGATGGGTGTTCTGGCAGCATCCTGGGCTTTGGTGGAGTGGGGTCCTGTGTCTTGTGAATTCATTTTGGTCTGGCTGCGTGTCTGTGGTCTCCCAATGTTTTTTTGGCGTGTGTAAGTGTGCTCCATGTGGTGGCTGGAGTGGGGAGTGGCGGTAGATGGTGCAGTCGTGGTTTTGTTATTGGATGGTGGTTTCGTTTCATCTGTGGGAAGGGTCTGGGTTTGTGTTTGGTGTGGATGGAAGGTGGTGGCATCTTGTGTCCTTTTGGACCTGGTGTCAGTCTTTGTGACAGAGGCTCGTCTGTTGACCAGGGCCAGTTTCCAGATGTCAGGCAAGCGGGAGGTGTCATCACGTTTATTCATGTTGTTTGGGTGTTACTCTATTTCATTGGCTTCCATGATTATTCGACTGTTGAAGTGTTCAGTTTTGGAGATGAGTTTGGTTCTTTTAAAATCAATTTCATGACCTGTTGTTTTTATGTGCTGGAAGAGAGAGGAAGATTTTTCTTCTTTCTTGACTGCGTTCTTGTGTTCTGCGATGCGTGCGCTTATTCTCCTGTTTGTCTGTCCGATGTATGTGGCTGGGCAGACTTTGCATGGTATTTCGTAGACTCCTTGGTTTTCTAGCTCAATCTTGTCTTTGGGGTTTCTTAAAATGTTGGTTATTTTTTGTTCGGTGCAAAAGGCTGTCTTGATATTGTGTTTGTGGAGAATTTTGCTGATTTTGTCTGTGGTGCCTTTGATGTAAGGGAGGAGGGCCGTGCCGTTGTTCTCTTCTGTTTCTTGGTTCTTGGGGGGTGTTTCTTTTTGGATTAGTTTGTTGATGGTGTTTTTTTGGAATCCGTTCGCAATTAAAGCATTCGAGAGAGTGTGTAATTCAGTTTTTAGGTGGTCTTTGTCAGCGAGGCGTTTGGTTCTGGAGATGAGGGTTTTTTGCTACGGAGTTGATCTGTGCAGGGTGGTGGTGTGATTGTGCATTTAAGTAGCGGTTTGTATGTGTTTTTTTTCCGGTAGATGGTATGTCCTAAGGAGCCGTCGGGTTTTTTGTAGATTAGGACGTCCAGGAAGGGAAGTTGGTTGTTGGCTTCTATTTCCATAGTGAATTGTATTTTGGGGTGTAGGCTGTTGAGATGTGTGAGGAAGTTGATCAGTTTGTCTTTCCCGTGTGGCCAGATAACAAAGGTGTCGTCAACATATCTGAGCCAGAGTTTGGGTTTATGTTCGGACTTCTGTAACGCGTTGGTTTCAAAGTGTTCCATATATAGGTTTGCGATGACCGGTGAGAGGGGTGATCCCATGGGTGCTCCTTCTATCATAGAAATTATAAAGAAACAAGACCTACAACCCAATGACCTACTCGTGAGCTTCGATGTTGTTTCGCTCTTCACACAAGTGCCCATTCAAGAAGCCTTGACAGCTATCCACAACAAATACAACCCCCCCAAGCACATCCTAGATCTGACCAACCACTGCCTAACCAACACATACTTCATCCACAATGGACAAAGATACAAACAGATAGAAGTATTTATAGAAGGACTTCAACTGAGATCACGCTTTGCTTCAAGAAGAAAGAAGCCAGAACACCAGCCTGAAGATGACGAGTGAGACCTCGTCGAAACGTCGCCAAAACAACCAGATTTCTACACGGGAAGAAACCCGAATCCACCCTAACATGCATACCTATACCCGTGAAAATCTACGAAAACAAATATCCGACCTCTACGGGGAGGAAACCTTCCAGCTGACCAGAACCTACGAGAAACTAGAAGTCCGAAGAGCCACCATCTTATGTGACATTGCATTCCTACGCAACTGCCGAGATAAAAATGTGATCCCCACAAGCTTCCAACTGAAATTCCACTCAAAAACCCCATCCAGCGAAAGGATCCTGAAAAGAACAGAACTAGCCCTAATCAGAAACGAACTACACAAGAAAAGATACCTACTAGATCAAACCAACAGAGACCTACTCACTCTCCACCCTCAAACTCAGCAACAAAATCCACCCAACACTCTGGAACAAATCCAAGCAACTCGCCGCCTGGAGAGCTGAAACAGAGACCTCCCACAAGACAGACATACACACCAACAAACTCCACAAACTGGAAAAACACCAGAAGCCCAACCCCCCCCACAGCAGCCCATGAAACAAACAGTTCACAACATATCAGACAGGACACTCACCATCGCAGAGACCAAAGTCCTGTCCAAAGGATTCAACTTTGCAGTCGCCCCCAGACACATCCCCACTGAAAACATCATATGCGGAGTGGAAGCCAGCCTAACCAAAATCAACCCAGATGAAGCCAACAAAATCAGACTCGAAGTCACCAATATCCTCTGCTCCAGCAAACCACCCAGAAGCAATTTACACAAAGAAGAACAAAAAGCCCTCACCAACCTGAGGAAAGACAACAACATAATCATTCTCCCCAGCAGACAAAGGCAATGCCACAGTGGTGATGAACACATCTGACTACCAAGCCAAACTATCCAACCTACTACAAGACCCTGCTTACATACCTTTGAACGCAGACCCCACCACCTACCTGGAAAAAACCACCAAAGCCAAAATAAAAGCCTCACCCTTAAGTGAAGAAATCAAGCCAAGCATCATCCCCAGAGAGAAATCATCCAGATGCCCCAAGCTCTACGGTCTCCCCAAGATTCACAAAGAAGGAACACCTCTCAGACCCATAGTCAGCTCCATAGGCTCACCCCTACAAAACCTCGCCAAATTTCTTGCCAAACAACTCCAGCCCTATGCAGAATCCATCACTTCATACGTACAAAACTCGTTCCACTTCATAGAAATTATAAAGAAACAAGACCTACAACCCAATGACCTACTCGTGAGCTTCGATGTTGTTTTTCTCTTCACACAAGTGCCCATTCAAGAAGCCTTGACAGCTATCCACAACAAATACAACCCCCCCCCCCAAGCACATCCTAGATCTGACCAACCACTGCCTAACCAACACATACTTCATCCACAATGGACAAAGATACAAACAGATAGAAGGAGCACCCATGGGATCACCCCTCTCACCGGTCATCGCAAACCTATATATGGAACACTTTTGAAACCAACGCGTTACAGAAGTCCGAACATAAACCCAAACTCTGGCTCAGATATGTTGACGACACCTTTGTTATCTGGCCACACGGGAAAGACAAACTGAACAACTTCCTCACACATCTCAACAGCCTACACCCCAAAATACAATTCACTATGGAAATAGAAGCCAACAACCAACTTCCCTTCCTGGACGTCCTAATCTACAAAAAACCCGACGGCTCCTTAAGACATACCATCTACCGGAAAAAAACACATACAAACCGCTACTTAAATGCACAATCACACCACCACCCTGCACAGATCAACTCCGTGGCAAAAACCCTCATCTCCAGAACCAAACGCCTCGCTGACAAAGACCACCTAAAAACTGAATTACACACTCTCTCGAATGCTTTAATTGCGAACGGATTCCAAAAAAACACCATCACCAAACTAATCCAAAAAGAAACACCCCCCAAGAACCAAGAAACAGAAGAGAACAACGGCACGGCCCTCCTCCCTTACATCAAAGGCACCACAGACAAAATCAGCAAAATTCTCCACAAACACAATATCAAGACAGCCTTTTGCACCGAACAAAAAATAGCCAACATTTTAAGAAACCCCAAAGACAAGATTGAGCTAGAAAACCAAGGAGTCTACGAAATACCATGCAAAGTCTGCCCAGCCACATACATCGGACAGACAAACAGGAGAATAAGCGCACGCATCGCAGAACACAAGAACGCAGTCAAGAAAGAAGAAAAATCTTCCTCTCTCTTCCAGCACATAAAAACAACAGGTCATGAAATTGATTTTAAAAGAACCAAACTCATCTCCAAAACTGAACACTTCAACAGTCGAATAATCATGGAAGCCATTGAAATAGAGAAACACCCAAACAACATGAATAAACGTGATGACACCTCCCGCTTGCCTGACATCTGGAAACTGGCCCTGGTCAACAGACGAGCCTCTGTCACAAAGACTGACACCAGGTCCAAAAGGACACAAGATGCCACACCACCTTCCATCCACACCAAACACAAACCCAGACCCTTCCCACAGATGAAACGAAACCACCATCCAATAACAAAACCACGACTGCACCATCTACCGCCACTCCCCACTCCAGCCACCACATGGAGCACACTTACACATGCCAAAAAAACATTGGGAGACCACAGACACGCAGCCAGACCAAAATGAATTCACAAGACACAGGACCCCACTCCACCAAAGCCCAGGATGCTGCCAGAACACCCATCACCAAGGTCGTTAAGAAACAAAAGGCTAATAGACACACATCCAGCACCTCACCCACACAGGATGTCTCTAAACAGCCATCTAACCCACCAGCAGTTAAGCCCTTAACGATCGCCTCAGCCACACAGCAGATCACAAAAGAACAAACGAACCTACAATCAGCAACAGAGCAAGCAAACCACACACCCCAGCAGTATTTATAGAAGGACTTCAACTGAGATCACGCTTTGCTTCAAGAAGAAAGAAGCCAGAACACCAGCCTGAAGATGACGAGTGAGACCTCGTCGAAACGTCGCCAAAACAACCAGATTTCTACACGGGAAGAAACCCGAATCCACCCTAACATGCATACCTATACCCGTGAAAATCTACGAAAACAAATATCCGACCTCTACGGGGAGGAAACCTTCCAGCTGACCAGAACCTACGAGAAACTAGAAGTCCGAAGAGCCACCATCTTATGTGACATTGCATTCCTACGCAACTGCCGAGATAAAAAATGTGATCCCCACAAGCTTCCAACTGAAATTCCACTCAAAAACCCCATCCAGCGAAAGGATCCTGAAAAGAACAGAACTAGCCCTAATCAGAAACGAACTACACAAGAAAAGATACCTACTAGATCAAACCAACAGAGACCTACTCACTCTCCACCTCAAACTCAGCAACAAAATCCACCCAACACTCTGGAACAAATCCAAGCAACTCGCCGCCTAGAGAGCTGAAACAGAGACCTCCCACAAGACAGACATACACACCAACAAACTCCACAAACTGGAAAAACACCAGAAGCCCAACCCCCCACAGCAGCCCATGAAACAAACAGTTCACAACATATCAGACAGGACACTCACCATCGCAGAGACCAAAGTCCTGTCCAAAGGATTCAACTTTGCAGTCGCCCCCAGACACATCCCCACTGAAAACATCATATGCGGAGTGGAAGCCAGCCTAACCAAAATCAACCCAGATGAAGCCAACAAAATCAGACTCGAAGTCACCAATATCCTCTGCTCCAGCAAACCACCCAGAAGCAATTTACACAAAGAAGAACAAAAAGCCCTCACCAACCTGAGGAAAGACAACAACATAATCATTCTCACAGCAGACAAAGGCAATGCCACAGTGGTGATGAACACATCTGACTACCAAGCCAAACTATCCAACCTACTACAAGACCCTGCTTACATACCTTTGAACGCAGACCCCACCACCTACCTGGAAAAAACCACCAAAGCCAAAATAAAAGCCTCACCCTTAAGTGAAGAAATCAAGCCAAGCATCATCCCCAGAGAGAAATCATCCAGATGCCCCAAGCTCTACGGCCTCCCCAAGATTCACAAAGAAGGAACACCTCTCAGTCCCATAGTCAGCTCCATAGGCTCACCCCTACAAAACCTCGCCAAATTTCTTGCCAAACAACTCCAGCCCTATGCAGAATCCATCACTTCATACGTACAAAACTCGTTCCACTTCATAGAAATTATAAAGAAACAAGACCTACAACCCAATGACCTACTCGTGAGCTTCGATGTTGTTTCGCTCTTCACACAAGTGCCCATTCAAGAAGCCTTGACAGCTATCCACAACAAATACAACATAAGTGACATATATATATATATATGTCACTTATGTTGGTTTTATCCTTTGGGTGTGGGCAAGGTTGAGGCAACAGGTAGAGCCCTCCAAGCATGGGTGTGTGTGTTGTGACCCTGGGACCTATGGATATTGTCCACTGCAACCTCATCCCCAGGGCCGTCATGTCCATTAAGTCGAACTAGGCAGTTGCCTAGGGCACCAAAATGGAGAGGGGGTGCTGGCCAGCCTGCTGCCCCCTGCCGCCCCCCGCCGCTGGCCACCACCATCCGTCTTCCCGTTGCTGTCCGCCCGCTGCCCCCCGTGCCCATCCCCACCCCCCGTGCCCGTCATCATCCCCACCACCCCTGCCGCCCTCCTGCCGCCGGACCTGCTCATCCCACACTACAAAGATGATGCGATCTACTGAGTGGGAGGTCATGTGTGCCTAAAAGAACAATTTTAAATAGGTTTGTTCATAAGGTAGTCCCAATGTGTTAATTGTTGTAGTAATAGTAGCAGGAGGAGGAGAGGAGGAGGTATGATTATTAAAGATTTTGGTGACCCTTTCTAGAGTTTCTTTTTGTGAGCATTTCTTGGATTATACAGTTTGCCCAAGGTTACATGGGCTCCTCTCTTGGGAAGCACTGTGGGGAATTGAACTCCTGACCTTTCCAGGTACCCAACTCACTGAGCTACCCGGCTCAGGTTTCATTTCACCATAATCTTGGTTAGGATCTCAGCCTAAGATTCCTTTAAGAGAAGGAGGAACAGAAGATGATGAGAAACTATGACAGTGACACGTGCTCAATCCCACCAGCTAGCAACAAGCATGAGTAACAGCAGAAAAGTAATATCCCTAATGTTCTGGCTTCTTTAGTCTGGAATTACTATGATATTATCTGGGGCGTGGTGGCTCAGCAGACTAAGGCTCCGAAAAATGTTGGCTGCAAAGGCGGCAGCTGGGCGGTTCAAATCCCGGGTGCCATACAGCGGAGCGACCTCCCGCTGATAACCTCAGCTCCTGCCAACCTAGCAGTTCAAAAGCATGTGAATGCAAGTAAGTAAATACTGTATATACTCAAATCTAAGCCTAGTTTTTCAGCCCTAATTTTGGGCTGAAAAAAGGGGGCCTCGGCTTATATTCAGGTCAATACTTTTAGCCACTGAGGCAAGTCATCTGTGGCTAAAAGTCATTTTAAACATTGCATGCCGCTTCTCATGACCCCCCCTCTGCATCACAGGGGAGTGGCACACAATGTTTAAAATGACTTTTAGCCAGTGACCCAAGTACTTGCATCAGTGGCTAAAAGTTATTTTAAACATCACACACCACTCCCCCAGCTCACAAAGGAAAAGCTGCCAGGCCCTGCTGCATTTCCCATTCTAGACTTATACTCAAGTCAATACATTTCCCCAGTTTTGGGGGGTTCAGTTAGGGGCCTCGACTTATACTCGGGTGGACTTATTGTCGAGTATATATGGTACTGCCGTAAAAAGTGGGAAGGTAAAACAGTGTTTCGTTGCAGCCATGCCAGCCATGTGGCTATGGACTTGCACAACACTGGCTCTTTGGCTTGAATACGGAGACAAGCACCACCCCTAGAGTCGGACATGACTAGCACACATGTGCGGGGGGAATCTTCACCTTTACCTTACCTATGATAGTAATTCCCTTGTATGCGATTTCCTTAAGAAATGTGTCTCATAAGACTTGACAGCTGAGCCTTATTTTAGCATTGGCGGCAAGGCGTAGTGTCCTTGACTACTGAAGGGAGCAGATTACAGGGTGCAGGGCAAGCTCTGCTTGGCTCTCTCAGCTCTGTTTTCCAACATGTAGTTATTGTTCCCGTAGTTCTAGCATCTGCAATGCTTCGTAAAGTTATAGATAACCAGAGAATGGAAATTTCCAAAGCAATAGCTGTGTTAGTCAAAATGAAAGGGGTAGAAAAAATAACAAAAGGGAGGTGACTCTAAGAGATTTATTGCAGTGTGAGCTATTGTGGAGGAAGATCCACAGATGTGAAGAATCGAATTTTGATCCATGAAAGCTTGCAGTGAAATAAATATGTAAGTCTTTAAAGTTCTATAATGTTTTTCGCCTTTCTTTCTTTCTTTTTCTTTCTTTCTTTCTTTCTTTCTTTCTTTCTTTCTTTCTTTCTTTCTTTCTCTCTCTCTCTCTCTCTCTCTCTCTCTCTCTCTCTCTCTCTCTCTCTCTCTCTCTCTCTCTCTCTCATTTTGACAGTTTTCCAGTGTTAATCTTTTGGACGATGGGTCCCATCATTTTGACTACCTCCCAGAACCCCCAAACAAGCATGGCCATTGGAAGCTATACTTCATAAAAATAATGTTTGAATGCTCTCAGCATCTGTCCCCTAAGGGAACTGCTTCATTCCCCCTAAAAGTGGGGTCATCCTGCACATCCCCTTCAGGAGGATCAACTGATTCTTATCAGACTCTTTGCTGCCTTGAGTCCTCTTCTTGGGAGGAAGGCATGGATACCTTGTGGAAAGGAATAGATAAATAATTTAGGTAATTTGATGGTAATAATTTGATGGTAATAATTTAGGTAATTTGAGACTGGATGGCCATATGTCCGGAGCACTGTGATGGGGGTTCCTGCATAGCAGGGGTTTGGACTAGATGGCCCTTGAGGTCTCTTCCAACTCTATGATTCTACGATATCACAGGTACTTGGATTTGTCACTGCTGGTTCTGGATTTTTCAGCTACTGTTGTTTTTATGGACCCCGAAAAGGACCCCCATAAGTCAGAATCAACTTGATGACACATTATTTTTTATTATTAAACATGTGCAGTGGTACCTTGTATAAAAGAATTAATTTGTTCCAAATGAAATTATGTTAAGCAAATTTTCCTTTATAGAAGGTACCACCTACTTGTGACCATTTTATGTTGTACGGATTCGCCCCATAGACGATTCTGTTAAGCAAATTCCCCGTATCTCCATAAGTTTTTATATTGTACAGATTTTTTGTTATACAAACCATTTGTTATACGAGGATCAACTGCACCTTGAAATCCCTGTTAGTGCCACAATAAGTCATTTGCAACTTTATGACATATCGTAACAAAGGTTGTTTTTAGGGTTCTGTTGACCATCTGTGATTTTGATATGGTGTTTAAAAAAAAAACAGTTCTGTGTTGAGTTTCTTCAATTTGGTTCTGTTGATTTGTGAAGGAAAGTCAGCTTTTGAAAACATTTAAGCAAGCAAGCAAACATATTTTTAAAAAGCTACTTTCGGGTCAATATTTTTCCTTCAGCTAACAGCATACAACTTTTCTGGATATCAGCTGCCTCACACATACACACATTTACACACAGATGCACGCCTGTGTGTATATACATGAAAGAAAAATGTGAGTTATGTCAACTTACTGCCAGGATTGGCCCAAGCATGTGTGCTTATAGGAAACGTAGAATAGGAACAACAAACCATTTCCAGTTTCAACCCTTTGCACTAGGTCCCTCAGCTCTACAATTTAATTCTGATAATCCTCCAAAAACTCAAGGAAGGGAGAATTAATAGTTCCAGAGAAGCCATTATCTTGGCTCTTGCAAGATAAAATTGCCTGCAAAGTGCAAACATTTGTTAGTGTCAGATGGCTGGGTCTGGAAGCCTCCATTCTGGCCCCCTCAGGTTCTTTCAAGCAAGCCAGTAGTTGAGCAACACTTTGTACGCTGGGGCTATTTCTCTTCCAAGCACTTTGGTCATGACATGAGAGCTTTCTGCTCTAAAGCACACACAAAAAGAGTCTTTCTTTCTTAAGGTTTTCCCATCCCCTTGCATTTTTTTAAAATGTTGTTTTATTTTGTTTCATTTTTGTCTTAACAACTGGGATGTGTAAGGAAGCAGCTGTCCTGCTTCCCCCTCTTGCCAATACGGCCAGGGAGCTGGGAGTCTCCACCTGGGCTGCTGCAGTTTCTCTCTGCCCGCAGGGGATCGTTAACAGTCTTGTTTACCACAGAAGAGGCTGCTTTGAGCAAAGTGAAAGAGGGCCAACAAACCTTCAAGCAACATGAAAGCCAGCCGGAGCCGACACCTGGACCTGATCACATGCGCTACCTGTCTCAACCTGACATGGAGCCCGGTCATGAGGAGAACTCATGAGAACATAAGAAGACCCATGCTGGATCAGGCCAATGGCCCATCTAGTCCAGCTTCCTTTATCTCACAGTGCCCCCACCAGATGCATTTGGGAGCGCATGAGACTAGATATCTGTCTCCTGATACCACTCCCTTGCATCTGGCCCTTGAAGTACCCCGGTTTTAAACTCTTACTGCCACTGCCACCACCCCACTCTTGATTGTGCAGAGCATGCTTTTATGCCAGGCAAAACTCTGGATAGGCCGCGCTTTTAAGCCGAACAACTAACCTGGCCAGTCGCAGGCACGGCTTTGCTGGTACAACATTAGGATACTGTCGCAGCTCATTCTGGGCCTGCCTGTTTAGGTGCACCATTACATACACCCATTGATTTCTATGTTTCTAATTAATACTGAGAGCAAGTATTGAAACATGGAACCGTGAGTGAGCGGATGGGGTGGGGGGGAGGGAGATGGGAAAGGAAGAAAAAGGTACAGCATGGGGAGAACATTGCATTGCCTTCCAGAACCATCTGAGACCCAAACACCTAGACCCATGGCAGGGCCTTTTCTGTGGCAGTGCCATGATTGTGAAATTCCCTCGTGTTCAGACATTGGTAATTTGGTTACCAATTTTCTCTCTGTTTACCACACAGATGCATGCATACTAACAGTAGTTTTTTTAGTGAAACTCTAGAGTCTTTTACTGTACTGTATCTGTTTTTTAAAAAACTGTTTTCTTGTCCATTATTTATTTATTTATTTATTTATATTTTAGATTTTCAGACTTGTAAGCTTGTGCATTCATGGACAGAAATGCAGAATAATGTGTAAATTCAACCAGTCAGAAATAAGTTTGTATTCCATATTAAAGCACAATAAGTAGATTGGGGACAGATAAAAACCCACCCATGGCCAGGTTTCCTTTCTTCTTAATTTTTTGGCAGAAGTGCTATTGAAGTGTTCCCAGAGTGAGTGGAGAATGCATGTGATGAGGATCACGGACTGGTCCAGCCCCTGCTGCTGGGTTCAGCAAACAAACATGATGGTTTGGAAAGACAAGGCTAAATTACAACCATGCAAATTCTTCACCTGAGCCAGAACCCTGATTGATTGATTGATTGATTGATTGATTGATTGATTGATTGATTGATTGATTGATTGATTGATAGCCCACCCATCTGGCCTAAAAGGTCACTCTGACAACATTCAGAAATAACATACAGTAATAACAATTACGGTAAAAACAATGCAAACACTTAACATAAAACTAATTTAAAAATTAAAAACAGAGAAAATTATATAATCAAAATTAATAATAATACACATACAAATACAGTACTGTATTTTTGTATAAGACTATATTTTGTCTAAATTTGTTAGACTAAACATTGAGGGTTATCTTATATGCAAAAGCCGAGGAGAGAACTGTGTGGTTTGTGAAATTGTAATTCTGGGTTGGAAAAGTAGGGGTCATCTTATGCATGGGGGCAACTTATAGATTGAAGAATATAATACATAATAGTTGTTTTTTTCATGTTCTGGCTCATATGTAGGCAAGAGCCATCACCTCTTCAGACTGTCATTTTCACCAATGTATATTATTTCGTAAGGCACAGCTAGGGCCCACAGTTCCCCTCATTATGTATGGGCCACAAAGGCTTTAAGGTGGCCTTCCAAATGTTGTTGGACTGCAGCTCCCTTAAGTCCTTGCAACCTCAAGGAATATCCGAAGGACCATCTTCTGTTCAACCCTGCTCTAGGCCAAAATGTTGGTATAGGTATACATTTAACCTACATTTCCAAAAAAAACAAGCTTAAGAAACGCTCAGGCTTTCCTAGATTTGCAAAGCCGTTTGTAAGGGTGTGTGTGTATGAGAGCGAGACAGATTGATAGATGAGTGACAGTGCTCCAGAATTCAGGCTGCATGAATGGAAGGGGATTATGAACCACTGCCCCCCAAGAGACTCAGCAGACTTCTATTGTGTTTAATCCCTTTACAATCATCAAAATCAATGCACACTTTCCCAACTGGGTGTAGATATTGTTACATGAACGCTAGTATTGGAAGTCAAGAAACTGCCCAAGTGCTCATAGTGGTGGATCCTCTGGATTACAATTAAGGAACAGCAGAAAGGTCATGAAGGAGCATAGCTGACAAATCTAATGTTCTGCTTGTCCTTTAACTGTTCCAAGGACAAAGAGGGTTTCAGTCCTAAGCAATAAAGCCTGACCAAGCACCAACATATTTTAGAGAAGTTTAGGTACATCACAACCACCAATGAATTAGTTTGGGTTGTGAGTTACTGATTATGAATGACATGGAAATAGCCATTGAGGATGTTTATTTTATTTATTTACAGTATTATTGCATTTATATCCTGCCCATCTTCCCGGAGGAACTCTGTTCAAAACTATATTTTAAAATGAGTAATTAAAATGGCCCTGGATTCCCCTGCCCTTCATGGTCCTTAGTTCTGACACCACCCTGGATAAACAATAAACTTATTATCTTATAAAATATGATGCTGACCGTATTGAATCAATGGTCCATGTCACAATAAATGTTCTTAGTAAACCTGGACCGTTATGACATTTGAGTTTAATGTTGGATGTTCTGCCCAGCCAAAACATCTGCAGTGACTTTAAGAGACAATTTCTGAAAGAAGATGTTTTTAATTTTATGGGGATACTGTTTTTGAAAATTGCTTGTGTGTTTTGCAAATCTCTAGTCAAACCAGGAGAAAGGAAAGAAAACAAATCACATAGCAAAGGGCATAATCAACCTCATCCTCAGTTTGTTTTGTGATTAATGAGACAACTTTAATGGTCCTCTATATGTTTATGAGTCCTTTAGGACTACTGTGGCATGGTCATATCTCAACCTCAAGATACGTGCACGTGCACGCACGCACACACACACACACACACACACAAGCAAACTATTCTCACCTTCCTCTTAAGTATAGGTGCCTGCCTGCCCATGTCTGAGTGTTTAAATACCCATGTTTGCCTTAAGGCAGTGGTGGCCAAACTTTGGCCCTCCAGAAGTTTTGGACCATAAGTCCCACAGTCCTTTGTCATTGGCAATACAGGCTTGGAATTCTGGGAGATGTGCTCCAAAACATCTGGAGGGCCAAAATTTGGCCACTACTGCCTTAAGCTCTTCTTACCATTGGCTTATACTGTATAACTTTTGCCCCACTAGTCACAATGGGCAGCAGCCATCTTGGTTTTGGCAGATGGCCCAAATCTAACCTGGCTGATTTTGTTATTGTTCTTTAACTATCACAAGCGCAGAAAGGCTGCTTTTCAGAAAAACAATAATCAAAATTTTGATTTCTGCAGTGTATCTGCTACGCAGCTAAAGCAGTATGATACTGATTTAAATACCATGGTCCAGTCCTATGGAACTGCTGGGTTGTAATTCAAAAGAGGGGAGGGACTTATTTTCTTTGCTTAGTTCAGGGATTGTACTGCTATTTTTTGATGGAAAATTTGAAGTGTTTTCCAAACCACAAATCCAAAGATTCTATAGGATTGAATCGTGACATTTAAAATCGGGTCAAACTGTTATAATTGTGCAGTATAGATATTTTCCCAGTTCTCCTAAAGGAGAAATGGGCTTATTTCCCTCAAAAGTTACTTTTTTTACCAATTAGATTTGCAGGTGTTTACACAAACTCTGTGCAGACACTGGTTAGGAGTCCTGTCACTGAGCATGAAGAAAAAAGAGGGAATCGTCACTGTCTTTTAAAACATGATTCTGTATAACTAATTACTGTGTGTTTTCCATTAAGTTTTTTAGTCCAGTGCATCTGCTTTCAAATTCAAATTCCAGAACCACTGCTCTTTTTTTGCAACAATAAATGATGGTAAAAATACTACAAAGGGAACAGGTGAGATAGCTGAAGCCAACGGTGAACTGAATTTGCTCCATGTGTATTTAATAATGCTGTCTCTTGTTTTATTTATTCTGACAAGTCCATGCCAGCGCACATTTGTCAAAACAATCTCCCTCAAACCATGGCACAGAGTTTTAATTGCAAAACTGCAGTCAAGCTAGTGCTCACAACCTGAGTTCTATCCGTTGAATGTGTTCAAGTAGCCTGCTCAAGGTAGACTCAGCCTTCCATCTTTCTGAGGTTGGTAAAATGAGTACCTAGCTGGCAGAGGGACCAAACATTCCCCGATTAATTATGTTGTAAATTGCCCAGACTGCTCTAGCAGGATGGAGCAGTCTATAAAGTAAAGGTAAAGCGCCCCCCCCCGCCGCACAAGTCCATTGCAAGGAAACACTGTTTTACCTTCCCATTTTTTACAGCAGTACCTATTTATCTACTTGCATTTACATGTTTTCGAACTGCTAGGTTGTCAGGAGCTGGGGTGATCAGTGGGAGCTTGCTCTGCTGTGTGGCACTTGGGGTTTGAACCGCTCAGCTGCTGACTTCGCAGCTGACCGTTTTTGGAAGCCTTAGTCCACTGAGCCACCACAAAACAACAAGAGCAGCAACCTGAAGAAAGCTAAAAGGAGGGAGGAATATGGGAATGGCTGAAATATATCTCTCAGTGGCAAGTTACTCTTTTGGACTACAGTTCCTGATAGCACATACAGTATTCATGTATTTGTAGTCTGAAAAAAATTAATGTTTTCCATCCTTAGAGACAGGAAAAGTTTCCTAGTTCCTCTTTCCACCTTTTGGCTGTTCCCCACCAATCTTTCTGGCTACAACCTTTTCCTGTTCTAAAATGTTCTTTGGGGTGATCGGATTGCCTACAGTATGTTGTTTAGGTCTAAAGAGAAAGTCATGTGGTCAAGTTCTCCTATCAGTTCTCTCTCTGCCAACCATTCTCGACCTATAATTTTCTAGGAATGCTTTCAAGATATATTTAGGGTGGCTAAATTCAGGGTAAGAAGAGTGCTGAGAACACTGCATAAAGGAATGCTTACAATAATGGCTTTATGAGCAGAACGTCCTACATCAAATAGAGGGGTATAGGAGTTTTTTTTCTGGCGGACTAATGTAAAGATTTGTCCTCAGACTTGGCTGGTGGCACTTCGAAAAACAGACCAGACAAATCTGTGTATATATAAAAATAATCAGTGTTGTTTGGATTGCAGCTGCAGAATCAGACACTTTCCTTAATTAAGGCCAAGTCAAGTTCCTTTGCTTTATGAAGGACGGCAGTTTTGACAGTTAATTTCCAGACATTTTGGCCCTGGGAGAGCTTGCATTTTGGCAAGAGACTTTCCTTTTCATTTTGCTATAATGATGAAAGTCAACATTGTATTACTATGTGATACATTATGCTGGACTGTATTTAAAACAGTGTAAATCCGCCTGTTTCCCCCAACAAACTGCTCCCCTCCAAAGCTCTTTTTAAAAAAAGCCATTGTTTTTAAAAAGCCCATTTTAAAAAGTCATGATAGACATCACTCTTGTCCTCATTTACAGATGACATGATCAGCAAAGTGAGGTTCTAGCCCAGGGGTGGCGAACAATAGACTCTGAGTAACATGTTTGGGTGTCTTATGTCAAGGACAAGCTTAGCATTCAGAAAATAATTAGCAAAGGTCCTCTGCAGCTTTCCTTATCATCAAACAAAGAGATATGAGATGAAGTTTGTAAACTGTTTAGGTGATTGCTGCTATTGTTGTGATTATAAAGAGAAGAAAGCAGCTGGTATAGAAACATTATTTGAGAGGTTACTTTATTCTTTTCATAGAACCATAGGCGGTTACTTCATGTTCCTCTCATCGCTCTTTGCTGTCCCGCTTGGGACCGGTATGAAAAAAGGTTACTTCACGTCCATAGTGTGACAGCAGAATCTTGTCCCGACCATGCCCCCTGAACTGGGAACAGAACGTTACGAGCTGGGGTGGGGAATCTGTTGTCACGCTTTGTTCCTAGTTCCTGTTCTGAGACAAGGGACGTGAAGTAACAGCAATGGCTGTTTCCCCCTTTCACTCTAGGAATACTCTGACAACCGAGAAAGCCAGAAAGCCGACTGGAACTCCTGCGTCAGGCCAGGCTCGGCTTCCCGCCTGTCCCTGCAGGAGAAGGCGGCTCTTGATGGGACAGGCAGAGAGCCACTGTCAGGCATAGGTCCATCCTCCTCGGGTCCCGGAGGCGGGGCTGAGCTCTCCTTGCCTGCTCACCTGTCAGCCCATAGACTGCTGAGTTCAGGGCAAGGGCGTCTCGCCCACCGCCCACACCGCCGCTGCCACTTGCCTGCGGCAAGTGGTGAGGGCTTGCCCAGCTCCTCCTGCTGGGCTTCCTGAGACAGCCCACACGCCTGCAGCACAGATTTGAAATATTGAAAAATGGTAGCCTGACAATTCAAAAAAAAAAGGTTAAACGAAGCCAGGGAAATCCAGTAGTTGTCACGAAACAAGGACATGAAGTAACAGTTGTCACGAGACAAGTAATCATTATCTCCTCTGTCTACTTTTCTTGAAGCTAAACATGCCCAACTCTTTCAGTCCTTCCTCAAAACACTCAAGTTTTCACTCCCTTGATAATCCTTATTGTTTTCTACCGAACATGCTCTAGTTTGTTGGCATTCTTCTTAAAATGTGTTGCCCAGAACTAGCTACAGTACTCTAGATGAGGCCAAACCAGTACTGTATGCAAGGATGCTCCCCTATAGAGCTTCTGGAACATTTGCTGTTGTAAAATTGGAATACAATTTCCATGGCATCTTACACCACACTTTGAATCTATACTCAAGACACCTAGTCCTTCTGCAACTATTTCTGAATGAACTTAATTCAGGATTAAAGAAATGCACACCCAAAAAACCATAAACAAAGTCAGAAATTATTTCCAGAGAGAATATTAGTCTCACTAGGTTAGACTAATTTTCTCTGCTTTTTAAAAAATGAAAAATATAACCAGGAGGAGCATTTGAAGGTCCCGGTGTTTGACTTCTAAGGAAAAAATATTTTGTCAGAGAGTTTTGACTGTGCATGTTTTTGATGGCATGTGTACATCTTGAAAAGCCAACACATACATTTCAGAGACCTACCAGAGATAATGAATCTACACAGTACTGCCTTGATAGTTACTGGCAGAGAATGAAAAACAAATAGCAAACAGGAAAAGAAAGGTTAAACTAAGATTAATGAAATTGCTGCATTCTAGGTCATGCGACTCTTGTGAGAACAGTAACTACCCTTATTTTCTAAAAGTGAAGGAGGTTTGAAAAAGCTGACCAAGAACAAATAAAATAGCTTCTTTTTCTTTTTTGCATTTTGTAAGAGGGAAAATATCTTTCTGCTCTTGTTTAGATTACTGTACTTGTCTTCATTTGATAATAAAATTTCTGTGACACCCCTTAAAAGAAGTGTATGTCCCTCTTCTCCCTGTCCCTTCAATACAAAGAAAAGAAAATTATAAAAAGAGACCAGGATGTGCCTGGAAAAAAAGGACTCTATTATAGTACATCCTCCCACATGAAGTTCACAATATGAGGAGAGAAACAGGATCAGAAATCAGATGCTTCGCCAAGGAGTCTTAAGAGTGAGACTGCGTGGTTGAATGCTGCGTGGATTTGCTCTGTACAGGGAATGGTAGAAATAAAAGGGGTTATTATTATTTTTAACTGCAAAGGCTGGTTTGAATTCTTCTTCATGTGCCATGTCCTCATAGAATGTTGGTGATCAGTAGCCTGAATTGGTTTCTATTTAAGGCTATTCTAAACAGAGCAGCAGTGCTCACTGTGGACCATTGGCTTAATTTCTTAAGCCAGAATGTTCTTCTGAATTGATCTACCGCTTTTTGCCACTTTTATCTCTACCACTAGGGGGCTTTTCCATTTTAAAGATGGGAAGGATTGGGATGGGTGTTCTATATGTGGTTAGTTATGGTACATTCTAGGGATGGGCACGAAACGGAAAAATTGTTTTTTGTTTTGTTCCGTTTCATCCCCCCCTGCATTTCGTTTTGTATTGTGAGTAACGGATTTTTTCAAAAATATTGTAACTTATGAAACAAAACAAAACGAAATGAATCCCTCCATGGCACCAGCACTCTAGCTGGTGCCGTGGGGAATTCAAAAGCCTCCTTGCAACCGTCTCCCAGCTGATTTTGACAGCTCGATCCCAGCTGGGAGGTGGGCGGGTAGGAGGAAAGGAGCAGCCAATCAGAAGTAAATTCCCTGCCTGACTGCTCCTTTCTCCCCTGCCACCCCTCCTCCCAGGGGAGTGTTTTGGACAGGGAATGATATGGGCATTGTGGCCAGCCCCTACTGTCCACAGCCCTTTCTGTCCAGAAAACCTCCATGGGAGGAGGGGGGAGCATGGGAGAAGGAAGGAGGCAGAGGTAAATTCAAACAGAGCTTCACTTTGCCAATCCCCGCCTACCAGCTGGGACTTTTTGACAGTTTGGGGTTGGAGAGGGGCCGCCCCTCCCACCCCCAATCTGACCTGTCATAAAACCCCAGCTGGTATGTGGGAGGAGGGGTAAAATGCAGAAGGGAGCAGTCCCCCCTCACTGCTCCATTCTGCCTTTTGCCCCTCCTCTGCCTCTCAGCTGGGGCTTTTTGACAGGTCAGTGTGTGTGTGTGGGATTTTAGGGAACCCCCTGAAATCTGGAAAGATTTGGTGGTAAATGGACTTAGTTATGAAGCTCTAAAGGGGCTGGGGAGCTTACCATAGAGTAAATTCCCTGATTTGCCTCAACTTCTCCAGGACACTTTGCCAGTTAACTACCCCCAGCCCCTTTAGAGCTTCATACTAAGTCTCCTTACCCCCAAATCTTTCCAGACTTCAGGGGATTCCCTAAAATCACTTCAAGAAGTACCACTGCTACTTTGGAACCCCAAGGTAAGTAAATTTTGATTGTAGTTTTTAAAAAATATCTTTCAAGTGCATATTTTTAAAAATATATGCACTCAAAAATCACTTACCTTGGGGCACCAAAGTAGCAGAAGTACCTTCAGAAAGTGATTTAAGGGAACCCCCTGAAATTTAGAAACATTTGAGGTAAGGGGGCTGAGTTATGAACCTCCAAAGGGGGTTGCCCCTAGGAAAAAAATCTTGTAATTGGAACCATATGCTTCCGATTGCCCGATCAGCTTCTGATTCCAATTATAAGGTTTTTCCCTATGGGCACCCCCTTTGGAGCTTCATAACTCAGCTCCCCGAACCCCCAAACCTTTCCAAATTTCATTTCCAGATCGATAATAGAATGAAAATATGGGTAGACTGTTGAAATTAGTTACATTGAATGCCAAGGGTCTAGGAACTGTCACGAAGAGAATCAGAATAGAGTCATTAATTAAGAAGAATAAACCGGACATCGTCTTTCTTCAAGAAACACGCCAAGCGAAAGATGGCCAAAACGAACTGAAACTACCCAACATCAACATCTATGAGAAAAGTTTTGGTACATCAAAAGCAAGGGGGGTAGCAATCTTAATATCAAAGCACTGTGATTGTATTGTTGAAAAAACTGTGAAAGATTTGGAAGGTAGATATATTATTCTTCAGGCCACAATTGGACTAGAACAATATACACTGATAAATGTTTATGCACCAAATGCTAATCACAACCTGTTTTACAAAGAGGTATGGGAGCAGATAGAAAAAGGTACAGAAAGGACATGTGATTTTGGCAGGAGATTTCAACATGGTTATGGACAAAATAAAAGATAAAACAATGACTAGGAAGGTAGACTTCAGGGCTAGACATACAATCTTAACAAAATTCATCGCAAATACAGGATTAAAGGATGTTTGGAGAGAATTAAAGGGCGATGAAAGAAAATTTACTTTTTATTCATCAGCCCATAAAGCTTACTCAAGAATAGATTTTATATTTATCTCACAAAGTTTGCTATCTAAAGTTGTAAATACAAATATAGAATTGATAAAAATTTCTGATCATGCTCTAATGTCTATTGAAATAGAAAATAAGAAGAATTATAAGGAAGCAAGAAGGTGGACAATAAACCCCAGAATTTTTCAAACCCCAGATACAGTACAAAAAATACAAAGAGAATGGCTAGAAACCTGGAATATCAATGAAGAAGGTGGTGGTCAAATAGGAGTTATCTGGGACACTCTGAAGGCAGCGGCTAGAGGTTACATAATAAAAGAAAGTGCTATTATTAAAAGTCGAGATCAGCAAAATAAAAAAAAATTGGAGGCTACGATAGCAGACCTTGAATCTCAATTCTTTCTAACCAAAGACAAAAATTTTTTAATTCAGGTTGAGGCTAGGAAAAGGGAATTAGAAGATATAGATCTACAACAAACCCAAAGAAATCTACTATATTTGAAAAGAAATTTTTTCGAATATAGCAATAAAAACTCCAAGATGCTAGCAAAATTAGCACAGAAAAGGAAAGAAAAAAGCATGATAGGAAGGATAAAGGATTTAAGCGGTAATATTTCTACTCAAATGAAAGAAAAATTAAAAGCTATTCAAGAATTTTATCAAAACTTATATACAGCTAATAGAAGTAGTAAGGAAGTTATGGAACAATATATTGACAAAAATTTAAAAGTAAGACTAGCGGAAGAAGACAGGCTTGAAATGGAAAAAGCTATTAAAGAGGAGGAGATAGACGATGTTATAAATAAGCTAAAGAATGCCAAAACTCCAGGAGATGACGGATTGGGTCCAGAATTTTACAAGGTATTCAAATCAATGTTAATTCCTAAGTTAAAGAAACTTTATAATGAGATATTGGAGGGCGAGCAAGTTCCCTTCCTCCTGGAAACATACCTTAACTATTTTAATTCTTAAGCCTAATAAAGATCCAACAGATGTTGGATCCTACAGACCAATATCACTTATAAATCAAGATGCCAAGATTTTTACAGCAATTCTAGCCAAAAGAATGTACACATTTATAGACAAATATATTAAGGAAGACCAAACGGGCTTTATCAAAGGTAGACAAATGTCAGACACTGTAAGAAGAGTCTTGAATGTTCTTTATGAGATGGGAAGATCACAGGATAAAGCATGTATTTTGTCTCTAGATTTATTTAAAGCCTTTGATTGTGTCCAATGGCCTGCGTTAAAAACTTTTATTAGTGAAATGGGGATTTGGCGAAAAATTTCTAAGTGTAATAAACCAACTCTATTCTCATAGCACCTCATCAATCATTGTCAATGATGGGATGACAGAAAAAATTACCCTAGGCCGAGGAACAAGACAGGGATGCCCTTTATCGCCAGTTCTGTTTTGCATAGTGATAGAGCTACTAGCTAATGCAATAAGGGAGGACCAACTTATTAAAGGTATGGGTAAGGAAGGCAAGATAAAAATCAGTTTATTTGCGGATGACGCTTTGTTAACAATAAAAAATCCGGTAGAAAATATATTAAGAATAAAAGCTCATCTAAAGGAATTTGGTGAAACAACCGGATTATGTGTCAACTGGCAGAAATCAGAAATCATGCTTTTCAATCAGGATAATCGAGACATGGAAGAGATCTCCAATTACGAACTGAAAATTTGTAAATGTATAAAATACCTAGGGATACTTTTAGATAAAGACATTAGCAAAACGAAAGAACGAAATTATACAAAAATAAAGGAAGAGATTAGAAATAAATTACAAAATTACTCCAAATTAAACTTATCATGGTTTGGTAGAATAGCAATGGTAAAAATGAAAATACTTCCTAAAATAAATTTTCTTTTTAGAATGTTACCTATTCAATACACAGAAACTGAAATTAAAGTCTATCAAGATCTTTTAAATAAATTTTGCAATGGTGGAAAAAAAGCAAGAATAAATAAAAGCTTATGGTACAGATCTCAAAAAGAGGGAGGTATAGGTATACCTAATCTTAGAATGTATTACATAGCTAATCAGATTAGTTCCCTGGGGGAAATACTATTTAAACCTCAAAAACTAATATGGTGGGAACTTCAATCAGAGGAACTAAATGAAGACATAAATAAATATGTATTTAGTTTCCCCCAAAAAAGGAAAAGTTACCCAATTAAAAACCCTCTTCTAAGTTCCCTATTGCTCACTTGGAAAAAGTATGGAAAGAAATTGATACAGGAAGGTTCCCCGCTTGGCGCGGTGATCGATCAGGAAAATTTCCCCACGAACATGAAGAAATTGGGAGACTTATTTAAATTAAAGAAAGTGGCAAGACTAAAAGATTGGATTAAAAAGATGACATCAAAACAAGAAATTAAACGTATTCTGCAAACTCAGGAATTGTCCTGGTTGAATTACGCCCAGTTAGACAGCTGGACGAAAGAATGGATTAGGAAAAATACACAACTTAGAGGATATACAAAATTTGAGCAATTTCTGACAACATATGAATCAGAGAAAGGAAATACAGGGAAAGGAACAGTTGGTAAACTATATAAAATAATTCAAGATTCATTTGAGAATAGGGAACAGGACACAATAAGAGAGCTATGGAAACAAGACATAGAGAAATAAATAAATAATGATGAATGGAAAAGAATTTGGAATTTGAGGATTTTACGGTCATTATCAGTCAGAATAAAAGAAAACTACTTCAAACTAGTTTTAAGATGGTATATGACTCCAGTCAGAATGAATAGAATGAATCCAAAATATTCTAAGCTCTGCTGGAAATGCGAAAAAAAGACAGGTACCTATTTTCATTTATGGTGGGAATGTGAAATAGTTCAAAAGTTCTGGCAAGAGATCTTTGAGGAGATAAGAGAAATAATACAAACCGATATTAAATGTGTACCGGAAATTGCTTTGTTATCATTACCATCTGTTAATGAATATGATGTGAAAACTAAAGAATTAATAGCAAATCTTATGACAGGAGCTAGACTGATTATTGCTAGGAACTGGAAATTGAAATCAGACCTTAAAATTGCTGAATGGTATAAGGAAGTGTGGGACATAGCGTTAAATGATAAACTATCTTGTAATATAAAAGTTTTGAGAGGTGAAATAAAAAAAGATATTTTCTATGATGTTTGGGGGAAATTTATAGATTATGTATTATTAAAAGGGAAAGGGATACAACCAACTTATAACCCAACACAGTTCTGGCGTAAAGGACCTTAAGAAGCCTATTGGAAGAAAAAGAAAAAGAAAAAAGATGAAGAAGAAAGAGAAGATGCAAGAATACTGGACGGTTTCTTGGGGGTGGGGGGCACTCTGTATTGTTTATGATTGTCTATTACTGTTTATTATTGTTATTTTGTCCTTTTTCATGTTCAATAAAAATAAAATATATATATATATAAAAAAAGAAACATTTGAGGTAAGGGGGCTGAGTTATGAACCTCCAAAGGGGGTTGCCCCTAGGAAAAAAATCTTGTAATTGGAACCATATGCTTCCGATTGCCCGATCAGCTTCTGATTCCAATTATAAGGTTTTTCCCTATGGGCACCCCCTTTGGAGCTTCATAACTCAGCTCCCCGAACCCCCAAACCTTTCCAAATTTCATGGGGTAGGCTAGAATCTCTTTCCGAAGGTACACCTGTCACTTCCTCCAGATCTAATCATTTCTCGAGGAAACGATTTATTCTAGAGGGGGAAATGGTGTTTCGTTTTGTTTGTAAAAAAAATGCTGCTTCTCATTTTGTTTCATTTCCTTTGTAATGAAATGCTGCTTCCCCATTTTGTTTTGTTTCATTTTGTTTCGTTAGGTAACAAAACGACAAAAGAGTGTTTCATTTTTCATTAGGTGCCCATCCCTAGGACATTCTTGTTCTGATAGTGTGTGAGTGGCTGGCTGGTGTCAGCAGTTGGGGTGTGCTATTGAGGCCCTGGGGTAGGGACATGCATAAGTAAAACACTGATTTAAATATGGGGGATCAATACCAGTCCTGAATCCTCTCAGAAGATCCTTTTCTTACGAAGCTTAGTGCTGTTAATGACAAAATAGACAAGTCTAAAAGTATCATTAAAATCACCTTCCCCTTCTCTTACATTACTCTTTTCCCTTACTTTGAAGTAATGCATGCAGGAATTACCTCACCTCTGTGGTCACATGTGGTTTTAAATTATTAGAATAATAAACTGTGAACAGGAATGAGGTGGTGTTTTCTAAAACTCAGACAAAAGCCACCTGATATTCTCAAGAGGAAAATCATAAAAAGAACATCGGTCAATAGAACAAAGGAATAGATCAAAAGAGATACCAGTCCTGTATCCTGGAATGAAGAATTTTTCTATAGATTTTGCATACTATATTCTCTGTTCAAATTAAAAACTGAAACATTAAATGTCTCTATTTCAAGCAGTCACCCAAAGGAGGCTCTGAGATTATGAATGCCATTCTATGCCTTCTAACAGCACAATGTCAGGTATGCTTGGAAAGCAATAAAATCACATGGTGTGTATCAGAGCTTACTTATAGTGAGTATATATGAGTATATTTAAGACCAGAGTCTGAAGTCAGAAGTTGGAAAGTTACTTCTTAAAACGAATTTCCTCCTGCTATCAGCTTCCTTTTGCCTCTCCTGACTTTTTTACCATTCAGGTTTACTGGATAATCTTTTTATAGTACTATGAAAGAGAGAAAGGTAATACCACCTCCTTTGTTGTTTTCCTCCTGCTCTTCAAACATGTAATGTTGCTCTACTGTGTCTCCTTCCCCTTCCCTCCCCCCCCCCAGCAGAATAGCTCAATATTTGGGAGTTGAGTCATGGCTACTGGACTTCTTTTTTGAGAGATAGAAACGTTTCGCTGTTCATCCAAACAGCTTCATCGGTTTGGATGAACAGCGAAACGTTTCTATCTCTCAAAAAAGAAGTCCAGTAGCCATGACTCAACTCCCAGATAAACGCACCTGGATGACTGAGAATCTTCACAGACGAATAGCTCAATATATTACAACCTTTCCTCATACAAGTGTTGCACCAGCCCAGATGTAATTTTCATTGCTCCTTTTCAAGTTCTACAGGGTTCTTTGACATGTGATAAGAGGTAAGCAGAAATTTACCCATGTCAGCAAAATTAGTCTTTGAAGTGCCACCATATTTCCCCCCTCTATCTTTCTTCCTCTTCAATTTTAGCAACATGTTGATTAGGACGGCCTGGCTGACAATACGGTGGATGCTCTGGTGGACTAGTGGTATGGTGAGTCCACCCGGGCTGTCAGCCGAATTGCCCGTGAGCGTTTCCTCCGGTGCCGAGCCTGCCCTTCGACATGGTTCACAGATGAATTGTGGATGATGATGCAGGAACAGAGGAGGCTTGGGTGCAGATGGAGGACAGGCCAGACGGCATTTAATTGGGCTACAGTTTGATCGCTAACCAGGCACTATGTCCAAGCGATTAGGGACGCTAAAAGATATTATGCATCCCTGTGCATTGGTGGGGCCACGAACTGCCAGGCGGAATTGTTCCGGGTGGTTTGTGACCCCACCAATCTTGGTGAGCTTGGGCCTCCTCCTAGTGATTTAACTTGCGAGTCAATTGCAGCCTATTTTAAATCTAATATAGAGGACATCCAGACCAGTCTGGATTCCGGTTCCACTAATCTGCCCTCTAGTATGACTGGTACTTCACCCCCCTTGTTCTTGTTTTGCTGAGTTTGGGCCTGTAACTTCTGCAGAGGCCTCCAGGGCACTGGCGTATTGCCGTCCGGCGGCTTCCGCACTTGACCCTTCCCATTTCTGGTTAATTAAGAGTGCAGGGGGGGAGCATGCCAGAATGGGTTTTTTAAATTGCCTCTATCTCCTTCAGGGACGGGATTTTTCCTGATCGCCTGAGGGAGACGGTAATAAGACCTGTTTTTTAAAAAAACTGGCTTGGCTATCAACAATTTGAACTATCAACCGACAGCCAACGCTCTCTTCTTCGGCAAGGTGATGGAGCGGGTTGCTGCCATGTGGCTCCAATCATTCCTGGAGGAAGAGCGAGTCCTTGATCCATTCCAATCTGGGTTTAGGCTGCGTCATGGGACTGAAACAGGCCTGGTCACATTGCAAGATGACCTGTTGGGGCGGGGGCGATGGTGGCAGCTGTCTCAAGGGCAACTTTCTTCCAACTTAGGCTTCTCGCCCAGATTCGCCCATATCTTGACAGTGATTTCCTAAGGACGGTCATGCAAGCGCTCGTTATCTTGAGGATAAATTACTGCAACACAGTCTACATGGGGCTTCCCTTGACCCTTATCTGGCGATTGCAGTGGGTGCAGAATGTGGCAGCCAGATTGGTGGTTGGTGTGGGAAGATACGACCACATCACCCCCATTCTGGCCCACTTGCATTGCTTACCCGTTGCCTTCCAGATAAAGTTCAAGGTATTGGTTTTGATTTACAAAACCCTAAATGGTTTTGGGACCAGCTTATCTGATGGAGCGTACTGTCCCAAGATAATATTTGGCCTGGACCACTAGATCATCCCAGGTCCTCATGCTTAGAGATGGCGGGTCCCATTTAGTGGAATCAGCTCCCAACGATATTAGGACTGTGGATCCCCTTTTAGCCTTCAGGAAGCGACTAATGGTAGCTGATCACATTTCTCCCCTCCTTTTCTTCTCTGCCGCGAGGGATGCAGTCCATTTGTCCATCGAAGCAGGGAGATCCACTCCTGTTATTCCTCCATATTAAAATGCTGAGAGCAAAGGGAGCTAAAAGAGGTGTTCTCAGGCATATCATAATTCACAGCATTCAACGCCCACCCATTTCCTGAACATCTCCTCCTCTGGAACGGGGGGGGGAGGGGGGGTTCCATGCCAGTTACTATGCCCAGAGCTGTCATAGTTTGTTGCTCTCACATTAGGAGAAATGGAAGGGGAAGGATCTCTCTCTCTCTCTCTCTCTCTCTCTCTCTCTCTCTCTCTCTCTCTCTCTCAAACTGTAAAATGAACCCACATGAAGGAAAGATGCCATTTGAAAAATATCAGTTTGATTATCATGGCTTTTCTCTCTTGATCTTCCTGTTATTGTCCTATTCAATGGATACTGTTAAAAACCATGAACCTCCATTTTCCTCATCTAATGCCAACATAACTTTTAGCTTGCCATACCTGTCCCACCATTATGACAAATGAAGGTGAGGAATGATTATTCATTTTTTTGTTAGAATGACCATTTATACTGAAACCACAGGCAACATTCCACCAAAGTCTTGGATAATTTGAGTGTGATGGAATTCCTTTCAGCCTCTCCTGTTTCAGTAGCAATGTAGCATAGATTAATATTTGGTAAGACTAGTATTAATGAGTCTTCACTTGCATAAATATAAATGCTACAAAGTGAGACAAACACTATTAGGAAGGAAGGAAGGAAGGAAGGAAGGAAGGAAGGAAGGAAGGAAGGAAGGAAGGAAGGAAGGAAGGAAGGAAGGAAGGAAGGAAGGAAGAAAGAATATTTATTGTAATATTTGTAGTCTTTTTTAGCCATAATAATCTCAGAGAGGCCCACAATCATCAATTCAAATTTCACAACACAATATAGTATCTAAAGAATAATAATTATTATGCCCTGTTGATTACAATTTATGGTAGCTCTCATAGGGACCAGGCAGCTTTTCCAAGACCACACAGATTGGAGAAGATGTCATCCCATCATCCACATATGATCCAGGTGATCTCTATTGGTCCTTCTCCCAGGAGGCATAGTGGGGATCCAAATTCTCATCCCTGGCTCCCCTGCCAGTTCCTCCATGCAATGAGCTATATTAGTCTATTTCCTCATAAAACCAGATCTTGAAAACTAGATACTGTCAATGTGATTACTGTATTATGCTTTTTAACATCTATATGAGGCCATGCTTTTTAACATATATATGAGGTCGTTGGGTGAGGTCATCAGGAGGTATGGAGTTTTGTGCCATCAGTAGCTGATGACACCCACCTCTTTATCTCTTTCTGTCCATCTGCAGTGGATGCCATTCCATCCCTTGAGCACTGTCTGGATGCTGTTCTGGGATGGATGAGAGCAAACAGACTGAGGTTGAACCTAGGCAAGATGGAAGTCCTTTGGGTGGGAGCCCCCACTGTTGGGGGGGATTGGGAAGCTCCCTCAGCTTTTTTGGGGTGGGGAGGTGACTCTCCCCACCCAGGTGGAGTTGCACAGTCTGGGTGTCCTTCTGGACCCGGCACTCACCATGGAGGCCCAGGTGGCATTGGTTGTCTGGTCCGCCCATTTGCACACCTTCCCACCTTCCTTGATCCAAGGGCCCTCACCATGTTGGTTCATGCACTCATAGTCTCAAGATTAGACTATTGTAGTGCACTCTATGTGGGGCTACTTTTGAAGTTAATGCGGAAGGTCCAGCTAGTGCAGAATACAGCAGCCAGATTAATAACAGGTATAAAAAGAAACCAGCATATTACCCCAACTCTGGCCGCACTGCTCTGGCTGCCAATCCAATGCCACGTTGATTTCAAAGTTCTTAGACAGTCATACAAAGCCCTAAACAGTTTGGGGTCTCGTTACCTGAGTCCAGAATCATGGGTTCCCACGAGACGTGTGAGGATGGCAGGATGTAGAGATGGGTCTCTCCTGATGACTTTAACACCCGAGTCGGTTCATATTGTGAGATTCGATCTTTGAGGTAGCTAGGACCCAGGTCGTACAGTGCTTTGTATGTAGGTCATGGTCAGCACCTTGAATTGTGTCTGATAGCTGACTGGCAGCCAGTGGAGCTGCTTTGATAGGGGTGTAATGTGATCTCTGTAACCCGCCCCAGTCAGCAGTCTGGCTGCTGCATTCTGGACCTGTTGAAATTTCTTGAGACTTTTCATTGGTAGTCCCACATAGAGCGCATTACAGTAGCCTAGCTGGGACGTCACTAGGGCATGTGTCACCGTGGCCAGAGCTGGTTTCTCAAGAAAGGGGCATAACCTGTGTACTAGCCTTAATTGTGCAAATGTGCTCCTGGCCACAGCCCTGACCACTACTGCCTTTTTTCCTGCATAGCCCTTCATTATAGACCTCTCACCTTCTTTCTAAGTCTGAGATATCCATGGGGCCAAGTAAGGTTAAAGGCGTCTGATCCCCTCCCCTTGCATTCTCTTCCCTAGGATGTAAAGTGCATCTGTTTTGCAAAAGTGGCAAGCTTGAAAGCTATCAAGCAAATGCCACACAGCATTGTATATCTTGTCTTGCAACCTCTAATCATAAGCCTCTCCCAGAGCTGGCCAGATAACATGGACAGTAACAGCCCTGTCATTATTGTGGGGAGTAATCCTCTACAGATTGAAGAGTTCACAAAAACCACAGCGGCAGTGGTTTGTGTGCCTTGTTGTAAAAAGGATTGGGGATGCTTATCTGTTCTTAAGGATTAAATTTGATTATAGATAAAATCTGTTTTGAATGGGGGAACTTAGCTGACTCGGCTCTGGACGGACTGTTCTTGCTACAGATGCCTTGTGCCAGAAGTAGACCGCACCTATGTTCAAAGCTTGACCCAATGCTGCTTTCCCCTTGAGATTCAGGGGCGAGACCCACAGAGGTGCCTTCAAAGCTGCCACGTGCCCATGCAGAAACATAGGCACCTCCTTGATAACATTGGTCTGCCAACTGCAGTGCCACAGAGGGGGACCTGCTAAATTCGATTCGACACTGGCTCAGCTCAAGCTCAAAAGCCCTTCATATTCTCATTTTCATTTAATTTATATAAATAGGACACTATTATTTCCCCCTGCCTTATGATAATTTTCTATTAGTTCTTTATTTTTTCCCACCTGTTCTTATTTTGAATTGTTAAATCATTTTGATTTATTGTGTTTGTTCTTATTTGCTTATTAGTTCTTTTTATTATGATGATTTGATTATTTGGTCTGATTGATTAGTGTTTATTTACTATTTTAAATTGTTTAATCTGTTTTTGTATTTTGTATGTTTGTAAAGTGCCCAGAGTAGCTTTTTTGCTAGATGGTTGCAGTATATAAATTAAATAAATGAATAAATAAATAAATAAATAAATAGCCACCCCAATCCTGCCTGCCCCACTGCTTCCCAGTGTTCCTCTTTGGCTGAACTCTGTGTGTGGGTGTGCACAGATATAAAAATATGAAGAGGTAGAAATATTTCTGTTTTGTCACAACAGTAGTTTTTTTTCTGCTCCACTGTTGAGTTGCAAAGTGAATTGAGTTGGGTGTGTGAGAGTGAGACTGTGTCTGACTAAGGAGATGACTGTGGATACCCACTTTTGTTCCTAGTTCTACTTGTTACACACACACACACACACACACACACACACACACACACACACACACACACACACACACACACACGGTTCTGCTCATCATGGATTGCTATTCTTTCCAACTCACCAGCCACTGGCCCTAGACTATTTAATATGACTAGCAATGGCTTCCCAGAGTTTAAATCAGTAAGGCCCCTTCGAACTTCAATATTCTAAGATTCTATGATTTCATCCCTTCAGTCGTTGAAGGGTTTCGTGAACATCCATTCTTTATCAGCTTTTTTTTTTCATTTCGATTGCTAAGAGTGCCTAGGTGCTGAAAAAACTATCAGAGGGAGATGCAAACAGTCTGTATGTTTCCCCCTTTTTGTCTTGAAATTTAGCACTTGTTTCATCTCTCATAAATTCTCACAAGCATTTGCACACTGGCTCCAGTAACTGTCCACTTCAAGATCAGAGAGATCTGTCTCAGTCGTGGTTGAAGCTAAGTTCACGGATAGAGATGGGCATGAAATGAACTTTTGGTTCATTTCGTTATTCGTTTCGTTACCTGATGAAACAAATAATGAACTGCCCCCTCTAAGGGAAACGAAACAAAACTGAAATTTCCATTCCTTTTCGGTTCGTTTTGTTCGCTGGTGTTTCCTACCTGGTGTTGGTCCTTCCTGGTCCGGTCCTCCTGGCTGCAGGGATGGGGTTCCAGAAAAAAACACCACACTGATCGGCCACACTACAGGTGGTAGGCGGCCACATGGTCGGCAGTAAATAAAATAAAATAAAATAAAAATACAATTTTAAAAAAAATCTGGCACGTGGGCCCCCGGTACCGGCCTGCAAGCACCAGACCCGGCCCACGGTTTGCAAAAATGGCCTGCAGGCCGGTCAAAAAAAAAAAAAAAAGGATCCGAACCAGCCCCGAACCCAAAGTAAAAAAAAAAAGCCGACCAGCCCGCACTACAGCTGGTAGGTGGGCCACGTGGTCGGCAGTAAAAAATAATAATAATATCAAAATAAAATCAACAAAATAAAATAAAATAAAATAAAATAAAATAAAATAAAAAGGAGTGCCGATCCGGCCCCAGGGGCCGCATGGTCAGCACTTTAAAAACGAACAATAAATATTTTTTTAAAAGGAATGCCAACCCAGCCCCAGGGGTGGCTGGGTCGGTGCTCTAAAATAAATTTTAAAAATAAAAAAATAAAAGAAAAGAAGCGCCGACCCAGCCCCAGGGTCCGCACGGTCGGCACTTGGGGAAAAAAACACGATTTGCTGGCCCCAAGGCAGCGCCTCAAAAAGCCCCTGCTGCAGGGGCCAGTATCGGCTGCTGCCACCGCCACCGCCCGCCCGCCCAGTAAGGACCCAAACCAGTTCGGATCAGTTCGGGTTTGTACAATTTTTTTAAATTAGTACGAACCCAAATCAAACCAAGGGTGGGCCCGAAACAGACAAACCTGAACCATGGGTTTTTTCTATTTCGTGCCCACCTCTACTCGGGGTTGTCAGTGGTGGTCTGGGGCATGAATGTCTTAGAATTTATAACCTCTAGAGCAGTGGTTCTCAACCTGTGGGTCTCCAGAGGTTCCAGGACTGCAACTCCCAGAAGCCTCCACCACTTGCTGTGCTGGAAGAGGTTTCTGGGAGTTGCAGTCCAGGAACATCTGGGGACCCACAAGTTGAGAACCACTGTTCTAGAGGCTCCAGTTTTCCAGTGGTGCCTGGTCATGGCATCTTCTTCCATTGGCTCAGAGTCTCAGCTCTAGTCCTAGAACCATTCACTTCAATATTTCAAGCTGAATTACTTTTATATTTTTATATCTGAATGACTTCTTCCAAAGTCAAGCATTCTCTCAGAATTACTTATAGTGCACTTACAAACATTTGTGTGGGTGTGAAACAACCATCTTCTTCAAGAAACAGAACTATTGTGAGTGTGAATTTTGAGTTTTCACAGCAATTTTTTTCTGGGATGAGCTATTTACCAACTGTTCCCTTTCCAAACTTACACTCACTGATTTTATGCTCCCTGTCATGCCATCGCGTAGTATGCTTTATCTACTGTTGCCCAGAATAGAGCTTCACACTAATGGGGCAATATGCCAAACAACCAAGCAATGAACCAAATAAATAAATAACCTTAGTGTACATGTCAGAGTTTATTTTCTTGGGCTCCTTGATCACTGCAGATGGCGACTGCAGCAACGAAATAAAAAGATGCCTGCTTCTTGGGAGGAAAGCAATGGCAAACCTAGATAGCATCCTAAAGAGCAGAGACATCACTTTGCCAACTAAGGTCAGGATAGTCAAAGCTATGTTTTTTCCAGTAGTGATGTATGGAAGTGAGAGCTGGACTATAAAGAAGGCTGATTGCCGCAGAATTGATGCTTTTGAGCTGTGGTGCTGGAGGAGAGTCTTGAGAGTCCCCTGGACTGCAAAGAGATCAAACCTACCCATTCTGAAAGAAATCAACCCCGAATGTTCACTGGAAGGACAGATTTTGAAGCTGAGGCTCCAGTACTTTGGCCACCTCATGAGAAGAGAGGACTCCTTGGAAAAGTCCCTGATGTTGGGAAAGATTGAAGGCAAAAGGAAAAGAGGACGGCAGAGAATGAGATGGTTGGACGGTGTCATCAATGCAACCAAAATGAATTTGACAAAACTCCGGGAGGCAGTGGAGGATAGGAAGGCCTGGCGAGCTCTGGTCCATGGGGTCACGAAGAGTCGGACACGACTGAACGACTGAACAACAAAAACAACATGTCAGTTTGCATACATATTTGGAGAGAACACTTATTTCCACTTCTTTGGAAATAAGCATTACTAAACTCAGGTGAAGCTTACCGTTCATGAATAACATGTTGAATTCCATGTCTATAGTTTAGCCATAGCCCAAATTGGTTTATCAATTTATTTATCCCTTTAGATGAAGCAGAAAATAATAGGTCATATTTTTATCAGGCGGCCATATGGAGATACCTCAGCAATTTCTATCACGGTTGATGTAATAACATTTGTTTTGTTTTATTAATTTAGTGTAATTCTATATTATGACCTTATCTGATTAGGGACTCTAAGTAAAGGAATATGTCACAGATTTTTGTCTTTTTGCATTAAAATAGCATAAAATTATTTTATTGCCTCTAGAACAACATTCTAGATGTCTGCAACCTAGCCCTTCTGAACTGCTTTAAAAGTACAGGCACTAGAGATACTGCCAGAAAGCAAAGAGAGAATGGAAGGTAACTGATGGCAGTCAAATAATCATACCTTTAGAAAACAAAATAAGGAAGAAAAAAGACCAGAGTGTTAAGGAATATTATGACATCTGTATCCACTCTGTGATAATCTTCTCCTTCTGCTGTCACTTTTGTTTGCAGAAGGTGCAGACCTCAAACATCCACACTGTCTTTGCTAGTACAAAAATATCACATATGAAAAAGAAAGAACTATTGCCGCCACTAGATAAACTAATGCAATACCTGCTGCATCAACAGAACTGAAATGCCCGGGTCAAGAGGAAACAACGTTAACCAGTCTATACCTGTTAGTTCAGACTTCTGGAGTATTGTGCCAAGTTCTGGGCATACAACTAAAGGGACATATTATAATTTGCTGAAAAGCTGCAACACATCTGGGCAAATGTATTAAATATGGGAAATTATCCAAGAACCAGTCTCCATGAGGAATGGTAACAAGATCAGCATTTGCTTAATCTGAAGAAGAAAAAATTGAGATGATTTTCCTCTAAATATTTTCCTCTAAATATCTGAATGTCCTAGAAGATGGAACAAATTTATTTTCTGCTGTTCTGCAGAGCAAAACCCAAACTACCATACTATATTTTTGTGTGTGTACAGCACTATTTTCCCCCCTAAAATAATGACACTAAAAATTAAGGGGGATCATATACACGGAAATAAGCCTTTCCAGAGGGGTGTGAGCGGGGTAGAAGAGCACAGAAACTGACCTTGCTGTTTCCCTTCCTTTCCAGTAGCCCTTGTTTACTCTCTGTGTCCTGAAGACTCCTCTCCACTTTGCTTTTTGCAGGATTGGATCATTCTTTTCAGCAGGGAAAGGCTTGGGGGTTGAGCAGCCCATTAAGTGCCTTTCCACGCTGAAAAGAAGCCTCCAATCGATCATTGCAAAACCAAGCATTTTTGGAGAGGAAGTGAAATGGCAAGGTCAGTTTGAGTTCTTCTCCACCCACCCCTGCTGTTTTCATCCCAAAGAATCAGCCTGGCCATGGCAAGACAATGCCTTGTGCTCTGGGAAGTGGGCTGGCTAGAGACAAGGGCGCTGAGGTCTTGTCATCTCTGGGCAGCAGGCTCTGTACTCCTGCGTGCCTCCCCAAAATGGAAGAGCCACAATCAGGGCAGAAAAGCTGCCGCCACTGTTGTCCCAGAGCCCTGCAGCCAGAACAAACCCAGGAGCAGAAGTCACAGGCAGAGCCTGTGTGCCCACCACAGTGCTCAAGTCCGGCTTCTGCTCCTGGGCTCAGTCTGGCTGCAGGGCTCTGGGACAGCAGAGGCGGCCGCTCTTCTGGCCCAATCACAGCTTTTCCCATTCAAGGAGGCATGCAGGAGACCAGACCCTGCAACTGGAGATGACGAGACCTCCGCACCTTTGCTCTGGTCAGCCCGCTCTGCTTCCATGGGCGCACCACAAATGGAGCGCAGATGGGCCTGGGGATTGTTGTGCCTCCACTGCCAGGCATCCTTCTTGATACTGGGCCAATTGGATGCAACCTAGTGGGAAGTGACACCGATGCTCCCACCATCGCTGTGCTCCCCATGGAAGAGGAGAAGGAAGAGGTTTGCTAAGGGGGAAGAATGGAGGAAAGAGAGGGACCCCCAGCACCACGCCGCTTCTACCACCACCACCGAGGCCCTGGGAAGAAGCCCCTTGTCCACACGATTGGTAGCTCCTTGCCGTCTCAGCCACCGGCTACTGGCTAAAGCACATTACCTCATAGGAAATATGAATCATTTGAATTTCCATTGTTTTCTGTGGGAAAATTTGCTTTAACATACAAGTGCTTTAGTTTACAAGCCTGCTTCCAGAACAGATTATGTTTGTTAACCAAGGTACCACTGTACATTTATTTGAATCTAACTGTGGCTTGCCATTAAATTAATAAAAAGTGCTGAACAAGAAACTTCGACTTGTGGCGCATGTCCTGCAGGTATAACTGTGCTCACATCCTGGGGTTCAATCCCAGGTAGTCGGCTCATGGTTGACTCAGCCTTCTATCCTTCCATGGTTGGTAAAATGAGTACCCAGCCTGCCCGGGGGGGGAATGTGTAACCTGCCTACTGTAATTAAACCATAAATCACTCAGAGACTACTTGAAGTGGCATGGGGCTGTATATAAGCAGAGAATTATTTAAATCTTTGAGATTTATTTATTTATTTATTTATTTATTTATTTATTTATTTATTTATTTATTTATTTATTTGCTACATTTGCTGTTGGCCTCCTCCCAAAGCTTCAGAACAGCAGACATGGAGTTTGTATATGTTACCCCAGTCAGATCTGTTGGGCTGTCACCCTAGACATGTTTACCCAAGAATAAGCACCGTTGGCCACAGTGGCACTCACTTCTGAATGAGTTGCTAGACGTTCTAAGAGAAGTGAGGAAGAGAGAAAGTGCCCGTTTTTTATTATACTGTCAAGAACAGCACCCCATCTCCTATTTGCTTTCCATTCAGATAACTGTGGGGTCCATGTTTCATTATTTTGGAATCATATGTGATTATAATCATCATAATATTAGAACTGCAGAGTCAGAAAAGACCCTATGGATCATTGACTTATCAGTGTGTGGAGTTTTGGTTTGGAAAAATAGAATAGAACAGAACAGTATAGAATGGTCAAAGTTGGGAAAGATTTAACGATAATATGTTCTAGCCCCACACAGTCCTGTCTTCTCTGTACTCTACCCCCCTTTCAGATCCATTCTCCCAATTATATAACATGTCACAAAAAAAGAACAAACTGAAAAGAATAAAGTAGCTTGTGTTTATATAAAATGGAGTGATATCCATTCTTTTGAAAGAAGATCATTCATTTGGCCAGCCTTTACTCTTTATAACATGGTGTGCTAGCTAGTAAAAAGACTGCACTGGGGAAAACTGAGGAAGTGTAGGTTTTATTACTTACTAAGAGCCTCATGGTGTAGTGGTTAAACTGCTGTACTGTAGTCATAACTGTGCTCACGATCTGGGGTTCAATCCCAGGTAGCTGGCTCAAGATTCACTCAGCCTTCCAGGTTTTTATTTCTTTCATTTTTTCCAGACTAAAGATAAAAAATAGGCTGTTTTCAGACTGAAGACAAAAAGAGAGAGTTCCTTTCAAACTGCACACAGAAAGGTAGAAAATATCATTATAACAGCAAATGATATAACTGTTTACCGTGATATAATTAATAAACCTTTACTTCTCCATATTACTGAGGGCCCTCCTCTATAAACATGCACACTGTGCATATACACTTAAGGCCTAAAATACTGGATTTCGTGTGTCTGATGAAGTGGATTGCAATCCCTGAAAAATCATAGAAATAACTCTATGAGTCTTAAAGGTGCCACCATACTGCTGCTTTTTATTTGCTTCTTGTTTGTTTTGTTTTAATTCCACATTCTGAAACAGACTAACAGAGCTAGCTTGTGTAGGAAAATCGGTGACAGCTGTCTCATCTCTTGTGTGAGTGGGTGGGAAAAATCTCTTAAGAAAAGCATTTCATTTTATTTTAAAACAGAATGTGACTGAAGCTTTCAGGCTCTGCAAACAAACAGAATCTACACTGCCTTTTTAATAGAGTTTGATACCACTTTAACGACCTTAGCTCTATCCTTGGTTTGGGAACTTGGTAAAGCACTCAGAATCCTCTCCTCTAGCATTCCTTCACAACAGTCCTTGAACAAAGGATTCCAAGTACCTCACCAAACTTCTAAATTCAGGATACCGTAGGATGGGCCATAACACTTAAAGAGGTATCAAACAGCTATGATGGAATAATGCAGAAGATATTCTAAATAAAGCTAGGCAGTATCATTCACGGTTTTCAGTCTAATATTTGCAAGCTCACTCTAACAATCTCCGCTGATTTGTTTGGTGGTGGTAATCTGATGTCACACATGCAAACCATCTGTGGAAGCTGAAACAACAAACATGCATGTGGCATGTGCAGAAATATTAGTCAATCTTCTTCAAGAGGTAATAGTAATATTATGTATGCAGTGCCTGTATAATGATACTCACAATTATAATCATAATGTAAACAAACAAACAAACAAACTGCTAAGCTACCCATATCAAGAAGGTACATGCAGAATCGAACTCTGAAACTCTGCCTAAATCACTGAGCTATCCAGCAGAAGTGGACTGGTTCCATTTCGATAATAAGACAAGGCAATTCAAAATTCCATAGAGAAATAAAGCTCCTAAGAATTTTGGACTCACTGTTAGAGTTTGTTTGCTGACATCAAAGTTCCTCATGTTTAGCCACCACCAAAGAGACAGAGAGTTATCTTTTTGTGTAATGTCTTAGCAATGAAAGCCATACTTTGGCCAGTAGGGTGATTTTTAAAACCATATTTCCAGGGTGAAGACTCAAATACATAAACATAAGTGATTGGTCAAAGGCATAACACTCAAATGCAACTACAAGCTTCTAGAAGTAAAGAAATAACCTTCATTTGGCCAGTGGGACTTTAAGACGACTAGTAGAATTTAGGGATGGGCACAAAACGAAAAACAAAATGCTGTTTTTTGTGTGTTGTTATGTAACAAAATGAAACAAAACAGAACGAAATGAGGAAGCAGCATTTCGTTACAGACAAAACAAAACGGTGATTTTTATTGAAACGAACCATTTCGTTCATCTGTAAGCCACTTGTGGGGGCTTGGAGAAGGGCAAAAAGTGTTTTTTTTTAAAAAAAAACAGGTCTTTTTAAAAACTTTTTTCCCTTCCCCAAGCCCCACACGCCACCTCGTTTGTTTGGCTTTTGTTAACTGCTCAGAGTTCCTGAGGATAAGTGGATGTGGTCTAAAAATGCATAAATGAATGAATGAATGAATGAATGAATGAATGAATGAATGAATGAATGAATGAATGAATGAATAAATAAATAAAATTACAGAGCATTTCTGTAACCTGTAAGGAAATTAAATGTCCCAGAGGATCACTGGTATGTGGATCTCCCTGCCAGAAGAGGTGGTGACAGCTGTCAGCCTTGACAGCTTTAAGAAAGGATTGGACAAGTTCATGGAGAACAAGGGTATCAATGGCTATCATTATGGATGCCTAAGGACAACGTCTGGATTGGAGAGATAGGCAGGATATCTCTCAATGCCATTTGCAGGGAATCGTAGGTAAGTGAAGACATCTGCTTGGGAATACCCTGAAGCAAATGGTGAGCCACTGTGTGAGGCAGAATGCTGGACTGGATGGGCTGTGGCCTGTTCCAGCAAGGCTGTTCTTATGTTCCTAAGTTCTTTCGCATATATTTTTTGACTGAGGTCTAATTCAAAGATTTATCCTAAAGCAAAGCAAAAAAGTGTTCTGCTTATATACCACCCCATACCACTTCAAGTAGTCTCTGGGCAGTTTACAGTTTTAATTACAGTATGTAGGCTACACATTGCCCTCCCACCCCCCAGCAAGCTGAGTACTCATTTTACCGACCTCAGAAGGATGGAAGGCTGAGTCAACCATGAGCCATCTACCTGGGATTGAACCCCAGGTTGTGAGCACAGTTTTACCTGCAGTACAGACATTTAACCACTGCGCCACGAGGCTCCACACTACCTGCAGTTCAGAAATTACTGCCAGCGGTAGACAGTTATATGCCTTCAGGTCAGAAGAACCAATGTATGGCCACCCTAATAGGGCTTTCAAGGTAAGTGAGAGATCTAAGAAGTTTTTTTAGGAGTTCCACAGCATCCCAGTGTGTTTCTATGGCTGAGTGGAGACTCAAACCTGGACTTCCCAAATCCAAGTCTGTTACCCTACGCTCTGTCTGCAGTGCTGCACCAAACTGAGTATTATTTTATTTATTTATTTATTTAACTCCAGGCGATTTACAACATCAATGAGCAAACAATAGATAACAACAACGTAACAAAGAAATAATAATAATAATAATAATAATAATAATAATAATAATAATAATAATAATAATAATAATAATAATAATAATAATAATAATAATACAAAAGGTAAAATATATAAATAAAATAACTATACTAATACAGAAGCAAAAAGCAAATTAGAAGAGATATCTGGTAAGATGGCAGAATAGGAGAAAAAAGAAAGAAAGAAAAACTATTAGTGCTTGAATATTTACCCATAATAGGAATTGGAATTGTTATGTACTGTAAGTTCCCCATATCCCTCCAGTAAACCTCTGAAGCTGGAATTGGTGGAGCTCAAAAGGCTAGGGTTGCGTAGAAGCCCCCTCACGCACTATGAAAAGAATCCAAATAAAGGCATACAGTTCAAGGCCCTGAATGCTTCAGGAAACATTCCAACCCACTTTACCCCCTGATTCCATTACATTATCTGTACATTTCTAGATCACCTTTGAAAAAACAAAAAAATCCTGCAAATGTGAAATACAGAGAATTACAATCAGAAGGGGGGAAAGCACTAGCGAAGGGCACAAACCACGTTTGGCAATTTATGCCAGTTTGTTTATTGGCAAGCCATTCATTCCAGTTTGTTTATGGTGTTTGGTGCTTGAAAACCCTGTCTCCTTCAACGCTGCCTATTCTTAGGAAGTGCCAGGAGGAGGTGGTGGGGCAGGGAATCCAGGCCACTACCGTAGTGCTGACTAGGGCATGTGGCCCAGTTGCCAGAGCAGATCTTTCAAGAAATGGGTGCAGCAGGTGTATTAGTTTTAATTGTGGAACTGCACTACTGGCTGCTGCTGAAACCTGAACATCTAGGTTCAAGGTTGAGTCCAGGGGCCACCCCCAAGCTACGTACAGTATCTCTTTTTCAATGGGAGGGCAATCCCATCCAATACAATATTTGAATAGTTTGTTCTTTTTAATCTATTTTAATGATGCAAGTCACCTTGGGTCCTTTTGCAAAGAAGGCAGGATAAAATATTTTAAATATACAGTGGACCCTCATATAATAAATGGTTTGTGTAACATAAAATGTGTACAACATAAAAAATTATGGAGATAGGGGAAATTTGCTTAACAGAATTGTCTATGGGGAGAATCTGTACAACATAAAAATGCTCGTGATTAGGGATTACTCTGTTTTCAATGTATTCCTATGGGAAATTTGTATAAAGGAAAATTTGCTTAACATAATTTCATTTGGAATGAATTAATTCCTTTATACAAGGTACCACTGTATACATAAAATAAATATATATGGATGACAAATGGATTTGAAGGATCCATTGTGTGCTGGTATCCCCTAGAGGTGAGGAGAGGCTCCTTGTTCTACCCCATATAGTGTTTCTGAATTGCATAAATACTCATTTGGTTCATTTTTACACATTTATCCAAAGAGAGTACACATACCTACGAGAGGCTACAGCAGTGGTCAAAGCTGCAAGCAAACAATTATGTTCTGGACAAGAGGGAAAGACAAATGGCTGAGTTTCTAATATTAATATTTTTAGGCCAGTGACCGTAGAAGCATCACTTCCTCTGCAGAGCACAAGGGCCAAACTTTGTTTTCATTTATCAGATTAGTATAAAGCTTCCAGCAATTTGCAAGGAAATAATTAGAATCAGCCAATTCTAAAAGACAAAAACCAAAATGCCCAATCTCGTTAAATGCATTAGAAAACAGATTATTAAAAACAATTTGTACTCCCTGTTATTGACATGCAGTCTTTTTGTACAAAACAGCAGAATGATAATTAAGCAAAATAATTTGCAATTTACCCAGTAATAATGTTTTATCTGTTGCCGGTGCTGAAACAAACTTTCCCTGTGCCTTATACAAATTGAAAAAAATGGCCCCCTTCTAAGAAAGAGTAATCCTAATTAGAGTAGATCCATTGACCAAAATCTTGTTTTGCAACTTCATGCAAGCAACTCAAAGTTGCACCTGTGGTTGTTGTGGTAGACCCAAGCATTACCACCAGGGCATAGTGCATTGGCTGTGGCAGGGATGCACAACTGATTGTGCAATAGTGCTGCATAGTTCTTCATTGCCTGGTGAAAGACCCAGCAGATTTATGCTGATATAACATCAGTTATTAAATGGCTAAAACACTGTGTAAATCTTACTGATTCAGTGCATCGACTTGGGACTATGAATTAGAACATGTTGAGATGGGTATAGACTAGAGCATGCTGTTTGAATATTTTCAGTGCTGTTTGATTCAAATCAAATTAGGGGGTCAACATGTGTTTTCACTTGGAGTGATATGTCTGTGAAGATTCTCAGTCATCCAGGTGAGTTTATCTGGAAGTTGAGTCATGGCAACTGGACTTCTTTTCTTAAGAGATTGAAGCATTTTGCTGCTCATCCAAACAGCTTCATCAGTCTGAGGAAAGCTAGTTGCGACTCCTCCATTTTATAGTTCACTTTGATCTCATGTCACCCTAGTCTGAAATAGGTTCATATGATGAACAATAGCCTGAGTAGGCTCATTAGGTAGACAATATTCTCAATAGGGCTTTAGGTTAACAATGGCCTAAGGTGTTGAAACCCATAAAGTATCTTAGAGTGACCCATCCTGCACCTTTGTAGATCTGTCCCGCTCTTTTTTAGCACAGTGCATGTTTGTTGACATGATTCAGAGTGCACCAAATTAGCCACGTACTTGGTGGGTTGTGGCACTGAAAGAGATGAGGGAGGACCTCTCCCCATTGTCATTTACTCTATCATTTAATTTTTAAAAATATTTTCTTATTGATGGAAAACAAGATATGTTGACAGTATTGTGTGTACCATGCTAGGTAGGTACATTGCTGTTTTGCTATGTTGCTTTATTTTAAAACGAAATAAAATTGCCACAGCTTGCTGAATGAGAAAGGCAGGGAACGGGGCGTGAAGGACAACTGGAATAACCCAAAGACTTGCCTGGACCCTACTTGCAGGAGGAAAAAATGTTGATCAGTGTGAATGGAAGGATCGCTCAAGTGAGAGATAAAACACACTGTACTGAAGATAAGAACCTTCAACTTTATTTAAACCTCTTACATTTCAGAGTGCTTGGCTGGTATATATAGCCAGACAATGGAATATGTAGCTTTGTGTGTGTGTGTGTGTGTGTGTGTGTGTGTGTGTGTGTGTGTGTGTGTGTGTGTCTGCATGCAGTACACACACACACACACACACACACACACACACAAATACACACACACACACAGAGAGCATAGCTGGGGGGGGCAGAAGGGTACATCTGCTTTGGGCGTAGCAATCTGGGGGCACCTGGAGGAGGAGCAGGAGGAGGAAGCCATGCACCCTCCTGCCGTCCAGCAGTCCTCCTTTCCCCTGAGGCTTGGTGACTGCACCCCCTCTGCGCCAGGCGAGCAGCGAAGCAGGCAGACAGGAGCGCAGTGGTGGTGTCCTCCTCCTCCTTTTCCTCACCTTGGTGGGAGATGTGTAAGGTGTGCATGCGCTACCATGCACACGCACACACCTGTCTGCCCGCCTGCCCGCGCACATCCCCACCCCACACCCACAGGATTCGGCTGCTCTTTGCTGGGTGGATGCGATGTGAGAGGGGCACAAAAATGAACTTTGTCCCCAGGTGCTCCAAATCCTGGCTATGCCTGTGCACACACATCATGTTCATTATAAATAAGTGACAAATGCTATTCAAATCCTCAATAGGGCACATTGGACCTACCATCTGTTTTGTACTTCAGCTCCAATCAGCCTTGGTTAGAATAGAAAATAATAAGGGACTATTTGTAGTCTAAAACATCTGGAAAATAAAGTTTTCCTGCTGCACTTTTTTTAGACACTACGGTCTACAGCCAATATCTTACACTGGGTTTTGGTGGTATTACAGAATGTGCAGTACTATAAGACTCTCATAGATCCCAGAGCCTATAAATCCTATCAGTAGCACCATCTCTCATCATCTGTGAAATGTTCTTCCAATGTTTCTGATTTCATGTCTCCCTCCCTCCTGATGTCGGTCAGGTTGCACATTGTGGGACATAGGATACGAAAGCTTGGGAACGACTGCTTCATTAAAACGTCACCCGTATGTTTGTTTCACCCCAGAAAATAAAAGATTAATCAGCAAAAAAGAAAAAAACCAATTAATTGCTGTACATTTATGTGGGTCCCTTGATGAAATCTTTCTGGCTTCTTCCATCTAATATTTTAAGAGGATGCTGGAGACATTTTTGTTTTGGAAAGCCTGTTGTAAAGGCATCCTCCTTTAGGTCTGTCATCATTTGTAGGGTTTTATTTTATTGGTTTTGTTGGATGTTTGGCTTTATTACCTATTTTTTTCTTTGCAGGTGCTTAGAATAGTGTCCTACACTTAGTCCATGGGATGGACAAACAAACAAAAAAACTAGGCTGGAATCCAATTGAAGAACCTTGCCCATGTTAAATCCACCAGTGTAAATTTCAGTGGCAAATTGCTACTATTTTTATTTATTTATTTATTCAAACTATTTATAGTCCATGTTTCTCTTGAAAAGAATTCAAGTTAATAAGTTGTCATTCACATATGCCAAGTCATGTGATGCATATAGGACACCAATTACTGTATAAACACCAACTTTTAACTAGCAACTACTGCAGCTGTGATTTACAGAATGACATAATAGGATTCCGACCTTGATATTTCATGAAATATATCCATTTTATATAAATATTATATATTATTTATTCTATCTAGTCTCAAATGAGCTCAAATCATTGTGCATGGCTCTCCTCCACACTTTATCTTCACGACAAGAAGAGAGTGATGGACTTATGCTTTCACAGTTCAGGGGGATTAATATTTGGAACTCCCATGTCCAAATCTGACATTTAACCACTATACCACATGGCCCCTGCTATTTGTCTGGCTGTAAACCAGTTAAAACTACATTGCCAATTATTCTTTTAACCAGATTGTTGTTGATGTAATATCAATATGTGTGTGGAGTTATAGCATGTCAGGTTCTGGACCTTCTTTTCAACTAGCTGTGTTTTACACCTGTCCTGCTATACAGTCCAAAGAAGTGTGCCAAGTTCCAGAAAAGCTTACATTAAAATTTAACAGCTTTTAAGATGCCACAACATTTTCAGATTTTTGCCTCTTTTCTTTTTTACATTTTTTCGATTGGTTTTGCCTGATATTTATCATGAGTGTTTGAAACAGGGTGGGCTACAGACTGAAACAAAATTGTTTAATATATTTATACAACATTAGCCCTGGAATGGCACTAATAAGTGTGTTTTTATAAACCATGAGGTAAATAATATATACTGCATGTGAGAAGGATGATGCACCCTCCTCTCCAGAGAAAACACAAGGGCAGGAGAACACGAAAGCCCAGCCCAAACAAGAGGAAGGGGAGAACGAAGCCATGGAGGTGGGGGATGCAGGGGAGGCGGTGCCTGAGGTGGCACTAGGAGGATGGGCTGGAGAAAGCAAGAAGGAGGAAGAAGAGTTGGTGGAGGGGGTTATGGAGGATCCCTGGACTGGGAAGTAGGTGACGTTCAGACTCCCGCAAGAAGTAGTCGGAGTGGAGAAAGAGAAAGGTATGAAAAGCCCCATGTTGGGGTCAGATGGCTGAGAGGGAGCGTCGGAGAGATGCACGAGAGTACTTTGCGCGCAGAGCCCGCCATTGTGAGCAGCAGAAGGCTTTGGCAGAAATATGGCAGAGTACCTAAGGACTCGGGCGAGAAGATTAATTAGAATACCCCACCATGGCCGTGGCGGGAGCAGCGGGTAAGAACCCAACCTTAGTTAAGAGTTTAGCTGGACTTAGTGTTGACCCGGGCCCTTCCATAATGCGGGAAACGCCTGTTTAAAGATGGACTGTGGAACTGGATTAACGCCCAGGCAAATAACAGAGTTTTGGTCTGAGTCTGAGCCACTTATCCCAGAGAAGAGAGGACGAGCTACTGAAGACTCCAATGTTGATGTTAGCTTCGTTAAAAAAAGTTGCAAGTTCACAAAACAATCTGCGTCATCTGTATCTCCATCTGGAGGGCAATGGAGGGAGGGAGAAGATGGGGGTGACCCTCACAATCTACCTATCTATCTACAAAAATAGCCGAAGGGAGATTATTTAAAACAAACTGTAGCAACCTCAGAAGAAATCTGACACACTTGAAATGCCGAACATGAGTAGCCAATAAGAGAGGGCCCTTTCCTTTGAAGCTACATGGGAGTTTGTTTGTGAACATCTATAAAGAGCAGTAAAGATGAAACGGTGGTCACATCTTTCTTCCCGAGTACTTAAAAGAGGCATGTGTGGCATTGTTGGAGCATTTCCTGGTGTTTTAATGACAAGATGTGCTCAAGACTTCTGAGGCCAGAGGGAACTTTTGCCAGAACATGTCCAGCTGGGTGGTTAGAGAGAGGAAAGGCAGGGTTACATTTGCTGGTATGAAAAGCAGAAAATACAAAGCGGGAAGTTCTGAGGAGTTAATAGCTGAACGCCCACATCGCCATAGTGACAATGCTTTGTTTATAATATGTCCTTGTCCTTCCAGAGTAGTTATCAGCACAGCAACTAACAAGAAACAGGACCAGCACTGCCGAGGTTCCACTAGGTCATAATTTTCCTAATTTAGTTATCCACTCAGATTCTCCTACACAGCCAGCAAAGATTGGATTATCTATATTATCTATATTATCTGTATTATCTACATTATCTATATGATGCCCCACAGTTTGATGTGTGTATGTGTGTGGTCTGAGGTGGCAAAGACCCCTTTCCTAGCCAGTAAGATACAGCTTTCCGCAAATTTATTAATAACATTTCAAATAATGATTCCCTTCTATTTGTATATACTGGCTGAAATCCAGCAGGAAGTTGCAACTGGACAGGCCGATGGAATGAGTGGACCTTACAGGGAAAATTGACTCATCAAATCTCCACTGATTAAATGGGTCTACTCTAGTTGTGACTTACTACTGGATTTCAGACACCGTGCTTTATTCCCTAGGGTGGAGAAACCTTTAGCTTCCCAAATACAGTGGACCCTTGTATAACAAACGGTTTGTATAACATAAACTCTGTACAACATAAAAAATTCCAGAGATAGGGGAAATGTGCTTAACAGAATCACCTATGCGGTGAATCCGTACAAGAGAAAAATGGTCATGATTAGAGATTACTCTGTTTCCAATGCATTCCTATGGGAAATTTGTATACAGAAAAATTTGCTTAAAATAATTGCATTTGGAACGAATTAATTCTTTTATATAAGGTACCACTGTATTTCTGCCTTATCAACATTTCACATCAGCCCCACCGATAATGGCCAATGGTAATAGATTATGGGAATGTGAAGCCAAAACATTTGGAAGACCAACGTTTCCTGCCTTAATCAGTTAACCCAAAAGTATAGAAAGTGAGTTAATCCTTAGCATGCACGACTGCATATCATTATGTGAGCATAAACTGGAGAGTGAATGTGTGCAGAACGAGGAGTAGAATCATGATTCCTTCCACCTCATGTGGTCTTTCTTGCTGGATACTAGATTTTATGTAGAAAACATCTCTAAATCTAGCATTGCAGGCCTTTTTACAAGTAGGCCTGTCAGGCTTCATAGCATCAACTGAAGTCTTGGGTAGTCTGCAGGTAAAACTGTGCTCACGACCTAGGGTTCAATCCCAGGCAGCCGGCTCATGGTTGATTCCACCTTCCATCCTTCCGAGATCAGTAAAATGAGTACCCAGCTTGCTGGGGGGGGATGTGTAGCCTGCATAATTAAACCATCCAGAGACTACTTGAAGTGGTATGGGGCAGTATATAAGCAGAACATTTTGCTTTTTTTTTGCTTTGCTTTTTGAAACTGGGGCGTTTCTTCACAATGCTGGGAGGGGAGAGAAATCTGGAAGTGGTTGCAGGCTACACTTCTTTTCCAGCTGAAGACACCAGGAATGCTTGTGCCAGCTTTTGCACCAGAAACAACCATTTGAGTCAAATTCTGGAATGGTCCTGATATTTTTCTTAGCATCCAGATGATGCGAGGCTAAAATTGGTACCAACGATGACAAAGGGCTTGGTCCCATGTCCCTTTAAAAGCAGTTTAAATTACTAGATAAGCCGTGTCTAAAAATGCCATCCCCACGGCCACCGGGCTTTTTGAAAAAAAAGAAAAAAGAAAACCCGGTAATGATCCCTTAAGCAAGGTTTCTGTGACTCACCTACGAGGTAGGGTATTTTTGCCTCACTTTGAAAATCCAGCTTTTAAGGAGGCAGACGCCATGGGACCACGCAGATGATCCGGGTTTCTTTTTCTTTCTTTTTTTGGCTGTTCCTGGGGCCGATGGGCTGTGTTTTTTTTAATTTATTTTCACCTTCGGAGAAACAGGAAGCTCTATCCGGTCCTACAAGTTTTAATTTCCCCCAGCCAAGTGGTCCGTTTTTTTTTCAAATGCTAGCACTACCTGCTGGCCAAGGGTGCTGAACTGCACTTTAAAACAAAAAATCAGCTTTTGGTGTGAGAACTCTTGTCCCACATATTAAATCACGTGATGGGACGAACAGGAAAAGCCGGACCTTCAGAAAATCAGGATCGAAATCCAGGTGTGACCATGGCCTTAACAACTGACTGTATTTGTAAAAACCCACTTCTGTAAGTGCTTTGTTCTTGCTGTTCTCCTTTTGTTTTGTACTATTTGTGACATTCAGGTCACAAGAGCTTCTTAGGTTGGATGTTTTCCATTCTATGCTAAGATGCTAAAACAAGAACAAGAAAGAAAAGAAAGAAAGAAAAGAAAAGAAAAGAAAAGAAAAGAAAAGAAAAAGTTCAAAACAGATCATTTCTAAAGGAGTTCTTCAAGATGTCTGAGAGGTTTATCATCCATTCATTCAAGAGGGCCTGATTTTTTAAAGAGAAAAGATTGGGAGGGGTGTTAAAAAAATAAATGTACACAGAAACCTTCAGTTTTTTGGTACCAAACACTGCCAAATGAGGGGAGAAGACCAGTGATCAGTCTGGATGAGCCCCTAAGATAGAAGGAAGTAGGCCAATTTTGACCTGAGAAAAAGGCACAAATGGCATTCAGCCAAAGCTGATAATGTAAATATTTTTTGTAGAAGCATTAAGCCTAACTTGTTCATTTGTAAAACAAATGTCACAAAACCACTTTCCCCTTCAAAAGAGAAACAAATCCTGTATAACTCTGTTCTGCATCCTGTCGCCTCACAGGGAATCTATTTTACTTTATTTTAACATCAGTGTCAATTTGCACTAAATCAATGAAGACAGGATGTCAGAGACGCTATTAAATTAATTTGGGAAAATATAGATCAATTTCACCCTCTATGTGAACAATTTTCCTCACAAATTTCTCTAAAAAATGGAATGAAGAATAAGGTGTGTCTGTTCTAACTAAACTTTGTGGGCTCCTTTACTGAGGTAAGTGCTCTTAACCCTTTCTGGGCAGCAGTCCACTTCCACAATTATAAGCTCCATATTGTGGATCATCTGAGATGATCCACCCACAGTAAAGGCATGTCTGGAGAGAAGCTGATAGAACAAAGTAACTTTGCAGGAGGTTGAGCTTTACGTTGCCTATTAAGACTGTTATAGTTTTTAATTTTAACTATACCACCCATATGGTCTTTATTCAACTGACTTTATGCCAACCAGAAGACAATTAGTAATATGGGAGGGAAAGAGGAGATGAATGAGGGATCTAAATATTTCAAATACAGCTTGGTATGTGTTGTCTCTGATTCATTTCTAAATAAAATTGGTTGACTTGTCGCCTCTTTTTGAAAACCAAAACCAGGACCTTGAACCTTATCCAGAGAGCCACGGGCAACCAATGCAGGTGGGCCAGTACTGGGGTGATGTGATTGTATCTACGAGCAGCCACCACCAGTCTGGCCGCCGCATTCTGTACCCACTGGAGTCTCCGGACAAGGGTCAAGGGCAACCCCACATAGAGTGTGTTGCAGTAGTCAATCCTCGAGATCACGAGGGCCTGCACAACTGTCCTCAGGGAGGACCCATCGAGATACGGAGTGGTATCATAGCCAGTGAAGTTAATCTGAGGCATGAAAACAATAATTCCCAATTTGCTGCCCTAGGAATCTACAACATAGTAATGATTTGATGAGTTGTGAACCTCCCAGAGAGTTCGCACTAATGGGGCAGTATAAAAGTTGAACTAAATAAATAAATAAGAAGCAGTGGAACCAACTACCTCAGGAGGTGGTGAGCACTCTAATGCTGGAGGCATTTAAGAGAAAATTTAAGAGAAAGTAATGATTTGATGAGTTGTGAACCTCCCAGAGAATGTTTCCAAGTGGTTCCAAGTGGAGCACTAATAGGACAGTGTAAAAGTCGAAATGAATAAATAAACAAGAAGCAGTGGAACCAACTACCTCAGGAGGTGGTGAGCCTCTAGAATCATTAAATGCTTCTAATTCTGGACGCATTTAAGAGAAAATTAGACAACCACGTGTCTGAAATACTTTTATTTGGATTCCTGCACTGAGCAGGGGGTTGGATTTGATGCTCTTATAGCCCCCTTCTAACTTCACAATTCTATGATTCTAAGCAGAGGGCAGCTAAGGCCACCATTGCTGCCTGCTGTTGCCCACTTCTGCTGCTTCTCTTCAATCTCCCACTTCAATCAATTGATAGAAATTTAAATCAATAAATCCATAAAATCATTGCACTAGGGTGTTTATGTTTCTCCTCCTCCATTACAAAGGGATAGATCCTTTTGTCTCCACTTCTGACTTGGCAGAGGGCAAGGAAATGAGAACAGGGAAGAGCAGCTGGTTCTGCTAGAATGAATAAGCTTTAATTTGTAAGGTGTGCGGGGGATGCACATGGCTTTAGGCTGAGGCTGTCCCTGCCCGCAGGAGGTCCAGAGGCAAACTGTTCTTCATCTAGTCTCCTGGAAGACAATGGCAGGGGGTTGGACTAGATCACCCTTGAGGTCTCTTCCAACTCTATGATTCTATGATTCTATGAAAGTATTTGATGCCTGTCATAAACACTTTTCTCTCGTTCATGTGGGATTCTTCAACATTCCCTATATTAGGCTGCCTTTGAAAAATAATTGGAAAATCCAGCCATCAAAAATAGGGTATCAAAGCCCATAATGAAACCTGCAGCAATACAGCATATAGCTTAAAGATCTGGATTTTATTTCATTGTTGTATTTGTTGCACTTCACCCTGCCTTTTCATTATATGCTGTGCAAAGGTGACAGAAAAAGACAAGGCCACAAAACATTTGCCCTGTATACGGAGTTTCTCGGTGGGTGCTCACACCCTGTCCAATTCATCCAGTAACCACTTGGAAAACTTTATTTCATGTAGGTGCCCTTGCCCTCTGGAATACTTTGCCCTGGAGGTTAAAGCGTTCCCACAAAAGGTTGCGAATGGCAGGTAAAACATTAATAAAATTACCAATAAAATCAGTAGAATTGATTAAAGCAACAGTCAGGTGAAAGGAGAGTGACACTGTGGTTGAAATAGTTGGCTTGTAAGGCTGAAGTCCATTCAACATGAAAAACATATTTTCCTGTCAGTGGAAGATCAACACAGAAGTGATTTGACAGGTCTTCTCATTAGTTGTTTCCTCTTCGACAAGAGGAAGGCAGCCTTGCTACCAAAAAAGTAACCATGTTTTGCAGGCTAGGAGTTTTTGCCTCTTAAGCTTTCAGGTGAAGCCATAAAAAGCAAGTCTTCTTTTGGTACAGTTTTGAAAGGAATATAAGAAACTGCTTAGGCAAAAGAGAAGTCAAACATTTCCCATTTTGAAAACTGGAAAAGCCTAGGGCGAGCTATTTCTGAGGGGGAAGGATATAAATCTTTGATCGTAGTCAATAAAAAGCATCATAGCAATAAAAAGCATTTCTGTAATCTCTATCAAACACCTCCGAGAATCAGGAAGTTGTTCCTAATGTTTAAATTGAATCTCTTTTCATGTAGTTTGAAACCATTGCCCCGAGTCCTAGTCTCTGAAGCCATGGAAAACAAACCAGTCCCCTCTTCAATGTGGCATCATTTCAAACATTTAAACATAGCTATCATATCCCCCCCCAACCTTCTTTTTGTAAAGCTAAACATTCTCAGCTCCCTAAGCCGCTCCTTGTAAGACATTGTCAGCATCCTTTTTTAAACTGAGGCATGTAGAACTGGACACAGTACTCCAGGTGGGGTCTGGCCAGCAGAATAGAGAGGTACTATCACTTCCCTTGATCTAGACACTATGCTTCTGTTGATGCAACCAAGAATCACATTGGTTTTCTTGTTAGAGGAGGTGATTCACTAATTTTATTCAGTGGGCCTATTCCAATGTGAAATGCTTTTTATTGCCAACTGGATTTCAGCCATTGTATTATTTCAAATCCAATCATTACTTCTACTTTTATATTTACACATATTAATCAGAACACACATACCATATTTTCCCCATCTAGAAGACATCCCCAAGTACAAGACGACCTCCAACCCAAAACTACAGTTTAGCAAGTGCACGGTTCCCTCTTCAGTGTTTAAGACGGCCCTCTAATTTTAGTCTAACAATTTTAGACAACAATACAGTCTTATACATAGGAAAATAGGTAAATCAGAACAGATTTATGCAGATCTATGTCTTCTTCTGACCTCTTTTCTGGTGACACATGTCTCTTTCCTCCTCTTTCTGAGAAGACCTTCAAATCTACCCTAACATGGGAAGAGGTGAACTCCTGTACCCTCTTATCTCCACCTTCTGCTTCTATTACTGACCTTGGTTGCTCCGTCCCAGACCCATGTCCCCACTCCCCACCAGACATGGGCATGACCAGAAAAAATGACGTTTCGAGTTTTCGTTTGTCGGAACGGGTCCGTTTTGGGTCGTTTCCATTTGTCGCGAAATTTTTCAAAAAATTGTCATTTCCGTTTGTCGTTTGTCGTTTCCACCGCGATTTAGCGCGATTTGACTTCCCAGAGCATAGGGGCGTCCCGCAATCAGGGCCGGCGGCTAGGTGTTGTTGCGCCCTAGGCGGCGGGCAGGGCGGGGGGGGCGGGCAAGCGGGTGGGCGGCGGCCGTGGGCAGGCAAGTGCGCAGGCAGCGGCGTGGGCCGCAGGCGGGTGGCAGCGCAGGCGGACGGGCGAGTGGGCAGTTAGGATATCACTTAGGATAGAGGTTCTGTTCTTGGCTTGCACCCCAAATGTGTGTGTGTGCAAGCAAATTGAAGTTGGGAAAATAGAAAATAAATGGTTGTATATAATATATTTTTAAAATAAATCCACACCTCCCACTCCCAGTCGAACTTCCCCCTTTATCCAATATCAGAAAAAAATCCTCACAAACTGCCAGAGAAGAAATAAAGAACAAACTGCTATTCCCTTCAGCAGACAAAGCTGCAGGGAATCAAAGAAATTATTTTCTAAATTCAGTTCCCTCCCTGCCTGCCTAACTTAAATCCTAAAGCCTCCAGCCTCCCTCCTCAATCTCGATCGGATCACACCAGCATCAGCAGCCAGCCCTCCTCCCTCAACCACATCCATACACCCGACTGCAATTTCTGGAAGGTGCCTCGGCTTTTTATGCCCTCCGAGACATCCAGAAGTGTCAGTCAAAAACCTGGCGATGCCATTGGTGGAATGGTTCAAAAAATTGCATGGTCCCATCCCATGTCCAGCCCAAATGGGCAGGTCTAAAAAAATAAAAAATAAAATAAAATAAAATAAAATCAATACGATGTTTTATTGCTATAAAAAACCCCACTGCTGCTACTATTAAAATTCAGGCATTTAAAATAAATAAATTTCACATGTTTCTGTGGTGAATTGGTGTGTTTTTTTACCACGATTTCAAAAGAAAAATTGTGGTCACCATTTTGGATCCCCCCCACCGCATGGCATGGCGAGACGACAAGGATGACCCCCCCCCCCAGCCTGGTGCAAGCAGCCCAGGACAGGAGAAGAGGTGGGGAAAGGCCGGGGAGCCCCCAGAAACCACCCCTCTGGTAGGTGGCAAAGCCTCAGGCAGGCATATTTTCGCCTACTTTTTTGGCCGGGAGTCCGTTTTTTTTAAAAAAAAACTTTTAAAAACTTTTTCTGTGCTTCGCATTGCGCGATCGCCGCAATGCCACAAACGGAAACGAAAAACCCGACCAAATTTTTCTTTTTTCGGTTCGAGTTCGAGTTCTGACGGCTTAATTATCGTTACCGTTTCCGTTACGTAATGGAAACGATAACGAAAATGGAAACGACAATTTCACCGAGTCATGCCCATGTCTACTCCCCACTTGTTCCAACTGCTGGTCAGCTTTCAGAGCTGGGAAATCCATTGATCTCTGGTTCTACTGTTCCTCTGTTGCTGCAGCCTTTGACGCCCTTTAAGGAGCAATCAAGGACTCCTTGTGTTTTCTAAAAGGGTTACTATTCAGAGGTGCATGATATGCCACAACTCCTGATGGAGGTGCGGGGACAGCAGTCAGTATTGGTGAATGGTGAGATTATTTCTTCTTCCTTCCTTCTTCATAAGTACGACTTCAGATAAGGAAAGTATTTATCTATGGATTGCTTTTGATCACACCATCCTCCACTTGTTCCCTATCTTGATTTCTATTTACTGCTTTTCCCCATTTTTTCTAAGCTCAAAAAAAAAAAACCCTCAAGAAGAAAAGACAGAATGGTTGCAAGGAAGTGTCTAACGACAAAGTGAAATAAAGCCTCTTCTGAAATCGCTGTAAAACAGGCAAGGCTTGAATCCTGTCAGAAAAGGGGAAAGACTTGAATGAAATGAGCATTGACCCCAGTTCTTCATATCAACAATCTGAGACTAATCCAAAGCAAATGTTTCATTCGTGTCCTCAGATGTTCTGCCTTGTTATTTTAGTATGTTTTGCAGAGCTCTGGACTCTCCAGCTTTGGCCCAAGAGTGCATTTTCTAGGAGAAAGGCAGTATACAAGAGCAGAGAGATGGAAAGCAGGAGGCTGTTGCAGTGATATATGAATTTGGAGGTGAGGCACCATATTTTCACACACAGTCTCCTTTCAGTGCTTCATATGCCCCTGTTCCTTCTGGACGGCCATTCCTTGTTCCCATCACGTACTTCCCCAGAGAGGTACAAAACTGAACTGCGCTTGCCAATAGTTTACTTAGACCATCATCTCCAGGTTTACCATGTCAAATGCAGTACTTTACAGGCAGGGAGACAAGCAAATCAGAGATTGTCTCTATTGAGCGCTGTCTTTCTTGTAGTGCTGATGGTCAAGGTCACAGTGGAATTCCAAATGGGGCCGGCCCCACTGTTAAATAGGGTGAGTAAGCTGTTTCAGGCAGTACACTTAGGTGTCATGGAAGGACAGCAAATTTTCAGGTGTTAAATTTGTAATCACTGTACTATTTATTTGATGGTGAGGGCTGCTTGTGGGTTGTTTGCCTCATATGCCAGACCTTAGCCTAAATTAGATTAGCCCTCTTAAAGTGTGGACAGATCAAGCTATCATTCCCAATTAGGGAAGTCTGCTTTAATTCTGTAACATATATGTGCATGAGAACAAACAAAGTAAGTGATGCACAGCCTTTATTTTCAAAGCTTGCAGCAAGGAAGAGTCATTTTCAAATAGGTTCACCTATTTATATGGCACCTGTCATCCACCCACCAGCACCACTCTATCTTCTTCCTTTTGGCTTAATATACTATTAGCTGTTTAATATCTGCAGAACAATTTATTGAAGCATGCAGCATAGCAAAAGGGAACCCCCAGCCACCTGTGGGCAAGGGCTGGCCCTTGATATGACAATAGACTCAGGCCCAGTCATAGCAAGTTTATCTTTCCTAGGACAGCAGCCAAGGGCACATGGATGTTGGTGGTACTTGCCGTGGGTGCCCTCTTCTTTGCTTCTCTGATGCCTGCCAGGTAGTTGCCATTCTAACGGCCTGCTGCTGTCTCAGAGCAATGCTTCATGACTCCAGTCAGTGTTATCAGTGCTTTCTAGACAGGATGGTTATAAATAACCTCCGCCACCTGAGGCAGCATTAGTTTAAATACCAGTGGCAAAGGAGCATGAATTGTGCTGTGTCACGCTTGACTGTTTCTTATGGGCATCTGGTTGGCCACCAATGGGGGGGAAAGGGGAAGCTAAACGAGAGATGCATTTAGTCAGATCTGGAAGGCATAGTTCAAAAGACTGTGGCAGGTTGTCCAACCCTCCTTGATTTGCTTTGAGTAAAAACCCAACTATTTTTGTTGTGGCAGTTTAAGGACTCCTAGATTTATTTTAGTATGAGGTTTGAGCTTTTGTGACTTATAATCCATTTCCTCAGGCACTTCCTCTCCATGTATTTCAGGAAATAGATTGTAATCCGCAAAAGCTTGCACTGAACTATATATCTTAGTCTTTAAGGTGCCATAACTCCTTGTTTTGTATTTTTCGTTAGACCTGTTGAAACAGACTTACATGCACCCCCCAAAAACCATGTTTTTGATACACTTTTAATTACAAATAATATGCCTTAAATGTGCTCTGGAAGGCAGATGACATGTGGGTAATGCAACACTGGTTTCAAAATAAAGGAATCACATCCACAAGGATCTTCTGTAGTTTTTCCTTCTAGCCAATTGGAAATATCAGATTTCTGCAGGCCATGCTGTGTAGATGACACCCTAGCAAGATGAGCCCTGTGGTGCAGTGATTAAATGCCTGTTCTGCAGGTAAAACTGTGCTCACAGCCTGGGGTTCAATCCCAGGAAGCAGGCTCATGGTTGACTCAGCCTTCCATCCTTCCGAGGTCAGCAAAATGAGTACCTAGCTTGCTTGGGGGAGGGGGCAATGTTTAGCCAAAATCCTGTAATTAAACTGTAAACTGCCCAGAGACTACTTGAAGTGGTATGGGGCAGTATATAAGCAGAGGACTTTGCTTTAACTTCCAGTTTCTTCTCTTCTAGAGAATATGTGTTATTGTCAACATTATCAATAAGCTGCAGTGTTGCACCGTGCTCTATTGGTGCCCCACACCAGCGGTTAGTGTGGCCGCTCATTTGGTTCTGGTCACAGCTGGAACTTTGTGCATGCAGGGTTTCTGTTCAATGTTGGTTGAAAATTAGAAGGAATATTGGTTGTTGTGGTTGTATGTTGTCAAGTTACAGTGACCCTAATAGAGTTTTTCAGGTATGTCAGATATTTTAAAGAGTGGTTTTACAAGTGCCATAACCCACTCACTTTTCTCAAGCTGGTCATCTGAGGGTGCAGACCCCAAAGGAGGCCAGGAAAGTTTCAATGAGGATTCTCCCTTCACCTATGGAATAAACTGCCCATAGAAATGAGCCTGGCTCCATCACTCTAAAGTTTTAAATGCCAATTAAAAACTAACTTTGTTCTAGTGCTGTTTAGCTGCCTAGATGCCCTAAGCACATCCAACCTTGTGATTTTAGAAGTTAAGCAGGGTCGGGCCTGGTTAGTACTTGGATGGGTGACCACCAGGGAATACCAAGCGCTGTAGGCGCCTGTAGTAGGAACTGGCAAACCACTCATTCCTGCTAAGAAAACTCCATGGATGAGTCTTCATGAAGAGTCGGTCACAACTGTAACGACACAACACACACACACACACACACACACAAACTGGTGCTGTTTATTTACATAAATTGTTCTTTATTGTTGTAAACCATCCAGAGTAGCCTGTGGGCTAGACGGGCAGTATAGTAATCTAATAAATAAATAAATAAATAAATAAATAAATAAAATATGCCCAAGGAGGGATTTGAACCCAGGTCCCCTAAAGCATAGTCCAACAGTCTGTCTACTACATCACAATGGCTTTCTGTTGCTACATAGCTTGTGGAATTACCACCCTTCTATTCTCAAAAGCCATTGAGCAAGCCCCTTCAGCTCCGTTAAGCATCACTGTCCATTAGCAAGTAATCAATGTAGAAGACAATGACTGGAACTGATGAGTAATATTACTGCTGCCTCCTTTAGGGATGGGATTTTTCCTTCCTATCTGAAGGAGATGGTGGTGAAGTCCATTCTTAAAAAAATCTAACTCAGCTGCGGACAATTTGTCTAATTATCATCCAACAGCCATTCTTCCTTTTGAGGGGGCAAAGTGGTTGAGCGGGTTGGCGCCAAATGGCTCCAGACATTCCTGAAGGAGGATCATGTCCTGGATCCATTCCAGTCTGGGTTCAGGCTGTGCCATGGGACTGAGACAGCCCTAGTTATGTAGCAGGATGACCTCCTGAGGAGCGCCGACAGGGGTTGCTCTACCTTGTTGGTCCTCCTCAATCATTTGATACTGTCAACCATGGTATCCTCCTGGACAGACACTCCAGGGTGGGGATTGGAGGCTCAGCCTTGTGCTGGCTCTGATCCTTATTGTTTACAACAATGAAGAACAATTTATGTAAATAGACAGCACTAGTTTGTGTGTGTGTGTATGTTGTGTCGTTACAGTTGTGACCGACTCTTCATGACCCTATATCCATGGAGTTTTGATTGGCTGGGGGAGGAGTTGTCAACCCCTTGGACCCTCACTTGTGGGGTGCCCCAGGATTTGGCAATCTCCCCCATGCTGTTTACCATCAATGTGAAACTGCTGGGGGAGGTCATTTGGAATTTGAGAGTTAGCTGTCATCAGTATGCTTAATTGATGACACACAACTCTACCTCTCCTTTTCCACCTCTGCAGTGGAGGCCGTCCAGTACCTTCAGCGATGCCCGGCCACAGTTATGGCATGGACATCTAACAGACTCCAGCTGAATCCCAAGAAGACTGAGGTTCTGTTCTTCGGGGGAGGGTCCTTTCCCCAGCATGGGTGGGTCTGCCCTCCAGCTGGCTGAGAGAGTGAGGAGTCTGGCCATTGTATTGGATCCAGCTTTGTCCCTGGAATCACAGGTGACAGCTGTATGCAAATTGGCCTTTTATCAACTTTGGCTGATCACCCAGATTCACCCATTTCTTAATGAGGATTCCCTGAGAGCGGTTGTCCATGCAACTGGATCTCCAGGAACACCCACTACGTGGGGCTTCCCTTTACCTTGATCTGGAGACTGAAGCGGGTGCAGAGAGTGGTGGCCAGAATGGTGGTTGGTGCTAGCAGATTTGCACCCATCACTTCTATCCTGGCTCTCCTGCACTGGTTACCCCTTGCCTCCCAGATTAGGTTCAATGAGGGAGGATCCTGATGAAGAAAGACTCGAGTCCAGTTTGTCCGACCAGCGGAGCGATGATGATGATCATCATCCCCCTTGTCATTCAGGTTTTATTACATATCTAAATGTAATATTTATTACATATTCCATAGTAAGTACAGAATCAGTGATTGGTTACAAGGAAACATTACATACATTACATATGCTGGTTGGCTAGGATGCTGTATAGAGGATTGCCTCGCGACTGCCTTGTGAACGGAGCATGCCTTGCCCAGTTATTGATTGCCATAACCCATGCCCTAGCTCGGGGATCTGCAACCCGCAGCTCCGGAGCCGCATGCGGCTCGTTGGAACCTTTGCCGCGGCTTCGGGAGGTTCCCCTCGTGGAAGAGGTCCCGCGGCATTTAAACTAGAACCGCGGGGGAAACTCCAGCTCGCCGCAGCCGCCGTCCTCCTCGTCTTCATCTTCCTCCTCCTCCTCCTCCTCCTCCTCCTCCTCCTCCTCCTCCTCCTGCTGGTGCTGCTGCAGCCGCTGCTGCCGCCGCCGGTGCGCCACCGCCTCCTCGGCCGTGGCGAGGGTTCCTGGGCCGGCCAGGGCCAGGATGGCGGCGGCGGCGGCGGCGTTGGAGGGGTGGTGGGGGTGGCATCGGTGGCCGCTGGGGTCTCCTCCCGCCACGGGGGTCAGGGGCCGCTCAGCAGCAGCAGCAGCAGGAAGCCACGCGTGTTGGTAATCCTCCTCCTCCTTCACAAGCCAAACTTTGCCCACACACGCACACACACCATGGCTGCAAGAAGGGTGTGTGTGTGTGTGTGTGTGTGTGTGTGTGTGTGTGTGTGTGTGTGTGGCATCACCTGCCCCTTCCCTCCGTCTCCTTCACAAGCCAAACTTTGCCCACACACGCACACACACCCCGGCTGCAAGAAGGGTGTGTGTGTGTGTGTGTGTGTGTGTGTGTGTGTGTGTGTGTGTGTGTGTGTGTGTGTGTGTGTGTGTGTGTGTGTGTGTGTGTGTGTGTGTGTGTCGCATCACCCGCCCCTTCCCTCCGTCTCCTTCACAAGCCAAACTTTGCCCACACACGCACACACACACCACGGCTGCAAGAAGGGTGTGTGTGTGTGTGTGTGTGTGTGTGTGTCGCATCACCCACCCCTTCCCTACGTCTCCTTCACAAGCCAAACGTTGCCCACACACGCACACACACCATGGCTACAAGAGGTGTGTGTGTGTGTGTGTGTGTGTATGTGTGTGTGTGTGTGTGTGTGTGTGTGTGTGTGTGTGTGTGTGGCATCACCCGCCCCTTCCCTCCGTGTCCTTCAGAAGCCAAACTTTGCCCACACACGCACACACACCACGGCTGCAAGAAGGGTGTGTGTGTGTGTGTGTGTGTGTGTGTGTGGCATCACCCGCCCCTTCCCTCCGTCTCCTTCACAAGCCAAACTTTGCCCACACCCGCACACACACCACGGCTGCAAGAAGTGTGTGTGTGTGTGTGTGTGTGTGTGTGTGTGTGTGTGTGTGTGTAGAGGTCGCCGCTCGCCCGCTTCCCAAAAAAGGGACCAGCCGCAGGGTCGCAGGCCCGTCCTTTCAACCGCTGAGGCGGGCGCCGCTCCCTCGCCTCCGGCTGCGGGACCGTGGCGGCGGCGGCGGCGCTGGTAGGCCCGGAGCGCAGGTCATCGCCTCACGGAGCCTCGAACGGCGGCTGGCCCAGCGCCCGGTTGCTGAGGCGGAACAGCGAGAACGGCGGCGGCGGTTGTATATATTTGTTTTAAATGTCGCAATGGTTTTGCGGCTCCCAGGTTTTTTTCCCCCGTCAGAAACGGGTCCAAGTGGCTCTTTATGTCTTAAAGGTTGCAGACCCCTGCCCTAGCTGTTTGCACATGGAGGTGAGTTAATGAGACAGGGGAAGGTGAGTTAATTATAAGGAGACAGTAGATTAAGGGAAGACGAAAATAGGTAAGGGGAAATGAAAGCAAACAGGAAAGCAAACAGGAATTATCCCAGTGACCAACAGTAAACAAGTGAAGATGAGCAGGCAGCGCCAAGTCAGGAATGAACAAGCTGACTAAATTAAAGGCAGATAATAGGTAACCCAGGCTGAGTTAGATTCCAAAGTCTGGAGTCTGGAGCATGTGGATTTAGGCCGGAAGATTACCACGAGGTGGACTTTCCCACTCATGAAATGGAAATGCCTCCTAGGCTGAATCCCAGCTATCAGATCCCCACAGTTCAAGGTATTGGTTTTGGTTTACAAAACCCTCCACGGCTTGGGCCCTGATTATCTGGCGCAGCGTATCTCCCACAAGTCAGCTGTTGCCTGACCCACCAGAGCATCACAGGCCCTCGTGCTTTGGGCTGCAGCTATGTGAAACCTTGCATTTTCTGTGACAGGCCCGTCATTATAGAATACTTTACTGAGCAAGTTCCACCTGATGCCTTCCCTGCCTGCCTTCTGGAAAGCTTAAGAACTGGCTTTTTAAGGGAGGAATTCATTGACCAATAAGATTTTAAAGTCTTGTGTTTTCTGTAGTTCTGCTGGGCACCTTTTTAATTTATTTTTCTTTTTAATTTTTCTTATACCTACATTTTGTTCCTGCCGCAAATTCTTGGTTGCTGAGGTTGTTGTTGTGTTTTGTTTATTCTTATGCACACTGCCTTGAGTTCCCTTTGGGAAACAGGTGGCATATAAATCTTAAAATTAATTAATTAATTAAAAATATTTTCCTTGTGAAAGCATAGTCAGTTCAAGTACTGTAGAAGGAAATTGAAAACATACTGATGAGAAATCAATGGGACCTTCAGACTGCTTTCTTAGCAAGTCCAACTGATGAGCCAGTAACTAAAAAGGAGCTTGGATTGGAGCCCCCATGTTAGCTATGGAAGTCTAGGATTTGTAGTCCAAAGAATCACTTTTCTAGGCTTCAGCTCCAAGGAGCTAAAATATTGGTAAACCATTCCCAATAATGGTTATCTACTTTCCTTTTCATACTGGGGTGAGTGATTGTATAAGAACATAAGAACATAAGAACATAAGAAGAGCCATGCTGGATCAGGCCAAAGGCCCATCTAGTCCAGCTTCCTGTATCTCACAGCGGCCCTACCAGATGTGTTTGGGAGCGCATGAGACTAGATATCTTTCTCATGATACCACTCTCCTGCATCTGGTCCTTGAAGTACCCTGGTTTAAAGCCTGGAGATTACACATCTCCATCATGGTTTGTAACCTGTGATGGACTTTTCCTCCAGGAATCTGTCCAATCCCCTTTTGAAGGCAACCAGGTCAGATGCCATCACCACATCGTGTGGCAGGGAATTCCATAGACTTACAACGCGCTGGGTGAAAAAATATTTTCTTTTGTCAGTTTTTACTCTCTCAGCCCTCAATTTGAGTGTATGTCCCCTACTTCTGGTATTTTGGGAGAGGGAGAAGAGCTTCCCTCTCTCCACTTTACTCATACCCTGCATTATTTTGTATGTCTCAATCATATCCCCCCTCAAGCGCCTTTTTTCCAGACTAAAGAGGCCCAAATATTTTAGCCTTTCTTCATAAGGGAGGTGCACCAGCCCAGTGATCATTTGAGTTGCTCTCTTCTGCACCTTTTCCAGTTCCACTATGTCTTTCTTGAGATGCGGTGACCAGAATTGTACACAATACTCCAGGTGGGGCCTTACTATTGCTTTGTATAATGGCATTATAATGTTGGCTGTTTTATTTTCAATCCCCTTTTTGATAATCCCTAGCATGGAATTGGCCTTCTTCACCGCTGCCGCACATTGGGGAGACACCTTCATGGAGCTGTCCACCAACACACCAAGATCTCTTTCCTGATCCGTCACGGATAACTCAGAGCCCATGAGTTGATAGATGAAGTTTGGATTTTTTGCCCCAATATGCATTACTTTACATTTGGTTACATTAAAACGCATTTGCCATTTCTCAGCCCATTCCCCCAGTTTGGAGAGATCCTTCTGGAGCTCTTCACAATCTTCTCTGGTTTTTACTACACGGAAAAGTTTTGTGTCATCTGCAAACTTGGCCACCTCACTGTTTATCCCTGTCTCCAGGTCATTTATGAACAGATTGAAAAGCACCGGTCCCAGGACCGAGCCCTGGGGCACACCGCTTTTCACTTCTCTCCAATGTGAAAATTTCCCATTGACACCTACTCTTTGTTTCCGGGATCTCAACCAGTTCTCAATCCATAAGAGGACCTGCCCTCTTATCCCCTGACTGTGCAATTTTCTCAGCAGCCTTTGGTGAGGGACTGTGTCAAAAACCTTTTGAAAATCCAGATAGACTATATCAACCGGTTCACCCAAATCCACGTGCCTGTTGACCTTTTCAAAAAATTCTAAGAGGTTTGTCAGACAAGATTTACCCTTACAGAAGCCATGCTGATTTTCTCTCAGCAAGGTTTGTTCTTTTATGTGTTTTAAGATTTTCTCTTGGATGAGGCTTTCCACCATCTTCCCTGGGACAGATGTAAGGCTAACCGGCCTGTAGTTTCCCGGGTCCCCCCTCCTTCCTTTTTTAAAGATTGGTGTGACATCTGCTATCCTCCAGTCCTCCGGCACTGTGGCCGTTCTAAGAGACAAGTTGCATATAACCGTTAGGAGATCTGCAATTTCATTTCTCAGTTCCCTAATAACCCTTGGGTGGATGCCATCTGGGCCCGGTGACTTGTTAATCCTCAATTTATCAATTAGTCCTAAAACCTCCTCTCTTTTAACCTGTATTTGATTTAATTCTTTAGTCAGGAGGGGCGGCTGAGGCAGCGGAATCCGCTCAAGGTCCTCTGTCGTGAAGACAGACGCAAAGAACTCATTCAATTTCTCTGCAATGTCCAAGTCTTCCTTAACCTCCTCTTTTCCTCCCTCACCATCCAGAGGGCCAACAGGTTCTCTGGCAGGTTTTCTACTTCTAACATATTTAAAGAAGCTTTTATTATTACCCTTTATATTGTTAGCCATTCGTTCCTCAAAGTCTTTCTTTGCCTCCCTTATCATCTTCTTACATTTCTTTTGCCAGAGTTTGTGTTCCTTTTTATTTTCCTCATTTGGGGAGGATTTCCATTTACAGAAGGACCTCTCCTTGTGCTTTAGAGCCTCTCTAACTCCACTTGTTAACCATGCCGGTGTCCTCTTGGACTTAAATGAGCTCTTCTTTCTTTGTGGTATGCACTTGTGCTGGGCCTCTATTATTGTTGTTTTAAACCAGGCTCCATGCACTCTGAAGAGATTGGATTCTTCTAACCTTCCCCTTCAGTTTATCTCTAACTAGTTTCCTCATCTGAGGGAAGTTTGCCCTTCGAAAATCAAAACAAGGTAACAGAAGTCCCCTACTGGATTAGACCGATCAAAGGGGTGCAACCCATACACATGTTGATTTACCCAAATCCCATTGAGTCAAGATTAACAACTGGATTTGTGCTCTATATTTGTTAAAAGATGTTCACCATACTGTACACCAGCTGTTGAATAGTTGGATCCAAACAAGATGGGGGCAGGTGGTAGTCCAGCATATCTGAAGTCACTGGGTTGAAGCAGACTGATTAAAAAGAAACCTGCATAATGCATTTGCATTTCACAGTTATAACATTTTAATCCCATTTAAGAATTCTGGGACCTGTATTTTGGTGAGAGATTTAGAATTCTCTGCTGGGGAGCTCAAATGCACCCCACTGAATTGCAGCAGAGAATTCTACACCCCCCACACACAAACTAAACTACAAGCCCCAGGATACACTGGGATGGAATCAGGACAGTTCAAGTACTATCGGACTGCTGTAATTGCAGAGTACAGTTATACCGCAAGGCACAACCTGCCACCCTCTACATCTGCACCGACTAACTCTACCAGGGAGTTAATCCTGCCTTGGGATATTTTTGCACTTCCTTTCTGCCAGTGCTCAGCGATGTGTCTGCCCAGTTTCTCCCGAAAGAACTGTACTGCTAGACTCCAGAAAAGAGAAACATACCAAGGAGTGGGGGAGAGAAAGAGGGAGAGGGAGAGGAGGGGACCAAATACTTTCAAGACCAGTCAGAGCGTGAATTAAGAGACGAAGAGGAATTGCTTAAGAAAAACAAACCTGTTCTTGGCCAAAAAAGCTAACACTCCATAAGGAAGTTGGCAGTGTCAGTCTTGGCCTCAAGGGCAAGGCCCAGCTGCCCAAAGAAATGGTATCATAGCTTATTTGGCTTCCTGTAACCTGCAACCGGAGTGAAAAGGGATCACTCCATGCCACGTCCTGCACACCGTAATGCTAATTTGTTCTTTCTGAAATACTTACTGTTCACAGGCCTTTCCTTAGCTATACATTTATCCACATGACCTCAGGTGCCTCATGTTTGAAAACAGTCTTTCTTTCTTTCTTTCTTTCTTTCTTTCTTTCTTTCTTTCTTTCTTTCTTTCTTTCTTTCTTTCTTTCTTGTTTCTTTTCTGAGTTAGATAGTCTCTACTAAATTGTCATTGCTGAGGATATGAACACACCAGGAACAAAGTTTTACTGTGATTTGATTCACAGCCTGTATTACTTCTGAAATCACAGTTAGTGCTCACACAGAGGTGGAGGACGGATTTGAGAGTTCATTGTTCACACTGGACGTGATGAGATTCACATTCCAGCCTTCCCATCCCTTCTTTCCTTCCTTCCTCTGGTCCCACCTCTGCTGATCCTTCTTTCTTTCTTTGGTCCCGCCTCTGCCAAACCTTTTATGAGGCAGATATGCAGGAAATAATGATAAGATGATAGAGCGATCTAGCATTCATCACATATGTATGTAAGTTTTAACACACACACACACACCCCAAATTCAGAGGGTGACAGTGAAGAGGAAACAATATAGGGATGCCTCCCTTCTTTACAAGAAGAAGGGATCCATTGTGTGTGTGTGAGAGCTTGCTCAAATTGTTCCAGCTTGAAAATATAGAAGCACCTTGGAGAGCAGAAAGGACTGATTTGAATTAGCCTTTGTCCCATGTAGTCAGTAAAAAAATATTCACCCATTTTATACCGGTAAGTGGTACAAATCCTGCAAGATGGCAATGCAGGTGGCCCTAGTAATCAATATGTCCTCCATATATGTCCTCTCCTCCAACCATGTACACCACTTGGAAAATATTTGTGTAGAGGACTGCACACTGAATGTAGCTTTGGCACCGTTTTTCTAGGAATCTGTGAACCCTGAGCTTGCCGACTGACCATGGCATCTGATATTGTTCTGTATCAATAGATATTGTGTTTGCCAATGGCTTCTGTTAGGTTAGAACTAACTTTTGGACAACACATTTTGTATCCATGGTTTAGCAATCCTGCTATCCTTTTTTCCAATTTACTTTTGCCCTTCATTAAATAAAAAAGGAGGGGAGCCTGGCCTCTCTGTGGAGTTTCTTTGACCTTAGCATTCCTGTCTGCCACATATATTCTGCAGGAAACTGTCACTTCTGGCACTGTTAGGTTATCTGCTTCCCTTGCAACCAGGAGGGCCTTGTTAAGGATTGAGTCAACGAAAGGCAAACATTTGTATTATGTCTACGTGAGTCCCAGGGAGATAAAGCCAGGATTTTCAATTAAAAACCCCTCTACCCTCTGCTTAGGCATTAGCAGTTGAGAATAACTTGTATTCCTAGCAACAGATACTTGTATAATCTCCCTCCTATACCTGGAACATGTCATGTTGGCTCAGCAGAAGATAAGCATTAAAAACAACACTAAGGAAGGAAACAGAACCAGGAAAGCGAGTCTGTTCTTTCTGTGTGTGTGTGTGTGTGTGTGAGAGAGAGAGAGAGAGAGAGAAGAGAGAGAGAGAGAGAGAGAGGATATGAAAGGGTGGGGAATGTAATAAAGGCTTAGCTCTATTTAGTTAGAGGGGTCCCTGTTTATGCAAAACTCCAGTGGAAGCAAGGAAAGTCCCCATGTATAACAGATAGAGAGGGTCCAAATCATTTCATGTTAAATTGTCAAAAGTCATCAACGCAGCATCACAGGTGCCGTGTATTCCTTTTCCCCACCCCCACCCAGCTACCCCACTCACCAGCCAGGGTGCGCTGTTTGGCTCCTCTTTGGCCGTCACTTCACGAAGAACTTCTCTTCGCAGCGTGATTGCCTTCGCTATGAATTCGAAGGCGGTCACGTGGTAGTCACGTGGTCTCCATTCGCCCCCACCCCTCTTTCCGTGTCCTCACCGGGCGAGGTTTTAGGGTCGAATCCAGTAGTACTTCACGTGCTCCCTTCGCATTCGGAAGCTTACTTGCAACGTCCGGTTTCTGCTTTCTTTTATTTTTTTAAGAAAATTACCACGGCGTATCGATGCATCAATACCTGGCTGTCATTTGCGGTCAGAGGACTTGTGGGCGGCCATCGTGTTTCCCTGAAGCAGAGCTGCTGGGTTGGGTTTTTTTGGGGGGGCGGGGCGGGGAGAGGCTTCTCTCAGCTTCATCGCCCTGTGTGCCCCGCCGCCGCTCTCTGGGTGGGCGCGCGCAGGGGTGTCTTGCGGCGGCGGCACCGACACCCCATCCCCCCTCCCTCTGCGCAGCCCTTCGCCATCCCTTGCCAGCGGAGGGGCTCTGCTCACGTCACCCGGGGACGCTTGCCCCCCCTCTGTTGCCCCTGCCCCGTTTACAGAAGGCAAGATCAAAAGAACGGGTTAACCGAAATATCTATGCATCGGCATTTCGGAGAAAAAGTAAGTTAAAAAATAAATAAATATACTTTTTAACTGGCCACACGTGAATTTGGATACGAAGCGGGATGCGAAGCGAGGGAGATTCCCGGCCTCCGGCAGGGGAATCTCTCGCCCCGCTTGGAGCACGGTTTAGGGGCGTGGTCGGGGCGTGGTCGGGGTGGCGCCGCATCCAAAATGGAGGATCGTGCGGACAAAACCGACCGATTCGCGCAGAAATCACGGCTCGCCGCGCAGCGAGAGGTTCGTGAAGTAACGGCCTTTGTCATGCAACTATCTACCCCAAACAGGATCGCTTGCTTCCCTTTTCCTCCAGCAGCAGGAGAAAGAGGCATAGCGCTGAAGTGTTATGTGAGGCCTTCTACCTGTTATTAGGTACCTTACCTAAAACATCAATTTGTCTGAAACTCCACTCCACCCCTTGCTTGATTTTAATTTGGCTGGAACGGCTAGAGCTCACCCGTTTGCAAAACCAGGTTGCAGTCATCTTAAAGTGTCATTTGGGATGTTGATGTGTACAGTCACCTTAAATTAGTCTGGATTATTTGCTTGTTTGTTAGCCAAATGTAATAATTTCTATTTAGCTCTCACGTTCCAGCACTTTGTCAGCCTCTGTTCCTTGGCTATCATTTTCGGAAACCTGGGAAGTGATGGAAACTCCCTGCATTTCATAGCTCCTGCAGGCATTTCTCAGGCTTGGCTTGGCTCACAGCCCAGTCCCCAGCTGACCAGGATCCCTATCTAAACCTTTTGACTCAGTCTAGCCCTGTGTGTTTCCTGTTCTTATTTGTACGCTTTTTGCCTAACTTTCTTCCAAAGGTTTGGGTGCTGTTGTCACAGAGGTTCAGACATTGGAGGGCCCTTTCAGTCATGCAAGGCATACCTGTCTTCATCTTAAGGGCAAAGCAAAATATTGACCAGTAAATATGGCACCCCAAATCTTGTAGTTATGATCCAGGAGGAGCAGAATGGCTCAGGTTAGGGGGTCTGCATTTAACCTGCATGTCTTCCACTGCCTATGGCGTATTGTATCTACTTTTTCCAACTTGATTGAGAAATCCAATCTTCATAGAATCATAGAGTTGGAAGAGACCTCAAGAGCCATGAGGTTCAACCCCCTGCCATGCAGGAACCCCCATCAAAGTACCCCCAACAGATGGCCATCCAGCCTCTGCTTAAAAACATCCAAAGAAGGAGACTCCACCACCCTCCGTGGCAGCATATTCCATTGCCAAACAGCTCTCACCGTCATGAAGTTCTTCCGAATGTTCAAATGGAATCTCTTTTCCTGTAGTTTGAAACCATTGCCCGGAGTCCTAGTCTCTGAAGCCATGGAAAACAAACCTGTTCCCTCTTCAATATGACATCATTTCAGCTATTTAAACATAGCTATCATATTCCGCCTCAGCCTTCTTTTCTTAATGCCAAAAGAGATGTGATGTTAGAGGTCCATGGCAGCATATCTCAACTTATTTACCTCCTATCAAAGTACTGCCAGGAAGGTCTAAATGAGTTGTTGTTTTTGTTGTTGTTAAAATATTTTTTCCTACCTTTCCCCTTAAAAAGAACCCAAGGCTGCCTACATTTTTAAAAATACAATATTTAAAAGCTAAAAACACTAAATATACAAATAGACAAATTAAACAAGTATTATATTAAAAATGGTAAATGAAATCAATACTAAAACACAGGGCCTTTTTACACGACCCCTAAGATCCGCTGGCCACTTAAATTCGGACCAGAGATCTTAGGGGTTCCTCGCTCTTCCTCTGTCCCCAGCCCCCTCGGCACTTCCTGGTTGCTGGCTGCCTGAGGGACGGAGAAAAAAGAAAGAAAAGAATGCCTTCTTACCTCCGTTTTGTTCCTGGCAGCATTCAGATCTCTTAAAGGGGCGGGGCGCAAAAAAAGAACAAACGGAAGCCAGGAGAGCCCGGCACTCACTATCCTTACACCGGAGCAAATATTTGTCACCTCCAAAAAGCAGGTACAAGAAAACTGCTGTTTGGTCTTGCTAAAGTGGGCGGGGTCGCACTTAATTGTCTGCAAAGTCCGGAGCTGGTGGGTAAACATTTTTAAGGTCCGGACCTTGCAGCCATTTGCAGCGGAGCTTAGGGGTCTTGTATAAAAGCCCACAGTTAAGCATCAGAGCACAATGATTGATTTAAACTTCACCCCTTCAGGTCACCATTATTAAGGAAAAAGCCTGCCTGAAGAGCAAGGTTTTGGCCTGCTTGCGGAAGGACAACAAAGAAGGTGCCAGCCTGACCTCCTGTGGAAGGGAGTTCCAAAGTCTGGAACCAGCAACAGAGAAGGCCCTCTTCTGAGTACCGTCACCCCCTGCCATATCGTGGTTCAGGTACTGTGGTCCCACTATATCGCGGGATCGCAATACCTGGGGGGACGGCGGGGAGCGATCCGATTGCTCCCCACTGCCCCCCATCGCCTCTCTGATCGCCCCACCCGACCCGCTTCCACATATCGCGGATTTTCATGGGTCGGTTGGGTCCCTAACCCCCACGATAGGCGGGGGGTTACTGTACCCACCAAGCACATCTGTGAGGCTGGTAGGACAGAACGGCATGCTTAATGCCTTTTCTTCCTGCTCCTTTAATTTGCCCTCACAAACTGTTCTGAGGTAAAAAAATAATAGGGTATGTAACAGACAGTTCCACCTGTGGGGCTAGTAGTAGTAGTAGTTTTAAATGGTCAGGGGAAGTGTTAAAACTGGAGAAAATAGTACAGAAGGTGCTGGAATTATGTTGCATTTAGGAGGTTTTGACTGGGGTGAATGTCAACAAATCCAGTAGCAGCCAATTGTTCTCTCTCTGCCTCTGACACACCTCTTTACCCAAATCTTTTCCTGCTCTTATTAGACAGACTGAAGAGAGAAAGAGAGAGCCATGTAGTCAGTCAGCATGTCTGTAATGTAGCCATGAATCTGTTAATTTCAGCTATGTAACCAGTTAATATTTTTTTCTTCAGAATGCTGGTTGCTCTGCTCTATGAAGAACTGGGAGTAAACAAAGCATTTTTATTGTTTTCTCTTGCCAGTGAAACCAACTAAATTATTGAGACAGTAAGTACCAGTTGAGGAGAACTAACAAAAAGGAATGGACGATAGAGGGGTTATTTGAAGTTGATTCTGCTCTGTAGGTCCCTGAACTGTTTCTGCTGCATAGCTAGAAGATTTTTAGGCCAATAAAGTTCCACACTCTGCTAATAATAGGTTGGGCTAAATAGCTGCTTTCCCAGAGACATTGTTCCAAAGGTATTTTGACTCCCGACATACACATCATGGGGTGTTTTATAAGAAAGCACACAGTGAGCTCTGACCACAGATCTCCCTCAAGACGACTTAGATTTCTAGGTCCAGCATAAGGGAAGGTAACTATAAGGGAAAGGCTGTGAAAATGTATTAGGTAAGGAAAGAGTTAATCACCTCCTTTATCCACTTGTATCCTGAATTGGTAACTAAAAATCAAAGGCAGGCAAAGGTGGGCCTTTTGAACACTTATGTGGTTATGATCTAGAGACAGCCTGTTTCCTGCTCTGAGATTAGTAGCCCGTCAAGCTGACACAGATGCTGCCCTTCAGACTCTATCCATGCTCTTTTGGGGGTAGTAATCACCCTATTATCATCACTGGCAGGAGTGATAAATCTGTCCACATCTGGAGTCAGCCAACTGTTTCCTCACTTAACCAGGAGCGGTTAAACTTCTGTCCGTAGCCGGGAGGCAGAGAAAACGTTGTTCTCTGAAACTCCACTTCCTGAGAGCGACAAAATAATAGCCGGCGTGCCAGCCCTCAAGAAATCTGGGAGAAGTCTGGAAGGGGAAAAGGTTAGCACAGTGCAGCAGTGTGGAACACACAAGACTTGGCTGGTCAACATGGATCTAGAAGGGGTGGAAGTCACCACCTGCTGGCAAGTGACTCGACTCGACAAATCCTTGGTCTACAGCAGTGGTTCTCAATCTGGGGGTCGGGACCCCTTTGGGGGGGTCAAACAACCATTTCACAGGGGTCACCATGAGCCAGTAAAGAAAAAGGCACAAACGGCCTGGGTCTGAAGGAGGAGGGGGAGGAAAAGGGGAAAGAGTAAATTACAGCTTGATAGGTTGGATGGGATGTCAGTCAATGGCACCGGAGGCCGTGATTGGCTGAGGGTGCCTCTAGAGGGCAGTTCTGTGTGGAACCTGCAGCAGTGGGGGCTGGTGGCCTCTTCCAAGCAGGGCAAGGGGTCACCAAAACAGGAGGAACTGTACTAAGAGATCACAGCATTAGGAAGGCTGAGAACCACTGGTCTACAGGCATTCATCTCCCAGCTCTGTGTCTCAATATGCAATGCAATAAGTTTTCAACATGGCAGGAAAAGATGCTGTGACCTGGGTGCTTGATTTGGGGGCTTCAAGTGAACAATGGTTCGAATAAGATTCATATTTCATCCATTGCGTTCTGAGTGCCTGGCCAGATGCAAAACCATTAAGCTAGATGGGCAGTATATAAATCCAATCAATCAATCAACCCCTTCATATCTGACCTGCAGTGTAAATTTCTCTATCTTTCAATGTACAGATACATTTCAAAGCCTTTCCACCTGAAAATGGCCTTCAGCTCACAGCTTAAAATGAGAATATTCTGAGCGCATGTTCCTGTTTTGCATCAGGCCAGGCACTCAAATGGGCAGCTGCTACGTTGGCGGATGGCTGGCACATGCTCCTTTAAAAGTGAAATTGCATGTTGAAGGCACTTGTTTATTCTTTTTTCCCCAGTAGAATTTCCTGCTGTAGATTTTTTTCCTTTTCTTTTACATGCCAGCAATACTGTAGCAAGTCTCCTCATATAAGTCCAAAGTCCAAACCTTCTAGCCACCACACTATATGGGAATGCACACATGTTTGAATGTATATGGGTGAATCACTCCCTATATTTATTAGAAAGTTGATGCAAAGGGAATACCCCTCTCCATATGTCTTGTAATTATATATACAGGATGAGCCAAGGCACTGTGGCCACAGATCTAAAACAGTTAGCCTTTGTAATGCAGAATTCAGCATTCCTCTCTTTGCACAATAAATTAAAACCACCACTACTGCATTTTTCAAATCTAAAGCCTGATGCCTCCCTGATTAAAAGCTTTCTTAGGTATACAAACAACGTTTTCTTGGTTGCTATATCCTTGTTTTTCAAAAACCAAATTAGCCGTCTTAGGAAATAATATTGGTTCTCCTGTCAGGCTCGCAAAGCAGCAAAAGTTGTGTTTGTTTACTCAAGCGTGAGTGTCTGAAATGGATTCTCTGATTTAATGCTGCAAATTAACAGCCCAAAGTTTGAAGTCTCCCTTTTAGCCACAGAAGCAGAATTGATGTCGAAAGGAACCACGCCAGCTTTTATACCCACCCTGGTGCCACACGAGTGACTCACAGGAAGCGTTTCCTCAGGACGCGCAACAGACATCAGTGGGTAATATCTCTCATGGTCACTCACACAGCCTGGCCCTGAATCTGAACAAACAGCTCACGGGGTAAGGCACCTTGATTAATTTTCCATAATTAAAACGTTTAAAAAGCTTTCTGATGCCATTCCTGTTTATCTGACTCACAGCCAACGTTCGCTGGGGCGGAAGGGTGGGCGATTAATCCTCACTGGGGTTCAATTATTAGTCTGCCACTTCAAAAGCAAAAAATAATTTAAAAAACACTGCAGAAGGTGATGCAGAGGGTAAAACTTTGCTGCAAAGAAAGAACTCTTTTTAAAAAAAATGTGTTTTCCAAAAAGAAAACAGCTGGCATTTCTTTTCCTTTGCGTGAAGGTCATAACATGGATGGTGTAAGAGAAACAAGTGCTCAGTTCTGTGCCTCTTATGGGAGGGCCCACCTCTCTCAGACCTTTTCTGAGAGGTGTGTGGGTACGATATTACAGATTAGACTACTGCAATGCTCTCTACATGGGGCTGCTTTGTGGATTAGTGCAGAGGCTCCACCTAGTGCAGAATTCTGCGGCTAGATTAGTTACAGGGTTAAGAAAACATCAACATATAACCCCCATGCTGGCCACGCTGCACTGGCTGCCGATTCGCTTCTGCATTGATTTCAAGGTTTTAATCATCATTACATACAAAGCCCTAAACGGTTTAGGACCTTGCTATCTGGCAGAACATCTCCTGCTGCAAAGTACTGCCCATAACACCCGATCATCTCAGGCAGGACATTTGAGGGTGCCGTTGCTGAAGGAGGCCCGTAAATCTTTGACGGGAAATTGGGCTTTCTCAGTGGCGGCCCTTCGGCTCTGGAACCAACTTCCTCCTGAGATCTGTCTGGCACCTTCCCTCGCAGTCTTTAAGGAGCATCTAAAGATGTGGCTGTTTAAAAAGGCTTTCCCCGGATATTAATATGTTCAAATAATAATGATTGCTATTATGTATTTATTTTGTTTTTATCTGTAGCCCATGTTGCTCCTGTTCTATGTTTTGGTTATATATTGTTTACTAGTTATTGTGTTTTTATTTATATACTTGTGCTTATTTATGATATTGTATTTTACTGTTTATGGTTTTGATTTCTGTTCAGTTTGTAAACCGCCCAGAGTAGCCATGTAGCTAGATGGAGCGGTATATAAATTTAATAAATAAATAATAAATAAATAAACATTCCACCTATTCATGGGTAGGAGATCTCAGGTACTGTGTTCAACCCTTGGAATCTGAAAGAGATGATCTAGTCTGGTTGGAAGTGATGAGCAACATTTTTGCCTGAGACCCAAGAGAGCTGTTATTAATCAGACAACAGACAAACAAACTGTACAGCCCGAAAATAAGCGGTTATGAGTAATTATATTACTTCCGATTCACAATTTTTGAAGTTAGAAGGGCATAATTGAATCCTCTTTAATATAACATAATTTTTCTCATGTAATAAGTTAACTCTTTAATAGGGTCATTTTAAAAGAAACTGATTCTGCCAATTGTATGTCACTTCCTTACTTTATATAAGACCCTCCCATATTAATTGCCATTGTTGTTGTATTGCTGCTCTATATCATCTCATCAGGGCTATGGTATCCTTTATTGGGTCAATCCATGCCTCAGTCAGTCTTCCTCTTTTCCTGCTCTCTTCTGCTTTTCCTAGCGTTAGTGTCTTTTCCAGTTAGTCTTGTCTTCTCATGAGGTGGCAATGCACAACAGCCTCATCCACTTGCTTGTCCTTCTGGTCGTCCAAGTAACCACATAGCTCTTCTCCAGCACCATACTTCAAACAAATCAATCTTTTTTCATACCAGCTTTCTTCACTGTCTAGTTTTCACATATAGTAATTGATAATACAAGAATGCTGACGGTCTTGTCCTTGGTTTTCAATGACACCTTCTTGCCCTTGATTATCTTCTCTAGTTTCTTCATAGCTGCTCTCTCTGGATGTCTTCTGGTTGTAGTCTCCATCTTGTTCAATGATTGAATCAGGGTATAGAAAACGCTGAATTGTATCAATTCCTTCATTGGCAATATATAACTCATATAGTTCTCCTATAATGATTTTTCCCCTTTACCCCATACTGAGGTCCTGCTTCTGAACTTTCTTCTTTTATCATCCTCAGGTATCATTTCAAGTAATTGGTGCTTTCTGCCAGTGTTATGGTGTCATCTGCATATTTTAAATTATTGATGTTTCTACCCCCTTTCACTCCCCCTTTGTCTGAGTCTAATCCAGTTTTTTTGTATTCTACATACACACTAAACAGATGGAAAGATAAAATGCACCTTTGTCTGATACTTTTGCCTTTGGCAAATTATTCCAGTTCACCATATTAGTTGAAATAAGTACTCTATCACATGGCCACTGAAATGCGCCTTTTTCTTTTACTGAATTTGCATCTAAAGATTGTGCCCCCACAGACAACCGCATCTTCTAAACACCCCTCTCGACCATGCCCCCTGAAGCGCTAGGGGTTTGATCAAATTACTTCACTCGCTGATGCGCATTTTGGTGCGAAGCAAAGGTCGTGTGAACTCCAAAAAGCCGCATCTTGTTTCGGTTTCATCCGTTTGGCAACAAACAACTTTTCAAAAACAGCGCTTTGATGCGCATTTGGCAAATGGGGGACACGAAAAAGAGGTTTGAAAAAATGCTACCATGGGGACAGTAACTGCACATGTCATGTCACGTGACCAGAAAGTGTGCATTTTATTATCATCCACATTTAGCTGTCATGTGATAGAGGCCCAAGTTGCAACTAGAGCTGGTCTGTTGTGTTAATGCCACTTTGATGGGTATGTTGAATTGATTCAATAGGCCTCCTCTGCTTGAAATTTACAACAGAATATCAGCTACTCTGTCCTAACAGGAGCTTCTTGTCCATAATATACATTACATTTATGGAGAATTGAGGCAGAGGGGGAGAACCTGGCAAACCCATTCACTGTCCTGTAAGGATCTACACAAAATATCAGAGTGAAATATCATTACAAATTAGCCACACCAATTAATGATGAGAATGGGCCTACTAAAAACTGTAAATATAACATGAGGAGAAGAAAATAATAAGATGGAACTGCAACCCTAGTTTCATTCATAATTTTTTCTCTTTTTCTATTATAAAAGTGGAGAAATGCTAACTAGACTGACCCTGGACTCTTGCTTTTTTAAATTTTACTTTGAATGAGAGAGGCGAATTCATAGCCTAAACTACCTACTCATTGAATCACAACACAAGGAGAGACTCTTAAAACACAGTAGCACTTGTGTGGAAATCTTAAATGTGGTGGTTCCTCCCTACTCCTTAATGTTATCCCTCAAGGGCCATTTCTGGAAATGTCTGTCAGTAGCAATATGTTCTTTCATAGTTTGTTAATAATATACTAATTAAAGCAGTATTAATGCTGACAGGTTCTCGAGGAACTGTAATTATATAATTTCCTTCCAGGCAAATTAAAATCAAAATGTTAAAGACCCTGGATTTAAGCGAGACTACCTGTTCAGTCAAAACCAACACCACAGCAACATTTTGTGGGGATGTTTTGAAAAGGGGCTTGCCCCCTGACTGTTTACTTTTCTATTTTTTCCCCTTTAAAGAGATGTTTAACTATCACTTTGAAGGCTTTTTTCAGTATCTGAAGGCATTTTTGCCTGCTTGCATGTGAAACTTAATATTTCACAATGTTAATTGCTCAGGAAGTGTGATAACTAACTGGACCCACTCAGTGAGCAATCATTTTGGATCTGGATCCAGAACCCCCAAACTTCATTTTATACCTGGCTCTGGCTGGTGGACTTAAGCGATCTGGTGGAAAAATAAACAAAGTCGTTTCCATGAGCTAACTTGGCGACTGACAGTCAAACTAGAGGATATGTTTAGCACACTTTTACAGACAATGCTTCCTCTAGTGGAGGCAGATTGCTGTCATGGTAAGTGCTTTTCTTTATTTCTGTAACTTTCCTTTACTGCATTTTGTATTGTGACTGATTGCTGGAAGATACACAAGGGCTTAATTTACAAGTCTGTTTCACCTTCAGTGTTTGTTGGATAGATTCTTCGGTGAACATGGCATATAGGATGGCTTGAGTTTTAGTCTTCCCACTCTCCCAAGCTCTCTTGGATACTACCTATAAACATTAACCTTTGGAAATGACATGTTTGGTGCTTTTCAGTTTAAGACAACAATACTACCACCTACCAAGTCTATACTTGGGGGTAGACATGGGCACAACTTGGCGAAATTCTCATTTCCGTTTCGCAACGGAAACGGTAACGACAATTACTCCGCCAGAACTCAAACTTGAACCGAAAAAAGAAAAATAGGGTCTGATTTGTCATTGTCGTTCCTGGCATCGCACGGCGATCGCGCGATGCCAAGCGCAAGCGGCACAGAAAAAAAGTTTTTTTAAAAAACCCGATTCCCGGCCACAAAAGCAGGCGAAAATATGCCTGCCTGAGTGAGGGCACCTACCAGAGGGGTGGTTTCTGGGGGGGTGGGTCCCCGGCCTCCCCCCCTCTCCTGTCCTGGGCTGCTCTGGTGGGGAGCATCCTCGTCGTCTCGCCAACTCACCATGCCATGCGGTGCAGGCGGGGGATTCAAAATGGGGCGACCGCAATATTTATTTTGAAATCGTGGTCCAAAAACACACCAAAGCACCACAGAAACATGCGAAAATAGCTATTTTAAAACTGCCTGAATTTTTACAGTAGCAGCAGTGGGTTTTTCTTGCAACAAAACGTCTCCATTGATTTTATTTTATTTTATTTTATTTTTATTTTTATTTTTTTACACCTGCGCAATGATGGGCTGGCCATGGGAGTGGACCATGCAAATTTTTGGAGCCATTCCACCAATTGCATGGCCACTTGGCCAGGTTTTGACCGAGACTTCTGGGATGTGCCAGTCAGGCATAAAAAGCCCACTAACCCTAGCCCGAACCTGAACCCTAACCCTAACCCTAACCCATACGCCAGTACACTGTCCTTCTTAGTGGGTCAGAGAGGCACCCAGAGGTGCACCCCAGTAACTCATCCTAACCTTACCCGTAACCCTAAGCCTAGCCCTTGCGCTAACCCTAACCCTAAGCCAGATCTGTGTACTCGCATTGCACTACAGCAAGTACACTTCCCTTCTTAGTGAGCCAGAGGGCGCCCATAGGGGTCCTCTCTCACTTTGTTCCTCCTCCCCATCCCCAGCCCAAGTGCACCGTATGCCAGGCAGTGAGTCACAGAGGCACCCGAAAGAGAGGTGCCTCTGCCTGCCACTGCAACTTGGTATGCATATCGAATTGGCTATGCATACCCTTTTGTAGCGGGCCAGAGGAGGCACCCACCCCAGAGAGGTGCCTCCAGGAGCCCGCTTTCCCTTCATGGTGGGCCATGGTGTATCGGGATGGAGTGGGGTCATGATTGTGGAATCATGACCCCCAAACTTGATCTAGGTTATAAAGGCTTTAGGACTTAACTTCTTTGCCAATTGAAGCTCCGTCTCACAGGGCAAATGTCTGCCAACCAGCCTTGATGCCAGAGTCTTTTTGGAATCGTCCATTTGTGCTGGTGAGCAACAAAGAGTCTTTTTTTTAAAAAAATAAGGGTATTCCTCCTTTCTAACTATCCTCCGTACCTCCATGAAAAGAGAAGAGAAAACACAGCTAATATTTATTAGCTCCATTGAAGTCAGCCGTATAACATCCCCAGTTTGCTCCTAGTTCTGAGTATCCGAGGGTCTAAGAAGTGATTCAGTTGACTTTTCCTTTGATCTCTGGAACAGCTGGCTAAAGAAGTCTATGGCTGGAGGTTATTTTTGGTGCAGTGAAGTCACCTTAATTGCAAGCACCTTTCTGTCAAATTGGAGCAGGCTTTCCCACAATTCCTGGCAAAACATTTATAAGCTCAAATGTACACTGTATTTTCTTTCACCCCAGTTGCAGCTGTATGTTTTGAGAACCACGTTCAGTGGGCCCTACTTTTTGTTGTCTTCTTCAAAGGATTTTTCTGTGTTGTTTTAGGAAAGGGTTGCCATTAACAGATAGCCTTAAAAACCTTTGATCATGGCAAAGGAATTCCACCCCTCCAGCACTGATGACTTCACTGTATTCCTTTACTTCTCATCTGCCTCACCTTACATCTTGGGGTGCATCTTGGCTACACATTTATTCTTAGATAAAGATATCAGGAAACACACCTCTTTTTGTTATATCAGACGTGTGTGTGTGTGTGTGTGTGTGTGTGTGTGTGTGTGTGTGTGTGTCATACTCTCTCATAGAGAGAGAGAGAGAGATCATAAATGCAGATAAATGCTGCCTCCTTTCAAGTAGGTGAACTTTACATCCAACTGACCTATTGGCAAAAGATGAGAGGAGACAAACAAAGTTTTACTGATGGGCAGTTAGAGGAAAGCGTGATGTTGGCTCAAGTCAGGAAATCATTTATATCAACAATAAATCATTAGCAGGTGTCCCACGGAGGGAATGGATGGATAAGGATATTTAATGACGCTGATTTCTTTTAGATTATTATACTAAAGCTGGCCTGCAAGATTCAAGTTTGCAAACAAAGGACCAGGAATGCTTACATATGGACTGAAATTTAGAAAAAGAATACTGTGATTGGGGAGATTGTTTAAATGGACTCTAGCAAGTGACATAAAGGGAATAACAGCTTAATAGAGGCATGATTCATACATAATCAACTTAGCAATGTGTATCCCTTATGATAAACCAGTTTCCCCTCCCATAATAGCATTTCATTTGAGGCACTTAGCTCAACATCTTCCATATGAGCCTGCCTGTTCTCTAAGATCAGGCCAGGGGGCCCTGCTGAAGGTGCCATCCCTCAAAGAGTTAAGGGGGTGGCATATCAAAGCAGGGCCTTCTCAGCGGTTGCCCCCCAACTCTGGAATGCCCTCCCTACGGAGATCTGCCTGGCACCAACACTTTTGGCTTTTTGGTGCCAGGCAAAGACTTTCCTGTTTGGCCAGCATTTTAATTAGATTATTTGGTTGGACACATGAGCAGCAGGGTTATATAATTTATAATCTGTACTGTATGTTGTTTTAACTGTATTTTATTTTATAGTTTTTAACAATTTTATGGTTTTATAGTTTTTAATACTTGTATCCCGCCCAGAGACCTCTTGGTAGTGGGGCGGCTAAAAAAATCTTGTAAATAAATAAATAAAATAAATAAACACTTGTAAATGAAGCCCATATTTACCTTCAGTTGCTGAATCGCAACATGGCAAAATGCAAAATGAAGTTGGGGGGGGGAGTCTCATGTGATAACTAGAGATCGGCACAAATCATTTCATTCCGAGTTGTCAAAGTCCTTAGCATGTTTCCTTCCCTCACTCCTGACTGTCTGACTAGTCTATACACACCACTTGGTTCCTCCTCATTGTGTGACTATCCATTTCCAGCAGGAGCACCGCCTCCCCCGGCAGTTGCTCACACAAAGCCTGCGCTGCCGGAATCCCTGCCCTGCTTCCTCATCTGAGTGGTGGTAGCTGCCGGAGGAGGCGAAGGAGGGAAGCAGGTGCTCCTGCTATGACTTAACAGCCCATGTGATGAGGAAGTGAGTTAGTGTGTTCTGGCTAGGGAAGGAGCCAGCCAGGGTAGGGTGAGGGAAGAGTATGTACAACACATGGGGTGCCTCAGCAGCAACGTTTGATGACTTGGCACACAGCGATTCGTGGCCAGCTCTAGGTATGACAAACTGACTTTCAACACACCTTTTCGAAGAAGAAGAAGAAGAAGAAGAAGAAGAAGAAGAAGGTATGACAAAAGGATAAACAGTTTACATAGGTTGTATGTTGGTTTGTGGATAGTTATATTGAATGTTCAGGGTTAACAGTAACATCTATTATTTAACCTAGTATATTGTGTGGGTGCTTCCTGGTGTTTGATGAGTTTAATTAAATTCAATTCTAATTATTCTACCTTTAAGATCAATTTGTACACTTTAGCATTTTAACATCTCTGACCCTACTTAACATCTATGACAATTCATTTAACCCTACATCCTGCCTTTTTCTCATGGGTTTTAAGATAATTCCTGCATTGAGTGACTGGAATCCCCATTTTTTTTACTCTTAGCCTTTTAAATTGATTAAATGAATTAGGATATTTATTGTAAATTATTTAGCTATTTGAGACTTCATATTTGGATTAAGATTTTGCTACTGTCTATTATCTCTGACCTACTTTTATTTTATTACCCTTGCACTTGACACTTTATGGCTCACTTCCAAAGAGTGAGGGATAGCAATAGCCAAAGCACTTGGATGTCCATCCAAGTGATTATGGACAGAGGTAGGTACACCCTGTTCTGGTGCTGCCACCTCCTACCAGATGCAAGATAACCAGCTCTCCACTCTATCCTTGGTGCTGCTGAATGCCAGGTCTCCCTCTAATAAGACACAGCTCTTCCAGGATTTGAAACAACATTACTATCATCTACCAAGACTATACTTGGGGGTGTGGTGGCTCAGCAGGCTAGAGTACTGAAAACTGTCCGCTGCAAAGTTGGCAGCTCTGTGGTTCGAATCCCAGTTGCCACACAGCAGAGTGAGCTTCCGCTGTTAACCCCAGTTCCTGCCAACCTAGCAGTTCGAAAGCATGCACATGCAAGTAGATAAATAGGTACCAGTGTAAAAAGCGGGAAGGTAAGCAGTGTTCCGTGTGCAGAAATGCGTTCAGCCATGCCGGTCACACACAGCCACGGACTTGCACAGCACTGGCTCTTTGGCTTGGAAACGAAGATGAGCATGGAACATAGAAGCAATGTAAATAAATAAACTTTGTACAAATTACGTAGACAAGCTAAATTTGCCTGGAATTACTGCAACAATGAAAAGACCTATACCTTGATATCCAGATGAATTTTGACATGATTGGAATAAGTGCCAGCTGTGAAGAACAGAGGCTTCTGATTCTCCACCCCCCACCCCAAATCCCTCTGTACGACTCTTGGGAAACTGTTCAAGTGTAAGGCTCTCTGTACTGACCCTAGTACAGGCTGGATTTGCTGGACTACAGCTTTCTTTGAGACCATCCAGGATTGCCTAAAAGTTGAGTGAACATAGGATTTGTACTCTAAAACAGGGGCCCGGGATCACTCTATGGCTTGTTAGGGACTGGGCTGCACAGTAGCCAGTAAGGTTCTCTAAGGCACACACCAGAGTGGGAATGTATGCTTCTCCTGCCCCCTCCACCTGGAGCTTTCCCTTCCCCATACATCCATTGCAATTGTTGTTGTTGTTGTTGTTGTTGTTGTTGTTGTTGTTGTTGTTGTTGGTGGTGGTGGTGGTGGTGGTAGTGTGTGTGTGTTGGCCACAATAGAACCAGAGCAGGGCGCTTTCTGTGCGTGTGCACCCACAAGCATCTAAATTGGTCACTGGCACCAAAAAGGTTGGGGACCGCTGCTCTAAAGCACCCAGGAGGCAGTAGGGTTTCTATCTCTCTTGTAGGTTGTTGGGAAACTGTTGGGTGATGTGAAAATTACATGACTTAATTTCATACTTCAATTGTACAGATGCTTTCTTCCTCTAGGATGGCTATGCTGGCCATCTTTGACAACCTTCTGAATGTGAACTAATCCATTCAGCAAAACCAGAATGATTCTTTGCTTGGCTCTTTGCTGCAGTTATGTTCATATTTCAGGTGCATTTTCCAGCATCATCTTTCCTATAGGACTCTTTTAGGGAGCAAAAGAAGAAGGGGGAAAATCAATTTGTAGACTCTGACAATTCACTGAAGCAGCAAATGGAATTGAAATGGAACGGGATCAAGCATTTATAGAGGGATGAAATTGCTTTGCTGGACTGTAAGCATCCACTTGAAAGGGTAAAGAGGTAGCTTCACATGGTCCTTGAGTGGATATTTTCTCATTATCTTTGAAGTCCCTATGCAACATTCACTCTTTGCTAACACAAATACTGCTGAATCTTTTCAAGGTTCATGGATCATAAATGTGTCAATCAAGTATTTTTTTACCCAGCATGTTGTTAGTCTGTGGAACTCCCTGTTACAGAATGTGGTGATGGCATCTGGCCTGGATGCCTTCAAAAGGGGATTGGACAGATTCCTGGAAGAATAGTCCATCACAGGTTACAAGCCATGATGGCTTTAAAAAACAGGGTACTTCAAGGGCCAGATGCAGGGGGAGTGGTATCAGAAGACAGATATCTAGTCTCATGCACTCCCAGATGCATTTGGTGGGGCCACTGTGAGACACAGGAAGCTGGACTAGATGGGCCTTTGGCCTGATCCAGCATGGCTCTTCTTATGTTCTTATATTTGTATGAAGCAAATGGCAAAAGATTAGAGGTTAAGTGCCAATCCTCCCTATGAATGTGTATGGCTTGGGCACAGCCTGGACGTAATTACAGTAGTGCCCCAACTTAAGAGCAGCTCAACTTAAGAGCAATTCGACTTAAGAGCAGAAAACTGTTGGCATTTTAACTCCCGCCTTACAAATTTTAGATATGCTCTGCTCGGCTTACAAACATTTTTTCATTTTTTTTATTTTTTTTTATTTTTTCATTTTTTTTAGATAGGTACCCCGACTTAAGAGTAGTTCGACTTAAGAGCAGGCCTATGGAACTGATTAAATTCATAAGTCGAGGTACCACTGTAATTACTTTTGGTGCAAGTGAAGAGTTCCATGTTACAGTAAAAGAACTGTAACAAGTAACCATTATGTTACAAGTAACACACTCGAGTTATTTTCAACATCACTTTAAAAGGCATTATAATGTACTTTTTGAGTTGTTTTGACAAAACCCTACTTAGCAAAAGAAGTATCCGTGTTTTGTCTTTCATGCTCACATGGAAACAATTCTCTTCCCTTCCCCACCCCCTTTTGGCCAACATATTTTGCCTTTGCTTTTTTGTGCAAGAAACAAAAAAGAGTAAAAACAAACAAGAAAACAAACAAAGAAGACAAAAACATTGTTGCACCTTAAAGACTCTCATTGTGCCACTTCCTCCACCTGCCCTCACAATAAAATATAGTAGTTAGTCTTTAAGGTGGCACAATGCTTTTATCTTAATTTTTTTTTGCTTCATTTCTTTTCTGATCTGCATGCAAATGGTTACCACTTCATTGCAAGGTGCAAAATGATAAAAGGGTACAAGTGGGAACAATATTTCCCCCTGGAACAATTATTTATTTATTTATTTATTTATTTATTTATTTATTTATTTATTTATTTATTTATTTATTTGAGTACAGTATTTTTACCCCGCCTTTCTCCTCAGAAAAAGGACCCAAGGCGGCTTACAGAATGAAAGATAATATACAGTCCAGTACAATTAAGACATGTTCAAGTATTGAGAACGAGGAATTAAGGAACATCTTATAGCATTAATAGACACCATTACATTAAAGCTACAAGATATGTGAGCAGTTAAAGGGGAGTAAAGTTCCATGTAAAGTTATGAGTGATGGAAACTAACATTGAAAACATAGTGTCAATGCAAATGTATAAGCTTATAATTAGTTAACAAAGTCTATATGTGATCCAGTAGATTCATATAAAAGACACATAATAGGTAGACCATGATTCAGGGAAAACTTGCCTGAAGTAAAAGGTCTTTTCCTGTTTTCAGAAAAACAACAGGGAAGAGGCAGTCCTGGCCTCTAGTGGGCACAGTGGCCAAGAGGGCCCCTGCATGGATTCCCACGAGACATAACTGTGAGGTTGGGCGGGATGGAGAGAAGGGCCTCTCCTGATGACCTTAACACCCAAGTTAATAATCCAATGTTTTAGCAATAAATTATAATCCTGTGTTGTCAAGTTAATTCTGACTTTTGCAAAACACTTTTTCAGGATTTCCCCAAATAGAGAATACTCAGAAGTAGTTTACCATCCCTTTCTTGGGGGGGGGTGGCATCCTAGAACCATGCAGCTTGTCCAAAGTCACACAGATTGGCTCTACTCATAGGTGGTACAGTGGGGAATCAAACACCCAAACTCTGGCTCCACGGCCAGGTACCTAAACCACTGAGCTGCTGGTTTAATACATTTAATACATTGGGGGTTTAGTTGCAGCCTTGCATACCGTCTGTCCTTTGTGTGACTGGGAGGGAATTTTCTTGGCTAGGGTTCTTACCTATCCAGTATAAACCAATCATTCCTTCCAGCCTTTGGTATCCATTCCTGATACCTCTGCCGGGTGCTTTTCCCCTACATTTAGTGTGTTGGAACCAGTTGTTTCATTTCCTGTTGATCAGTTCAGTGGGTTGCTAAATATCTGGGCAGAAAGAAAACGGCAGCATACAGAACTCTGTAATATCTTTCTCCTCAGAGTGAGTTACTCAGATTTTAACTGCCAGTTAATGAGAAAGGGGCGGAATCTGAAGAACTTATAGCAGTTCTTGTCCCTGAATCTCTGTAATTCTACCCATAGCAAAAGGAATTTTATCAGAAATTCGAAACTCTGAAATTATGTGTGTGTGTGTGTGTGTGTGTGTGTGTGTGTGTGTGTCGTGACTGACCCTTCATGACTCCACATCCATGGAGTTTTCTTGGCAGGAATACTGGAGTGGCTTGCCGGTTCCTACTCCAGGTATTCCCTGGTGGTGGCCCATCCAAGTACTAACCACAGCCGACCCTGCTTAGCTTCCGAAATCAGGCGAGATTGGATGTGCTTAGGCATCTAGGCTAGCCTGAAATAGTAGTGAGTTGAATTTATTGCATGACTACAGCAACAATGACCACGATACCCTAACTCTTTAGAAAGAGTTAAAACTTTTCTAACTGCAAAGCTGCATTTCTTTTGTTTCTCTCCTTAGAGTTTTGATGGTTTACCACAAAGAGCAAATTAGCATATAAATCTGTGAATTCCAAGTGTCTCCCTTGACCAATCCTGACAGATAAGCTCTGTCATCTTATTGTTGTGTTCTGCTGATGATCTGGCACTTGAAACATTCATGGGTTATATTTCAGTAAACAAATAGACAGAGCTTTTCTTTGTCAGTTCTGTTTCTGCCCAATGAAGTTAGTCGGTGAGTGAAGCAGAGAAAAGCAAAGCATAGCAAGCAATGGTTTTTCTACCCCGTTGGCTTATGATATGATTTATTTATCTCTTTAGTAAATAAAACAGGGCTTAAGACAAGTATCAATGTTGAAATCCTGACAGTTCAATTTAGTGCGTGACTAGCCTTCTCCTCTCCTCTGTAACACTTAGGTTCTGTTTTGGTGACTCATTACAATATTGATGTTATGACTGTGCAGATCCGTGGAGACCACACAGGCAGATCCACATGGTTACAGACACTGGATCCCCATGTTAAAGTTGCTTGATGTACACACATCCCAGGGTCCTCACCTGCAGGCTCCCATTAGTGGGAATTGACTCGAAATACACATGGGAGGCATAGTAGATTGGGCCAGGCAATTAAAAGAAAAAGAAAAAAAGATGTTACTCTCTTACTTAAAAACATCACAAGCGTTGGTCTTTGCCTTTGGGCAGCAACAGCTTGTGTTCTTGGAAAGGTCAGATCCATATATTTAAATTAAACTCCACTTGCAGCATGCGGTTGACAGGTACAAAAGATGTGGGATACATTCCTTTTGAAAATAACCCACTGGCTCATTAGATGAAGCTTTACCTCAATGCTCCTGATGGACTTTGCATTTCAGTGTAAGGCACACTGCCTTATAAGTATTAGGTTATCCAGAGCCTTTTCCTTTAAAATCAATCACAAAGTTTATGTCACTGGGGATCAAGATGATCACCATCAATATTATCCTCTTAGAACTGCAGAGCTCAAAGGAATCCCCTGTCAAGGTGGCAAGTCAATAAACTATCCAGCAATTCACGCCTCTTATAGTACATGGGCAGCTAGCATGGGTTGTTAGTTTGCAGAAAGATTTCCCCAAGATGTTAGCACAAACATATCAAAGAACAACCTCCATGCTGTGTTTGCAAATAAGTCAGTGATTCTTTTCCTCTTACTTTTAAAGTAGTATATTATGGATTGTTGTGTATGTATAGTAAGTGTTTGTCTTACACAACAGCGCTACATTTCCCCCAAGGACTGGTGGAGAAGTATATTGGTGATGCCGGTGATAGTAGTTCTTGTGTCAAATTGTCCTGCATATTGGACCCTTCAAGCAGAGCACAGGTAGATAGACAACTATGGCCTTCCAGATGTGTTTTGGTTACAACTTCAGTTAGTCCTAGCCAACACAGGAAACAGGTAGGAATTGTCGAGCACATGACCCCAAAACTTTTAGACGTGCACAGTTGCCCACTTTTGATGAAGAAAACTCAAAAACAAAAAAGAGAGAATTGTTGGCTCCAGTAAGAGCAGGTCTGTAAAGTAAAAGGCTGCAAGATGAGTAACTTACATATGTAGATCTCATTTATTCAACAGCTCTATCTTAGCTGTGACTTCCATCTGTAGTCATATTGTAAAGCAGTACATGCAAACAATGATCAGGTGGCAGCTGTTTTTCCAGGGCATTAGCATGACAGGTGTAACACTCCATTGTGCATCTGCTGGCATTTTTGTGGTCCTAAAGCAACGTGGATTTCATCCCCCACCCCCATCAGTGTAATCTGTGAATGATTTTAGCACACCACACAAGAGAGACCCACTGTCTGCATGACATTCAGCAGAACAAAGTGAGTGGAAGACCTCCAACCTGTTGTGGCTAGTTTGGCCCTCTGGAGTACAACTTCTAGTAGGAGCAAGACCTGTTATTACACAGCTGCCATCAGTGATTCATATATGCATGGAAGCTAGTATGACAACGAGCAGGCTCATACTCACAACTTTAATCCCCTTGAACATGAAAAGATCTCTGAAGCACAAGAGTGGTCAAACAGATACTTCTGAGAAGCCCACAAGAACTGCCATGAGCGTGATGACTTTCTCCTACTTGTATCCCCTAGAAGCTGATATTCAGAAGCAACCATAAGCTGAAAGGTGAGAGGTAACAGTCGTTAGAAGGGGAAAGGACCCATTATCATCCAGGTGCGTGCAGAAACCCTCTCAATCAGTGGTTCCCAAACTGTGCCCCATGGTTCAGTGGTGTGCCGCCAAAACCAACCAGGAGCACCATAGGATCCTCGGAAGGACTCCTGTGGAATCTGTGAAAGTACTACTCAAGCTGGGCTCCCCACTTCTCTCGTTACCTAGTATCGTATAGTAGAGCTGCAGCTAGTGACCAGTAGGTCAAGAGAGCTGTGAATCACAATTTTTTGGGAACCTCTATATTGAATACAAGTTAATAGCTAGTCCAGGCATGTCCAAACTCTGGCCCTCCAGATGTTTTGAACCACAATTCCCACAGTCCTTTGTCATTGGCAGTCTAAGCTTAGAATTCTGGGAGTTGTGGTCCAAAACATCAGGAGGGCCGAAGTTTGGACATCCCTGAACTAGTCCTTTGCAACAATGTGTTTAAAATTTAAGTATTTGTGCTGCAAAACTATACCCATGAATTTAGGAGGATGCCATATTGAACTCAATGGAACTGACATATGGACTGCATTGTTATATGAGCAAATCAAGTAACAACTAATCTTCAGGGGTCTTAGTGAAGATGTTCTCAGATGAATCCATGATCAGAGTGTGCATCTTTCTCTCTACAAACAAATAAAAATAATATTTGCTATGAAGCTTTCGTAGATTTGCTTCTATAGTTAAATGCAAATTAAGCTCTGTCAACCTAATATCTTGAAAGCTATTTTGAAATGGTTATTTCAAACCCACCCATCCCATGATTTCATCTTAAAAACCATGCAGAGTTGCAAAGCCACACATGTCTACATGTGCCCAGAATCACTCTTTCTCTGGATCTCATACTTTTCACATTGATTGCTATTTACCCCAAGCAGTCTGTTGCACCCTAGGGGCCCTGAGTGAAGTTCATGGAAGAAGTGAGGATTGACCCATGTAGAAGGAGTCCACAGGTGTCATTGATGCAACCAACATGGATTTGACCAAACTCCGGGAAGACAGAAGGGCCTGGTGTGCTCTGGTCCATGGGGTCACAAAGAGTCAAACACAACTTATCGACTGAACAACAACAAATTCTGTTCTGGTCAGACCCCACCTGGAGTGCTGTGTACAGTTCTGCGCTCCTCAATTAAAAAAGGATGTTGACAACCTCGAGTGAGTCCAGAGGAGGGCAATCAGGATGGTTAAAGGTCTGGAACATGTGTCTTATGAGGAGCGGCTTAGGGAGCTGGGAATGTTTAGTCTTACAAAAAGAAGGTTGAAAGGGGATACAATAGCTATGTTTCAATATTTGAGAGGATTCATATTGTAGAGGGAGCTGGCTTGTTTTCCATGGTTTCAGAGACTAGGACTCGGGGCAATGGCTACAAACTACAGGAAAAGAGATTCATTTTAAACATTAAGAAGAATATCTTGATGGTTAGATCTGTTCAACAGTGGAATATGCTGCTACGGTGGAGTCTCCTTTGGAGGTTTTTAAGCAGAGGTTGGTTGGCCATCTTTGATGGGAGTTCCTGGATGGCAGCAGGTTAGACTGGATGGCCCTTGAGGTCTCTTCCAACTCTTTGAATCTATGAATGACATTTTAAAAATCTTACTCATTTTATATACCTTTTATTTAATTATTTATTTCAGGCCTGCCCAACAGGTAGACCGTGGGCTACCAGTAGCCCGCGAAGGGTTCAAAAGTAGCCCACTGGCCATCAATAAAAAAAAGTGAGAGAAAAGTTCTCTACCCCTCCCTCCCCCACCCCAAGGACCACCACTGCTCCAGCAAAGTTCTGGGTCTGCCAGCCCACTGTCTTAGCCGAGCGGGGCAGCTCAAGGGTCGTGACACAGTCCTGGCCAGATGATCGGCATACCACTGTCTCGTGACCAGTGGAGTCGCTAGTGTAGAGCAGAGGGAGGGGAGGAGATAGCAAGAGGCGGGGTCACAGGTGAGACCACCTCCTTTGTGTGGTGATGTCTCCCTTCTCCTTCCCTGGAGAATTCCATCCTCTCACCCTTCTCTCCTCTTCCTCCTCCCCCTCCTCCCACCCCCATGGCTGCCACATAGGGACCATGACCCACCACCGCCGCCACTCCTCCTGCTCCCCTTCTGAGCCATTCCCTCCTTCTTGTGCTGCCGTGGCAATGTGATTGCCACGCTGCTGGCTCAGCCCACCCCAGCTGTGCAGCAAACACAGCAGAGGTGAGTGAGAGCTGCGGGTGGCAGCGGCAGTGGCAGCAAGGGGGCTGAAAGGGAGAAGGGGGAAAGGAGGAAGAGGTCAGAGGAAGGATGTGAATGGTCAGCCTTCCTATAGGAAAGCATTGAACTATGTTCCCTCCAGAACGGATTAATTGATTTTCAATGCATTTCTCTGGGAAACTGCTGCTCTATTTACAATTTTTTTTACTTATGAGCATGTGCTCAGAACAGATAAAATTCATAAGTAGAGGTTTTAGTGTAGTAGCCCCCAGGCACTTTGGGCCAGAAAAAGTAGACCTCGGCCTGTTCAAAGTTGGACAGCCCTTATTTATTTATTTATTTATTTATTTATTTATTTATTTATTTAGAATATTTTTACCCCACCTTTCTCCTTGGAAAAGGACCCAAGGCAGCTTGCAATAATGAGGGACAATATACAGCCCAGAACATTTAAGAATATGCAATAATTAATAACTTGTTTATATTCTGCTTGTATATGTTTATCTGTCAAAATAATTTGTTGCTTCTGACACAAATAAAGAAAGACAGTTTGAAAAATTCCTGATCTCTCTGTCTTGCTGTGCTGAGAAAGTCTTTCCTGCAACTTCCTTCCAATGATTAAATGAAAACAAAGTGGATGGTTACATTTCATGGAGGAGGAAATGCTTTGGGAGGGAGGGGGGGAAGGTGGTCAGAGCAAAGAAGGCAGCCAGACCATGTCTGGGTCAATGCCTCTGGACTTTTCTTCCTGCTCAAACAGCTTCGAGAATGCAAGCAATACTGCAATACATTGGAGCTCCGCTCTTAAACATGCGGGCTCATTAAACGAATCCTCATCAGAGGATTGGCCCATGTCCATGTAGCTCCATTAAGCTGAGGGAAGAAACTACAAAACTTTGGAAGAGCTCATAAGGACCTGGGTGTCGTGGTCACCCACAAGTCATTGTGACCGAGCACAGGGAGGTTAGATCCAGGAAGGCTTTGAATGCCTTAAATCAAGAGATTCTTCAGGTAATACAGGTCCGTTCGCACCCATATACACTGGGTGCACCATAGTGGAAATTGTGCCTTCGAGCATTGTGTGTGTGTTGGAGAAGGGCGAATCCTTCAGCAGCATGGGTGCACTGCAGGTGGAGGAGAATTCTAAATCTATTTGATCACAGCTATACACAATTATCGGATAAGACTCCATCAGTTGGGGGTTGTTTGCTCACATTTCCAACTGCTGGATCAAACTGCATATTGCTGCATATGCTGCAGAAGCTGCTAAGTTATAGTTACAGTAATACCTTGGTTATGAGCATAATCGGTTCTGAAAACATGCTTGTAAGCCAAATCACTCTTATATCAAAGCAGATTTCCCCAGAAAAAATAATGGAAGGTTAGATTATTCGTTCTGGATAGACCACATACTGTACATACAAAATACCAAAACTCACGAAAGAAGTTGTCTAGAAGTCCATGTCCGCACCATGGTTTAGATATTTGGCTGTGGAATCTGCTCTGCTTGGGTCTAACAACTGGATGTTATTCATTGATTGGTTGATTTTATACAATTTATATGCTGCCCTCTACCCAAAGGTCTCTGGGCAGCTCACAGTCAAACCAATTAAAAAAAATTAAAATGTTAAAATACGGATTATTTATTTATTTATTTATTTTTATACCACCCATCTTCCCAAAGGAACTCCAAGCAGGTAAAAACAACAGTAAATAAAAACAAATAATAAACACACTTTACTACAAATAGCAGGGGGGAAATAAAAGAATTAAATTGATAATAACATTTAAAAATACAGTACAGTAAAAATTGCCATCAGGATCCACAATCAGTTAAAAAACTTCTGGAACAGGAAGATTTTTGTCTGGCGCCAAAATGTCATCAATGTCGGTGCCAGGTGGGTCTCACTTGGGTGGGTGTTCCATAGCCTGGTGGAAGCTGCCAAAAAGGCCCTAAACCCACAAGCCATCCCTTTCATCTCCTTGAGGGGTGGCTCTTTCAGGAAGGCTCCCTGGTTAGATCTTAATTGTCAGGTAGGTTCATATGGAAGGAGGCAGTCCTTCAGCTATCTAGGTCCTAAGCCGTTTAGGGCTTTATATGTCAAAACAAGCACTTTGAATTGGGCTCGGGCAACAAGTGGTAACCAATGTAGCTGGTAAACAATTGTTGTGAGATGATTCCTGGCAGCCCCTCCACTAACCAGCCACGCCACATGATTCTGAACCAGTTACAATCGCTGGACCATCTTCAAACGCTGCCCCACGTAAAACGCATTTCAGTAACTAATACGGGATGTTACTTTTGTGTTTTCAATGTGATAATAATAAAGTGTAATTTGTAGCCATACACACACTTGACTAGCTGCCCCATGACTAGAAATGGCTTGAAAAATGAAGGATGTTGAAAACAAATTGCCTAAATAAATAAATAAAGTATGAAAAACAACCCCCTAACCTGCACTGTCCTTTGAAAATCTTTGTGGCTGGTCCAAGGGAGACCTCATTTCCTCTCACTCCTCTCTGCTTTTGAGGCTTGCTTGAGATGGAACATTCCAGACAATCACCCACGATCCAGCAGAGGGAGGGAGGGAGAGCAACCATTGGCTCACTTTTTTTTTTTTTGCTGAGCCCCAAGTGCCGATCAGCTGTATTGTGGGCTTGTGGCTGGCAAAAAAAAAAAAGTTTAAACATCTCTCCTTTCCACCCACCTGATGGGGTGTGGGGGGGAAACGAAGGATTTTTAACTTCTTTTTTTTTCTTGGCTGAGCCCCATGCTCAGCAATAAAGTTTAAAAGGTTTAAAAATCGGTCATTTCCCCCCACCCAATGGGATGGGGGGGAGGAGTGATTTTTAAACGTTTTTTGCAGCTGGTTGGTGCTTGGGGCTCAGCAAAGAGATTAAAATAAAAGTAAAGTAAAAATAAAAATCCCCCGGTTTCCCCGTGCCCAATCAGGTGGGGAAAGAGGCTGGATTTTAAATTTTTTTTGTTTTGTTTTTTGCTGCTCCAAGCCCGCGCTACAGCTGATTGGTGCTTGGGGCGGCAAAAAACGTTTACAAATCCTGCCTTTTACCATGCCCAGTTGGGTGCGGGAATTTACACAAGCAACACACACACACACACACACACACACACACACACACACACAGAGAGAGAGAGAGAGAGAGAGAGAGTACAGAAATGAAAACAAAAAAAAATGAAATGATTTTTTTTAAAAAAAATCATTTCAATCGAAACAAAACGGAACAGAATGGAACAAAATGAAAACTGAAATGAAATGCTATTTTAGTATTTTGTGCCCATCTCTAATGGGCAGTACTTGATGGAACAAAGCGTTCTGTCTGGTAGCAATGTTCCAAACTGTTAAGAGCTTTATACGTCCCATTTTGATCAAAAGGGGTCCCTGAGGCGACTCAAAGCTAAAATTTTATTGGTAAATTTTAAAAGCATAACATTATATTTTGCTCATTGTTTTCTGCTTGGAATAATCAAAGTTGTTATTATAAATAAAGGGAGAGGGAGAACAAAATTAAATACTGCAGATCTCCACATGTACTCTTAAAACTGAGGGCAGTTGACCTCAGCACTCTGTATCTGCATGCGCCAGCCTATGCCAAATTGTCCTGACAAAACTATTTATGTAGAAGTCTATTTTGCATGGCTACCACCCTAGCTAAATTGAGGGATCTGGTACTGCAGGTTATCATTGGGAAACTGGGAAAAGATGTGGGTGGATGTAGTCAGGGGAACCAGACAGAATAAGTTCAAGAACAGAAACTCCCACATAAGTCTGTTGACGTAAGTCAGCATGAAATGCCTTGTTTTGTTGTACGCGAAGTGGCCTTGTGAGGTGTCCTTGTATCTAAGTTGTGTAATTGCCATTAGATTGCCTGCTTCACTAAGGCTGCTATCCCACAGCTGGAAAATCTGGATCAAAGTAAAATGCGGATTTCCCCCCACAATGGTCACGTGGTTGAAAACACAATTCCTGTGTTCCCATGGGCGCAGTTTAAAGAACTGCATCTTTAGTGTCCCCATGAACAGGAACCACAACACAGCAGAACAAAAAAGTCCTGATGCATATTTTCTGAGTCCCCCCAGACTCAAGTATCAGTTAAATATCTGCATCGGAACTCCTACACAACTTACTGTAGTAGAACATGGAAAAGGCATAGCAAGATGGAGACGACAAAGGGAAGGATGGAGAATTGCCTTTATTTTCCTCTCTTTTCCCCCTGTTCTTTCTCCCAAAACTTTCCATTAATAACATCTGGCCTGAATGCCTTCAAAAGGGGATTGGACAGATTCCTGGGGGGAAAGTCCATCACAGGTTACAAGCCATGATGGGGATGTGTAGTCTCCAGGCTTAAAAACAGGGTACTTCAAAGGCCAGATGCAGGGGAGTGTTATCAGGAGACAGACATCTAGTCTCATGTGCTCCCAGACACATTTGGTGGGGCCACTGTGAGATACAGGAAGCTGGACTACATGGACCTTTGGCCTGATCCAGCCTGGCTCTTCTTATGTTCTTATGTATCTCAAGGTGAAAATACATGTCAGGCCTGCAATGATTTCCGTGAAATGATAGCTGATGTAGAATGTGAAATGACAGCGAAGCAAGCATGGCAGAGAAACGCTGGGGGGTGGGGGGAGGAACAAAAACAGGCTAGAGGTATTTAGTGGAGCAGAAACCATTCCTTTGAGGATTACAGTGTTCTTATGTGCCATTTCCTTAAGTTTCATATTTGCATTCCTCCTCACACTCATAAAGAACACGCGTAGCAATTATCACAGGCCTCACATAAGGCTTGTTGAGTTGCAGGGATATAGTTTATCCTTCAAAAATTCTTTAGCTGAGCACCATCACAAGACCTCATGGAAATGGTTGGCCTCTTTGGTGCGCTCATTAGTGTACTATCAGTGTCCTGTTAGCTTAATCTTCAGCAAGTGTTTACATTTTTCCTCATTCGAACCACCACAATGGAACTGCGGGCCTATCGCTCAGACTCTGAAGCATGATATGTGTCACAGCAACATCTTCTTCTGGCTGAACTAAAAAAAAAGCCAGAGCAGATGTTCTCAGATGCCATCCCTTAGAGTCGGTCCCTCTGGCTTCAGCAGAGGTCAAGTGAAGGGCAAACCCTTCATTACTGGGTTGATTTTCCCTGGCAAGCTGAGACAGCGCCAGTTCAGTAACATGCTCCAGGGAGCCCGGTGTACTGTTAACCTCTGCTCTCGACATTCTGAAGTCAGGTCATGGAAGGAGTTAACTCAGCTCACGGCACTTGCTCCATAGGCTGTATAATGAAATGCTACTGCTTTGACCCTTATGGCATTTGACAAAGAGAAGGAACAATGAGAGGTCCAAACTTGTCTCAGCAAGAGATAGGATGCAACACAAACTGTACATTAGTGTTGGAAAAACTCAGCAGGCCTCTTGAAGCCTATGGTTTAAAGGCAGGACTCAGTGGTATAGTACATGTTCTCCATGCTAAGGTTCCAAAGTTCAACCCTTACCAATTCCAAGGAAGAGCAAAGTTATCCTCTCTCAGACCCTGTGGAACCCATGGTACTCAGAGTTGGGAGGGAGTAGTAGCCTAAATCGGTGGTTCCCAACCTTGGGTCCCCAAATGTTCTTGGACTGCAAATTCCAGAAAAATTGGCCTGCACAGCTAGTGGTGAAGGGAGTTTTAGCCCAAGAACATTTGCTTGAAAATGAGGTCCTTTTTCCACCCTAGTGCAGTGGTTCCCAACCTTCCTAATGCCGCAACACATTAGTACACTTCCTCATGTTGTGGTGACCCCTTGCCCTGCTTGGAAGAGGCCACCAGATCCCTTTGGCAGGCCACTGCTGCAGGTACCTCCAGTGTCATTGACTGACATCCCCTCCAATCTATCAAGCTGTAACTCACTCTTTTCCCCCTTCCTCCCCCACTCCTCCAGACCCAAGCCGTTTGTGCCTTTTTCTTCACTGGCTCATGGCAACCCCTGTGAAATGGTCGTTAGACCCCCAAAGGGGTCCCTACCCCCTAGTGGTTAGGAATGCATAACCAGAAATGATACTAGGCCATTTACAGATATAATTAATGAATGTGTTTATTTAAATCACATCAGATAAACAGGGAATAGGATTTATGAAATAAAGACACAATATAAAAGCAATCAAAGGAAAACCAATGAATTTCTAACAATACAATGCAATGATAAATTGAAAAGTGCAAAGCAGATCAACCTGTATTTGAGTATCAGATGAAATTACAGTTATACAGAATCAACCATACCCTTCCACCAGCCCTTTAGTTGAAGCTTACTCTGTTCCACCTATTTGACCTCAAAACTGAGGAAGAAAGGTTAGTAGCTACCTATCCCAAGGAACAGGTAGATGGCAAGCCGGGAGCCAAAGTGCCTTGCATCACTCTTCTTTATTCCCAGAAAGTTATTAAGCATCCGTTAGTCCAGTGGCACATGATGCAACAGAAGCATCTTATCAGGGGACACTCTGGACCTGGAGCCACTGAGAGTATTCAACCTCGTACCCTGTCCATACTGTTCCATTTTCTTCCAGTTCAACCGGAAGCCTTGTTGTCATCGCAATCATGTGTCCTTTTCCTTTCATTCCATCATGCAATTGTCCAGGCTCGAAAGAATCCGCAGCCCTTTTTGGCAACAGGAACCAGTCAGTTGTGCTGTGTATGAAGCAAACCTGATACCATTCCATAGGCAGGTCATTTCATAAGTCAGTGGTCCATTGTATAGACCATAAATCTGGACACCAGTTCAGTCCATATATCCACAGGCCTTCTGTCCAATGTACCCTTGTGCCATAAAAGTAGGATCTGATTAACAATGGGGAGCCACGTTTGGGAAACCATGGGCTGAATAAACCAATGTTTGGCCTTAAGATATTGATTTTAGAAGTTTAAAGGGAACTATATAGTGGTCCATGTCCCATTAATTATCCCTGCCATCAAAACAATTGATGTAATTATTTTTTACTGGTGGAACAAGATTGCCTGCTGATGTACAATGTTTTTATGTTTTATTGTGCTTAGTTTACTGGTTTTATATATATTGTTCTATTTTTGATTGTTTCGTATTGTTGTAAACTGTCTGGAGTTCCTTTTGGAAGACAGGTGGTAAGTAAGTAAGTAAGTAAGTAAGTAAACAAGTAAACAAATAAACAAATAAACAAATACAGTGGACCCTCGTATAACAAGTGGTTTGTTTTACAGAAAATCAGCTTAAAGGAAAAAATTTCCAGAGATCGGAGAAAATCGCTTAACAGAATCACCTATGGGGCGAATCCATACAACAGAAAAACGGTTGCGATTAGGGATTAATCCGTTTTCAATGCATTCCTGTGGGAAATTTGTACAAAGGAAAATTTGCTTAACAGAATTTCATTTGGAACGAATTCATTTATACAAGGTACCACTATAAATAAATAAACCTTGGCAAATTGGTGCAAGAAGCTTGCTCAAGGCATGTGCTGTTGCATGCTCAGTTGCCATGCAACAACAGAACAACTCTGTTCTTGTGCAACTTCTCCAATGAGCTGCCCACCAATTGAATTGTTCCCCCCGCCCCCAAGTGGGATCAGAATAATTCCTGGATACAGTTTAAGGAGGGTGGGAAGCACAGGTAAAGAAAAAGTTTAATATTCCTTATCTACCCAATGCTAATGTTCTACCATGAGTCTCTCTTCCCCCTGCTTTATCTAAAAAGGCAAGGCTGAGGCTGGCTTTTCATCTTGTCTAGCTGGGATTTAGGAGGCAGTGGCCAGAATCCTGTTGGCAGATGTGCAGGGTAACTGGCCGGGTCGGAATGCTCTATCATGCTCCAGCAATCTCTACAGTAGTTTGTTCTTATGCCAGCCTTGTTAAAAACCACAGGGCTTACATATGTCAAGAGGATGGTGAACACCTCCTTGAACAACTGGCACAAGAACTGCACACGCAATGAGCCATCGCATCCCTGGGGGGAAAAAACAGCAGGCTTTGGGCCATTGTATTTCAGCGGTGGTGCAACCCCAAAGAGTTCTCTGTCTTTCAAGTACCTGATCATATGCCGTTTGGCAATCAAAACATTCATTCATGTGAGACACTGAATGTGCTGTCTGAATATACTTAAGCCCTGAGCTTGGTTTCAAACATACGAGCTGTTCTACTTGGGTGGATTTTCCAGAGCTATTGACTAGGTAAACAGCCAACAACATCTTGTAGCTGGGCCCAGGGGCTCCCAAGGAAAACGGCTGCAGAAAAGATCTTGAAGGTTCAGTTAAGGCCCACTCTAATGTGATTAGTGAGGAATGGAAAATATAGGAAAAATACACAAATAAAAGCTACGAAAGGTATAAAAAAAGCTGTCTGATTTCGTGGGCTGCAGACGGCTCCTCCTCCTTTTCAACAGCCATCTCTTTGAATTTTCATCCACCATACGAAAGAGGAACCTGAGCAACATCATGTCCTTATTAATATAAGAAATTCCTAACCCTTTTTAAAAAATACTGCTTTATGATAATGTTTAGGTGCACTGTGATGTTTTAGCTATAGATTTTAACTGGTGTTATTGTTTTTTATCTTTGCATTTGTTGTTATTTGATGTTAATGCTTCTCTGGTTGGATTTTGTTTTAAAAAAAAACCTGTTTCATTGTATCTTGCATTTATTGTAAGTTGTCTTGAGATGCCTCGCACCTAACAGTGGAAAGTTGGAAACACAGGGTTGGAGTGTAATAAATAATACTGGAATTTAAATTGCCCATTTGCAGGCAGCACTTGGACAAGTGACTTTGCTGGCACACAATAGGTCATTCACCCTTATTCTTTTTTTACTGTGGTTAGATGATTTCTAATTACATTTGCATTAATGTCTGTATATTAGTATATTCAAGTGTTACCCCAATCACCTTTCAATGTGGATAGTCCAGACAGTTGTTTAAGACTAAAGAGAATTAGTATGAGTGGCTTGTTCTAGTAACTGCTCATTTTCTACCTTGTTCTTTCTTCCATTTATTTCTGATTTTCAGGCAACAGCATAAAACTAGCCAGGATGCAGACATCACTTTCATTTATAGCAATGGTTCTCAACCTTGGTTCCCCAGATGTTCTTGGACTAAAACTCCTACAGTGCTTCAACACTTGTTGTGCTGGACAAGATGTCTAGGAGTTGTGGTCCATGAACATCTAGGGACCCAAGATTGGGAAGTACCAATTTATAGCTCTGATTTTAATGATACCATAGACCTTTCAGACTCTAGCTTCTCCTTTCAAATCAAATGAATGAAAATCCTCAGCTTTGACTTTCAAAGGCTATGATTTAGCACAGTGGTTCCCAACCTGGAGGTTGGGACCCCTTTGAGGGTCGAATGACCATTTCCCAGGGGTCACCATGAGCCAGTGAAGAAAAAGGGACAAACGGCTTGGGTCTGGAGGAGGAGGGGGAGGAAGAGGGGAATGAAGAGTGTGTTACAGCTTGATAGGTTGGAGGGGATGTCAGTCAATGGCACCGAAGGCTACGACTGGCTGAGGGTGCCTGTAGAGGGCAGCTCTCTATGGCATCTGTGGCAGTGGCCTGCCTAAGGGGGCTTGTGGCCTCTTCCAAGCAGGGCAAGGGGTCACCACAAACAACATGAGGAACAGTATTAAAGGGTCACGGCATTAGGAAGGTTGAGAACAACTGATTTAGCAGGTCTGGCACACTCTTTGTAAGCTTGCTGTCCTTGAAGACAAGCTGCACTTGTTTTGATAGGCAATGAAGGCTACAGAATCCAAAGGACCCATTTTTCAAGGTGCTTATGGGCATATCCTGGTGAGGTGGTAAGACAATATTCTACCTTGCCTAGAAATTGCTAGCATTCTCATACGTCATAGCACACCGTTGGAAACATGGGTGGCACAAAAAGATATCCAAAACAGGCCAGGCCAATTACTGACTGGAAAGGTATCTAAAACTTAGAACTGATCCCTGGAAATATTCCTCACTCTGAATATTTAGAGCAGGTCTAGTTAATCCATATATTTGTAGCAATGTTTAGAAAGGTTACCTTTTGGGGCTACAAATGCTAGAGTCTTCCAGCCAGCACAGTTGTAGTCCAAACAAGTAACCTGTCCGAGGCAACATTATCAGGCAAAACCAAAAGAGAAATTTAAAAAAATCAAGAAGACAGAAACATGGTGGCACCTTAAATAGTAACTGCTGTATTTTAATATGAGCTTTCATGGACAAGTCCACTTCCTCAGTCATAAGAGTGGGACTACATGGCAAATATTTATTCCAAAAAGTTAAAAAGCAAGGTTTATGGACTGTACTTATTTTTATTTTTAGATTATTCTCAAGAAAAGGAAGGAAGGAAGGACATAAATAATTAAGCTATGCACTAAACTTGATAATGGCTTTCCTGCCGACCATTAATACTCATGTTCGGGTGTCCAAAGTGTAACAATCTTGCTGTGAGTTTGACCACAGTAGCCAGAGATGCACAGAATATGGTCAGGCCAGAGCACAAGTCAAATATTTGCAGTGCCAGATGGTACCATCCATAGTCCAATGGATCCTTGCAGGCAGCAGCAAACTTGCCATAAGGAAAAGGGAAAACGATGGCATAACCAAGATAGTTTGTGCCTGAAACCCCAGCAAAGGAGTAGTAGCAATAAGGTCCAAGTAGGATGGAGGCAACAGCAATAGCGCTTTGAACCGGAGAGGTGATTATATTCAAGACAGCAAAGGTGAAACCAGCTTCCCACTATAATTGAAACAGAACATTACTATCAGAAATGGGCATTATATTATGAAAACCTGCTGGACCAGCAGCCCCCAACCTTTTTCACACCATTGTCTATTTTGTGGACAACATTTTTTTCACAGACTGGAGTGGGGATGGTTTAAGGAGAATTCTAAATTATGTTCTTGCTGTTCATGATTTTTTTCTTATTTATTTATTTATTTATTTATTTATTTATTTATTTATTTATTTATTTATTTATTTTTACAACTTATATGCCGCCCACTACCCAAAGGTCTCTGGGCGGCTTACAATCAAAAGAATTAAAACAGTTTAAAAATAGAATATCAATAAATAATAAAAACAGTAATAAAAACCTTACACTAAAATCGTTACACTAAAATTGTCATCAGAGGACCCACAGTCTATATTGTATCAATTAAAATACTTCTGGAACAGGAAGGTTTTTACCTGGCACTGAAATGTCATCAATGTTGGCGCCAGGCAGGTCTCACTTGGGAGGGCATTCCATAGCTTGGGGGCAACTGCTGAGAAGGCCCTATGTCTACAAGCCATCCCTCTCACCTCCTTGAGGGATGGCTCTTTCAAAAGGGCCCCCTGTCTTGATCTTAATTGCCGGGTAGGTTCGTATGGAAGGAGGCGGTCCTTCAGGTATCTAGGTCCTAAGCCGTGCATTATGCGCAACTCCCCACCACTACCATCACGTACTGATTGCATCACAACCAAAACAAAAGAGGTCATAGAGGAAGGAAAAGCCCCACACATAGCAAGTTAGAAGCATACACACTCACGTGGGAGCATGTCTTAGCGGGAACTTTACTGGGAGTGGGCACTGAGGAGGCTATGCAGGGAGAAGGAAAGACCCTTTGCACCCTTATTAATGCAGCACTGTGCATCCTGGTCTCTAAAAGGCCATAGATAGGGCCCAGGGGTTGCCAAATGCCAATCCCTGCTATAGACAACCAAAATTTTCCTGTGTCCATTAGGAATGATCTTTCTCCGAGATTCAGAATTTTAGAACATCAAATTATTTTATTGTAAATATAACATTTACAGAATTTGGTAAAAAAAATTACAAGCAAACTGAAATATAGCTAAAATAAATAAGTACAGAGGCCCATAACATGGAGAGGACAATGTTTATTTCTTTACTTATTAATTTAAGAACCTTTGATATTAACTTGCTTTTCTTCCACGTTCCTATAAGTGAAAAGCAACTTACATGAAAAAGATGCATGAAACCGATAGCTAAAACAATGGATAAAACGTGTCCATTAAAAAGCATCTGTTTTAAAATGAACCAAAAACCAAGGGTAATAAGTACAACCACTGTAATGATTGACAATCTTAACAAACTGCCGGTAAAACAAACAGGTCTTTATCTGAAACCAGAAACACGGAACAGTTTCAAAGAGGAAATAGTTACATATGGTGGGCACTACACCAGAGGAGGCATGTTCTAATACCTGCCATACTTTGTCATGCTACTGTTCAATCCTTTGTATAGGTAGCCCTTCAGTTAGGCAAAGTAAACCAACGACTCGGGAAAGCAGCAGCTGCCTGGCACAGATAGTCCCTTCTGCTGGAGAATGGATCAGTGCATTCCTTATCTGCCTGCATACCCAAAGGTAGCCCATTACCCATGAACCAGATGGACCATACTGTTGACATGCTGAGTACACCTGATCTTTTCTGAAATTGAAAGCTAAGCATGATTAGGCCTGGTTAGCACCTGGATGGGCAACCACCAGAAAAGTGCCATGTATCTCCAAGTAAGGAGGCGGCAGCGGGGGGGGGGATATCTGCCTTGAAACTCTGACAAGCTGCTGCCAGTCAGAGTTGACAATATTGGACCAAGAGTGTAGCTCAGTATATGCCAGATTTCTCTAGTCCAGGCCTGCCCAACAGGTAGACTGTGGGCTACTGGTAGCCCGCGCAGGGTTCAAAAGTAGCCCACCAGCCATCAATAAAAAAAGTGAGGGGATAAGTTCTCCATCCATCCCTTCCCCATCCCAAGGACCACCACTGCTCCAGCAAAGTTCTGGGTCTGCAGCCCACTGGCTCAGCTGAGCAGGGCAGTTCAAGGGCCATGGCACATTGAAATCTGTAACCTCCAGAACAGATTAATTGGTTTTCAATGCATTCCTATGGGAAACCACTGCTCTACTTACAAATTTTTTTACTTATGAGCATGTGCTCGGAACAGATAAAATACGTAAGTAGAGGTTTTAGTGTAGTAGCCCTCAGGCACTTTGGGCCAGTAGACCTTGGCCTGTTCAGAGTTGAACAGCCCTGCTCTAGTCTATACATTCGCTAGCACTGAAGGAAGCATCTATTGCCAGCCTGACAGTAGAAGGAATTAGAGGGAAGTTATCTTATCATTTGGCCCAGGCAGAAAAAGTCTTGCATCAACCATGGTTCCTTCAAAAGCGCAACCCAAGAAAAGTAAGGCAGGCAACTGCTGGCATGGATGATGGTTCCTACCATCGTGTGGATTTTGACAGATGCCCTCCTCATTTCAGCCCTAGACTGGTATAAGGATATTTCCAACACTCCTCTTTGTTTTGTTTTGTTTTTTGTTTCATTTTTTTAAAACTTATGGGATGTAGTAGGAAAATCTGGCTTTATTTCAGCTACTGATCTGATTTTGTGCTGTTGCATGAGCAGAATACCAGGCAGAAATAAAGAGTGGGATGTGGCATGTCACGGAGAAAAAACATTTTTAAAATGCCAGATGCTTAGTATTATTATTATTATTTCAGAGAAAAGGATAAGTGCCCAAACCCAAAATGCAAAAATCCTGCAAAGCTCATTTTGTGAAGACGAGGTTCTTAAGTATTTATGCATTTTCCATTTATCAAAGAAGCAGAAAAATAACTTATTAAAAATCTCACCATTTTGATGGCTTTTATTGGTTTTAACAGCATTCCCTTCTTTCAAGACAGGAAATATCTCTGGATCCTGCTTGGTCTCGTAAATCTGTTAGAATGTTTTAAAATGTGCCTGTTCTGAGCCCTGTATTCTTTATCTGATCCTTAGCTTATGGCAGAAAAAAATGTGCTTTTTATTCTTCTAGAGTCTATGCCTGGATTAAGGCTGCCTGTCTACTGCCTAGAATATGACACTGTATAAAATAACTGGATAAATTTACCAGGTATGTCTGGGTCCATTGTTTTTCAGCCAGAGCAATGAGTACACCTGCAATAACAGCCTGTAGACAGAAGAGAAAACATATGGTTACATGCCATAAAGTTAGTGATGTTAATAGTCCTTTGTTCTTTCTGAAGTATTTTGCAACCGACATCTTTAGAAAGTTAACGCAGAAGGAAACAAATCCACTAACATCAGAAGACCTTTGGGTACAATGCAAATACGGGATCTGGCACACAATTCTAATGGCAAAGATTTTTACAAAACAGACTGGGATCCTCAGCATTACAGTACTTCTGTGCACAGGTAACAAAAGGGTACTGATTTGGTACTGAGGTCAAACAGACCCCAGACTGAAAAAAAATATAACCCCAAACAAAGCAATGGGATATCAACACTTGACTCTTATTTAATACATTAGGTAGACATACTGAAAGTGTTGGTTCATAATAAAGCAGGAAGGAATAAGATCTGGCATCTGTACTAAGCAGTGCTTGGAAGGCATGAGTTACAAATAATGAGTTCCTAACTGTAATGTAGTGGTTTTTCCAAGAAAAGCGTTATTATTTATTTTTATTTGTTTAAAATATTTTTATACTGCCTTTCTCCTTAAAAGGACCCAAAAGTACAGTATGACTTAAACTTAAGGGATAACTTATTTATATTTATTTATTTATTTATCTCACATTAATTTATCTCCTGCTCCAATTAGTGCTGAGGGACTACTCTGGGTGATCACAACAAATATAAAACAGACAATCTTTCTTCTTCTTTTTCTTCTTTATTTGAAAGGATGTCATACTGAAGAGGGGGTAGGTTTGTTTTCCATGGCTTCAGAGACTAGGACTCGGGGCAATGGTTTCAAACTACAGGAAAAGAGATTCCATTTGAACATTAGGAAGAACTTCCTGATGGTCAGAGGAGTTTGGCAGTGGAATAGGCTGCCACAAAGGGTGGTGGAGTCTCCTTCTTTGGAGGTTTTTAAGCAGAGGCTGGATGGCCATTTGTCGGAAGTACTGTGATGGGGGTTCCTGCATGGCAGGGGGTTGAACTGGATGGCCTTTGAGGTCTCTTCCAACTCTATTATTCTATGATTCTATGATTCTTAGTGTTTGTCCCACTTGGGGCCTGGTTGGCACTCCCTTTTTAAAAAATTTATTTTTTTTAAATTTTTTGTTTGTTTTTTTTACTGCCGACCACATGGCCGTGCTACTGCTGTAGCATGGTCATAGGCTCCCCCCACCCCCCCGGTCGCCGCCCCAGAAGCCAGGAAGACCGGACCTCCGGACCAGCACCAGGTAGAAGACATCTCCACACACACCCCATTAACGAGACAAACTTAACTGAACCAGTTTTTCTCGGTTCGTTTCATTTCATTTTAAATTTACCTCTAGGGTCATTATTCATTTCATTAGGTAACAAAATGAATAATGAATAATGAAATGAACTTTTAGTTCATTTCGTGCCCATCTCTAATCAGGAGCTGTGCAAGGACATGCATCATCCCACCCACCCCCGTCTGATTGGCCAGCACCAGGGAGAAGGAAAAATGACACATCAGAGGCTGCTTCCTGATTGGAGTTTCGCCCTGTGCAACCCAAAGGAAGGTAAGTCAGTGGCTGATTTCATACCAGAGTGTGGGTGCTGGTTCTGAACGACAGCTGTGCTGCTGTGTTTCGTTTCGGAACTGGACCCCTTCCGAAACAAAATGCCCATCTCTAGTGGTTTTACTATTGCTTTCTTTAAGCATGCTGGAATCCTGCCCCCTGGATGATCCTACTGTTCCTAACCAGTCTGCCATACCTACTCTGGCAGGTTTATGATTCATGAGGGGCGAGGATCCAACACATATGTGGTAGCCCTCATCTCCCTAAGGGCCTTGACTACATCATCTCACTGTGTAGGAGCTGAAAGTCATTCATTAATACAGGACAAGCAGTGTGTGTGTTTGTTTTACATACAGGTGTTGGATCAATAGCAGCATCCAAGGTAGCCTAGATCTGTTCAACTTTGCCTGCAAAGTGTTGTGCAAATTGTTCTATAAAGTGGGGGCACAGACTTGAGTTTTTAAAGGTTATACCCACTATACCACACTGGGTATCTAGGTATGCACTACATAGAAAACTAGATATTCTCTTAGATATTGTACTGCATTCCGTATTTCTGAAGTGAAATATTTTTGCAAGATTAAAGATGCCACCATATTTTGGATTTTCCTTCTGGGTATTTTTGGCTGAAACAAAGTAACGTGGGTACCTCTTTGCAAACTGATATTCTACGCTTCCCTTAATAAGAAAACTGAAAATATATAATGTTTCCTTTAGAAGAAATGAAAGGGAACTGGGTATAATGATATCTTTCATGGCAAACCTTTAATCTCTTTCCTGTTCCTTTCTGCTTGGACGAATCAGGTCCACAACAGCAAAGGGGATTTCCTTAATAGTTGGTTGAACACGTGCAACTCTTCTCAAAAAGTGGGCCCAGGGTTGTTTTCCCTGCAACTGGCTTCTTAAATCTCCCATACGTAATACATAATCCTTAATCATATGCTGTACATTTAGGATCTTGTGATGTAAACATGTTATACTGTACATTCCCCAAAAATAATAGGATTGCAGAAAGAGAATGGTATCAGTTTCCCCCCTTGACTTTGTAATGGCTTGCATGACAAATACAGAATAATGAACAGTGCCTAGGCTGCCTTAGAGGGTAAATGGTTGCTGAGAACCTCATCTTGATCCATGTTCCAAAAGGTGCTGGAACACTCTTTCCGATCTGGTGAGGTTGCTACCATATTTAGTGATAGCAGATATTGGTTAGTACATTCACTTTTCATTCTTAATAATGGAAATGCCATTTCTGAAGCCCAGTCTGCACAGAATATCTGGGTTGCTTGCCGTTCAAATTGATTACAGTGTCGCACTGCTGAAATCATTTACATATTCCTTCTCTGGAAGAAGGGGCTTAGGATATGGCCATCTATCATTCAGCATCAATATGGAATAGCTGTAGAAGATTCTCCAGACCGTTGGGGTGTGATGTTGTCAACAATACAGTACAAAGAACACATACAAGTATTCACTCCTTACTCCCACTTCATTTTCATACATTCCTAGGGATGTAGTTGATACTCAGAATCGGTTTCTGAGGAAAGTAATAGGCCAGATCACTGCTAATAAATTGGGAATTAATCAAGATGAGGCAAAGTGGTTCCTGATGAGCAGACAGCTTGATTGTGGAATAGGAATTTAAATAGTTTTGGAGAGGGCTGCACTTCCCTTTAAAAATGAGGTCTGCGCCCAGGAGTGCTTCTACAGCTTTGCACCTGTAGCTTGTGAATTTCTGCCCAGATGAGGCTGATGAATGAACTGCACACATTCCTGTCAAGATCAGACCTGGCTAACTCTTCATACATCTTGGCTCTCCTTTTATTATGGTTCAGTTACTGAGAGCTGGTTGAGGCACAGCTAGTCCACCCATTAGCCCCAGTGAGGCATTGCCTCAGACAGGGAGAGGACCAGAGGTTCCCCTCACTGATCTGGCAGTGCCCTTGCTGCCATGCACCTCTGCAGAGATATACTCCAGCAGTGGGAGGCCGACAGCTGCCCCGTTTCTTCCCTTGGCAGCTCTGGTGCTTCGTTACTTCCTTATTTATGTGCAGGGTCGCCTACACTACAGTAGTCCCCCACCACATTGTGGTTTATATATTACAGTCTCAGCATATCACTGATTTTTCTTGAGAGAAGCATGCTTCCAAAGAGAGGATTTTAACCTAGTCCTCCTGACACCTCAGCAAACTGACTTTGGGAACCTCCTGGTAGCGTGTGCCAGCAGCAGCAGCCCCAGGCTGTTTGCTGGGGTGTCAGGAGGGGGTTAAAATCCTCTCTTTGGAAGTGCACGCCATCAGAACAGCCCCAGGTCTGTTTGCTGAGGTGTCAGGAGGGAGTTAAAATCCTCTCTTTGGAAGTGCATGCCATCAGAAGCAGCCCCAGGTCTGTTTGCTGAGGTGTCAGGAGGGGGTTAAAATCCTCTCTTTGGAAGTGCATGCCATCAGAAGCAGCCCCAGGTCTGATGGCTCAGGTGTCAGGAGGGGGCCAAAATCCACTCTTTGGAAGTGCACACCAGCAGAAGCAGCCCAAGGTCAGTTTGCTGAGACATCTGCATTTCATGGATTTTCCTTTATCGTGGGTGGGTCTGGCACCAACTCCCGTGATAAACAGTGGAGTACTGTACCTTGCAGCCTTCATGCAACCAGGCAGTGATTGTCGCCATCATATCCTCCCCATTTCCAAGGGACAGTACAAATATAGTCCCCACAAGGCAGAGGATGTGAGTAAGAGGAGGCAGATGCCAGTAACACTATGTCTTTTGCCTCCTTCTTGAGTATGAAAGTCTGAAATGGGGCAGGGAAGCCAATGCCCCTGTAAATGTGCCACTCTCTCCTTGGCAACTCTACCGAAGAGATGCCAAGGATAATAGGATAGCATTGCCAAACTGGGAAATCAAAATGTGGAATCTGAACCATTGCATGAAATGTTCCTTTCTAAGTTCATAAATGCAGTTGATTTGAAGGATCCGTTGTCTCCAAACATTATTATGAAAGAGGAGAGTGGTCCCCATGGGAGCATAAGTAGGGACCACAGAAGGACAGTGAGTGCTACCACCACCATGCCCCGCATGAGCCACAACCAGATATGAAAGCTGTAATTTGATTTTCACCTTGAGCACAGAAGATCTTTGGCTATCACTGGGTTCAGAATTGCCAGGACAAGTTTGAGCCCCCCCAAATTTTCCATTTCAAATCTCTCTACAACCATAACTTTGTTAAATGGCATAATTATGTTCAATCGCTTTTTCTGACCTTTTGGTTCATGGTGCAGCTTGGAAGAACCTAGTGTTTTGATTACAATTCCCAGAATCTTGGAGGATTCTGAGAACTGTGGTTGGAAAAAAGGCAGCTTCTATCTCCATGGCCAGGGAATGGAGAGCCGAGGTGCACAACGGCAACACTCTGAAGCCCTTTCCACATCTCAAGTGAATGGAAATCTGAAGAGGATGGGAATCAAGACAGCATGTGCTTCCCCAGCTTTTGACTTGCCTGAACCAAGGCAAATGTGAACAAATCACATATCACCACTACATATTTGCACACTGAATGCATGTGTGAGGTCAAGGAAAGCAGAAGTGATCCGAGTTCTCTTACCTCCCAAATCAGCTTCACTGGGATGTGTGGTGTCTTTGCATGTATACAGGAAAATCCAATATCAGCCAACATCTCAGGCTGTAGATATTGCCATTAATTCGTTGTTTTTAATCTTCATGCAAGAAAATAGGACAATTTAGTCCCCCGCTGTCATGTTTTGTGCAGAACACATACACAATTGGTCCTATAAGGTACACATTTTATACAATTGTCACCTGAACAGTAGTAAATAATGCCTCTGAGAGTCTCCAACGCTTGGCAGGAGCAACCTTTAAATCCATACTATTTTTATATGTTTTATTTATCTTTCTTTCAAGGAAGGGTGGTTTATTAAACGGTGAAGAGCAGCTGCACTCTTTCAGGTAGCCTCAGCCCAAGCCACATCTGATTTTTATAGACAATCCACCAAACCAAATAAACAATGAACACATGAGAAAGCTGGAACAAATTGTTTTTCCAAAAGATCGGCTGCCTCTTGGCACCAAATGCTTTTCGTTCCAGCCAATATAACATATTGGGACAAAGATGCTCTCATGAGTGTGTTTTTGTTTGTTTGTTAACCATGAAAAGCAGACGTGATGTGCTTCCCTTCTTACTGAGTCGGTCACTGGATGGGAGGATGTTAGTACTCTCAGTGTGCTTACCAAATATAAGAACTGATCATTCAACCCTTCTACTACAGTGGTCTCCAGTCCACCCGTTCACGGTTCAAATACTGTGGTCCCGCTATATTGTGGGACTGCAGTATATGAAAAAAGGCCCCCTGGGGTAAGGGGGAAAGGGCCTGCGAGGGCATTCCCAGGTCTTCTGGAGGCCCCCAAATAGCTTCCCTGTGAACTGGCTTCCGATTCACTGAAAATCATTTCTGAGGCCTCTGAGAGCCTTTCTAGGCCTCTCAGAGGCCTCAGAAATTATTTTCAGCAATCCAGAAGTCATTTCTGGTTCGCAAGAAGGCCCTTTTGGGGCCTCCAGAACACCCGGGAAGGCCCTCGCAGGCCCGTTCGGGGCAGCGCCAGGCTGAGGATAAGTACAAGGGCCTCCAGCTAGGATCGTGGGTCTGGTCAGGTCACTAACCCCCGTGATAGTTAGGGGTCACTGTACCACTAACCACAGCACCAACTGTGCTATTTATCCACACTACTTTGGAATTCTTATAGTGTCAGGAAATAGCCAGCAACTCAATTTTTTTTGTCAAAAGATTGTGGTGCATGGGGATTGCTGACAGACTAAAACGTTTAAAAAAAATCACCTCCCTCTATGTTTTCACTATTAGAGATGGGCACGACTTGAAAAAAAATTTTTTCGAGTTGTCGTTAGTCGGGCCGGTTCCGTTTCGGCTCGTTTCCGTTTTTCGCGAAAATTTGCAAAAATTAGTCGGTTCGTTTTTTCGTTTTTTCGTTGTCGTTAGTACTGGTTTGGGGAGGGGGTAGCGGGCTCCTGGAGGGAGCTGCAGGAGTCAGCCAGAGCCACAAGTGACGGACTGGCAGACTCTTTGCACCCGCTGTGTCTCACGTACTTGCATGTAGTGCAATGCAAGTAGATCTGGCTTAGGGTTAAGACGGCTTAGCGCAACGGCTAGGGTTAGGCTAGTTACGGGTGAGGTTACGGTGAGTATTGGGGTGCATCTGGGTGCCTCTCTGACCCACTTAGAAGGACAGTGTACTGGCGTATGGGTTAGGCTTAGGGTTCGGGTTTGGGCTACGATTAGTGGGCTGTTTATGCCCGATTGGCACATCCCAGAAGTCTCTGTGGTCAACCTGGCCAAGTGGCCATGCGATTGGTGGAAAATTTGCATGGTCTACTCCCATGGGCGAGCCCATCATTGCAAATGTGCAGGTGTAAAAAAAATAAAATAAAATAAAATCAACGGAGACTTTTTTTTGCAAGAAAAACCCACTGCTGCTACTGTAAAAATCCAAGCATTTAAAATAGCTAATTTCCGCATGTTTCTGTGGTGCTTTGGTGGGGTTTTGGGCAACAATTTCAAAAAAAATATTGCGGTCGCCATTTTGGATCCCCCCCCCACCGCATGGCAAATGGATGCGCCCTCCCAGCCTGGTACAGTCAGCAAAACCTGGCCATGCGATTGGTGGAATGGCTGCAAAACTTTGCATGGTCCACTCCCATGGGCGAGCCCATCATTGCAAATGTGCAGGTGTAAAAAAATAAAATAAAATAAAATAAAATAAAATCAACAGAGACTTTTTTTTGCAAGAAAAACCCACTGCTGCTCCTGTAAAAATTCAAGCATTTAAAATAGCTAATTTTCACATGTTTCTGTGGTGCTTTGGTGGGGTTTTGGGCAACGATTTAAAAAAAAAATATTGCGGTCGCCATTTTGGATCCCCCGCACTGCATGGCAAATGGATGCGCCCTCCCAGCCTGGTACCAGCAGCGCAGCAGTAGCAATAGCCAAGGAGAGGGGGGCGGGGAACCCCCCCCAAATAAAACACCCTTCTGGCCTGGTAGGTGCCCTCAGACAGTTTTCGCCTACTTTTAGGGCCGGGAATCGGGTTTTTTTTTAACTTTTAAAAACTTTTTTTCTGTGCCGCTTGACATTGCGCGATGCAAGTAACGAGCACGACAAATCAGACCAAATTGTTCGTTCGTCGGTTCGAGCTCGAAGTCTGGGGCAGTGATTCCCGTTACCGTTTCCGTAGAGTAACGGAAACGAGTAACGGAAACGGAAACGGGAATACCGCTAAGTCGTGCCCATCTCTATTCACTATATATGCAATTAAGGTGTGAAAGGGGTTTGAGAGACCCTTTCCTTGCTCCTGGAGCGTGTCCTTCTGCCTTTTGTATCAGCTCAGGAAAAAGCATCAGCAGAGTACAACCATTTCTTTTGCTCATTTACATTTTGTTTAAAATCTACCCAGGCAATCTGTCTGTTACAAGAAATTTTAAAGCAATTTATAAGAATAAAACCAATAGGCTAAAAAGAAAACTTTCAGTGTCACAAAGAAAACAGTTACATGTGAACAAAAATAAAATGGAAAGTATTTTAATGATCTTTAAAAATAGAAGAAAATTAATGAAAATGTAGGTATCCATCAAATCTACCACTAAATACGATGGAAAGCCTTGTAGGAAAAGAAAGGCATAATATCTACAAATTATTTGTTGTGAAATAAAAGATTTGAAATCCCTTGCTTGTTGGAAGAAAGGATTTCATCAGGGTATTGTCAGAACTGAGAAACACCTATAGTATCTATAGTGTATAGTGTATATAAAAACACAGGTAAAGATCCCCCCCACCCCTGACATTAAGTCCTGTTGTTTCTGACTCAAGGACCCACTGCTCGTCTCTGTACACCAAGGAACTGGCGTTTGTCTGTCAATGTATTTTGACTTTGTTGGCCTTTAAGATGCCACCATTTTTTTTACTTTTTCTTTCCCTTTCCCTTTTTCTATTATCCTTTTACCTACAATGCTTGCACAGACTAACATGGCTATTCCATCTGCAACTCCATTCTGCCTTTGGTCACTATTGTTGAAACAAAGATAATGCTGAGGCCAGCTGGGAGACTATTGGATCTGGGTCTCTAACTTCATATTACAGAATTGTGGAATAATGGAGTTGGAAGGGGCCATAAGGCAGGAATACGAATCAAAGCACATTTATCCGATGATTATCCAAATGTTCTTTTGGTTGTTTACAGTGGTGGCATGCTCATCACCTCTCGAGTGTCATACTGCTCAAACAGTTATGAAGTTTCCCCCCCTGATGTTCAGGCTAAATCTGATTTCTTGGAGCGTGAGACCATTATTATGGGTCCTGTACTCTGTGATGACCGAGAACAGATCCTGGTCCTCCTACATGTATAGGGACTACAGTATCTTTTAAATATTTAGAAAGTAGTCCCCTCATTCTTCTTTTCTCAAGGCTAGATATGCCCAGAGTGGCTTTCTACCAGGCGGGCGGTATATCGAATAAATAATAATTTTTAAAATGCGGTGTCCAGAACTGAACACATCACTCTAGATGAGGCCTGTGTGTGTGTGTTGTGTTGCGTCGTTACAGTCGTGACCGACTCTCCGTGACTCCATGTCCATGGAGTTTCCTTGGCAGGAATACTGGAGTGGTTTGCCAGTTCCTACTCCAGGTGCCTCCAGCACCTGGTATTCCCTGGAGGTCTCCCATCCAAGTACTAACCAGGGCCGACCCTGCTTAGCTTCCGAGATCAGGCGTGATCGGATGTGCTTAGGGCATCTAGGCATCTAGATGAGGCCTAACCGCTGCCAAATAGAGGGGGATTAGTGCCTCATAGTATTTGGAGTCTACACTTCTGTTAAGGCAACTTAATTTAGCATTTGCCCTTTTTGTCGCCACATTGCATGGTTAGCTCAGGTTGTGATCTACAGGTTGTGATCTACAACAATTACCAGATCCTTCTCACTCATGGTATTACTAAACCAAGTATTCCCAATCTTCTGACTGTGCAATTTGCCCCACCCCACCCCACCCCCACAATTCTCTTATGGGCATCCTAAAATCATTGGTATTTTGGTAAATTTAGAAGTGTAAGTCCTCCTAATAACAGTTCCCATAGCCAGCTACTGTATGTAATGAAAGTACAAAATGTAGGTAGCTAGATGAGTCCATAGGAATGCATGAGAGCCAGATCTTTTTTAAAGTTAACGGCTCATGCTTGCCCTTTCCATAGGAAATCATCTTCAATACTTTGTGGCACAAATAGGGATAGCTTGCAGCAGTGTGTAGTTCCAGAGAAAAATCCACTCTCCACCCCCACCCCCCTGTCTGAGAGAACTTCAGCAAAGCTTAGAGGAACAGAGAATTGCAAGGGGGCTGGAAGATTATGCCATGATGCTTGCTATTCAGAAAGTGCCTAGGCTTTGATCCTGACCCACACCCTTGAGCCTAGTCACACACCCTTGTCTTGGATGTTCACTGTTTATTGTTCTGAGACTTTTGTTTTCCACACAAATCCCCTGAACCTTGCTAAGTTTTAATTTTGTTTAATTTTGCTTTTGACAGCTCCCCGACTTCCATTGTTTTCAAACTTAGATTTTCACATTCATGGCCATGTACAGCGTCAACAAAATAAGCATTTGAAGAGATTTCTTAGGAGACTAAGCCTGAAATTATAATTTTGGCAACACCGTACCATTAAAAAGTTCCCATGAACAAAAGCAGAAACATCTGGAGTCACGAGTGGCTGCTGGCAAATTTTATCAAGGGGGTGTGGGGGGGGGGAGGAGCGGAGACCGTTTCTAGCCAGAATAAATAATACAACAAAATAGGAACATTGTGATGAGCCATTGCAGCATGGAAGAAGGGCCAAGCCTCACTTGCTGACAGCTTTTCCAACCAAGATTCCTTGCACTTCCACATGTGGTGGAGGGAACAAAGAGAAATGGACCCAGGAAATGTTATTTCAAACTTGGCTGGGACAGTTTCGGGCAAGGAGTTTAAACTATGGGATAACCAGCTTTCAATTTTCCTTCAAGGGAGTTTGTTTTCTAACCCAAATGTCTTGAAACCATAATTTTGGAGTCGTTTCCATTGTTGACATTCCCCAGCCCCCCACCGCATGGTCTTTGCCAGATTGTTTTCATCTGCAAAGTGCAAGATGTGCAAAATTTTATAAACCACTGGCCAGTGGCGTATGATTCGGATGGCTATTTCAAAAGAAGATATAACTCACCCTAACTAGAATCCTGTATCTCCAGCTACACACCCCTGGGGGCATATCTGGGGGGGGGGCAGAAGGGTACATCTGCCCCAGGTGCAGCAATCTGGAGGTGCCTGGAGGGGAAGCAGCAGGAGGAAGCCGTGCACCCTCCCGCCACCCAGCAGTCCTCCTTTCCCCCAAGGCTTGGCAATGGCACCCCCTCTGCCCCTTCCATGCACCAGGTGAGCGGCGAAGCAGGCAGGCAAGCAGGAGTGTGGTGGCCGTGGCACCCTCCTCCTCCTCTTCCTCACCTTAGTGGGAGAAGTGTAAGGTGCACACACACACACACACACACACACACACACACACACACACACACACACACACACACAGTCTGCCTGTCCGCCCATGCGCGCACACGCACACGCCCATGCGCACACGCACATGCGCACACGCACGCATGCACACACGCACACACGCACACACACACACACACGTAGGGTTCGCCCTCCGTTGCTGGGTGGGTGCAATGTGGGGGGGGGGGCAGCATCTGCCATGTGAGCTGCGCCTAGTACAGTCCCTGATGGCCTTCAAAACAGCTCTTAAGACCTTTGGTCTTTTAAAAAAAACACATTAGTGTGTTTTTTTTCTTGTGAAATATTATCTGCCATCTTTGCTGATTATTTTATTATTTTATCATTTTGATTTTTAAAATTACTATTGTTGTATTATGATTGTTGTAAACTGCCCGGAATTGCTTCAGAAGACGGGCGGTATAAAAATATAAAAATAAATAAATATAATATAAAACTAAATCAGGGTTTCCTGGCAGAGCTGCAAATCAGGATGCAGAGCTTAAAAAGTTATTTTTTTAATATGACCAGAAATCCATGCCAGCTCAGCTAGTGATGAAGACTTCTGGGAATTGCAGTCCAGGAACATCTGGAGACACACAGGTTGAGAACCACTGCCTTATAGGCCCCTTCCAATCTCATGATTTTATATGACACTGTGAATATCACATTGTAAGAGCAGTAAAGATGGGTTCAGTGTTTCCTCTAGTGAGACCCTGAGTGTTCCTTTCCTTTATTTCCTTTTATAATATTTATCTATTTTCCAGGACAGGTAACTACAGGGTACGGGTACTGGAATGGGAAATCTATAGGTAAACATTTACTAATGGAGTGATATTAGTTACGAGCTTCTTTCACCTAGTAGTAGTCATAGAGTGGCCTCTAACTTTCTCTTGCTTTCTGTAAGTCTTTCTCTCTAAGCAGTTCTGATAATATGTCAATCTCTGTCATTTCTAAGTATTTCTAACCCAGAGCACAAACAGAACTCTTAGTTCCCTGGGCTCCTTGCCCTCTAAAAATGCCAGCCACAGAGTCTGGTGAAACGTCAGAAAGAAAAACTTCCAGAACATGGCTAAACAGCCAACAAAACTCACAACAACTATCAGATCCCGGCCGTGAAAACCTTCGAGAACACATATTTATCCAACAGTTCTTGACGCTCCGTTGTCTCTCGTGTTTTCCACTATTTGGCTAAATAATTCTTTCTATAGTTGTCATATGTATTAATAAATGTTTCTTCTTAACGTCCTTAAATTCTGGCATAATATTTAACAAAATTATTTCGAGTTTAAATGGGATAGTATGTTTCGACATGTTTTTTAACATCTCATGTACCATTTTCCAATACCTGGATACCTCATCACAAGTCCACCACAAATGATAGACAGTTCTTTCTTTCTTTTACATTTCCAACACCAGACGCATTTCTTTTCTTTTCAAGAAATGTGGGAGTCAATACAGATTGCAGTATGGGTGGTATTGATTTATAGCTTTAGCTTCTTATAGACATACAGCCTTACTGAATGTCTGTCAAAAGCATTCATTTCCACCCTCCCATTTCAGCTGTCTATCTCACTGCCATTTCCATAAACAGTGTTTCACTGAATCAGCTCTCATAGCCACATGAGAATTCTTCAGAGTGTTTTGTCTCACCACAACATCCGGGGGGAGAGAGAAGAACGAAGCAAGCCAATAAGGAAATAGTTCACTCATCTCTATAACCACCGGCTTCAGAAGGATTACATTGCTCGTTTCACAAAATTGTATATTGTTCTGAGCAGCTCAAGTCCCTACTGAGTTCTGTGGTGAAGTTTTTGGAATGCTATAGCACTGGGAGAGAACAAAACCCGAACAATCAGAAATCTCTCTCATTCGTTCCAAAATCCTGCCTCCAGGAAACACACAGCAACACTGAACTAAAGGTCTTGCATGATTTTTTTTAAAAAAAAAGATTAACTGACATCAGCTTGCTTCTAGCATGAAATGGGAAAGAACTGTTCTTATTTACCATCCATCTGAGGCTCAAATTATGCGTTACACAGATTTTCCTATCTGTGTGTGTTTAAAAAAAGAAAAGAAAAGAAAAGAAAAAAGAATCCGAGTAAAATAAACTAACCCGTTGACAGAAGAAAAAGAGACAATCCTCCAATGAAAGAGACGAGGCCTTCATTTGCTTAGCTTTACATCTTGTAGCTGCTGGTTTTTACTTCAGTGTTATCCATGCCAAACCGAATGAAAACTGTGGGGTAAATAACAAGTGTAGTGGCACTCTCAGCAAGCAGATTCCAGGAGCTGAGGGAAATGGAACCAGATCCATTTCTTTCTATTGTTGTTATTTTTATTATTTTTTATTATTGTTGCCTTGTTGTTGTTGATGATGTTGTAAACCACCCGGAGTTCCTTTGGAAGATGGGTGGTATATAAATACATAAAACAAACAAACAAACAAACATTGTAGCAGAGAAGTACCACTGGTGCTTCAGTAGAAAACAGATCACCAGAAGGCAGTGGTGACCTGACCACAACTATAGACTGGGGAAATGGACATTCCATTTGATCTGTGAAAATTCCCAGTCATCTAGGTGAATTTATCTGGAAGTTGAGTCATGGCAACTGGACTTCTTTTCTTGAGAGATTGAAACATTTCGCTGCTCATCCAAACAGCTTCGTCAATCTGAGGAAAGCTAGTTGCGAGTCCTCCATTTTACAGCTCACTTTGACCTCATGTCACTCTGGCCTGAAACAGGCTCATAAGATGAACAATGGCCTGAATAAGGTTGTTAGATGGACAATTTATTTATTTATTTATTTATTTATTAAATTTATACCCTGCCCATCTTCCCGAGGGAACTCTGGGCGGCTTACAAAGCTGATCAATTCAGCATGTATCATAACAGGAAACACGGCAAACAGGTTAAAACATAAAATAAAACCATATAGACAATATAGGCACCCTTATAATAACATACATCACTCATAGGCATCTAGTAATTGAGCAAATGCACAACAGATGACGGGATAAAAAAAAAACTACACTGGAAAATGATTAAGCTAGGTCACCAAAGGCCTCGCGGAATAAGATGGTTTTCACCGCTCTGCGAAAGGCCAGCAGGGACTCTGCAGAGCGCACTTCGCTGGGAAGGCCGTTCCACAGTGATGGAGCAGCCACCGAGAAGGCCCGATTTCGGGTGGAAGTTCGTCTGGCCTATCGGGGAGTGGCAACCCGAAGCGAGTGCGCTCGCGACTGCCGAACTGGTCGGGCCGAGGTTGATCGCTGGGCGATCCGCTCTGCCAGGTAATCCGGGCCCAAGCCATGGATGGTTTTATAAACTAAAAATAGGACCTTGAATCTGATCCGGGACGCAACGGGTAACCAATGCAGTCGGGCCAGAACTGGGGTGATGCGGTCATAGCGACGCACGCCCACCACCAGTCTGGCCGCTGCATTTTGCACCCGCTGCAATCGCCGGAGGAGAGTCAAGGGCAACCCCATGTAGAGGGCATTGCAATAGTCCAACCTCGAGATCACCAGGCTCATTAGGTGGACAATGGCTCACCTTTACAACCTTCCCAACACCCACAAAGTGTGAATCATTAGCCATGGCCTTGCTGGTGGAGATGTGAAGTATTCTTGATTTGTCTGGGGATTACTGAAATGGCTACTTGATAAGTAGCAGACAGATTGTACCTGAGGCTCCCCCACCTCTGTTCAAAGAGAGGTTTTCAATACTTCCAACATAGGAGAGGCAACAGCTCAGGACCAGAATCAGCAATACACCTCCACTTGAAGGACAAAGGACACTCATTCAAAGATGAGGATGTACACATATTAGACAGAGAAGAGAGGTGGTTTGACAGAGGGGTCAGGGAAGCCATTCATGTGAGTATTGCAAACCAGTGACACTTAGATGACTCATGCAGAAAATTCTGCAGAAAAGATGCATTAGCATGTAATCAATTTTACTCTGAATTACAGTATGTAATCATGAAGTATTGAGGGGGGCTGTTATTACATATTTGAAAAGACAAGATTCAACTTAAGCAAATTAATTTTATTTCAGCCGCACCAGGGTAAATGTCTACTCTGAGCGGTGGTAATACTCCAGGGTCTAAGGCAGAGCTTTTTCCTACCACCTGCAAGTGATTCTTTTAATTGGTGTTTGGAAGAATTGATGCAAAGCATGTCCTGTGCCATGGTATGGCATTTCCTCTCCGCTGTAGTAGATAAAACAGAGCAGCTTGTAATTTGCAGCATCTACACTGTAAAGCTTAGAGAAAAGAGCAATATCATAGTGGAGATGGGGCTCTTAGAGCTGGAAGGCTGGAGAAATGCCATCATTCGCAGCCCTTTTCCACTTCCTTATTCCCTTCTGAATTTAGCTTCAGTTTTCACAGTAACTAGAAAGGAAGAGAAGGGTTTTTTTCTAGCAAATATATTTCTAAATAATCTTTATCTACGGTTGTTAACCAAATGAAAGAAGTACCAAAACATCAAATTACCAGAATAAACATTGTAAAAAAATTATAAAACTTTTGATAAAAGCCACAAAATATAAACAAGACTATTACGTAAATAGTCAGTATCAGAAAGATAGATAAAACAGTATACCAAAGATCAAGTCAATACCGGGCCCCTAAGTGGAAATAGCAAATATATTTGTTGTAAGTTGTTCCTCCTGTAATACAAAGTACTTTGAGTTGATATGTTGCAAAGTTTTGAATTTCTGGTAACATTCCCTTTTTGCTACACAGTAGAAGTACTGTATCTGAAAGTTGAGTCATGGCAACTGGATTTCTTTTCTTGAGACTGAAACATTTTGCGGCTCACCCAAGCAGCTGCGACAGTCTGTATAAGTATATAAACTCACAGAGGAGAACAGCTACAACTTCCGCAGAGCCCACCCCTTTCTCATTAACTGGCACTTAATGTACCAATAACTCACTCTGAGACATTTTGTAGGAGAAAGGATTAAAAAAAATTCTTTGCTTGCAGACATCTGTATACTGCTTTCCTTATTGCACGCATACTTAGCAACTAACCAAACTGATCAACAGTAAACAAAACAAGTGCCACCAATGGACTACTGGGATGTGGAAAGTACATAAAAGAGAGTTGAGGCTCTCTTTGAATTCAAAGCCTGAAAGAATGATTGGTTAGTGCTAGACAGACAGTCACCCTTGCCTTAAAATTTTCCCCACCCTCTGCATAAACTACAGCACAGGAGCTTGCAAATAAAATGCCAATAATTGGTTCCTGAGCGAGTAATGACCTGTTACTGGTGGAGGTCACGATGGCCATCTGAATATCAACATTGTTTACTAGATAACTGCAGAAAATCATCCAGAGCTGTAGGTGAACATGGTATCAGCAACTCTTTTTTCCAGATAATAACCGTTTTCCTGTTCCTTTCCACTTCAGTATCAGAGAAATGTAAATTAATATTGGCAGGTCTTTTCATCATCAATTATTGGCATTGCAGAAATGTAAAATTTCTCTAAGATGACTTACGGTACCCATTAGACTAATAAATAATACACTTAAACATCATTTAACGTGAGAGATTATTTCTGCCTACCAAAGCTCCACTCCAGATGGGAGAAGCAATGCGAACACTCCATCCAACGAACCAAGGTTTATAGGAAAAAACAGGAAAGATGGCAATTATTCCAGAGATGAGACTTAAGACTCCAAAGGAAATAAGTATTCTCCCAGTGATCACAAACAGGTTCATTTTAAGTCTCCCCTCGTCTCTCTTTGTTTGACTGGTGCTTATGTTTTGCAATCAAAGCCAGGGTGACACATACCATTAAATACAGTCGTGCCCTGGAGACGGTTGCTTAGAGTCGTTCTGGTTGTGTTTTTCTTACTACAATGAAACACCGTCTAGCTTAGAGCCTTCCTGCATTCAAGTGCAGAGCACTGTAAAGAAAGCAGTGTGAAGATCTACTATACTTCAAGGAGAATCACACACAACCCATCCCCTCCCGATACCAGAAGCTCGGTGGGTAGAGGAGGAAATCCCGAAAGGACTTCCTTGAGCCCTTAGTCCCCCTTTCCCTCTGCTAGTCCTCAACCAGATTCATTTTGCTGGTGTCAAAACCTAAGCCAATTCTTACCCTTCAATGGGCCTTTTGTAAAGCTAAAGGCTTTTAACAACTCATTTCAGAACAAATCTCCTTCAAATACCTTAGAGCAGGCATGTCCAAAGTCAGGCCCGGGGGCCAAATGCGTCCCGCTTACAAATTTTGAGTGGCCCGCAACCTCTTCTCCCCACCGGCTCAGCCTGTCATGCATCCCCGCCAGCTGGCCCCTCTCCATACTGGATGAAGGGGTCAGCTTGAAGTTTTATGGTTTGCCTGCCCTCCCTGCATCTGTCCATCCCCCAGCCCACCCAGACCTGGCTCTGTTGCTGCAGCGTCTTCCCTTCCTCATTGCATGTCCTAGAGACTTGTCCAAAGTCCGGCCCGGGGGCCAAATGCAGCTGAATGGTCGGCCCCCCCACACATTTTCACCTCACCAAATCTGGCCCTCCTTGCAAAAAGTTTGGACACTCCTGCCTTAAAGGGACAGTTTGTGGCAACATCCCACAAGAGGGACGGTTTGTGGCAACATCCTATTATTCCAGGATAAATTCATTGTCTTCCCAGTCACTGTGAAGATTGCAGCTAAGCTCGGGAAAGCAAGGAAGACTGATGGGAGGTGGCTGATGCTGTTACAGTGCTGAAACTCCTGAAAACTCTGGCCCTGCTAAACTATTGTCTTTCACAGAGTGACTCAATGTCCGTCTCCTGACACGGTCAGTTCTATCATTAGGTACAATGAATCAGCTGCCTTGGGTGGGAACTGCCACACTAGTTTTTCGCACACATTGTTCTTCCTGCATCCCCTGGTCTTTGGGAGACAGAGTTGCCTGCACCACACTGCCAGTTTTTCACCTCTTAGACGGTTACTTCACGTCCTTCGTGCTGAGGTGAACTTGCTTCCAGGTTGAAATCGGTTGTTGTCACGTGACCTAACGCCGGTTCTGCCCCTGTTTCTTTGTACTCACGGGCATGGTGAATGGACAGGGCACTTTGCAGTACCACGCTGCCACCTCTCTTTGAACCCTGCATGTTTTCAGGCTGAGTGATAATTGCAATCGTTCGGTACATCAAAATATCGATGTCTCCCCCCCTTCCACCCAAAAAAAGACGTAATTACATTAAATATTATCTCGATGCGGGGTAAGAGGAACCGCACGTCCCCTGGGAGCGGAACGAGAAGTGGATTGAGGAGATTCCCGAGCTCCAGGACGGGAATCTCTAACCCCGGTTCCGGCTCAGTTCAGGGGGCGTGGCCAGGGCGAACTCGCATCGACCCCACAAGGACATGAGGTTCCGTTCCTTCGTACCGGTCACCAGCGGGGCCACAAACAGCAGCGAGAGGGACGTGAAGTATCAGCCTTAGAATAGCTTACCTGCAGAACCTATCTAAGACATTCTACTGCCTCAGGGGAGTAAAAAGGAAGCCGTTTCTGAGTCCATGTATAGGAGCTGTTTGGAGTGGCGACTTTGATACTAGAAAGAAGGTGGTGTCCACACCTGAGGAAGTTGGTCAGTCTGGGATCCTAGAACAGGTGTAGTAGAACACCTACACCTGTAGGTTTGGAGCCGTGCAGCCATTAAAACAAAAGCAAAACTAGACAATGGGTGATACCTTCATAGGCTGCTAGAAGAAAAGGTTTTAAAATGTTTCTGAGCTTTTGAGAGCAAGCTCTCTTTTTCAAAGCAAGGTTTAAAAGTCCAAACATGGCAAGGGATGTAATTTGCCAGGAGAAAGTTCTTAAAAGTTCACTTGGCAAGATGGATGCCAGGCTTCTTCTTGGAAGGCACAGGACAGCATAATCCAATGGGGCTGGACTTTATAGGCCAGTTCAAACAAAGAGCAGCAAGGTATGGGCACCTCCCTCTTGCTTACAACCATCATCTCTCTACTGCAGGGGTCCTCAACCTAAGGCCTGGGGGCCGGATGCGGCCCCCCAGGGTCCTGAATCCGCCTCCCGGGACCAATTGCAGACACACACCCCCACCTACCCCCTGCTTCGCAAGCAAGCCAGCCTCTGCAGCTGCTTCTATTGCTGAGGCAGTTCAAAGTGGTGGGCTATGTCGCTTCCCCCACTCCCTCCACCCACCGCCCAGATGATCGGCATGCTAGCTAGTGGGACAGTTCAAAGTGGGAGAGCCACGACAAGGTCTCCCGCTCCTCCCACCCACCGCCCAGATGGTCGAGGCACCAGCTGCAGCCAAGCGGGGCAATTTAAAATGTCATCCTTTTTTTTTTGGACCATGGTCTGGCCCCCAGTGGTGTCTGGGGGGTAGTGGACTGGCCCACTGTTTGAAAACTTTGAGGACCCTTGCTCTACTGGCTCTTCAAAGCATAAACACAACACTAGGTACTGTGATATCATTTTCCCTTCAATCGGGTCTTAATTGAATTTACCTTATAACCTTATGTGTTTACATAGACACTATGTTTTTTATCTTAGTTTCTGTCACTCATAACTTTTACATGGAATTTTACTCTCTGTGTGCATTTTCTTGTAGTTTTAATGTAATGTTGTCTATTAATGCTGTAAGATGTCTTTCAATTTCCCATTCTCAATACCTGAACATGTCTTAATTGTGTGTGTGTTGTGCTGTTATAGTCATGACCGACTCTTCGTGACCCCATGTCCATGGAGTTTTATTGGCAGGAATACTGGAGTGGTTTGCCAGTTCCTACTCCAGGCACCAACAGCACCTGGTATTCTCTGGTGGTCTCCCATCCAAGTACTAACCAGGGCCGACCCTGCTTAGCTTCCAAAATCAGGAGAGATCAGATGTGCTCAGGTCATCTAGGCAGCTCTTAATTGTACTGGACTGTATATTATCCTTCACTACTGCAAGCCGCCTTGGGTCCTTTTCCAAGGAGAAAGGTGGGGTAAAAATACTTTAAAATAAATAAATAAAATACCTAGTGGGACATTTTTTAAATTCTCCCTCAAAAAACTTTCTTCCCCACCCCCTAGTGGAGAGCATGCTCCCCCCCCCTTTTTTTGCATTAACCTCCTGCTTCGAGAGCAAGAGAGCTTGCTCTCGAAAGGTCAACAACTTTTAAAAAAAATCTTCTAGCAGCCTATAAAGGTATCACCCATAGTCTAGTTTTTCATCACTAGAAGGAGAGAACAGGAAGATTCATGAGAAGAGCTGGGAGGCTGATGCGGATTCTTCATCGCTTGTCGCCTGAGGTTCTTGCCACATTCTGGCTAACCACAGAGCCGGCTCTACTAGGTGGTTTTTAAGTGTGGCACAGGAACAGTTCTTGAAGGAGTTTTATTTTGGACTACAAATCCCAGCGTGAAAGTTGGCAGCTGCAGTTTGGAAGCTGTCATAAAAATAAATACCATCTTCTTGCACGTTCAAGCTCTGCGGGAGATTCTGTCCCACTGGTAGCACTGAAGGAAGATATAACTGTCAGTCTATTCATCTCTACATGGAATGAATGTGGACAACCTCTTTTACCTCAGGCAACCGACTATCTGAAGCCAGCCGTGCCTTTGGCCTCCTGGTTACCTACATAGAAGCGACTCCCGCCAGGAGTTCTAGCTGGCACCCACCATGGCTCTCCAGAAGCACAAGCTGCTGAGCAACTCATGTGGAGATATAGAGAAATAATGAAAAGCCTCTCAATGTCAGGTGTATATCAGCTTTGATCTCATGGATCAGATCTCGCCTGATTTCGGAAGCTAAGCAGGGTCTGCCCGGGTTAGTACTTGGATGGGAGACCACCATGGAATTCCAGGTGCTGTAGGCACCTGGAGAAGGAACTAGCAAACCACTCCACTGTATTCCTGCCAAGAAAACTCCATGGACATGGGGGTCACAAAAAGTCGGTCACAACTGTCACAACACAACACATACACACATGCACTGACTGCAAGAGTCACACATGTTGCTTTGAGCTTGGCAAAACGTGCAACATCCCAAGTGCTGATGGGTTCGCTTCCTGGACTATGACTCTCCACAATCCCTTCACCAGCAAGATCTGGAGCCTAGCTGGTTTGGAATTTTAAGGAGCTATAGTGCAGAATAACTAGATTTTTCTGAATAGAATATCTAGAATATCTCCCTCTGGAGATATTCTTTCATCATGAAAAGCCAAAGACGGACATGGGTGGATTAAATTCAAGGAGTTTCGCTGAAATGAATCCCAGGCCGTTACTTCACGAGCCGTTCGCTTCGCGGCTAGCCTTCTTTTCTGTGCGAATCGACGTTTCAGTCCGCACGCTCCTCCTTTTTGGCTGCGATGCCACCCCGACCACGCCCCCTTTACCGTGCTCCAAGCGGGGCGAGTGGTTCCCCTGGCTGCTGCCGGGAATCTTTTCGTTTCGCATCTTGCTTCGCTCCCAACGTCACATGTGGTCTCGGTTTTTGGCTTTTATTTCAAGTTTTTTTAAAAAAATATTCAAACAGGGATATCGATGCATCGCTATATCGTTTCATCGCTTTGCACTGTTACTTCCTCGCTCGAGTAGGGGCGGCAGCGGCGGCGGCAGCAGCGGCGGCGGCAGCGGGAGCAGGAGGAGCCGCTGCCGCCTCGCCCGGCCAGAGCAGGGCACCCGGGGCAGGCAGCGTGCAAGTGGCGGAGGGCGGGCGGCTGTGCCATGCGGGGCTCCCCCTGAGTAGCGGCGGCGGCAGCGGGGGGGGGGCTGCCAATGATGCCAGGAAACAGTTGAAATCAGTAGAGCCATTGCAACTGACAGTCCAGCATCAGTGCATCGATATGCCGTCGGTAGGAATTTTTTTAAAGGACGGATGGGAAATAACGAACGTTGAAAAGTGGCATGCGAATGCGAAGGGAGCACGTGAGGTTGTGCTCGAATCGGTCCTAAAACTGCAGCTCGTGAGTACTGAGAAACAGGGGCGGGAGCGAAGCGAGAACACGTGACCGCCACGTGACCGCCTCCGAATTCAAATCGAAGGCAATATCGCTGCGGAGCGCTGCGCCTCGTGAAGTAAGGGCCTTAGTTGCATTGGGGTGGGGTCGAAGCAGGTTTGCAAACAGGAGCCAAGCATTCAGGAGCTGAGTCATACTAACACAACCCCAAGTTTAATGAATTAAACCAAGCTGGAAAGAAATGGAATACAGAATATGGAAACAAAGAGATTTCACTGTGTTCTGACCCTGTGTTCAATGCATGGTTACAGATAATTAAGGATTTTTATGTAAAACAGTGAATTTAAGAAACAGCTTCACTGATTTATTGTTTACATAAACCCTCTTGGCCCATTTTCCCACGACGAGTGACCACTTCCTGGTGTACACAGCATTATTGCCCCTCTGGCTGACTCACAATCATCATTTCCAATTAGACTCAGCAGAGGTAGGATAACCCCCCCCCCAGCATCCTTTATGTCCAAATAATCCAATCCCGCTGTCAAGAATGAAAGGAAGAAAATGAAAACGGGCCCTCTGCTTGCAGTCACACTCACCTGTCATTAATGGGGAGAAAGGTTTGGTTTGAGGAGAATGGTTGCTTGCTTGAGGTTTAGGTTTATTGTCAGTTATCTTGCTCAACAGAGGACGCTTCCGTTTCCTTAATCATAAAACAGCAGCTGCGTTGACCTGTGAAAGCAAACAGGGAACAAAGGGATAAAAGAAGAGAACAGGTTTACATAGAACTGCTACTCCCTCATTTACAGTTTAAGCATTCATTCTAAATGTAGACATGCAATTTTTCCCCATTTCAATCATCTTAACATTGTTGTCATGAGCAGGCTAGTCATTATTGACTAATAGTGACTCAAATTTGTCCGGTCTTGTCTGTAACAGATTTCCTTGGCTTTTGCAAACTGAAAGCCACAGCTTTCTGTCTGATTAAATTCCTGTAACTGTGCAGCAGAAGTGCAGGGGTTGACAGAGCAGAATAGCTTCAAATTCCCCAGACTAGTCCACCCCTTTTCTTCATCACCTGGCACTTACAATCTCAATAATTCATTCTGAGATATTAGCAGGAGAAATAATAAAAAACACTATCCAACAGACAAAAGAGAGAAAGAGCAAAGAAGTGAGCCTCTCTTTGAATAAGAAGCAGAGAAGGAACTATTGCTTAATGTTGTTAGCTAATGACAGAAACACCTACTAGAGGCAGCATGCAAGACTGCAATAACTTCAGCACTATTTCTACTGACTTTCACTTTTCCCAGTACTGTTTTCTTCCTGTATCAGTTTTGTCTTCTCATCCTTGTCACATTTTGTGGTGCTTCTGGAGCTGAAAAAAAAGGTCATATAACTTCCCATTATATGTTAATCTCTTCCCCTTGTGTTTTCTACTGCAACTTATCACATGCCCCTTCTACATTAATCTTCCTCCTCCTTTGTCTTGGATTTTATACTTTGCTACACGCTGTTGGGATGTCTCCCACTCCCATGAGGATATACCTGTATCATGTCAGTACTGGTAACAGGTGTGGGACAGTGTGATAATTATTGATGCAGAAATGTGCAGCAATAGATATTGTGTGATATCAACATTCAGCATCCCATCAACCAAGGCCAAAAATTAAAAATAAAAATAGGAGTGCCCCTAACAAAATTTATAACTTGGAAACTGGACCTCTAATCGACACTGAATTTGGTATGGATGTAGCAGACCGCCTGTTCTTTCTCTGTACCAAATATGGGGGCATTTGGGCAAATGGTCTTTCAGGTTATGATTTTTGAAAAGTAAAGCTCTTTTACCCCACACACAGACGCCAGTGACCTCTTGTGGCTGCAGAATTAAAACAGGGGAAAAAGCAAGGAGCAAAACGATGAGCTGTTTTGGACTTAAAGAAATGGGAAAGCATTGTGTATTTTCAAAACAAACAAAAAGCCTCAGAAGAATTGGAGACGCCAAAGCATAACACACACGGGCACGCACATATGCACATTGCGTTCTCCTTTAATTCCCTCAGTGATGTTTGGACAGGGCAAACAGTTTGTATACAGAACATGATTGAAGAGAAAAATGACCATCTGATGATCCTTCAGATAGAGGACTGTGCTCTATAAAGCAGGAGACATGGCTATCCATTTTAGCCATTTATCTCAGCTTACCTGGCAATTTCTGATGATTTAGAGAAGGTAGATAACTGTGCATGGGTTAAACATGTGTATGCCCTGTTCACTTGGGAAACAGAGTTACTCAGCATATTGTGTGTGTGTGTGTGTACATGCATGTGAGTGCACGTGTGCGTGCATTCATGTGCGTGCATTCATGTGTGTGTGCTTAAGCGAGTCAGATGCCTAGAGTTATCCATCAGTTTTCAAACCTGAGATGGGTGGGACCAGATCAAGGTTCTGAGTAGAACGTGGCAAAGTGTGTGCGGGCACAGGAATGACTTCCATTTTCCATGAGCTTCCTCAACCCCATGTGAGTAACTCGGCAGTTTGGTACTTTCTCGATTCTTTTGTTAAGGCAGGCATGTCCAAAGTCAGGCCCCGGGTCCAAATGGGGCCCGTTTTCAAATTCTGAGCAGCCCAAGGCCTCTTCTCCCCGCCGGCTCAGCCTGTCATGCATCCCCGCCAGCTGGCCCCTCCCCATACCAGATGGAGGTGTCAGCTTGCAGTTTTATGGTTTACCTGCCCTCCCTGCCTCTGTCCTCCTCCCCCCCGCCACCTGCCCAGCCTACCCACCCCCGGCTCCGTTGCTGCAGCGTCCTCCCTGCTTGTCCAAAGTCCGGCCCAGGGGCCAAATGTGGCTGAATGGTCGGCCCCCTCACATGTTCACCTTGCCAAATCTGGCCCTCCTTGCAAAAAGTTTGGACACCCTGTGTTAAGGGATGCTATTTTTTTAAGAAGACATAGGACATTGGTAGGTGGGGCTTTTCTCTCCTCTGCATCTCCATGAGTCTCTGACACATTCCCTTCTCATCTCTCTATTCCTTTCTCAAGAAGGCATAATTTGTAGTAATTTATTTTTATTTATTTATTTTTGAGTATTTTTACCCCACCTTTCTCCTTGGAAAAACACCCAAGGCAGCTTACAGTAATGAGGGACAGTATACAGTTCAGTACAACTAAGACATATTCAAGTTTAAGAACAGGGAATTGAGGGGTATCTTACAGCATTAGAAGGCAACATTAAAGCTAAAAGAGAATGCACACAGATACATCTTTCCACTGAACTTATCTGTGTATCGTAAAGCATCAATGACTAATAGAGGCCTACATGTGAGGATTAAATCTCAATAAAATTCAGAGCTTGAAAAAAGTTTGACTTTCTTAGGGTCAAACTAAACAATGCATTTAATTTGTTTTTAGAAGAAGTGCTTTCTTCAGCTGCTGAAACGTGTCTGTTTGCATTTCCCACGCTTTGTTTTGTGACTCATTATTCGAAAATAAAAACATGGATTTAATTTGCAAGGCTCATTGCTAGAGCACATGTTTCCACAATGAAATATATATTTCATGCTCTGAAAATCTTAAGCCAAAATCCTTGAATAAAGGAAACTAAATTCATTTGCCACTCCTTAATGAGGTACTAGTTTATTTTATGTGTGCCTCATATTACTGAGAAAACACAGCAATCACTTGAGATGAACGTGTTCTGCTTATAAACCGCCCCATACCACTTCAAGTAGTTTCTGGGCGGTTTACAGTTTTAATTACAGTATGCAGGCTACACATTGCCCCCCCCAGCAAGCTGGGTACTCATTTTACTGACCTCGGAAGGATGGAAGGCTGAGTTAACTGTGCACCTGCTACCTGGGATTGAACCCCAGGTCGTGAGCACAGTTTTACCTGCAGTACAGGCAAATAACCATTGTGCCATAGAGCTCGCTATGAAGTTTAAAGAAGAAAGCGCAAAAGCAAGATCATAATTGATGAGCTCTATAGTTTTAAGATTATGATTATGATTATTATTTTTGTTTATTTATTTCATTAATGTACCACCCTTTCCCAGTAAAAAGACCCAAGACAAGTTTAAAACGTTTTTAAGTAAAATAAAAAACACAGTAAGTTACAACATTTTTTAAAAAATTAAACAGTAGTAACTTTAAAAGTATTAATATAAAGCCTTCCACACAGTAAACTCCTTTTCTTCTGTTCAGTTTGATTGCTGAATAACGGAATATCCAGGCTTGAGTTTGTTAGTTGTGAGTTTTTCGGGCTGTTTGGCCGTGCTCTGGAAGTTTTTCTTCCTGACGTTTCAGTAGACTCTGTGGCCGGCATCTTCAGAGGGCAAGGAGCTCAGGGAACTAGCAGTTTCTCTCTGTGCTCTGGGATATAGAGTGAGTGAGACTGGGGTTCTTAAAGTTGTGGGAAAGAGGAAGCTTGTCCTATGCAGAACAATAGGTGTTAGTCATTGTATTGTGATGGAGGGATTAAGACATTTCAACGTAATCAGGGGTAGCGACAACCCTAATATGTAGTTGATGTCCTTAGTTGTTCTATTCTGAGAACTGATCACTGTTGCTTCTGGCTGGATGTCAATCATTGAGCTTTGACCTTTTTGCACTCTGTAGTTCTTAGTACTGGAAGCCAGGCTTTGTTGATTTTTAGACTTTCTTCTTTTTTGTTGAAATGTGCTTATGTTTGTGGATTTCAATGGTTTCCTCTGTCCAGTATGACATAGTGATTGGTAGTGTTGTCCAATACCTCTGTGTCCTGGGAGAGGATTTCATGTCCAGTTTGTTTCAGGGTGTGTTCAGATACTGCTGGTTTTAGCTTGCAATGTCTTTCATGTTATTTGATTCTGGTCTGGATGCTGCGCTTTGTGGTCCCAATATATACCTAGCCATAACTACAAGGTATCTGGTATACTCCTGCAGTGGCGAGTTGCCCTCTGAAGATGCCAGCCACAGAGTCTGGTGAAATGTCAGGAAGAAAAATTTCCAGAACACGGCCAAACAGCCTGAAAAACTCACAACAACTATCAGATCCTGGCCGCGAAAGCCTTTGAGAATACTTTGAGTTTGTTAGTTATGTACAGGAGTTAAGGACTGGACCTTCTTTCACAGACATGCCAGAAGCCAGAAACAACCTGACGGTGTGTGTTGCATCATTACAGTATTGACCGACTCTTCGTGACCCCATGTCCATGGAGTTTTATTGGCAGGAATACTGGAGTAGTTTGCCAGTTCCTACTCCAGGCACCTACAGCACCTGGTATTCCCTTATGGTCTCCCATCCAAGTACTATTCAGGGCCAACCCTGCTTATGTTCTGAAATCAAGCGAGATTGGATGTGCTTAGGGCATCTAGGCAGCTCTAACCTGATGGTAGATCAGAATAACTTTTTATACATTACACGTATTATGCTTTTTTACCCCCTCACAGCAGCTGCTATATTCAAGAAGAACAGTAGGTGTCACTGTACATCAAGAGACTACAGATATACAGTGGAACCTTGACTTACATGCTGCTTGACTTGTAGCAAGAAGGGGCCTGTTTGACTTGAGTCGCAGGCTTTGACTTACAGCTCGGAGCCCCGGCGCAAGGCACCGGAATCGGATGGCAGCCACGACCCAGCATCACAGATGCCGCCTCCAAACTACTCCTGCCTTCTTCCTCTCCTCCGGCAGCGGGTGGCTTCGGCGAGGCCAGCTCCGAGCACCTGGAGCTGGTCCTCGGCCTCACTGAAGCCACCGCTGCTGCCGGAGGAGAAGGGCTGGGAGCTCAGGGCCGGCCTTGCTGGTTAGACAGTCGGCTCAGTCTTGTAAAAAATCTGGCTGCAGAATTCTGGTCCACAATGGAAGCATTTTAGTTGGGGAGCTGTACAGTTGTGGGACTCTAATGGTAAGCATAGAGTTGTTCAGAACTTGGAACGTCAGGTTAAAAATCAGTAAAACTTAAATGTTAGACATTGTTGCTATGAACATTAAAAAGTGGAGGCATATAACTTGTGGACTATAATTCCACTGCCGCCTCCTCTCTTTGAAGAGACATTTCATTTACATCCCCGGAAGGAATCTCCTATCCCAGTCAAATTTGTGTTAAATTGCTGTTTTCGGGGGTCTTTTTCATAATCTGGAACGGATTAATCCACTTTCCCATTACTTTCTATGGGAAAAGTTCATTTGACTTAAGTCATGTTTGACTTATGTCTAGACTTCTGGAACGGATTAATGACGTAAGTCAAGGTTCCACTGTACTCCCATTCTGGCCCAACACTCTACTCTCTTTCCTGCTGTAATGTTAGGTGGATCATTTTTTTGGCATCTCTTTATTGCTTGCCTGACATCTCCTCCCTTCTGAGGTTTGGAAAAGAAAATATGTTTTCTTCTTAATCAATACCACGGACATTTAATTGGTTTTGTTAAAAATGACTTAAATACTGCTTCAAAAGTTGTATTATATTTCACAGATTGATTCCCCTGATTTGATAATTCTTGGATCTATCACAGAAGGCTACCAAGTGTTTATTTATAAGGGGGCACTATTATTATAAGCATTGCTGTCAAAGGTTTGGCTATACTGGCCATTTGATTTCCCCTTATTTGGAAAAAGGTACATTTCTAGCACATGGAGTTGCCCAAGGCAACCCAAAAACAGAAGTGATTTTAACCTTGCAAAGTGGTGGGTGAGTCATTTTTGGTTCCTATTCTAAACACACTAATCGTACTGACTTGGGAGAGAGAGGGGGGGGAGTCAGCCTCTGTTTGCAAAAAGGGCTCAAGAATGTTTTTGCTTGAGTCAGAAAACCCCACTGTTGCATCTACTGGGGTGTGTGTGTGTGTGTGTGTGTGTGTGTGTGTGTGTGTGTGTGTGTGTGTGTGTGTGTGTGTGTGTGTGTGTGTGTCTAAAAATAATAGAACTTCCTGCCTTTTAATTTTATTCCCAGACCTGTCTGCCTGCAGCAGATGCATGACACTGAGTCTTGCAGTGAAATCAGAGTTCACTGCATTGAAATCAAGGTAACCATCATCATAAGCATTTTAGAACTGCAGAGGTGGAAGCAACCTTAGAGATCATTGAACGCAGTCCCTGTTAGAGAGGCACACTGGGGAATCAAACGTCCAGCCTGCTATCTCAACCACAGAGCTATCCAGAAGTAGCTGCCACCACCCCACTTCAAGTTTCCTTGGGCTCAGTCAACGTACCCATGTTGGTAGGCATGGATTTTGACAGTGTATTGTTGAGAACTATTTTTGATGCAATGGAAATTATTTTGAGACAACTTGATCTTCAATGGGCAGTTAAGACCTGTTAGCTTTACAAAATACATGCTGCTGCCCTTCCTCCTTATCCTCCTCTTACCAGTGTTTTAAAACTGCCGGAACTGATTTGTTAGAAGGAATGAACTCAGCTGTTGGCATTCGTGGACCTTGCTGGAGGTGCTGGGCTGTCAACAGGACCAGCTGTGTGTCAAAATGTGTTTTAAGGCCACTGTTCCCTGAATTACCCAAACTAACTTAACATATGCTGTGAAAGCCATAATTTAGGCATACAGTGGAACCTTGTATAACAAACAGTTTGTATAACATAAAATCTGTACAGCATAAAAAATTACAGAGATAGGGGAAATTTGCTTAACAGAATCGTCTATGGGGCGAATCCGTACAATATAAAAATAGTCACGATTAGGGATTACTCTGTTTTCAGTGCATTCCTATGGGAAATTTGTATAAAGCAAAATTTGCTTAACATAATTTCATTTGGAACAAATTAATTCCTTTATACAAGGTACCGCTGTAGTTCAACATTTCTTTTATAGCCCAGTAGAAAAGAGGATGCTGGTTAGGGTTAGGGTTAGGGTTACTGAGTAGGAAAAAATACACTTCCCAGAATGAATTGCCAACACGGCTTTCTTCTTGACCACAACTAAGCTATAAATAGAACAGATTTTTTTCAGATGTTCTGAGCCTTTGCGTATCAACCTTGCTGTTGTCCCTGACTAGCAAGGACATGATGTGACACTGCCTTATACTGAAGCTATTAACAAAGAGATAGTCCTGTTAATTTGTTTCAGGAAACAACCACTTAAAGACATTTGAGACTATCAAAGTTACTTCAGCCTAAAGGTTTCATGAATTCCAGTCCACTTCTATAGAGACTTTTGTGGCAATCAGTAGGCCTCCTTCTGTCGTTTTCAACTCAACGATTATGTCAACAACCATGTCCATAATAAGGTGGCGGTGCACAGGAATAACCTGCAAAATATGACAAAGGACTTTATAATGACACCTAGCAATCCTCCTCTTATCATTGCAGAAAGAGGAACTCTGCCTGAACTTCTCCTGAAGGCCAGGTCAAGGACAAGGACAATTGGATTTGTACTATTGACTCCTTCTCCTGCCACACTCAACAGAGACAATCAACAGGAGATGTGATTTGTCACAGTGTCTCAACCAGGTGGAGCATGACCCCATCCTGAGCCTTAAAAACAACCCTACCACCATCATCTGAGAGGGAGATGAAGGAAGAATGGAAGAACATTAATGAAAGAGCTGCTGGCCAATATATGTCAACAAATCGAAGGGGGCACACTATACAAGCCTTATCCAAGCTACTTCCCTATAATTCTCAAACACACAAACTTGGTAACCCATTGTATCAAGGCTTGGCACCATTCCTGTTGAGATAGCCAGAGACAAAGGATTTCTCCCTCAAACTATTTGCCACCAATGCTCCCAGCCATAAAAAGAACATAACTCATTTATGAGAATAACAATCAGTTCACAATCTCCTGAAAGACACCTTCCTTGCTGTCATGGATGTAATGGAAGTTTAATGCAACATCTGACACAAGGAAGAACTACTGACACAACGAAAACGACTGTATTCTAATTTAGGCTATATATAGCATATCCATCTACAGCATGTCTTCCCCCTCTGAAATAATATATATCTGCAGATCAATGTCATAGCTTCAAGCACACACAAGATACCATAGTATGACAATTCTCTTCCTATTTGACCACAACACACTTCCTCAGCATCCCTACCCCCAAATCTCCTCTGCCTAAGATACACTGGTTGCCTCTTTATCATCTGAACCTATAGAAAGCAATGACTTCCACTAGAGTTTCTATAACCTCAGTCCGAATATCCAACTGACCCTAGATCCATCTAGATCCTCAGAGTGGTGAGAAGGGAGGAGGTGACCCTGAGTCGTTTTGCAGGGTTGTCGCAGTGGGGGCGAAACCTGGTTAATAGCCATGCCTGCAGAGGCCTCATGCGGAGTCTGGCATGTGGTAGGATGGCTGTAGTGGAGGCCGTCAGGCCTAATTGGTGTTGGGCTTGAAGTGCTGATACCTTGTTGTAGGTCTGAAAAGGCTGCAGAGCCTGCTTGATTTTTCTTGGGCGGTCTGGAACCAGGTATGCCTCTGCCTTCTGTGCATTCAGGAGCGCTCCTATGTATTGTACTGACTGGCATGGAGACAGGATGGACTTCTTCCTGTTGAGTTGAAGTCCCAATGATGTCAGGAGCTCTATGGTGAGGTCTCTGTCCTTCTCTGCCTTTTGTTTTGTAGGCGCTACCAGGAGCCAGTCGTCTAAATATGGGAAGACGTGGACTTCCTGGAGCCTGAGGAAGGCTGCAACCGGTGCCATGCACTTTGTAAACACCCGCGGGGCGGAGGAGAGACCAAAGGGCAGGCCTTTGAACTGGTAAGTGGAGCCCCCCCATCCGGAAGCGAAGTTATTTGCGGTCTTGGGGGGCTATGGAGAGATGGAAGCATGCATCTTGTAGGTCTAGGACAACGAACCAGTCTCCTTTTTGTAGCATGGGTATGATGGTGTCTAGTGTGGCCATGCGAAATTTCTTTCATTGAATAAAGGTGTTTAGTTTTTGAAGGTCTAGAATGGGACGAATGCCTTTGTCCTTTTGGGGTATTGTGAAGTATCGAGAGTAGAAGCCTAATAGATCTCCTGATGGCACTAGCTCTATAGCTTGTTTCTTTAGTAGAGCTGCGACTTCCTCTCTTAGTACTTGAGAGGGTGGCGTGGAGACGACTCTTCCCAGTGGGGGTCGATGGTGGAATTGAATTCGGTATCCCTTTTCGACAATTGACAATACCCATGCATCTGTCATGATGCTTTGCCAGGTCAGTAGGAATGGGTGAAGCCGGATATCCTGTTGTGGAGGAGCCGGGTCAGGGCAACTGTTTTTGTTTGTGGTCAAACCTCCTGGGTTGCTGCTGTTGCCGTTGCCTTGGCTGCGGTGCCTGGCGTTGGTATGAAGACTGTTGGTATTGCGGCCGGTATCGTCCCTGAGTCCTTTGATGGGACGGTGTATATTGCCTCCTCCAAGATGACGGTGGAGGTCTGGAGGATGATTGTGAAGAGGTTCCCTGATACGTGTAAGATTTGGCCGCTTTTCTCATTTTTTGAATATTATCGAGTGATGCATCGGTGGAGGTAGCAAAGAGTCCTTCTCCATCGAATGGGGAGTCCTCTATGCGGTTCCTGGCATCATCTGTGATGTTTGCTGTTCTGAGCCAGGCATGACGGCGAAGGTGTATGGCAGTCGTTAACTGTTTAGAGGCTGCATCAGTGATGTGGAGAGAGGTTATCATCTGGTAATCTATCAGGGAGAGAACCTCTGAATATGAAGCCTGTGCCTTGGCCTTTTGTTCTTCCGGAAGATGTTGCATGAATTCAGGGAAGGTAAGTAGGAGGTGGCGTGTGTAAGCCTCCATGGCACATAGATAGTTTAGCGCTCTCAAGGAGAAAGAGGCAAGGGAGTGATGACGCCTGCCAATGAGATCTAGCTTCCGAGCCTCCTTATTGCTCGGAGTAGTATTGGAGTGTGACTTCCCTCTGTTTTGAGTGGCATCCACTATCACAGAGTTGGGTAGGGGGTGCTTCATGAGGAAGTCTGTGCCATCACCATGTGTTTTGTACAGGCTGTCGATTCTTCTTGGAATCAATAGGTTGGAAGAAGGTTTGGCCCAGGCTTCTTTGGCTTTTTCAAGCATCGAAGGGATGAACCCCATCCTCAACGGGGGTTGCCTGGTTTTGTGTAAGTGGCCGAAAAACTTACATGCATCGCTGGCTGTTGGCAGTTGCACTTGGAGTCCCATGACTTGTGCAATCTTATGTACCATCTGAGAATAGTTTTTAAAATCTTATATTGGTGTGGCAGATGGTTTTTCTTGTATATCAGTGTCAGAGTGTTTGGATTTTGAGATAGTCGACCCATGGGAGGACTGAGAGGCTGCTCCCGTGTCGGGATTTTTCCCACAAATACGCTCTTAGACGTTCCAGGCGATGTTTAAGAGCCGGTTTCGTTAGCCTTTTGCAATGTGGGCAGAGTGCTGTTTGGTGAGCCTCGCCCAGGCAATACAGGCAGAAGCTGTATACGTCGGCTAAAGGGATTCTCTTTGAACAGGCCTCGCACTGTTTAAAAAGTGCTGCCGTGGCCATAAACTACTGGCGCGCCCGCAACTACGTGGGGGGTATCCACACCTCCGCCCTAGGGGCGGGCACCCGGAAAGAAAAAGTTCAACTAATAACTTTGGAGGGGGGGACTTAGGGAGGAAAATGAACGAAATAATAAAAATTCAAATAGAATTAAACAGTTTCACTTTCTTTATTTTTGCAGGAGCTCGGAGAAGTGCGATCTCGCTCAGCAGCGGCAAAAAGGAACGGAGTCAGCAAGGCGGGAGAAGGGTGAGCATGCGCATGGAGGGGAGGGGCTTATACACCTTGAGCTTTGGAATGACCGGTAACTCAGGCGCGCAGGCGCGAAGACCCATTGTGTGGATTCACAGAGTCCACGAAGAAGAAAAATCATTTATTAGTCATAGTATGCTCCCTTTATTTTATTACTGTACTGAAGGCAGTGTACTTGGGATCAAGCCACAAAGTAGCTTCCATCTACCTGGAAAATAAATAGCTTTTCTTCTGACCCTGCAACACAGATACTAGCGGCTAGTCTGAAGCACAGAAGGAAAAGGTGGTGTCCTTCAGTCAAGTTACATCATACCTGAAAGTTAGCCAAATTAAGCTAGACTTAAAGCAGGGAAAATGCCTTAGAGCATCAATAGGAGTAGTGTAAATGCAGCAGCAGCAGCAGCAACAACAACAAAAACTGTATGCCATCAAGTCAATTTTCTCCATGTTTAAGCATATTAAAAAAAAAAGGTAAAATTTCCAGGCAATATATTCCACCTAGTGATAGAGCCTTCTCTGAAGCTGCAGAAACAGGGGAAAAGGACATGTGTGTACTTAATGGACTGGTGGGCCTTTTAAAATTTCTATTTTATTGGCTTTTCGAGTCACAGATAATTAAGCTATTAGATGCAAATTCTACTAGGAGTAATCACTCCATCTTGAACTGTTAAGGTATATATTTTGCCAGTCTCAGGATATATCTATGCTCTTCTGGGTTTCCAGGCAAGAAAGGAAATCTCAAGGCAAGTGGTGGGAAGAGATGAAGGTTGTGGTTTTTTTTAATGATGTAGCTTTAAAGACTGGGCACTCATTACTACCCATTCCCAAATGACACAAAGGCTCACCAGCTCAGTATGAAGGTGCCCTTGTGTGTGTGTGCTGTGTTTGTGCACCATTAGCACACAAAGAAGCCAGCAGCTAGAGGAGAATGGAGAAAAGAGCTGGTGGGTAGCCCCACTGTGTGCCACTTGGACTGTGGCAGTACTGGAGTGCCAGTGTTCGGGTTGCCTGTGCCCTAGCAGCAGTGCTGGAGGGCCCATGAAAACATTCTCTGAGAGTTGGCGGTGAGGTTTCAATTCAGTTTCAGTGCTGGGCCTCAGAAAACTCCCTGTGTGTCATGGACACACGAGGCCTAGCAGTTATGGCAATGATAGTAGTTGGGATAGCTGATGGGCCCGTTTGGCCTCCTGCCTTGATGCCAAAAATAGCTTTCCCACTCTTGATTCTGGGTTGCTGTGTTTCATGGTTAACTAGGTTTTTCCTGGATTCTGGGCTCATTTATTTGGATTCCCTTCATATCTGTCCCTGAAATCAGCTATCCTAGACGCATTTCTGGTCTTTCTCATAATTCTGGCTGCCCCACTTCTGTGATGTCACAAAATCCCAACCCTGTGACATCACTAAGAACCCCTTCCTGGTCTCAGGAAACCACAGGAACAGGCTGCTGCTAATGTGCTACCCTTATTCATTTCATGTCTGTGCTGATTTTCCCTCACTGAAGAGACCCCAAACAGTTCACAAAGGGTTTAACCCAGGTTTGGGGAACCTTTGACCCTCCAGGTGTTTGGACTGCAACTCCCAGAATTCCGAGCCTATCTTGCAATGATAAAGGACTGTGGGAACTGTTGTCTAAAACAGTGCTCCCCAACCTTTTTGTCCCCGCGGACCGGGAAATTTTTGATAATTTTTCTGTGGCCCGAAGCTGGGGGTGGGGGTGGGGAGGGGGGGAGAATACGAAAGGGGGGTCCGTGGGGAGGCAAAAGGGGGGGTGAAAGCAAAGGATGGGAGGGAAGGAGGAGGGGGAGGCACGAGAGCGGCGGCGGCGGCACTCACCGGCCTGGGGCGGCGGGCGTGCCACTCCCCCCACACACACAGGCGGGGTGGGGGGGGAACCCGGGGCTCCTGGGCAGGCGGGCCCCCGCCTCCTCCTCCGGCGCCGGGGCCGGGAGCCGCGCGTGGGTCTCGCTGCTGGCGCCCCGCTTGCTCCTGCTGCCGCCGCCGCCGTGGGCCTCCTCCTCCGCCGGGAAAAGCAAGCGGGGCGCCAGCAGCGAGACCCACGCACGGCTCCTGGCCCAGGCGCCCCGCGCGCGGCACCCCGCCCGGCCCGCGCCGGGAAGCGCCCTCGCGGCACCGACGAGCCGCCGCCGCCTCCTCCTGCTCCTGCTCTGGTTCCTCCTCCTCCTCCTCCTCCCGCCGCCACCGCCGGAGGAGCAGCAGCAGCCACCACCCCGCAATCGCCCCCCCACCGCCGCCGCAATTGCCCCCGTCCCGCCGCCGCCGCCACCACCACCCCTCCGCAATTGCCCTTGCTGCTGCTGCTGCTGCTCCTTCGGCGGCGGCGGCGGGAGGAGGAGGAGGAGGAGGAGGAGGAGGAGGAGGAACCGGAGCAGGAGCAGGAGGAGGAGGAGGCGGCTCGTTGGTGCCGTGAGGGCGCTTCCTGGCGCGGCCAGGCGGGTGCCGCGCGCGGGGCGCCGGAGCCAGGAGGAGAGGGGAGGAGGGAGGCAAAGGCGGCGGCGGCGGCTCCTCCTGTGCTCCTCCAGCCTTCCTCCTCCACCGGCCGCCCGCGGGAGAGAAGAGGAGGAGGAGGAGGGCGGCGGAGGAAAAGGGGAGGAGCCTCCCCGGCCTCCCCAGGCGGCCCGGTGCCGACCGGTCCACGGACCGGCACCGGTCCGCGGCCCGGGGGTTGGGGACCACCGGTCTAAAACATCTGGCAGGCTGAAGGTTCCCAACCCCTGGTTTAACTTACCAAAGGATCAGGTTCTGAGTCTCCCATAGTAACCCTGTACATCAGTTTCCAGGGCTGATTCCAACCATATTATAACCAGGGTCTCTTCAGTATATACTGCATAAGCAAGTTGTATTAATGTGCCTCAAGACCAGGCCCCAATCCTTGTGAACCTCTAAACACAGACTACCATGAGCTTTTTAATACTTCCTTCCCAGATATATTAACATCTGTACAGATGAAAACAACTCCCGCCCTCAAGAGTTCCTCTTCCGCTTAATAAATGAAGAGTCAGCAGTAGCCTTTCTCTGGAAAAAACATCTTTCAGTGCAAAACCACAAGACTTGACAGCCACTTTGTCACAGACCTAACCCTGAACAATGTGGAACACACCAAGACAAATGCAGACTAACAGCCATGGTTTAAGAATGCTTGACACACACATTCCCCCCTCCCCCTTTGACAGATAAGCAGCAAAATCAGACGCTTATCAGCACTATAAGATGTTGACATGGGTGCAGTTTAATGCAGGGCCAAATTAATTTACAGACCTCCGTGCCACAAGATAAGTTACCAAGACTTGCCACAACCCCTGTTCCTTGCTCTGACATTCATTCTTATTTTCCTGTGGGATCTTTGATCACGAAAATCCTGTTTGGACCTTTGATCACGAAAATAGTGGTGGGGCACGGGAAACGGTTCTGAGGCTTGAAACCAAAGCTTGATCCAACTTATAAAATATTTAAATAAAACAATTTCAGGCAAAGCTTGCCTGTGCCCAAGAGACACAATATGCTGTTGTATCATCTACAGTGCTGGAGAAGGACTTCAATGATTCAGGTTCTATGTAGTTGACAGTTATATTTTTAATGTTACTAAATATGCAGATAATGCAAACTTTCTGACATTAAATCATCCACTTAACATATGTGGTGTGATGAAAGACTCTGTTATCTTGACTTAAGAGCTATGTGGATAGACTGGAATGTATCATCCATGTGTATATCCTCCCAGCATTTAACAAACATTTCCCCAATGGCTCTCTCACCCTTCCCAAAGCAAAATGGGGTGCTATCTTTTGAAAACACAGAGAGACACAACTTCAGAGGATGCCAGATAGTTCAGAGGTTGAGGCATCTGGCCACAGAACCAGAGGTTGGGAACTGAGTCCCCACTGTGCCTCTTTGAAAAGCACTGGACTCAATGGCGATCAATATACAGTAGGACCCCATTATCCGCTGGGGATCAGTTCCAAGCCTTCTTGTGGATAATGAAAACTGTGGATAAGAGAGAATGCCAACAGCTCCCAAAATGCAGCTTTACGACAGTAGCTTGCTTTAACCGCTACTGTTTTATGACAGTAGCTTGCTTTACAGCTGCTGTTTTATGACAGTAGCTTGTTTTACAGCTGCTGTTTGTGACAGTAGCTTGCTTTGTGGCTGCTGGATTATTTATTTAATTTTTTCCTCTGCCAACCATGGATAACTGAACCAGTGGTTAATGAATCAGTGGATACGGGGGTCCTACTGTACTTGCTTTTGCTGCTTGCTCAGGGCACCAGACAAGGCTCAAGCACTGAGACTGGGGGCAAAGGCAGGGTATGTTTTATTAGGGCTAGATCCAGAAGGGGGCAGCACAAGCTGAAGTCAAGCTTGTTGTCATTAAACAGACTGCTTACAAAATGTTCACAATTAAATTGGTTTGCTGGAGCGTTAAAATTTAAAAAGGCAAAACAACCCATTGCCTTTCATAGAACCAATTAAATCAATAGCAGAAGTGCACACTCCAAATGGTGTACGGAGGCTTCCATTGAAAAGAACCAACATGAACCATGGTGTAAGTCTGGAATGTGAAAAATAATGTAGCATAAATCAGATACTTTTCTCCTGTGAGACTGTACACATGACAGAGGATTGTGATCTGTATTTGTGATGGGAATTATGCCATAAACCATGCTATCACAAATCATAAATCAGCTATCGGGCACAATTCGAAGTGCTGACCTTAACCTACAAGGCACTATATGACCTGGGTCCTAGCTACCTCAAAGATCGAATTTTCCAGTATGAACCATCTTGGGTGTTAAGGTCATCAGGAGAGGACTTTCTCTCCATCCCACCAACTTCACAGGTGCATCTCAAAAGAACACATGAAAGGGCCTTCTCTGCTGCAGCTCCCAGACTTTGGAACTCCCTCCCACTAGAGGCCAGGACTGCCCCATCTCTGATGTCTTTCTGGAAACAGGCAAAGACCTTTTTCTTCAGGCAAGCTTTCCCTGAATGATGGACTACCTTTTATGTGTCTTTTATACGAATCTACCATACATGATTACCCAGACTTGTCTTTATAACCACTTATAACTTTGTGTTTATATATCCCCTTGTATGATTGCATTGACACCATGTTTTCAATGTTAGTTGTCATCCCTTATAACTTTTGGAGGGTCTACCATGCATGATTACATGGAATTTTTTTTACTCTCTCTTTAACTGTTTGTGTTCTCTTGTAGCTTTCATGTTGTCTTTTAATGCTGTAAGATGTCCCTCAATTCCCTGTTCTCAAACTTGAATATGTCTTAATTGTCCTGGACTGTATATTGTTTCTCATTACTGTAAGCTACCTCGGGCCCTTTTCCAACGAGAAAGGTGGGGTAGAAAAAATTTACTACGAATCAGCTCTGACCTCCGGAAAGGGAATTCTGTTGTTCTTTAGCAATGTCTTCTTGAGGAAAAGATAGAGACCTGAGAAGGGAATGTGGCAGAGACTCATGGAGATGAGGAGGAAAGAAGCCCCACTAGCAATGTCCTGTGCCTTCTTTAAAAAAGAGCATCCCTTAACAAAATAACTAAATAAAATAAATCCCTTAACTAACTAACTAACTAACTAACTAACTAACTAACTAACTAACTAACTAACTAACTAACTAACTAACTAAATTTATGTTAGATTATGTTAGATCAGAGGTTCTCAACCTTTCTAATGCCTCAACCTTTTAATACAGTTAGTTCCTCATGTTGTGGTGACCCCTTGCCCTTCTTGGACGAGGCCACAAGCCCCCTTTGGCAGGCCACTGGCTCAGGTGCCATAGAGAACTGTCCTCTACAGGCAACCTCAGCCAATTACAGCCTCCGGTGCCATTGACTGACATCCCCTCCAACCTATCACCCTTTCCCCCCTTCTCCAGATCCAAGCCATTTGTGCCTTTTTCTTCACTGGCTCATGGTGACCCCCGTGAAATGGTCGTTCGACCCCCAAAGGGGTCCCGACCCCCAGGTTGGGAACCACTGTGTTAGATAATCTCCAGTTGCTTCCAACTTGATGGATGACGTGAGCACGAGAAGGTAGCCTATAGACCATCTTGACTGCTGTCACTGGATTTGTCAACATTCAGGCTGCCTTCAGCTAACAACATTTTCAAGGTATGTGAAATATTTAAATAGTTTTTTTTACTTCTGCCGATCCACTTCCAGTAAGAATTTGAACCTAAGTCTCCCAAGTCACAGACTGCTACTCTTTTCACTGAGTCCAAAACAGTGACAGTCAAGCCCATGGACCACCAGGAAGATGGATATAGGAAGCTGTCATTGGACTGATGGTCAGCAAGTAGGATTGGCCAAACGTGCTGTTTATGAAGAGCATTGCTGATACTTCTGGCTTCCCTCAGACTTCTGAACGTTGTCCACTCTGGTAATGCACTGAGGTGATGCAGACAGAAAATATGTGCTGTATCTATCCTGCACTCTAAATTCCAGAAACAAATGAGGAAAGACACCTTTAAGTCAGACTAGCAGAACCATAACCTGCAATTTCAAGCCCCAACGAAAAAGGAGGAGAAGGTAGTGTCCTATAAAAGATAGGTAAAATTTGAGCTTTCATGTAAAAGAAGAAGGAACAGGACTGACAGGTATTGCTGTTTCTTTGTTCGTTCATTTGGTTGGTTGGTTAGAATTTTACCCCACCCATTTAGTAGCCAGGCCACTACTCTGGGAGGCTTCCAATATTGCAACATGAAACAAATAAAATAAAACACTATGGTCAAAATAAAACATCAAATACAACCCCCGCCCACAAACATATACTAGCTATATACAGTGGACCCTCGTATAATAAACGGTTTTTATAACATAAAATCTGTACAACATAAACAATTACAGAGATAGGGGAAATTTGCTTAACAGAATTGCCTGTGGGGCGAATCCGTACAAGATAAAAATGGTCGCAATTAGGGATTACTCTGTTTTCAATTCATTCCTATGGGAAATTCGTATGAAGGAAAATTTGCTTAACAGAATTTCATTTGGAACAAATTAATTCCTTTATACAAGGTACCACTGTATTGCTTTAAAATGTCTAATACAAAAGATGGTGGTGGAACAGAATTAATTATTCAAAAACTAACAGGCTATCAATAATGAAGAAAACAAAAGTAAAACAAAATTAATCCTCAATAAGGGCGTAGAAGGCCTGTGTAAAGGGTTTCACTTGTTTTCTAAATCCAAAGAGGGCAGAGGCCTGTTTGTTTTCCAAACACTCGCCAGTGGATTTATCTTTTGAATTGGGTGCCCTGTGGCTTTTGGCAACCTGGGGCAAACCCCAATTACTCCACCCTAGCCACACAGTAGGAAGAAGGAGTTGGCCGCCAAGGGTGATTTCTACTACACCCAAGCAGCAAGACTCTTTCAGTGTAAAAAAATATCCCTTGCGTCATTCCAGTGTGAGGTGGCCATTAAAGGTAAGCCAAAAAAGGGAGAAATTGCACTAGTGAAAAAACAGTGTATACAGATGTGTGTAAAATGTGTGTATGCTGATCCATACAAACAGATGTATATTTAGAAATAAAGATGGTAATGTAGATAAGAATTCAATGCATCGCTTTAGAACAGAGAAGATTGTAAGCATGTAACTCATGTATAGCTTCAGGGTACTGTCCAGGTGATAAATTTTGATGGGCAAAATTTTGTATCTTGTTGAAGAACAGCCCTGCCAAAGCAAAGCAAAGCAAAGCAAAGCAAAATGTGCTGCTTATATACCACTCCATAGAGCTTAAAACACTCTCTGGGAGCAATTTTACAAGTTAGTTATGCAGATACCCATGACACCCCCCTCCCCAGCAAACTGGGTACTTATTTTTGCCAAGCCTGGAAGGATGGAAGGCTGAGTGAACCCTCAGCCAGCTATCTGGGACTGAAGCCCGGGTCATCAGCAGCGTTTGGCAGCAGTACAGCAACTTAATTATTGTGCCCAGGGCTGGCGCGTCCATTAAGGCGAACTAGGCAATTGCCTAGGGCGCCAAAATGGACAGGGGGCGCTGCCCAGCCTGCTGCCCCCTGCCCCCGCCGCCGCCACCAGCCGACCCCCCCGCCGCCGCTGCCCAACCCCCGCCCGCCGCCGCCTGCCTCCGCCGCCGCCGCCCCCGCCAGCCCCCCGCCGCCACCGCCCTACCCCCCGCCACCACCACCGCCGCCCGCCCCCCCTCCCGCCCCTCGCCTAGGGCGCGAAAAACCCTAGCGCTGGCCCTGATTGTGCCATGAGGCTCCTGTGGCAATTGCTTAGTGTATGAGTGAGAAATGGTTAATTAAAGAAATAAGGAATTAGGTTCTGGGATTTTCCCTTGTGTGGTATCACTTTGTGAATAGTAATTAGAACAAGAGGGTATTCTGTAGACTATCTTGACTGCTGACACTGGTGCTGTCAACATTCAGGCTGCCCTTAGCTATGGAAAGCTTGGCAAACTTGTTCCTGCTGACAACATGTGCATTATATCGTGCAACAATATTGGCCCAGTTCCTGGCATTTTGGTACTTCTCTCTTCTCCATGGGTTGTAAAATTCTGACAGACACACTTGCACCACTGAATCCTTGTTTGTCTGTGCTGTGATTATGAAGATGGACAACAGCTACAGCTATTTACCACCAGCTATTTCAGTGGCGGCCAAACTTTAGCTCTCCAGACATTTTGGGCCACATCTTCCACAGTCCTTTGTCATTGGCAATACAGGCTTTGAATTATGGGAGTTGTGGTCCAAAACATCCAGAGGGCTGAAGTAATGCGCCGAGACAATTTCAGAACCACTGACACGATCCATCAGTTTCTGAAGAAGGTCCCAGCACCTTGTTGAATATGCGGAGGTGAGCAGAGGTGAGGGGCACAGCAAAAACCTGGAATGAATAAGACACTGAGTTCAATACTAGGCAGCTTTTAAAAATACAATTGTGCAATTTTTGAGCTCAAAAGATCCATCTGGCAAGCTGTTATCAATCAGTTTTGACAGAAGTGTGTACAGCTGGCCAGAGACATTTTCTGCCTCAGACAAATCAACAAAGTGTTTCCTCTACTCACTGAATTCACAGTATGAAGAAAAAAAATATATACACCACAAAATCCCCTGCCCCCAGCCAACAAAAATACAACAGAAACAATGTCATATTGTCCATGAAAACAATGTATAATTTTCCTGCCTTTTCATGAGAAATAAAATTTGCTATCTTTCTCTGTCTAAAGGCAAAGCCTAATACTGTGTCAGCTGTGACAAAGAAGGAAGAGCTTCAATTCTCTCTAGAGACAAAAAGTGTATGTCCCATGATTGGATGAAGATGTGGCATCATGGGTGCAAATATTTAAGACTGAGGTAGATACATCAGTAGATACATCAGTACTATACACACAGCATATGAATGCGAGTCTCAAAATAAGAAGTTTACAGTGATTGCATTATTTATTTATTTATTTATTTATTTATTTATTTATTTATTTATTTATTTTTGAATTTATATACCGCACCTATTTCCCGATGAGAACTCAGGGCGGTTCACACAAAAGAGATTAAAAGGTTAAAAACAGTAGCTGTCAATAGCATCCAAGCGACAATCAGATTTGGCGGGGAGCAACCAAAAATAATAATAATAGAAGAACCTGCATCCCTAGCCATTGCCAAAGCCGTCCCTAAATAACCAGGTCTTAAGGGCTTTTTTAAACAACGCCAACGTAGGAGCCTGTCGTAGCTCGCTCGGCAAGGAGTTCCAGATGGTAGGACCGACAACCAAGAAGGCTCGTTTGCAAGTACACGCCTTGCGAGCCTCCTTCGGGGTAACAGTTCGGAGCGAGAGGGCTAAGGAAGATTGGGTGGGTCGGGCCAGATCTAATACTATGGTATCCACAAATGCTCTGCATAGATGAGAAATCTGGATTTTGAGAAAAAATGAAATGGGGGTTGGAGAAGAGCATTCTGGATACCATAGAAATAATCATGTATTGTCAAGTCAATTCTGACTTATGGCAACCCTTTTCTTTGGCCCTTTTCACACGACCCTTAAGATCCGCTGGCCACTTAAATTCAGAGCAGAGATCTTGGGGGTTCGTTGCTCTTTCTGCATCCCCACCCCTCCGCACTTCCTTGCTCCTGTCTGCGTAAGGGAAGGGAGGAAAAAAGAGAGGAAAAAATGCAGGCTCACCTCCGAAGCTGCCTGGAGCCCCGTCGTCCTGATTCCTTCTCTTCTGTTTTTTTTTTTTTTTTGCCTCCCGCCCCTTTTCTTAAAGGGGCGGGAGGCAAAAAACAAACAAACAGAAGCGAGGAGAGCCCTGCACTCACCAGATTAAATCTGGACATGGGGATTTTCACCCTCCTAGAGCTGGTACAAGAAAAGTGCGCTGGGATGCGCTTAGGTGGGCGTGGTCGCACTTAATTTCCTGCAAACTCCGGAGCTGGTGGGGAAACAATTGTAAGCTCCGGAGCTGGCAACCATTTGCTGCGGAGTTTAGGGGTCGTGTACAAATACCCATAGTTTTCCAGGTACAGAATCTTCAAATATAGTTTACAATTCTTTTCTTCAGGGGGCTCACTGGGACTCTGCAGGTTACCCATGGCCATAGCTTAGAATGATGATAGAGAAAAATATTTTGTACTAGTTTGAATAGGTCTGTCTACAGTTCTTTCATATGTATATTTAATTGATTTGTTAAAATGGAGTCCATCATGTAATACTGAGTCACTATGACACAGGTGTATAAGTTTTTCTACTTAATGCCAGGTTTCCAAAATCGATACAGTATAATGGGTAAAGCTGATGCGATGTAGGAGCAACAGCATGATGTAACCAGATTTCTGACTGGTTGTCATGTATAAAAGTACACCAGAAATCAGTAGGCTTTGGACTTTTGGTGAGAAGGTATCCATGCTGCCATACTCGCCTGCAATATGATATGCTGATATTCCGTCTCTATAAAACTCTGTCATGCTTGCACATATGTAATATAGCTGGTTTTAAGAAACTCTGCCTGCTTCATGTGGGTTTTGTCTCCATAAATACTAGCTTCCACTGGCAGAATAAATTGCCAAACTCTGTCAGGTTCCACTTACTTAGAGGCACCATGGGGAATCAAACTCTCAACCTCTGGCTCTACAACCACATACCTAAAAGCACTGAGCTATTTGATATGGATACAGTGGTTCCCCGCTCTTTCACAGTTCATATACTGCGGTCCCGCTATATTGCGGGACACAGTATATGAAAAAGACCCCCTGGGGTAAGGGGGGAAAGGCCTGTTTCAGGCCTCCCGTACTTACCCCAGGACTGGTGCTGCCCCAAATGGGCCTGCAAGGGCCTTCCTCGACCTTCTGGAGGCCCCAAAAGGGTGTCCCTGCAAACCGGAAGTGACTTCCAGTAAACTAGAAGTGACTTATGAATTGCCAAAAATAATTTCCAAGGCCTCTGAGGGCCTTTCTAGGTCTGTCAGAGGGCTCAGAAATGATTTTAGACGATCTGGAAGTCACGTCCGGTTCTCAGGGAGGCCCGGGAAGGGCCTTGTAGGCCCGTTCGGGGCAGTGCCAGGTTGGGGGTAAGTACAAGAGCCCCCAGCTAGGCTCCCCAGGCCTGTCCCAACCTGCACCTGCATATCACAGATTTTCAGTTGTTGTGGGTTGGGTCAGGTCCCTAACCACCGCAATAGGCGGGGGATCACTGTACCATGAACAGCCAGGAAGAGAAACAAGAGCATGCTAGATCAAACTGGGCTTCAACTCTCCCGAGAGACAAAATTATTAAAATGGAGCTATTGTATTTTGGGAAGACAACATGAGAGGACAAAACTCCCTGGAAACAAGGGTTCTGGTCATACTGCAGTGAGACAACTTGATAAGTGCTGCAACTTATCAAGTTGAATTCCTCCAGATAAAAGGGACCCGAAGAGGGTAAGTTACCTCAGAGAGGAAACGAAGAAAAGGCAGTGCTTGCAGACCATGAAGGGAATGGTGGTGAACTTCTGTGGAAGCACTAAAATGCCTTATCTCCCACTTGAGAAAAACTGATGCCATTTGGCAAAGGTATCGAACTGTAGGAAGCTGTAACTATTTGGCATGTCGTGAGTAAAACTTTTATCCCTCTTTCTATGTGAAGCATCTCCTTGGTGATTTAGAATCTTTTCTTCAAACAAGCAAGGAAGCGGCTTTTGGCAAAGAGGTGTCAATGATCTGAAAGACAAGTACATATTTAAGGAAGTGATCTTTCTCGTATTTATTTAATGAATTTGCCTTTCTGCCTCTTTCCTGGTAGAGGAAAAATAACTCTTAAGGAAACTGCTTTTTATTTTGTGCTTTCTGTATGTGGTAGATTTAAAGGCACAGTTTAAGGGGAGTGTTGGGAAAGCTGATTTTCAAAGGAATGTTTATTTGACCTTGGATTGGCTCCATGTTTTGAAAATAACTGTTGAAGTGTCTCTGTTCCCCGCCTCTTCCTTTTTTCAAGCCAGTCACTTCCCTCTATACCCCTCCCTTTTGGAAGAAACTACAATTACAAGAAATATTAACTCTTTGTGAGCTACAAGAATACAATGAAATGGGAAAACTTATCAGAAGAGTTTGCCAATATAATCCTATGCAGATTACAAAAAATAATAGACATTTATACATCACAGATGGACGCATCCTCTGAAGATACAGAAATTTTTAACCCTGATAAGGACACAGAAGCAGAACAGAGAGCTGATTTTAGTCCATAGATAACTACAATAAGAATTGTGCAGGGTGAACTTTTGAAAAAAACTGAAATTAGTCTTAAACAGGAGATAAAGCCAGAACAGAGAGCTGATTTTAATCTGCAGACAAATATAACAAGATTGGTGCAGGATAAATCTTTGGCTATGCCAAAGTCAAGAAGCAAGATAAAGGCATCTGCTTTACTCAATAAGGATACAAAAGAGATGAGTTTGGGACTCTTTCAGCAGCAGATCGACTATCAAGATCACTTTCAAGATAAAAGAACAACTTATGAAGATAACGGACTAGGCAAGGAAAGAGAAAATTCAGAAAAAGAACTTCTGGTTTAGTGAATTGATTACATTAAAAATGTTTTCTGTATTTTGATTGTCAAAAGCTACTAGTTGATTGGCATGATATGGGTAATGGAAAATGGAAATGTGAAGACCAACCTGAAATATAAATAAATGTTAATTTGTTAGATCCTTAAAATAATAGTGGTAGTTCAACTGGGGCCAGACCCACGAGACTGGCGCAGGTGCGCTCACTGAGGGTGGCCACACCCAGAGAGGCGCGGAAATCGCGTACGCGTGACCGCGCCTTCTCTGTGGTGGGCCCTATGCTTTGGAATCATCTCCCCAGTGAGCTGCGCCTAACAGAGCCCCTGCCCGCCTTTAAGAAGGCCCTAAAGACCCATCTGTTTAGGGAGGCGTTTGGCGACCTTTCATTTTAAGTTTTTTTTCCTGCCATCTTTGCCTTCTCCGTTGCCACCTCCTGTGTCATTTTTGTCCTGTCTATTTTATTGTTTTTATTGTTTTTACTTTTCTGTTGTTAGCGGCCCAGAGTTCCCTCCCGGGAAGATGGGCGGGATATAAGCCTCATAAATAAATAAATAAATAAATAAATAAATAAATAAATAAATAAATAGTTAGTCACAGATAAGAACTTCTATGCATAAAGTGAAACCTGCAGACCAGGAGGTAGCTCTTTTATAATAGCCAATAAAGTACTAACTTGAATTAGAGATGGCTTTTGAAATTAGGTACCCTTTGGAAGAATAAGTAAATATACAGTGGATGACATTTAGAATATATATAGTTAGCTAAAATATATCCTAAGTTGTTCAGTATTGAAGAATTAAACATGGAGATTGAATATACTGTTGAGATTAGACAGGGTATTTTTTGTATTAGAAAATAGATGTATTAGAAAAAAGATGTAAAATAGAAGTAAAGATAGATGAGATGGGTGAGATTGTAAGGAAACCAAGTATGAAAGTATGTTCCTTTAAGTTGGGAAAGGAGATATGAATTATACTGGGCTGAAATGCTGGGGGAAATTGTGATTGAATTGGTAACATGATAGGAGACAAGCAACATATTTGTTTCACTTGGTTTAGTGTAGAAAATAAATAAAAATGGTTTTAAAAACTCCCAGGAAACAATGTTGGGAAAAAGCAAATGCAACAGGAAAAGAGGATAACCAAATGTGAGATAGATCGACTCAGTAAAGAAAACCGCTGCCTTGAGCGTGCAAGTGCTGAGCAAAGGCATTAACAGCAAGACTTTCTAGAAGTCACTAATTCAAAGGTCACCGTAGGTTGGAATTGATTTGATGGTGCATATATTAAACACACACACACACACACACACACACACACACACACACACACACAGAGTCACTATTCATTGGCAGTGCAAACATGCTTTCTCTCACACATCAAAAGGAAAACCCATGTTCTAGTAGTGGAGTTGGACTTCTTACTACACAGACACAGAATTGGTGAATCAGGAGTGAGGGACCCTAACCAGAGAAATTGGGTTTCAAGTCCATCTTCCAAACCAATATATGGACCAATCAGCATTGGTCTAACTCAGAAATTCTGCAGCCTGGGGCAGAGCAGCATTTGGCACCAATCACCCACCCATGGTAAGGTATTGTACACAGTATCCACAACCAGTTTTGGCACCTAAGGTGGAAAGTCCCACAAGTGAAAATAAACAGCAGTAATGTAAATAGGTAACAATTTGATTTTTTGTCCTGTAACAATCAAGGCAGGGTGTGCCCAGTCTGAAGCTCTCTCACAGCCTTGTGTGTGAGAATAAAAGATGCTTGCTGTTATGAAGTGCTAAGAGTTAGGGAATCTAGATAATAACGCCAAATGTGAAAGGTTAAAAAAAGACTGCAAATTCTTTTTGGAAGCTAGAACCATGAAATGAAGAGGGATGTGCTTCTGAACCAACCAGCTGCCCTCATTCCTGTGCAGGCCTGCTTTTTCACACAGGGGCTACAATTAGCAGCCATTGTGTATTGTGTCGCTCCTTTTGAGAAAGGTGTGGACTATTTGTATTTAGAAACATCCTCCTGGATTAAACAGACAGAAGAACGCCTGTCCTGGTCCTTTCATCACTGAAAACTGCTCTTGTGGGGGGGGGGGAAACATGTGATCTTTATACACAAACATATGCTACCTTTCCATCCAGCATTCAGGAGGCTGGATATGAGAGAGCTGGAAATGACGCAAAAGAAGCACAATTGTTGCTGTCAGGGTGGGTTTGATTTAAATTACCATTTAAATCAATAGTCCGAAAGCATTTCATGAAAATCTGATTTATTTATTTTTTTAAAACAACTCTGACTTTATTTAAATAACCCAATTTAAATGTTTAAAAATCTCATTTTATTTTTTAATCAGATGGTTTTATTGAAATGCTTCCCGGTAAGCGATTTAAATCAAAACCCACCCTGGGTCCTGAACCTCTGACCTGAGTCAAATCTCCCCCCCCCCCCCCGCCCAACCCGCTTCTGAAACGTGCTTGAAGCCGAGATGCTCCGTGTGCATCCGGGGAAGGTTTGGGGGACATTTGTATTTCTTCTTCACTGGGCTGTCCAGCCGGACAAAGAGCCCTGCGGAGGTCGAAAGCTAGCTTCTGTTCGGACATTAGTGAGGCTTGAGAAAGGATCCCCCTCCCGGCAGGAGCCACCTCTTTCTCCCTGTGGGTAATGGGGCTCTCTTAAGCCCACCAGCAAGGAGGAGGGCCGACTTCCGGACAGAGTGCAGCTGATTCCAAAGGTGCCGGGAGAGGCTGGTCCACTTCTCGTTACGCCCAGCCGGTGGCCGCGTTACTTTTTGGACGACGGTGCCCAGGAATCGCAGCCAGCGTGGCCAGAAGAAGGAGTTCCAAACAGTCAACTTTCCGAATGGCAGCTTGGCTTCCGGACGCGCTCCAAGGAACTCAACTGCCCACGGCGCACTCCGCACGCCACCCATCCGCCTCCTTGGGCGAGTCCTGCCTTGCTGGTGTGGGAACCAACCCGCCCCCGCCCTCCAGAAGTTTTGTTTGAGTTTGGAAGTCCCAGGCTTGCTTCTTTGTACGGGCTGAAGCTGATCCCCGCTTACCTACGCGTCACTTACAGGTAATCTTAGCTTTCTTTCTTTCTTCCTTTCTTTCTGGAGCGCCGGGGAATGACAGGAAGGAACCAGCCTGAAGATATTAGAGCGTGTGTGATTGTGTCGTTCTTGTGGAGGGAGATCCTTTCAGGTGCCATCCGGAGGTGCCTCGGTTCGTTTGAAACTTTCTGGAAACTTACATCAGTTTGCAACTTTCTGCAAAAGTTTAAAAAAAAAGCCCCCTGCGTCCTGGTTATGAAAGATATACTGTCGGGAATGAATTGGGTTTCTTTGCCATCCTTATATATAGGCAAACGTGATAGTTTCTCTTTCTGGGCGAAGTGAAGTTTTATGCAGTGGATTTTGAGGGAAGCCTGTTTTCATGTTGTTTCTGGCTCATTTATTTATTTATTTATTGGATTTTTATACCACACCGTCCAGCCCATTGACATGTTCTTAATTTTTTAAAAAACATCTTCCTCTGCTACAGTGTTGTCTAAACAGAAGCAAAACCTTTTTTTTTAATTTAAAAAACCCAAACACATCCAGGAGGTATTATTTAATTTGTTGTTTTATCAATTAGTCACAAATCAGAACCCTTACCTCATTTATTCATTCATTTATTTATTTTTGAGTATTTTTACCTCACCTTTCTCCTTGGAAAAGGAGCCAAGGTGGTTTTCAGTAATGAGGGACAATATACAGTCCAGTACAATTAACACATATTCAGTTTGAGAACAGGGAACTGAGGGGTATCTTATAACATTTTGGACTATTGTTCCCTGTAGAGGATTCTGGGAGTTGTAGTCCCCCCCCCAAAAAAAAAGCAATGTTTCTTAATTGCTGGCCTTTAATTGCTGTGCAGCCCCACACCCTGGTGCATCTCATTCATCAGGATGGGCATCCTGTGACCACTTGGATTTGAGGTTGACATCCTGAGGAGTCCGAGTGAGATCCATAGGAAAACCACATTGTGCTTATGATTTGATCCGAGGCAGCTGCCTTTCCACAGAGCAGACGTAATAAGCATGTAGGAAGGCTGCCCTTGTCTTGTATTGAGTCAGCCTCACCCTGAGTCAGGTTCTTCAACCATGCAGCCCTTGCAGGGTTTTCCAGTCTCTGCATGCCAGGTTAGCCGCCTACCATTAAGCTACACACTTTCAGCTTCATAGCCTCCAGCAGGCAATCTTTTGCACTGTTTATAAGCTGACCCTTTTAGCTCAGAAATGGGCAAAGGGTGGTTCTGGGTCTGCCTGGCCTCCCAAGATGGTCTCCCCCCCCCCGTGGCCCCTTCTTTTTCCTGGTTTAAAAAAATGTGAATTGCATCTGCAGATGCTCATTCTTCAAATTTGTCACAGGGACACATTTCCTTGTTTAACACAAATGGTACCCATTTTTCTAAGCCAGGCGTCGATTTCTGATCACTTCCACTCCAGGCAGCAAACCACAGTTAACATGAATCATGGCTTAGTATGACGTCTACATGCAGCTAGTGTGTGGCAGCAGCCTGCGTTTTGGAATTCAGAGCTGTCAATCCTGCAGTCATGAAGACTGCTTTCTTGGAGAGAGGGTAAAACAAACGTATAGGGGATGCATGGATCTGCAGCATGGGAGGCAAATTAAAACTATGTATACAGGGGCTATATATATTTCAATCCCAAATGCCGGAAATCACCAGCATCTAGATCTTGGGTGAGTACCCAGAGAGGCCCTTTTTCTACCTGTGTTCCGCAACAGAACGATGGTGGGCCGCCTTTTCTACAACCGAGTATGTTCCAGTGGTTTGGCACTACATCTCCCATGATCCCCAGACCTTGGGTGTTTCTACAGAGGCTGGTGGGAGGTGTAACCCAAAACATCTGGAGCTTTTTGCAAGGCAGTTCTACGCAAACTGTCTCATTAGGTTATTTTTTTTCTGGTAAGGCAGTGCATTGCAAAACTGGCACAAAGGAGAACTGACTGCCCGCCCCTCTCTGTCTGCTAAGGTGCCTGACTCACTCTTCTTAATAGTAGGGTTGCGCCTAGATTGCCTTTCAGGTCATGGGACCCAAACCCAAGTGATTTTCTTTTCCTTTGCTCCAGAAAGTTGGGGGTAAAAATAGCTCAGAGCATGAACTACCCCTGCTGCTTTGTTTGACTGAAATGCCTTCACTGAAAATGTTCTACATTATGTTTGGCATATTCATAGTGACCTGGTTGCCAATTCCAGGTTGTTATAGGGCAATGTTTGCGAACCTATGGCACAGGTGCTAAAGGTGGCACTTGGAGAACTTTCTGTGGGCACCTGACATCGCCCCTTCACTAGCCACCTGTATTCAGTTTTAATTGCTGTATTGGCACTTTGTGAAAAATTAGTGGGTTTTTGAATCGCAGTTTGGGCACTCAGTCTCTAAAAGGTTCGCCATCATTGTTATAGGGGCTGTAGACGCTGGTGTTCTTTGCCCTTGTTACTGCAGACTCTTCACCTGCAGCATAAAAGCATGCACACACATTAAGAGGTACAAGAAAAGGATGCCTCTTAATCACCAGGTGGTGGAGGACAAGAGACATGGCAGGAGATCTCTGGTTTTGGCCATGCATGTGCCAATTGGACGTAGGCTAGGCCACTAGACTATTGCAAAGTGATCTCCACTCAGCCCTTTCAAGACAACCTGGAAGCAGCAGCAAGAGCAGAATGTTTTTTTTTCAAGAGTACATTCAGCAGGATATACTGTATTTCATCAATTGCTTCTGTGTACCAATTGCAGGGGAACGTGGACAGGAGGGCGCTGCTCCATTCATGTCACTGACATCCTGTAAGCATTTCAAGAGTCACTATGTCAGTGGTGTCCAAACTTTGGCTCTCTAGATGTTATGGACCACAACTCCCACAGTCCTTTGTCATTGGCAGTACAGGCTTGGAATTCTGGGAGTTGTGGTCCAAAACATCTGGAGGGCCAAAGTTTGGACACCCCTGCACTTTGTGAACATAATGTGCACTTCCTCATCCAATTTCACATGGCAATGTGAGATTTCATATGTCCAATGAGGTGTCTAACTTGTGCAGTTCAGTGTGTTGAAGTATCTTTAATGGTACAGTAAAGGTAAAGGTTCCCTCCACACATGCGTGCTAGTTGTGTCTGACTCTAGGGGTGGTGCTCATCTCTGTTTTCAAGCCAAAGAGCCAGTGTTGTGCAAGTCCGTGGCCATGGCTGCATGGAACACTGTTTGCTTTATCTACTTGCATTTACATGCTTTCGAACTGCTAGGTTGACAGGAGCAGGGATTAACAGCAGGAGCGCACTCCTCTGCGTGGCACCCTGGATTTGAACCGCAGAGCTGCTGACTTTGCAGCCGACCATTTCAGCGCTCGAGTTCACTGGGCCACTATACCCTTTGAAGTATCTTTAGGGTTGTACCAATTTCACCCTGCGTAGTGACTAAGCCGAAATCTGTCATTCCATCCACTACACCACCTTGGGTACATGTATCTAACATTGCTGGGACGAATACAAAGATAAAACGTTCTAAACCAAGTGCATTGGCCCAACATTGTTCAAAATCCACCACTTTTTTTAAAAAAATGTATTTTTTGTTTCTGGAACCACAGGTGTAACCAAATATCTGCTTACATCCAAGAGAATTAAATTCAGTTTTATAGTTATCCCTATATCCCATTTTAAGCTATAACTAAGAACATGCTGCATGACTTCAAAGTGCTTAGTAAATAATAAATATAAAATGTAATAAAAGCGCAAACATCAAGGCAGCTTTCTCTCTCCCACCTGTTCTGCTTAATACATGTTATATTTTAAACTGGTTTATTGCACACTTGTAATTATACTAAATTTACGGTTTATCAACAAGCTGTGTATAATTTTACCTTCAATTTTATGCTGTCAAAGGGTGACTTAGTCAATTGTAAATAGGTGTTCCCCTGCACAAGCAAATAGTGTCTGGAAATTTTGACTGTGTCAACATTTGGGCTAGAAGAGTTTTATTTGCACTGAAGAAAAATTATCATGCTTGAATCATATCAGAGAATGTGTTGCTTGGTTTAGAACTTTTTATCATTCTCTGGAGCACATTATAGATTAGTCGACAAGGAAGAATGAAGTGCATTTTGATAAATACTGTAAATGTGTTTTATATATACAGCCAGGACCCATCAGACTTGTGCATAGGCTAGGATAGTGTACTTCACTGCATACCAAATAATAACCTGGATAATCATTTACATTTCACCTGTGAAGGAGAATAAGGTATTGGTTGGTTGGAAGTTAACATCTGGGTTACCTGCTAGCTGTAATTATAGGTTTGTTGTGCTGTACCCATGAGTGGTAGAGGGAAGCTCCTTCCCCTCAAATCTAGGGATGAGGGGCTTCAACATTCCCTGTCCATGAACTGTCACAACTCATGTAATAAAAGTTATTGACAAAACATGCCCATGATTTCTGACTCAATTTGTACGTTTCTACTTGGATCCACTGGATCCACTTGGATCGTACCCAGGAACTCAAGTTTTTCTGAGTTCATATGCTTCAGCTGGCTACATAGGAGTAAGCAGAGAGAGGGGAGAAACTTGGCACTCAGCCTTGGAAGTCATTAAGGTAACTCTGCTCTGGTCATCCAGATTTGTAGGAGGCACTGTTAGGGCAGAGCTACCTCAACAAGCTGGAAACAAGGCTGAGTGCCAATTTCCTCTCCCTCAATTTCTTTTTCCCTTGATCACCTAACTTGCTCTAGTCCTAGGGCAGAGATGGCAAACCTTTTAGATATCGAGTGCCCAAACTGTGATTCATAACCCACTATTTTTTCATAAAGTGCCAATACAGCAATTTAACCTGACTACAGGTGGCTGTGAAAGGGCGATGTCGGGTGCCCACAGAAAGGGCTCCAAGTTCCACCTTTGGCACCCATGCCATAGGTTTGCCAACACTGTCCTAGTGCATAAGCTGTAAAAGAAGCCGAAGAGACAGAGAACTGAAGAGGAAAACCAGCAGACCCAGGTACCAGGTTAGGGGAGCAGAGGATTCCAAAGCGACTCAGTTTCCCCACTGCCTTGCCTCTTTCTGCTGCTGCAGGCACAGCTTCAAATAAAACAGCTGCAAACTCATCAGCTTACCAGGCATGTCCAGATTTCGGCCCTCTTGATATTTTGGACCACATCTCCCAGAATTCTAAGCTTAGATTGATAATGACAAAGGACTGTGGGAGTTGTGGTCCAAAAGATCTGGAGGGCTGAAGTTTGGACAAAGCGATAACACCATCTGAACCAATGTGAGTGCATTTGATTCCAAAATGTAGATACTGGCTTTGGGCTTAGTCTTACCTACATTAATAGCAAGCTCTGGAGACAGAAGGTGTGGTTGCATCTTGTAATGATTTATTGGTTTATGGTTGGGTTGCTATACATTGCAGCAGAGTATTTTTATGGAATAAGAGCATGGGAGGAACCCAAGTATCTAAAATCCATCAAAGTGGAAGCTGTGCATAATGTGTGTGTCTGTGGACAATATGCATAGCTGCAAACAAAGACTTTATGGTTTAGGATAGCTTTTGAGACCAGTCACAGCTGTTACTTTCCCTTACTGGCCTGAATTTAATTGCTTTAGTTAGTTTATGCATTTTTGTGGCTCCATCTTATCTTTTTTGTCTTGTGTTATATTTCATGGTGATTAGTGCCTTGTTTTATTTTTATTTTATATTATGTTTATTTATTGTAATGTCCAGGCTTTTTGCCATTTGTAAGTGACCCAGAGTTGTGCACATTCATTAGCTGGGCAAGGTAAAAATCAAAGCAAGCAAGTAAAGCAAAGTGTATTCTGCTTATATATTGCCCCGTAGCACTTCAAGCACTCTCTGGGCAGTTTACAGTTTTAGTTATGCAGGCTACACATTGCCCCCCCCCCAGCAAGCTGGGTGCTCATTTTACCAACCTCGGAAGGACAGAAGGCTGAATCAACCATGAGCCTGCTACCAGGGATTGAACCCCAGGTCGTGAGCACAGTTTTACCTGCAGTCCAGGCATTTAACCACTGTGCCACAAGCGGGCAAATGCACAAGCAAACTTGTTAGGATACACTCTAATTTGCTTTTATTGTTCTTTAGTTTTTTAATCCAAGCTTGAACACTGTATATCAGACCCTGGCAACTTGTGCCTTTTCACTTGTCCTTGGACTGCAACCCCCATCATTCTTCACCACTGGATATGTTGTCTTAGCCTTTTGCTATAAGTTGAAGTCCAGCAGTATGTCCAGGCTCACAACGTGGGCTCTAGTGAGATCTGAAACCTCGAATCAGCATTTATCCTGGAGTCCTTCTGGAGGCATATCCTCCGGCTGAGAGACAGAGCGTGGTGCAGTGGTTAAATGCCTGTATTGCAGGTAAAATTGTGCTTACGACCTGGGGTTCAATCCCAGGTAGCCTGCTCATGGCTGACTCAACCTTCCATCCTTCCGAGGTCGGTAAAATGAGTACCCAGCTTGATGGGGGGGCAATGTGTAGCCTGAATACTGTAGTTCAGTGGTGGCCAAACTTTGTCCCTCCGGATGTTTTGGACCACAACTCACACAGACCTTTGTCATTAGCAATACAGCCTTGGAATTCTGGGAGTTGTGGTCCAAAACATCTGGAGGGCTGAAGTTTGGACCCCACTGCTGTAGTTAAACTGTAAGCCACCCAGAAGTGGTATGGGACAGTATATAAGCAGAACACGTTTTGCTTTTGCTCTGTAGTAAAGGTGTGGGCCACGGCGGGGGGTGGGTGGGAATAAAATGCTAGCATAGTGATTGCCCTGCCCTACGATCACCAAACTACTGGACTGAACTCTGGCCTTACGGACTCTCAGAGATGCCACTTTTATGCTGAACACCTCTTCTAAAGTATATTTTGGTGGAAAGGATTCTGATTGTGAAGACAGAACTTCCTCCATGGTTCTGCTGCTGTGGTTGCAACACTGTATGTGTGTTCCCACCCAAGGGCCACATGCTGTTAGCTTTTAATGAACCTAAAACCACTGACTTTCATAATGCGGAAGCATGATGGGGAGAACAGTTAGCAGGAAACTTCTTTCCTGGTAGATGCCTTGAGCTATCTGGCCACTACTAAGAGCATGCAAGGTCAAGAAATTCTAGAAATTGCCTAGTTTGGCTTGAGTTACAGTGCCATTCAGAATGCAGTCATTCATTTATATTAATTTACATGTTGTTTCTTCATTGGGGATCCCTTCCCATTCCATATACAAAAGCCTGCTGGATTGGATGTTGAACCATTCTGAAATAAGGCTGATGACAAAGCATTTTCCACCACACTGGAGGCAGGAGGCTAGGCGAGAGGGTTCAGGGCAAACCAGGTAGTGTACAGCTCCTGCAACAACCTGTTGCAACTTTATAACGTTATCTGCCTGAAGCCTTTGCCTCGCTCTCCCCCATGGTGGGACCTGGATCTACCGCATTGGGTTACCAATCTTATGGGCAGCAAGCATGGAAAAACAGAGCAATGTTGATGATGATGAGTACCATTACCTGTAAGATAAGCATATCTTCTCTTCTGAAAACACAACAAGCTTGCCAGCATAGCTCAATGGGTTGAAGTTACCTGGTTGTAGAGTTAGAAGCTTGATTCTTCACTGCATTTCCTGAAAGAGACAGCCTATATAACCTTAGGCAAGCTGAGATAAAGCAACCTTTGATCATCTTTTTCACCTTTCTCCTAAACTGGATCAAAGCTGGAAGAAAGGCGATTTCCTTTATCATATTTTGCTCTGTTCCTGAACATATGATGGTGCTCTGGGCTGGATTGGAAACAGCCTAACTCCTAATCTGGTACATACCAACTGGAGAGGAACAAGTGTGTGCCTGCCTTCCTGGAAAGCAGGGTTGGATATCCAACAATGGTCTGTAAACCTAGATCAGAATTCCATACCTCTTTAGATTTATTTCCCAAGGATTTAGGAGCATGATATTTCCCATTGCCTATATAAGGTTTAGCATGGACAGACCATCTTGGTCTGTTCCATCCAAAGCTGTAACCGACCTTCTTGGCTGAGGAGAAATCTGAAGTCTAAGATGAAACTGAGAAATGATTAGCTGTGGTTGAATAACAGAATCTAGACACTTTCTATTTAGAAGCTCCACCTGCCTTTGTGCAGTTTACATAAGAACATAAGAACATAAGAAGAGCCATGCTGGATCAGGCCAAAGGCCCATCTAGTCCAGCTTCCTGTATCTCACAGTGGCCCCACCAGATGCGCTTGGGAGCGCATGAGACCAGATATCTGTCTCCTGGTACCACTCCCCTGCATCTGGCCCTTGACGTACCCTAGTTTTAAGCCTGGAGATTACACATCTCCATCATGGTTTGTAACCTGTGATGGACTTTTCCTCCAGGAATCTGTCCAATCCCCTTTTGAAGGCATCCAGGCCAGATCCCATCATGACATCCTGTGGCAGGGAGTTCATAGACTAACAACGCGCTGGGTGAAAAAATATTTTCGTTTGTCTGTCCTTACTCTCCCAGCCCTCAATTTGAGTGGATGTCCCCTAGTTCTGGTATTTTGTGAGAGGGAGAAGAGCTTCCCTCTATCCACTTTACTCATGCCCTGCATTATTTTGTACGTCTCAGTCATATCCCCCCTCAGGCGCCTCTTTCCAGACTAAAGAGCCCCAAATGTTTTAGCCTTTCCTCATAAGGGAGGTGCCCCAGCCCAGTAATCATTTTAGTTGCTCTCTTCTGCACCTTTTCCAGTTCCACTATGTCTTTCTTGAGATGTGGTGACCAGAATTGTACACAATACTCCAGGTGCGGCCTTACTATTGCTTTGTATAATGTCATTATAATGTTGGCTGTTTTATTTTCAATCCCCTTTTTGATAATCCCTAGCATGGAATTGGCCTTCTTCACCGCTGCAACACATTGGGGAGACACCTTCATGGAGCTGTCCACCAACACACCAAGATCTCTTTCTTGATCCGTCACGGATAACTCAGAGCCCATGAGTTGATAGATAAAGTTTTGCTTTTTTGTCCCAATATGCATTACTTTACATTTGGCTACATTAAATCGCATTTGCCATTTCGTAGCCCATTCCCCCAGTTTGGAGAGATCCTTCAGGAGCTCTTCACAATCTTCTCTGGTTTTTACCACACGGAAAAGTTTTGTGTCATCTGCAAACTTGGCCACCTCACTGTTTATCCCTGTCTCCACTCGATACACAATAATTAGTTCTTTGTTCCTAATGCAATGTTTATTGTTCAACTCATGTGACAAGAGGTGGGTAGGGAAAAGATGTAGGTGCATTAGCCTTAGAAAATGTTTGCTTAGGCGTTGTTTAATTATTTCAACAGGCTTCTACCCTATCTTATTCAAAAGTTTGCAAATGTACATTTGGGTCAGGGGGTTGAGATAGAAGGACTGCAACTCATAGTGACTGGAAAAATCTGGAGTTGGATTCCATAAGAAGAGAACTAAAAAAAGGGAAAAAAACTGTGCAGTTCTTGTGCACAGTCTAAACACAAAGATGGTTGATTCCTTTATTACATCACTAAAGTCTCACAAACAGAAAGTATCCTGCAGGACTCTTCACCAGGCTGGGCATTATGGATGTGAAAGTGTGAAGAAGCAACAGAAAATGGCCAAAATCTAGTGTGCTTGTTCTTTAAAGCAAGTTCCAAAATGGAGTCTGTAACTTTGTAGAATCAGTTCAGAGTAACACTTTTCAAATTTCATCCTGGGTTGTGGAGACTTAATTGTTCTTCCCAGTCTTGGTGGAAAAGGACTGTGTGTTGCCTCCCCTTTCCCTATATTTATCGTCTATAAATATAGACTATTTAGAGACAAATCTGTGTTCCAGTCTGGCATTCCTACCAACTCTAGGGTCTTCGAGATATTTTGAAGAGCAACACCCATCATCCCCAGCCAGCATGAATTGCTGGCCAGGGAGGATGGGAGTTGTGTTCCAGCATACCTGGAGGAGAGCTGGTTGTAGAAGGTCATCATAATGGCTATGATGGTGATGGTGATGACTGAAGAATGAGGGGCTTCTGAAAGATGCTTGCAGTCCATAACGTCACCACAAAGTGGGTAACAGAGGAAGGAGCAGAAATATGCAATTGGTTCAATTATGTGAATTTAAGATTAAGTAAATTAGGGCATAGGGCTTCTCCTTATCCCCAGACTCCTGCATTCCACCTGTGGGAAATCTGTTGCATTATTGTGTGGGACATTTTGTGTAACAGCACACTACTGTGTATGTAGCCCACTAGTGGGTACTCAGAGGCTTGATGGTAAACGTGACTGAGTAGTCAAAATAAAGCTGTACAGTGTACGCAATCCTAGTGTAATTGGTACCTCTGTGTATGATGGCGAGATAAAGTTCATTTCCCATAGAAGACTCTGATCTTTGCGCTTTGGCTGCTATATTAGTTCCTCCCTCCTAGATGTCATGCTTGCTCAAAGCCACCTACAGTGAAAACACACCTGCATTGCGTAACAAGATTATGTGGTGTGTCCAAATGGGTGGAGCCTTCTCTTTTGTCTGATCATCTTTCAGCAGCATGTTCTGATCGATGTGGAAGAGAGAGTTTATTCAAGTGGAATCAAATGCAAAAAACCTTCTTGAGGATGGATGGTGGCTTGGTGTTGGAGATCACATTACGCATTGAGAAGGCAATGGAATTTGGAGTTATTGGATTACATTTCCCAGAATTCCCTGACAATGATATAACTGCTGGATGGCTCCATGGTTCAGGTATCCCTGGCAATAGAGCCAGAGGTTGGAGTTTGTTTCCCCATTGATCCTCCTTGATAGGATCTAGACTTGATGATCCATAGAGTCTCTTCTGGTACTGCAGTTCTAAGACTATCATAGCCCAAAGAGAAAGAAAGAAAGAAAGAAAGAAAGAAAGAAAGAAAGAAAGAAAGAAAGAAAGAAAGAAAGAAAGAAAGAAAGTTTTTCTAAGTTTTAAGAAGGCCTCTGACATCTCTGGATAAAATAAAAGTGGAAGAACCTGTACCTCTCAAAAACAAGTGGGAATCCAGTTTACATAAGCCCCAAGCTTGGCTGATACAGGTAATGAGAAGGGCACCTGAAACAGCTGGGTATGGTTACCCTGGAAAAAAGGAGACAGAGGGGCAGCATGATAGAATTTTTCAAATATTTGAAGGGCTGTCATACAGAGGAGGGACAGGATCTATTCTCGATCACCCCAGAGTGCACGATGCTCCACAGTGGGCTCAAGTTACGAGAACACCGCTTGAGGCTGAATATCAGGAAAAACTTCCTAACTGTTAGAGCAGTACAACAGTGGAACCAATTACCCCAAGAGGTTCCCAGTGCTCCAATACTGGGTACTTTTAAGAGAAATTTGGACAACCACCTGGCAGATATCCTTTGATTTGAGCAGGAGGATGGCCTTGATGGCCCTGTAGGCCCCTGCCAAAGATTCGTTTAAGTTAGTAGAGATGAGGCTCATCATTCTCACTCTATGCCAGATTTTATTACTATTTTTAATCAAACTGGAAATTTATTTTGCTTGTGCCTGATGCTTTCTTTCAAGCTCAGCACTACAAGCTTCACAACAACCATGTGTGAAGAAGTTTAAGCTGAGTTTTGGTGCATGCTCAAGGCCATCTACTGAGTTTCATAGCTCAGTAGAAACTGATTTTAATATAAAGCTATGTCAATGTGTTTTTGTTTTGGTTTATGTCATTTTTATATACTATAAATAATAATAATATAAAAGATTTTGAGATCCTGCCTCTTTCCACAGAACTCCAGTTGCCACTGTAGGCTACTTTTGAATATGCAAGGGTTACAGCCACTAGGTGGCATTGGAGATTTCACATAAAGCTTCAGGAAAATAAATGTGCCATAGTTGGTTGACAGGATTTCAAATGCAGTTCCCCCTTTAAATTGGTTTCTGTTCCAGGAGAAAATAGGGAAGCCCCTTAATACATCAGTCCTCCCAAAAAAGAAGAGCACAATGTTTTTATACTTTAATTGGCACGGGTAGATAACACACCTACAAATACTTACGCAGAAATAATTGAGAAGATTGTGACTAGATAACATGTGGCGCTTTTGTTCAGTCTGCTTTCTTGTTCTAAATGTTGATAAGGTCTTGGTTTCTGGTTCTTATCTCTGCATTTATCTTGGACCAGACATCTTCTCAAATACAGGACTGTCCTCTGCAAAATATGAAGCAAGGCAACCATGTCAGGTTTAAGTGAAGAATAGCAGAAAGGAGTGGTTTGTTGTTTTCCATTCTGTTCAGTATCTTTTGGATCAACATCCTTTTAGAGATTGTCAGGAGGAGGTATAACCACTCTTGTTTGTGTGCCCACTAAGCCTGGTGCCGGGGTGCTAATTGTTGATGAACAAATTCAAGGCCCTTGGATCTTATGCTTTATTTTCAAATTGCACTTGAACTTGACTAAGAGCATGCAAGGTCAAGGAATCCTAGAAACTGACTAGTTTGGCTTGAGTTACAATACTATTCAACTTGTCCTCAGTGATATAGGACCAAACCATAAGTAAAAATTCTGACATCTGGAACAAACAGTACTGTACCATCTTCCACCCTGCACTTGTGCCTCCTTTTGCAATACCTCCTCCAGGAAAGCAGGATAATGTGCTCATTTTTCTGTTTTCATAACAGAAAAGTTGATGCGTTCAGAAAAAAAAGAAAGTTAATAAGGCTGGGAGGTATAGCCAATTATTTTCCTAACACTCACCAGTGGACTCAGATTTTGGGATTATTCAGATATTAGCAACCTGCCTAGGCCTAAATCCCAGTTGTCTCATCCTCATTATAGCCTTATGTAAGATACATTTATTTATATACTGTAGTATGTAAAGTACACTTGCAATTTGTTTAGCAAAATATATTATTGTTAGCAGAAGGAGAGTGTGTTTGGAAGAGCCTCATGGCACAGTGGTAAGATGCCTGTATTGCAGGTAAAACTGTGCTCACGACCTGGGGTTCAATCCCAGGTAGCTGGCTCATGGTTGACTCAGCCTTCCATCCTTCCGAGGTCAGTAAAATGAGTACCCAGCTTGCTTGGGGGAGGGGCAATGTGTAGCCTGCATACTGTAATTAAAACTGTAAACTGCCCAGAGACTACTTGAAGTGGTATGGGGAGGTATATAAGCAGAACTTTTTTTGTTATTCAGATGAAATTGAAAGCCCAAAACAGAGAAAGAAATCCAAAGTTTAGGATTAGGGGAAGAAGCAAGTGCCCCTTTACCCCCCCCCCCATCCACAGACACCCACAATTACTGAGAGCCACATGCCACTGGTGGAAGGAGCCAAAAGCAAAAGAGTGGGACCAAAATGGCAGCACATATATATATATATATATATATATATATATATATATATATATATATATATATATATATATATATATATATATATATATATATATATATATATATATATGTTTTCGTAGATTTTCACGGGTATAGGTATGTATGTTAGGGCGGATTCGGGTTTCTTCCCGTGTAGAAATCTGGTTGTTTTGGCGACGTTTCGACGAGGTCTCACTCGTCATCTTCAGGCTGGTGTTCTGGCTTCTTTCTTCTTGAAGCAAAGCGTGAGCTCAGTTGAAGTCCTTCTATAAATACTGCTGGGGGTGTGTGGTTTGCTTGCTCTGTTGCTGATTGTAGGTTCGTTTGTTCTTTTGTGATTTGCTGTGTGGCTGAGGCGATCGTTAAGGGCTTAACTGCTGGTGGGTTAGATGGCTGTTTAGAGACATCCTGTGTGGGTGAGGTGCTGGATGTGTGTCTATTAGCCTTTTGTTTCTTAACGACCTTGGTGATGGGTGTTCTGGCAGCATCCTGGGCTTTGGTGGAGTGGGGTCTTGTGTCTTGTGAATTCATTTTGGTCTGGCTGCGTGTCTGTGGTCTCTCAAAGTTTTTTTGGCGTGTGTAAGTGTGCTCCATGTGGTGGCTGGAGTGGGGAGTAGCGGTAGATGGTGCAGTCGTGGTTTTGTTATTGGATGGTGGTTTCGTTTCATCTGTGGGAAGGGTCTGGGTTTGTGTTTGGTGTGGATGGAAGGTGGTGGCATCTTGTGTCCTTTTGGACCTGGTGTCAGTCTTTGTGACAGAGGCTCGTCTGTTGACCAGGGCTAGTTTCCAGATGTCAGGCAGGCGGGAGGTGTCATCACGTTTATTCATGTTGTTTGGGTGTTTCTCTATTTCAATGGCTTCCATGATTATTCGACTGTTGAAGTGTTCAGTTTTGGAGATGAGTTTGGTTCTTTTAAAATCAATTTCATGACCTGTTGTTTTTATGTGCTGGAAGAGAGAGGAAGATTTTTCTTCTTTTTTGACTGCGTTCTTGTGTTCTGCGATGCGTGCGCTTATTCTCCTGTTTGTCTGTCCGATGTATGTGGCTGGGCAGACTTTGCATGGTATTTCGTAGACTCCTTGGTTTTCTAGCTCAATCTTGTCTTTGGGGTTTCTTAAAATGTTGGCTATTTTTTGTTCGGTGCAAAAGGCTGTCTTGATATTGTGTTTGTGGAGAATTTTGCTTATTTTGTCTGTGGTGCCTTTGATGTAAGGGAGGAGGGCAGTGCCGTTGTTCTCTTCTGTTTCTTGGTTCTTGGGGGGGGTGTTTCTTTTTGGATTAGTTTGGTGATGGTGTTTTTTTGGAATCCGTTCGCAATTAAAGCATTCGAGAGGGTGTGTAATTCAGTTTTTAGGTGGTCTTTGTCAGCGAGGCGTTTGGTTCTGGAGATGAGGGTTTTTGCTACGGAGTTGATCTGTGCAGGGTGGTGGTGTGATTGAGCATTTAAGTAGCGGTTTGTATGTGTTTTTTCCGGTAGATGGTATGTCCTAAGGAGCCGTCGGGTTTTTTGTAGATTAGGACGTCCAGGAAGGGAAGTTGGTTGTTGGCTTCTATTTCCATAGTGAATTGTATTTTGGGGTGTAGGCTGTTGAGATGTGTGAGGAAGTTGTTCAGTTTGTCTTTCCCGTGTGGCCAGATAACAAAGGTGTCGTCAACATATCTGAGCCAACCTGAGGAAAGACAACAACATAATCATTCTCCCAGCAGACAAAGGCAATGCCACAGTGGTGATGAACACATCTGACTACCAAGCCAAACTATCCAACCTACTACAAGACCCTGCTTACATACCTTTGAACACAGACCCCACCACCTACCTGGAAAAAACCACCAAAGCCAAAATAAAAGCCTCACCCTTAAGTGAAGAAATCAAGCCAAGCATCATCCCCAGAGAGAAATCTTCCAGATGCCCCAAGCTCTACGGCCTCCCCAAGATTCACAAAGAAGGAACACCTCTCAGACCCATAGTCAGCTCCATAGGCTCACCCCTACAAAACCTCGCCAAATTTCTTGCCAAACAACTCCAGCCCTATGCAGAATCCATCTCTTCATACGTACAAAACTCGTTCCACTTCATAGAAATTATAAAGAAACAAGACCTACAACCCAATGACCTACTCGTGAGCTTCGATGTTGTTTCGCTCTTCACACAAGTGCCCATTCAAGAAGCCTTGACAGCTATCCACAACAAATACAACCCCCCAAAGCACATCCTAGATCTGACCAACCACTGCCTAACCAACACATACTTCATCCACAATGGACAAAGATACAAACAGATAGAAGGAGCACCCATGGGATCACCCCTCTCACCGGTCATCGCAAACCTATATATGGAACACTTTGAAACCAACGCGTTACAGAAGTCCGAACATAAACCCAAACTCTGGCTCAGATATGTTGACGACACCTTTGTTATCTGGCCACACGGGAAAGACAAACTGAACAACTTCCTCACACATCTCAACAGCCTACACCCCAAAATACAATTCACTATGGAAATAGAAGCCAACAACCAACTTCCCTTCCTGGACGTCCTAATCTACAAAAAACCCGACGGCTCCTTAGGACATACCATCTACCGGAAAAAAACGCATACAAACCGCTACTTAAATGCTCAATCACACCACCACCCTGCACAGATCAACTCCGTAGCAAAAACCCTCATCTCCAGAACCAAACGCCTCGCTGACAAAGACCACCTAAAAACTGAATTACACACCCTCTCGAATGCTTTAATTGCGAACGGATTCCAAAAAAACACCATCACCAAACTAATCCAAAAAGAAACACCCCCCCCAAGAACCAAGAAACAGAAGAGAACAACGGCACTGCCCTCCTCCCTTACATCAAAGGCACCACAGACAAAATAAGCAAAATTCTCCACAAACACAATATCAAGACAGCCTTTTGCACCGAACAAAAAATAGCCAACATTTTAAGAAACCCCAAAGACAAGATTGAGCTAGAAAACCAAGGAGTCTACGAAATACCATGCAAAGTCTGCCCAGCCACATACATCGGACAGACAAACAGGAGAATAAGCGCACGCATCGCAGAACACAAGAACGCAGTCAAAAAAGAAGAAAAATCTTCCTCTCTCTTCCAGCACATAAAAACAACAGGTCATGAAATTGATTTTAAAAGAACCAAACTCATCTCCAAAACTGAACACTTCAACAGTCGAATAATCATGGAAGCCATTGAAATAGAGAAACACCCAAACAACATGAATAAACGTGATGACACCTCCCGCCTGCCTGACATCTGGAAACTAGCCCTGGTCAACAGACGAGCCTCTGTCACAAAGACTGACACCAGGTCCAAAAGGACACAAGATGCCACCACCTTCCATCCACACCAAACACAAACCCAGACCCTTCCCACAGATGAAACGAAACCACCATCCAATAACAAAACCACGACTGCACCATCTACCGCTACTCCCCACTCCAGCCACCACATGGAGCACACTTACACACGCCAAAAAAACTTTGAGAGACCACAGACACGCAGCCAGACCAAAATGAATTCACAAGACACAAGACCCCACTCCACCAAAGCCCAGGATGCTGCCAGAACACCCATCACCAAGGTCGTTAAGAAACAAAAGGCTAATAGACACACATCCAGCACCTCACCCACACAGGATGTCTCTAAACAGCCATCTAACCCACCAGCAGTTAAGCCCTTAACGATCGCCTCAGCCACACAGCAAATCACAAAAGAACAAACGAACCTACAATCAGCAACAGAGCAAGCAAACCACACACCCCCAGCAGTATTTATAGAAGGACTTCAACTGAGATCACGCTTTGCTTCAAGAAGAAAGAAGCCAGAACACCAGCCTGAAGATGACGAGTGAGACCTCGTCGAAACGTCGCCAAAACAACCAGATTTCTACACGGGAAGAAACCCGAATCCGCCCTAACATACATATATATATATCATCTTCAGGCTGGTGTTCTGGCTTCTTTCTTCTTGAAGCAAAGCGTGATCATTTATATATATATATATATAAATGGATTCCTTCTAATAGTATGAAGGTGTACAATCTAGTTTTCCACTGCAGGATTCTGCCATCTCATAATCCTGCCTATTTAAACCCGATTGTACAGTGGTTTAAGAGCTGCAATGGATATATCAATTTGGATAAAAAGGAGACACATGCTAGCTGAGCCCTGGTATGGTTGAACTTTTTTCTGACCTCTCATGTTTATTAAACACAGCCAAGGAAAGGAAATGATTGCAAAAGTCAGGGTGAGAGTGAAAGAGAACTCATCATGTCCTAGTGAGTTCATGAAAGTCTTGAACTTCTGTTTTCACAGCTGACTTTGATGAGAAAGTCTGTGAGGGGGAAAAATCCCCAAATTACAGACTCTCCCTCAAGTTCTGAGATACTGTTCCACCCTGTGTAGAACTAATGGGGTAGTGACATTAAAAATGTGGGAAGCAAGGAAAAAGGATAGGCCAAACAACCACTAGCCTTTTTAGAAGCTACCCCAAACAGAGCTCTTCTCCCCCCCCCACTTCTGATATTAATTACAGCAAAAAGCTTTGTAGGAATCTGCCCTTGAGTTGCCCTATAGTTTTAAGAAGCCAGACAGCAGTTTATGGCACTAACTTTTGACTTCTAGGGGAAGGATTTTTTGTATGGCCTCAGTTGGTAACATGGCTCAGAGCCTCTGGGCACTAGATTTTCACTATTCCTTGTTACATAAAAGTGTTAGGTAAATATGGGCCATGATAATATCCTAATTAACTTTATTGTTATTCCCCCCCCCCCAAGAATTGCATTCCTTTGAAGACACAAGTTGCGACATGTTTGTGCGCTTAATATGCCCTCATTGTCACTTTGGGTGACATTGCTATCCTGGTGGGAGTGTGAGAGATCATTGGAATATTCTAGATTGTATTCAGTTATCTGGGGCAATGAGAAAAGAGATTATTTGTGCCTTGTGTACTAAGCGGACAAGATCAATATCAGTAAATCCGAATCGTACAGTTTTACACTAGTGTTAATAGTGTGGCTTGATTCTTTGCATGTTTATTCAGATTAAGATCCCAATGTTGGGTGGGGAACCTTGGTTGCTACAGATGTTTTGGCCTTCAGTTCCCAGCATGGCCTGTGGTGATGTTCTTGGGCAGTTGTAACTCTGTGGGAGTTGGGTACTTGGCTGCAGAACCAGAGGTTGGGAGTTCAAGTCCCCATTGTGCCTCCTGGGAGGAGAGCCAGCCTCTGTGGCCTTGGCCAAGGTGCTCAGAACCAGGATGACACCAAGAGAAGGGAATGATGAACCACTTTTGAGCACTCCTTACTTAGAAAACCCTGAAAGGGTTGTCATATTTCAGAACTGAATGGCAGATGGATAGTTAGTAAGTAAGTACTGTATATACTCAAATATAAGTCTAGTTTTTCAGCCTTAATTTTGGGCTAAAATGGGGCCCTCTACTTATATTTGAGTCAATACTTTTAGCTACTGAGGCAAGTGCTTGAGTCAGTGGCTAAAAGTCATTTTAAACATCGCACACCGCTTCTCCTGACACCCCTCTGCATCACGGGGGAGCGGCACGCAATGTTTAAAATGAATTTAAGCCATCAAGGCAAGCACTTGCCTCGATGGCTAAAAGTCATTTTAAACATCACACACCACGCCCCCAGCTCACAAAGGAGGAGCTGCCAGACCCTGCTGTATTTCCCACCCTAGACTTATACTCGAGTCAATAAGTTTCCCCAGTTTTGAGAGGTTAAATTAGGGGCCTCGACTTATACTTGGGGCATCTTATACTCGAGTATATACGGGTAAGTGACAAAGGAGGGAAAATGGCAAATTTTGAACTGTGCAACAATCTGTAGTCAAAGTTCTCTCTCTCTCTCTCTCTCTCTCTCTCTCTCTCTCTCACACACACACACACACACACACACACACACACACACACACACACACAAGCATGTCTAGGGTAGGAGCCACCATTACTCCACTGATTGTTTTGAAAAATAAAAACGCAAAAGCACATCTATCTAAGAATAATTTGTTTTGGAATCTTTGAAGTTTTGGAGTAATAGTTGTTTTTGTAGCCTGTGCTATTCTAGTATACACAGGCATTCTCATTTTTTTTCCAGTGTGCTTTGTAAATGATAGAAAGCATGCCTTTAACAGATTTTTCCAGGGTGGGCTTTTTTTTGAGACTGTTTCCCTGTTTCTGTTTTTAACTGAAACAGGTTCATTCTATCCTGGAGAACCTGGGTGTAGTCCTCCGTTGAGGGCACCTACAAAAATACACCCTTCTTGCTTTAATGAAAGATGCATGCAGGATGTTGAATGAGTGGAATGAGTATTAAGAAGCAATTTTACACACAGGAGAAAACCAGGATGAGGGATACTGTGTTTTTGGATACAGCAGTAATGTTTGGCAGTAAGTAAGTACCATGCTAGTTCCCATGAAGTCCTGAAACTCACCATACGCTTATGGCTTAGGCCCAGTCACTTCTTTTCAGGTCGACCTGAAGGGTTATTGTGAGTAGAGATGGGCACAACTCGGGAAAATGACGTTTTCGAGTTGTCGTGTGTTGGAGGCAGTCTGTTTCGGCTCGTTTCCGGTTTTCGCGAAATTTCGCAAAAATTAGTCGGTTCGTTTTTTTCGTTTTTTCGTTGTCGTTAGTACTGGTTTTTGGGGGGTAGCGGGCTCCTGGAGGGAGCTGCAGGAGTCAGCCAGAGCCACAAGTGACGGACTGGCAGACTCTTTGCACCCGCTGTGTCTCACGTACTTGCATGTAGTGCAATGCAAGTAGATCTGGCTTAGGGTTAAGACAGGTTAGCGCAAGGGCTAGGGTTAGGCTAGTTACGGGTGAGGTTAGGGTGAGTATTGGGGTGCATCTGGGTGCCTCTCTGACCCACTTAGAAGGACAGTGTACTGGCGTATGGGTTAGGCTTAGGCTTAGGGTTTGGGCTACGATTAGTGGGCTGTTTATGCCCGATTGGCACATCCCAGAAGTCTCTGTGGTCAACCTGGCCAAGTGGCCATGCGATTGGTGGAAAATTTGCATGGTCCACTCCCATGGGCGAGCCCATCATTGCGAATGTGCAGGTGTAAAAAAATAAAATAAAATAAAATAAAATAAAATAAAATAAAATCAACGGAGACTTTTTTTTGCAAGAAAAACCCACTGCTGCTACTGTAAAAATTCAAGCATTTAAAATAGCTAATTTTTGCATGTTTCTGTGGTGCTTTGGTGGGGTTTTGGTCAACGATTTCAAAAAAAATATTGCGGTCGCCATTTTGGATCCCCCGCACTGCATGGCAAATGGATGCGCCCTCCCAGCCTGGTACAGTCAGCAAAACCTGGCCATGCGATTGGTGGAATGGCTCCAAAACTTTGCATGGTCCACTCCCATGGGCGAGCCCATCATTGCGAATGTGCAGGTGTAATAAAATAAAATAAAATAAAATAAAATCAACGGAGACTTTTTTTTGCAAGAAAAACCCACTGCTGCTACTGTAAAAATTCAAGCATTTAAAATAGCTAATTTTCGCATGTTTCTGTGGTGCTTTGGTGGGGTTTTGGGCAACGATTTCAAAAAAAAATATTGCGGTCACCATTTTGGATCCCCCGCACTGCATGGCAAATGGATGCGCCCTCCCAGCCTGGTACCAGCAGCGCAGCAGTAGCAATAGCCAAGGAGAGGGGGGCGGGGAACCCCCCCCCAAATAAAACACCCTTCTGGCCTGGTAGGTGCCCTCAGACAGTTTTCGCCTACTTTTAGGGCCGGGAATTGGGTTTTTTTTTAACTTTTAAAAACTTTTTTCTGTGCCGCTTGGCATTGCGCGATTGCCGCGATGCAAGTAACGAGCACGACAAATCAGACCAAAATTGTTCATTCGTCGGTTCGAGCTCGAAGTCTGGCAGAGTAATTCCCGTTACCGTTTCCGTAGAGTAACGGAAACGAGTAACGGAAACGGAAACGGGAATACCGCTAAGTCGTGCCCATCTCTAATTGTGAGAAGGAAGTGAGGAGGAGAGGGGAGTCATGTGTGTGGGAATAGCTCGTTGTGAGACTGGTGTGACTCAAATTCAGTGAAGGGGCAAAGAAAACAAAATGAAGCCACTAAGTTGCATCCATGTTTTTTGTTCTAGTAACCAAGACAATTTGTATCTTGCAAGCCTTAGATTTGCTAGATGCAAAGCCAGAGATGCTACTTATATTTTTATATCTCTGAATGCAACAAGAGGTAATACAGCCACCGTTTCCCTTATTATCTACTTCTCCACGCTGTCTCCTGTCATGGATCAAGGTCCCAGGCATGTGGCTTCCTAGGCAACAGGTGCCTTGTTTTCCTTGTAACAGGAACTACAATGATCAAATGTGCGGGTCAGCTAAGGGGTTTTAGAAATCTGGCTGTGAAGTTTGGGAGTTTGATTCCCCACAATGCCTCTTCCAAACAGAGGCAGCCTGTGTGGCCTTAGGCAAGCTGCCAAGTCTCAAGAAGGATGCCTCCAGAAAAGGGTATGGTGAGCCATTCCTGAGTATCGTATTCTCTACCTGGAAAAATGTGGAAATGGATTGCTGTTAATCAGGATTGACTAGACAATCCTAGATTAATATTATGAAGGGTCAGAAATTTTGGCTCCAACAGTGCTAACCATCGTAACTATTTTTGTCTGCCCCACTTTCCTGACTGCTGCTGGAAAATCCACATGAAGCAGACTCTGGAACTGACACATTTGTTTATCCAGCTGCAGAACTTGGAATGCTTAATTCTTTTAAGTCTGGTTTGACTGCAAGTGTATTAAGCTGTATTAATTTGAATTGGAATAAACAGCATCTCCTTTCCTTTTCCTCTGGTTCTTTATCTTGGATACCTACAAGCCAGGCAGATACTACAGTAGGACCTGGGTATCCGCTGGGGATTGGTTCTAAGCTTTCCCGTGGATAATGAAAACTGTGGATGAGAGAGCCTCCAGCCTTCACCACTTTTATAACATCTTATTTTTTTAGTTTCATTGGCTGGTTAGCTTTTTAAACTCTGCTGCAGCTACTGTTTTTTAATCTTGTTCTTATTGTATTATATTGTGTAGTATTTTTATAGTATTTTACAGGTATTGTGTTCTTTTTTTACATTGTACTGCTTTTATTGTACTTTTATGAATTGTTGTAAGCCGCCTTGGGTCCCTCCGGGGAGAAAGGCGGCATAAAAATAAAGTTTATTATTATTATTATTATTATTATTATTATTATTATTATTATTATTATTATTATTATTATTATTATTATTATTATTATGTTCCCCAAAACTGCTGTTTAGTGATAGTAACTTGCTTTGCAGCTGCTGTTTTGCAACAGTAGCTTGCTTTACAGCTGCTGTTTGTGACGGCAGCTTGCTTTATGGCTGCTGTTTTATGACAGTAGCTTGCTTTACAGCTGCTCTTTGTGACAGTAGCTTGTTTTGTGGCTGTTGAATTATTTATTTATTTATCCTCTGCCAACCTTGGATAACTGAATCAGTGGATAATATCAGTGGGTACGGGGGTCCTACTGTATATTGTTCTCACCATGCTGGGCATTGTTCTGTTGAATTTGGCAGTGCAGGTGTGTGGAAATTGGTTTTGCATGTTTCTGAAATCAAAACAAGCCAAAGACTGGCAACCAGTATTCAGAACATATATAAGGCAAGGTTTAGAGAATTCACCTTCAGGAGTACACAAAACAGACTTAATTTATCCCTGCACTCCAAAAGGACTCGATGTAAGCATCGCCTAAAATCTTAAAGGAATTTCCCTCTAAACAAGGAAATACTTCTGAAATTCAAGAACATTTGCTTTGAACAGAGCAGTAGCATTTCCTGCTTCACCTTCTGGCAAATGTGTCCAAATTTTATATGCGTAACAGAAGATTTATTTTTGTGTTCTGCATAATTGTTCTAAGAGTGACGTGAAGGAGTGGTTTTACTTTGCCGTATTTAACATTTATATACTGCCTGCTTGTAGAAATACAACTCAAAGCAGTGTACAAACACACAAAAACAAACATAAAATAGGAGGTAAACAATAGGCAAAAAGCAATAAAATAAAATACTGTATAACAAATGCCCATTAAAATAGGCAAAACATAAACACCAACTAAAGTTTGTTAAGAGCTATATTGAGCAGCAGATGCAATTATAAATTACCCTGGGAATAACTCAGGAGGAGGGGGGAACTTTCCTCTTACCTTTTCATTTTACTCCCTGAGGACATACACAGTACCGAAAGGGTAGCCTAGGCACATTCTGTCTGAGCCGGTTTCCTCAGTCTATTCCTCCTCCTTCCCTTCCTAACACAGGGCTAGTCGGCATAGAGGGAGTGGTTTTAACTCAGCTAGCTCCTTCATAGGCTGAAGGCTGCTGTGGGCTGGAGGTTGCCTTACACTGCCTCCCCTGGAATCAGCTTTGAGGTATTTGAGCAGAAGCACTTAGTTAAGACACATGAAGAGCCCCCTCTGTGCTTCCTGTTCTTCTTGTTACAAGCTTTGCCAGGGACGTTTAATTTAACGCAGGAGAAGAGTTAATTTTCGGAAGGGAGTGAAAGTAAACACAACGATGGGGCGGCTCACTCTCCTGGGGCAGAAGGTTAGTAGTCTTTGAACTTCTATTCCGAAGTGACCGACATTGTACTTTTGTTTTCTACTTATTGCCAGGCAGATATGGAGCAGCTGATAAAGTAAAGACCTCAGCTTTCTGGCCAATAAAAGGCAGGAAATGACTTTATTATATAAGGTGTTTCCTTTATTTTTCATAGGCAAGGAAAGGTCTAAAAATTGTACTGTGATCTGGAATAAGAAAAAGAAGCTTCCTGTTAAATTTACTTCTACTCTTTGCAGGTCTCCATGTCTTTTCTGTCTTTCTCTGTCTTTCTGTCTGTCTCCTCCTCCTCTCTCTTAACAATGACTTTTCTGGACACTTTTCACTTCACCTTTAATTTGATTTCATTCAGACCTGCTAATCAGTCCAAAAGTTTTAAGAGAGAAAAGTGAAAGGGGGCTCTTAATTCTTCTGGAAGTGATCTGTCTATTAAACATTACATAGTGGATTTAGAGGCTTTTGAAGGCTGTGTAATACAGCCTATATTTTCAGATACAGCAAAGAAGTATAGATGACAGCTTGTTCCTGAAATCAGCTTTGGCGGTACAAAATGCACAAGCGATTGAGTCCCACAAAGGTCTTGGTCTGTCAAGGATAATTAGTGCTCTTTAATACTGGTGAATAATATGCATATTTTGACAAACATATTGGATAACATTGTTAATGGTCCCTTGGTTGGGTCAACAAGTCTCTCCTGTAATGAAAAAAAAAAGTGTAACAATTTGCAAAATGTTTAAATACTGTCCAAGTGCCAACAGGTTGTATCTCCCAACGGCTGGAAAAGGGACAGCAGGCTGGTAAAGTCACAATATCAAGACTCATTGAGGTCAAGAGTGATGGGTTTCTTTAGTAAGAGACAGTGTTGTGTATTGGTTATATCGTCAAACTAGAATACTCTAGTTGCAATCCCCACAGCCCTTGTGCATACCACTTGACATTTTTCTGGGTATTTGCTCAACCTGATGATGAGGAGAAGAAATAGAGCCTACCCAGAAAGTTGGGTAAGAGGGGAGAAAGAATAGATATATTTTAATAATAATAATAATAATAATAATAATAATAATAATAATAATAATAATAATAATAATAAATGCTATTATTATCAAATTATCACACAGCAGACAATATAACTATGCTGGATTTTGTGTTACAAATCAGTAGTCAAACGTTTTCCAATTATGCGAGCAGATCCCAGTAAGGCGGCTTTCTGCAGCTGACTGATGGTGACTTTGTCAACTCCAATTTCTTCTAAATACTTGTGTAGCTCTTTAGGCACAGCACCCAACGTGCCAATTACCACTGGGACCACCTGTACCGTTTATGCCAGAGTCTATGAAGTTTATGCCAGAGTCTCTGAATACAGACAGACAGGGTTTTGGAGCATAATACCCCGGATATTGTGATTGTGGAGAAGAAAAAAATGTGGATCATTGATGTTGCTATACCAGATGATAGTAGAGTCACCGAGACACAAGTTGAAAAAATTACCTGATATCAGAATCTGAAAATTGAACTTCAGAGACTCTGGCATAAACCGATACAGGTGGTCCCAGTGGTAATTGGCACGTTGGGTGCTGTGCCTAAAGAGCTACGCAAGTATTTAGAAGAAATTGGAGTTGACAAAGTCACCATCAGTCAGCTGCAGAAAGCCACCTTACTGGGATCTGCTCACATAATTCGCTGATACATCACGTAGTCCTAAATGCTTGGGCAGCGTTCGGCTAGCGATTGGTAGTACAAAATCCAGCATAGTTATATTTTTTGCTATGTGATAATTTGATATTATTATTATTATTATTATTATTATTATTATTATTATTTTTATTATTATTATTATTATTATTATTATTATTATTATTATTATTATTATTATTATTATTATTATTATTATTATTATTATAAAAATGCCAAGGCTGAGTAAGGGTGGTAGACCTTGGAGGTATAAGGTAGGCAAAGATACGGGATTGACAATCCAAGAGTATTATCAAGATGGCTGAGGTCTGTCATGTTAGTGAGCCAATTTACACTGTTTTCAGTCCCTATTCACCACCAGCTTGTGTTTCAAGGTGTTCCCAGTTGCTCCCTTTCCTACAAGACTCTTTGTTAAGCACATAATACAAGAATATAGGTGTCTAAGGTGGGAGTTGGTAAAAGTCGCGAGGGTCCCTGTTCTTTTTTGCAGCTCCTTGATGTAAACACACCCTACCTACATTTTAGGCCTTTTGAATAGATACTGTAATATGCACAAAGGCTATTCAACAAGCCTAAAATGCCATGAGGTCTTTTTTACAAATCGACCTTGCAAACATGTCTAGTGTGTTAGTGCCATTCTTCAGAGCAAGACCGGATAAATTTCCATGGAGGGCTTATGTGTGTATGCATGCGTGCACATACATGGGGATAGATGAGCCTTTAAGAGAATGATGTGTTGGGATTTTGCGAGCAGGATCCTATCTTGCCAATAGTTTCTTCTGACAGATTCACTCACTGTGTAATCAAGGTTTATTATGATCAATTGGAGGTGACAAATGTGTTATCACCTTCAGTTAGTTCTTCATCAAGAAAGACCCAAAGAATAATGCTTATGGGATACATTTGGGAACATTGCTTTGCGAGCATCAAATATATGTGAAGTTAAGGTTAGAGAAGAGATAATTGACCCAGCAGGGAGGTGGGTTAAATAATTCATACTTTTCTTACAAGAACGTTGAACTTTAATATTTATCAGCCAAGTCAATGTAATCATTGAGCCTTTCCACCCTCTCTTTTTCAGCGTTTGCAAAAAGCATGCAGTACATTTATTAAATGGCTTGAATACCATTCCTTTAAGAGCAGTGTACTTTTCAAAAGAAGAAGAAAAATGCCATCTTAACTTTATCACTTGTTTACTGTGATAATCAAGATTTCTTTTGATTGGAGATGGACACAAACTGGTAGATCATGCCAGTTCAATGGATGGCTGAACTGGTGCTCTGCATTTTTGTGTCCTGACCCCCCCCCCAAGCAGGCACCCATTCAGAGGCAGCACCCAGAGGACGCAGGGCAGAGAAACTGAGGCACTGCTTCTAAGTAGGCTCCCACTGGAGGCCTACACAGGTGAACACACAACTCCTGTTCAGCTGTCTTCCAAACTGGCCCAAATTGTTGAATTGGCAATTCGGGCCCATCTCTATCTTTGGCATAAAGAAACACCTCAGATTTTCACACCAATCCAAGACTGCCCAGGTTACAATTTGGAGTTTCTTATTTGCCATCTGAGCTGCCTAGATGCCCTAAGCACAACCAATATTGCTTGATTTCGGAAGCTAAGCAGGGCTGGCCCTGGTTAGTACTTGGATGGAAGACCACCAGGGAATACCCGGTGCTGTAGGCGCCTGGAGTAGGAACTGGCAAGCCACTCCAGTTTTCCTGCCAAGAAAACTCCATGTACCTGGGGTCATGACATGTCGGTCACAACTGTAACGACGCAACACACACACACACACTTGCCATCTATGGGCTTTTCCAGTGTGTTATAATGTTAGGCCAGTATGCTAAAAATATTTCCCATCCTTTATGTGCATCTGTTTGTTTTCTAGTTGGGGGTGCCAGCTTCTCTGTGGTGCAGCTGGAGTGACATCATTAATGGTGATAGGCAAGGGTCAAACGAGGACAAATGATGGAGATGAGAGATCAACCCTTGATATTTTTCCGAAGGAATGGCTGCAAGAATGGGAGGGGGGAAGCAGATCAGGCCTATTATCCTGGGGAGAGTTTGATCCCTTCTGTGTTTTAGTGGCTATCCTAACTTTCCCCTGAAGTCACTGTTGCCTCTTTAAAACTTACTTAAATGCACTCGTCTACAAAGACACAATACTACTCACTGACTGTGAGCAGCAAAAGAAGACTTGTGAAAGGACATTTCTTCACAAAATGTGGTGTATCACTGTATGTCATGGGTGGGCCTAGCCAGAGCAGGTGCAGCTACAACCATTTGGACAAGCTACCCTTCTGCATCCCGAGTTTCTTCATTTAAGATTGTTCATGTGGAGAAATTCTATAAGATTTTTTTAGGCTGCTCATTGGTACTTTCATACAAGTAATACTCATTGGTATTATTTGTATGAAAGTATCAACTGGTCTTAGGGGTGTTTTTTCTCCCCTTTTCTCTACAACATTCAGGGTCATTTCACTGGTGACACAGCAGCAAACCCAGATTTGCCATTAGTTTTATTCCTATGTCACAGAATACCCAAGAAGGCTTATTTATTGAAATAATAGTGTGCATGATGGCGTGATAGTATATGAAGCTCGTTTCCCCATCTGTTGCATGAAAGGGCATTGTAAACAAGCCACAATTAAACAAAGCTTACATCTAAGCCCAGTACTGTGGTTAATTGCTCCCAAATAAGCCAGTGTTTGGAAGCCAACTTCAGAACCTGCTTACATCTGCCTTCTGAGCCTGTCTTGTTGGGAACCATGAAAATATCCTGGTGTTTCACTCCAGACATAATAGGAAGCTATGTCTGATTGCAGCTTCCTGGTTTGTTTCCCCACTCGCATCTAGGCAGGTGTGAAGCAGGCATGATCAGGCTGCCGGTGCCAATGTCTTCCTGGGACAAATCATTTCCCCCCAGCCAGGACACCTGCTACCATAGCAGCATGTGCTGTTGCTGACCTTCATTTGTGTTAAGAGGATGTTGTATGTATTGTTTACAAAACAGATCATATGCATGTTGTATTCCTGCACTTAAAAGCATCTTGCCTTCTCCCAAAGTCATGTGTCTGAAGTTCCCCTGGTTTGGAAAAAGAATATCTGGAGGCACTTACTGCTAGTTTTCAGCAGTGCATTTGCTCTTTGCTTTGGGTGTCCTGTCACTTAAAAGAATTAGGAGGCAGCTGTCCACTAAACAAGCAGAAAGATTAGGTGGCTTTTTAAATGTCCAAACACCTCTATGATTTTATAAAAACTACATTTGAATATTTTCTTTTTTTATCCTTAAAAATAATATTCTGTTGCTAACAGGAATCATGTACATGGAAGCAAGTGTTTTGTTCGTTTTGTTAAAAAGCAGCTTTAAAAGCTGTATTTTTACTTCTTGGGGTGGGTAGCTATATAAGGTATCATTGTACGGGTGGGTTTTTTTTTAAAATTTAAAAAAATCTGATTTTTAATAGTTTAAATTTTAAAAATCAATCATTAACTTTTAAACTGCAATTTACTGGGTAAATCAATCTGATTTTTAAAAACCCTTGAAAGGTATACACACTGCCTTTGTAAAAAGGTGCTCAAAAAGTTACATTAAATCATTGGGACAGAAACATTATAATGCAAGACCTTTATGTTCTACTGAATTGTACGGTTCCCTCGTTTTATTTCTTTAAAAATTATTTGGAATTAATTAGTTTTTTTCTTTAACGGATAGAAAAAGAAATGCAGTTTCTGTGTATTCTCAAAGGGTCTCATGGCCGCGATCTGATAGTTGTGAGTTTTTTGGGCTGTTTGGCTGTGTTCTGGAAGTTTTGCTTCCTGACATTTCGCTAGACTCTGGAGAGTGCAGAGAGAACTCCTAGTTCCCTGAGTTCCTTGCCCTTTGAAGATGCCAGCCACAGAGTCTGGCGAAACATCAGGAGGAAAAACTTCCAGAACATGGCCAAACAGCCCAAAAAACTCATAGTAACTATCAAATGCAATTTCTGTTTGTACTAGTCATGAGCACCAATTAGAAAAACTATAGTGCAGAAATATATTGCTATTGAGTACATTATTTATCATAATACTGTCATTAAAAGTTCCTACTAGAAGACAAACAGATTTATGGGTTAGATTACAAAGATTCTGACTTCATAGACTGGTAAAAGACCAGCATGTGTGGAATGTAGATGAAATCAATGTTGGCTGCTCTGTTTGCCTGTTAGTATTACATTGTATTTCCTAATTTAGGGGAACTCCTAACAGTCAGCGAGGGTTAGAGAACGAAAAGTAGATAACACCAGATAATATTAAGGTTCAGAATGAAGCATGACAAGCTTGATTATAGCCATTCAAGCTGTTAGAACATAAGAACATAAAAGCCATGCTGGATCAGGCCAAGGGCCCATCTAGTCCAGTTTCCTGTATCTCACAGTGACCCCACCAAATGTATCTGGGAGCGCACAAGACTATATATCAGTCCTCTGATACCACTCCCCTGCATCTGGCCATTTAAGTACCCCGGTTTTAAGCCTGGAGATTACACATCTCCATCATGGTTTGTAACCTGTGATGGACTTTTCCTCCAGGAATCTGTGCAGTCCCCTTTTGAAGGCATCTAGGCCAGACGCCATCACCATATCCTGTGGCAGGGAGTTTCACAGACTATACTAAACACTGCAACAATGTCATGAGAATCCAGGCCCTCACTACCATGGCACTGGAAGATTCTTTCAGGATAGCTCCAGAGGCAGATATTCTATTAATTGATCCATCGGTGAAGTCTTACTGATCTGGTAGTAGGCAAAAGAACACAAGTCTCTTTTAAACTGAATATTTAACCAATGTTATCTGTAGCTGCATGAACATAACCAAAAAGAGGTGATAAGTCTAACAACAAAAATATTTTCTTTTGTCTGTTCTCACTCTCCCAGCCCTCAATTTGAATGCATGCCCCCTAGTTCTGGTATTTTGTGAGAAGGAGAAGAGCGTCCCTCTATCCACTTTACTCATGCCCTGCATTATTTTGCATGTCTCAATCATATCACCCCTCAGGCAGCTTTTTCTAGCCCAGTAATGATTTTAGTTGCTCTCTTTTATACCATTTCCAGTTCCACTATGTGTTTTTTAAGATGCGGTGATCAGAATTGTTCACAATACTCCAGGTGCGGCCTTACAATTGTTTTGTACAATGGCATTATAATGTTGGCCGTTTTATTTTCAATCCCCTTTTTGATAATCCCTAGCATGGAATTGGCCTTCTTCACCGCTGCCACACACTGGGTAGACACCTTCTTGGAGCTGTCCACCAGCACACCAAGATCTCTTTCTGATCCATCACGGATTGACAGATAAAGTTTGGATTTTTTGCCCCAATATGTATTAGTTTACATTTTGCTACATTGAAACACATTTGCCATTTCGCAGCCCATTCCCCCAGCTGGGACAGTGTAGGATAACTAAGACCTAGGTTCTTCCAAAATCTTACTTATAAGGATTAGCTTCTGCCTAAACAAAAATCAGAGGATGAAATCATAATCCAGAGAACCATTTCTTTTCAGAATTAGTACAAGGGTCAAACAAACAAGCATTATGTTTGTTCAGCATATAAAAGAGAGAGATTGCGGCACCTTAAAGACTGCTATATTTTCACATGAGCTTTTGTTGATCAAGTCTGCTTCCTGTTTGCTCAGTACTGTATTATACTTCATGGCAGTGATCAATCATAATGTACAATTCTTATCACAGATCACATGCTATGGTCCACTGTACCTCCCAGACTACTCCCAAGAAGCAGACATAAGAGGAAACATATCCTGAGTCCAATGTACGATATTTAGAAAAATAGTGTACATAGCGCTGCAAGGTTCATACACTGAATTTGTTTTTCTGACAAAGGCTTTTCCCAAGGCTAGTCTTTCCTTTGGTGGACTAGGGTTTAGGATTGATTTAAACCTGGTTTTGAGGATCCTTGTTGGAAATCTCCAGCGTACTGAGGTTCTGCTTAGCAGCTCTGTGAGATGGATTTAATGAGAGAAATCTGGGAGAAAGTGTTAAACTATTTCCTCACTTGCCCCTTTCTCCTATTATCCAGTTGAATAGTTTTATCTCTGTTTCTTCCCCATCCTCAAAATGTGCCTACAAGTCAGTACTGGTTTATGCTGACCCTTTTCAGGGTTTTCCAGAGAGAGAAAGCAAAGCAAAAGGCAAAGTGCTCTGCTTATATACCGCCCCATACCACTTCAGGTAGTCTCTGGGCGGTTTATGCAGATTACAAATTGCTCCCCCCCCCCCGCAAGCTGGGTATTCATTTTACCGACCTCGGAAGGATGGAAAGCTGAGTCAATCATGAGCCTGCTACCTGGGGTTGAACCCCAGGTCGTGAGCACAGTATTAGCTGCAGTACAGTGGCATTTAACCACTGTGCCACAAGAACACACATATGTGGTTTAGAGTCACCCCCCACCATTTTGCGGTTCAGGTACTGCGGTCCCACTATATTGCGGGATCGCAGTACCTGCCCTGGCTCCAGCTGATTAGCGCTGGGGTGGGGGAGAAAAACCTTTATTTCCGCACCCCAGTGCCAATGAGCTGGAGCCTGGGGTGTGGGGAAGGGGGAGGTTTGAAAGCCCAGGCTTTTAAAACCTCCCCCCCCTTCCCCAAGCCCTGGATCCGATCCCCCATTGCTGCGGGGCTGCGTGGGGCGATCGCATCACCCCACGCCACCAGCCAGCACTCCTCCGAGGAGCCTCGGGGGCGTGCGGGTGGGCGGCGGGTGGGGGATCATATCTCCATTGAAATGTATTGGCTCCTTCTTCTGCCCGCTGACTGACGTAAGATTTCTCCACCTGCCGTCCGCCACCAGTTCCCTTTTAGATAATGGTCCCACCACAGCCACGTTCATTCCCCTCCTTTGACAGCTATCAATAAGACCAGAGGGTGCACCACGCTGTTGTAGATCTTTGGGGACACTTCCCTCACAAACTGTTATAACTCTGTCAAGCGCAAATCTATACCAAGTAAAAATGTTCAGTTACCGTTAGCTTATTTTTCAGCATGTTATACAGTAAACATTCTTAAAATGCCATGACTGGATAAATATTATTTCAACTGCTGCCACACACGTTCCTCTATGCACAAGGGATATCTATTCACAATCTGCATGGTGTTTTCTACTCACAATTGATTCACTAGTGTGTGGATACACTCAGAATCTTCAGCAGTGCAGGCTCCCTTTAGACACTTCTGCTTCTACACCGAGTTCAAACTTAATTTTGTGTAAAATGCATCTGTTTGTCTTTCTGGCATGCCGTGTTTGTATTTCTAGGATTGAAATATAATCTGATGTGAACAAATAGTTAATAATATTCATAGCCCCTACTTTTATCTATATTTTGACGGATCCTGTAGTTTAAACATGGCTTGTTGAGTGACTGTCCTTCCAGTGGATGTGAGATTTGTTCTACAGCCTGTTGTGCAACAGAAAGACTGTCAAAGGGGGGACACATCTATGAGATTGTCCTTCCACTCCACATTTAGGCAATATAAGTGGTTCTTACCTTTAATATATCTATAAAGATGTAAAAATAATATAAAAATAAATCGTGAGATTTTGGATGTGGTGTAGAATCATGGCATATACGTGGGAGGGCCCTGTAAACAGACTATGGCCTCAAAGGGCATCCAGTGATCTCCCGTTCATGTTTCAGGGTCAGAAAGATGGTGATGAGCAAGTGTCTCATTAAAGTTTGTCTACCCTTAGCAATGTTCTATTGGTCTCAAGTTAAGAGAACCCAGCTTTCAGCTGAATAGCAGGGAAAACTTCCATACTGTTAGAGCAGTGGTTCTTAACCTGTGGGTCCCCAGATGTTCCTAAACTGCAACTCCCGAAAATCTCTTTCAGCACAGCGAGCGGTGGAGGCTTCTGGGAGTTGCAGTCCAGGGACATCTGGAGACCCACAGGTTGAGAACTACTGTGTTAGAGCAGTACAGCAATGAAGGCATTTAAGAGTAATTTGGGCGACAACCTGACAGAGATCCTTTGATTTGTATACCTCCATGGAGCGTTGGGGTGGACTTGATGGGCTTACAGGCCCCTTCCTACTCCACTGTTCTAGGATTCTAAACCCTGATAAACCTCAAAAGAGACTCAGTGTTTTTTCAGAGCGTAGTTTAAAACCATGATATGAATTTCTGAAAGCTGTGATTAAAAAAGTACTTTTTTGCAGTATTTTGCAAGAAATTGGCAAAGAAAACAATTCTCTCTCTTAAACTTGTGCCGTTCAGGCAGCAAAGTCTGGTGAACATTGTCTTAATTTACCTCTCCTCCATCCCAAGTCATTTTAGTACCTGTCTTCAGCAGTGAGTGGGCAAATGACTGAGTGGGAAGACAAAGACATGCACTTTTGTCCTTCCTATAACTTTATTACTGGCAACGTTTCCGAGGCTGGCCAAGCAGACGGCAACCCACGGCGTGGGATGGGTTGATGTCTCCTGTACTTGCTGCAGGCATGACCGAAGTTACATAAGTCTGAGTTTCAGTATATTGTTCAAACTGGTTGCTGTTGAGTTGTTTCCCCCCCCCAGCTCACGAACACCCCCCTCCCCCACGAATGCTGTGGGTGTTTTCTCTCAATTAAAAGCAGATGAAACAACATAAGTGAAAAATTATATAATCAGAGCCCAGGCACTGCTGCTCTTCATTCTGTCAGACAAGTCACCCACTCTGCTGCTATTGCATAGGTGTTCTAATCCTCTAGAAACCATCTGTCTAAACAGACGGAAGAAGTAGGGGGACCGTTCTGTGGGTTCCTAAGCCTGCAAGGGTGTTCATGTTTTGGGGCATGTGTGAAAACAGAAGATCTGGTGGACAAGTGTTTCCTAGTTTGATGATGTTTAACACATTCCCTGCTGTTGCCTTGGGTAGTGGAGAAAAAGCCAAGTATGAGTAGACCAAAAGTTGGCGGTAAGGACGGGCATTCCTACCAGACAATCAGTCCTGCATTGTACATCCAATAACCGACGCTCAAGTGAACTGATTGCTCTCTCAGTGTGCATTTTGTGCTCTTGATATTTCTTTAGATCTATAGAAAAACTAGGTTACAGGCAATACCTTTATAGGCCACTATTAAAAATAAAAAAGGAACATTGCAAGCTTTTGAGCGTAAATCACCCTTCTTCAAAGCAGGTCCTAGAAGTTCAGACATGGTAAAAGATGTGTTTTAAAAGGAGGTTACTTTAAAAGTCCTTGGTTAGATGGTGTTCTTAAAGTCCATGGCTAGGTGATGTTGCAGCCAGGGCAGGAGTCTTGTTAGAGGCAAGATGGGCAGTTGTAAAAAGCTGCTTCTTAAGTCACACCCCCATTCTTCAAACAAAGGAACATGGGTCATATATCACCCCCCCTTGATTTACACTCGAAAGCTTGCAATGTTCCTTTTTTAATTTTAATAGTGGCCTATAAAGGTATCACCTGTAACCTATTTTTGCAATTGTGTTTTGTGATGTCCACGTGACTCACCTACCTTTTTTGCTTTCATAGATCTATAGACTATCTCTGCTTAGAGTAGTGTGATTTCCCCGCTTTGATCCTCAGATATCATTGCACATGTAGTAACAAATACCCTTTAACTTCAAAAAGGAGTTCATACACATAGAACAAAAATACTATAGTAAGAAATATATTGGCTAGTATTTCTTATGTACACTGGCATAATACAAACAGCATAACTTTTCGAGTAGAGATGGGCATGAAACAAACTTTTTTTGTTTCTGTTATTCGTTATTTGTTTCGTTATGTGATGAAATGAATAACGAAAATTGTGATGAAATTGGAACGAACCGAACAGAACCACAAAAATTAGGTTCGTTACGTTTCGTTTTTGTTAATGGCGACACACAATGAAATGAGTTGTTTTTAAATGTTAAAAAACGTCCTGAATATCCGTAAAAACCCAGCAATAATTATTTATTCTGCCTGATAATACCTAACAGGGGGGTTGGGGTCCTTAAAACGTGCATTTATCTCTTTTCTCAGATCGCTGTATTTTTTTCCTTTAAGGGGAGTTAGGGGACATCGACCCAAAATGGCTCCCAGATACCTAATTTTATTTTATTTTTTATTTGTTAGTTTTATACCCCACCCATCTTCCCAAAAGGTAACTCTGGGCGGCTTACAATATAAAAAATAGGTAAAACAGAAGCAAACAAGTAAAAAGGGAGCAAGATGGTGGGCATATCCAAAACAAAATAAACGTGGGCAAAGGAAAAGAAAAAAGAAGAAAACTAAACAGAAAGGTCGCCGAACGCCTCCCTGAAGAGATAAGTCTTCAGGGCCTTTTTAAAGGCGGGCAGGGACTCTGTCAGGCGCAGCTCACTGGGTAGGTGGTTCCATAGCATGGGGCCCACCACAGAAAAGGCGCGGTCACGCGTACGCGATTTCTGCACCTCTCTGGGTGTGGCCACCATCAGTGAGTGCGCCTGAACCAATCTCGTGGGTCTGGTCCCAGTTGATCTTTGAGAGATTGATTTCTTGGGTATTAAAACGCCCTGGACATCCGTAAAAACACAGTGATAATTATTTGAAATTATTACCTACCAGGGGGTTGGGGTCCTTAAAACCTTGTTTTTGTTTTTCTCCCATCGCGATGTGTTTTTTTTCTTTTCCCTTTGACACAAAATGGATTCCAGACATAAAATGGATGCAAGCCATGTGATGGGATCATGTAAATTCTTGGACAACTTCAACCAATAGTGTGCCCAGGTTGCAGACTGGGCAGGTCTGGCAGCTACAGAGGGCATAAAAAGCTCTGGCATCTCCCATCCTCCTTGCAGTCTCCGGTGGGAGTTAGGGTGGGATTGCTGTCTCTGCGACTCGTTATTTTCACTTTAGGCCAGGCAGGCAGCCTGGCTCTTAGGGGAGAGAAAGAAGAGATTTCTCTCTAGCTTCAGTCTTGCAGCCTCTCTCTGTGTGTGCGTGCATACATCTCAGTGAGTAGTACCCTCCCCTGCCCTGCAGTGCAGTCACTCTGCGGCTGCCTTGCACCCTGGGCAATGCCCGCCGCTGCCTTTGCAGCCTCCCTGTGTACCTAGTCTATACTGTGTCTCTGCCAGCAACATTTTTTTAGTGTTCTCCCTCTGGTCTGGGGCGTTGGGGGACACCCGCGCATGGAAATGCTTTAAAAATCGTGCAAAAGCGGGTAAAAACGAAAAATGGAAAAAAATGAATTTTTTTTCAAACATTCGTGAAAAATGAAAACAAACCGAAACGGACTCCTCAACAAAGAACAAAAAACCGAAGCGCCATTTTTTCAATTCATGCCCATCTCTATTTTCGAGGCAAATTGACTTAAGTTAGGGAATTACAGTAAACACTGCACTGTATGACTCAGATGCAACTGATAATTTCAATAGTGATTTCTTAACCTGATTTCATTTTCTGCAAGTGTTATGCCATTTGTGTAGCTACACAATAGGGTTTGGGTCATTCTCTGTTATGTGGTGTATTTTCCCCAGCATTCCGCCCCATTTCAGCTTGTTGTAACTTCAGGTACAAACCAGGAGGATTTTAAAATTATTATCATTAGTGTTCTACAAAGTTATTAAGAGATGTGAACATTAGCTGCGATCTAACAACCATATTCTGTTTACAGTTTACTGTTGGATGTGGCCATGTAATATTCTTCTTGAACAGGCCTGCACAACAGGTAGACTGCGGGCTACTGGTAGCCCGCCAAGGGTTCAAAAGTAGCCCGCTGGCCAATAATAAAAAAGTGAGGAGATAAGTTTTCCACCCCTCCCTCCTCCATCCCAAGGACCACCACTGCCCCAGCAAAGTTCTGGGTCTGCCAGCCCACTGTCTCAGCCGAGCGGGGCAGTTCAAGGGCCATAGAACAGTCCCCTGCTCCCCCCACCAGCCAGATGATCCACGTGCCACTGTCTCATGAGCAGCTGAGTTGCTGGTGCGGAGAGGGGACAACAAGAGGTGGGGCATGGGCCTGCTCACCTCTGTTGCTTGATGATGTCTCCCTCTAATTCCCACTCTGGATAATTCCTCCCACCCTTCCCTTCCCTCCCCTTCCCTTCCCCTCCTCCTCCCACCCCCACGGCTGCCCCACAGAGACCATGACCTGCTACCAGCACTCCTCCTGCTCCCCTTCTGAGCCACTCCGTCCACCTTGTGCCACCATGGTGATGTGATTGCCCCACTGCTGGCTCAGCCCACCCCAGCTGTGCACTGAATTAGTGAGAGCTGTGGGTGGCAGCGGTGCCGGCGGCAGCAAGGAAGCTGGAAGGGAGAAGGGGGAAAAGAGGAGGAGGAGGAGGAGGCTGGAGGGGGATGAGAGTCGAGTCAGCCCCGGGGTGGATTGGGAGGGAAAGCACACCTTTTTTAAAAAAAAGTCTTCCAGCAGCCCAGGCAAGTGGCGGTGGCGGATCCATGCTGCTCGCAAGCATACACACTCCTCCCTTGCACCCGCTTGAGATGGGTGCAAGGGAGGCATGTGCATGGTTGTGTGGGTTGCCCCTTGAAAGGGGCAATCTGCGCAAGCATGCACGCACCTCCCTTGCACCCGCCCACACCGCTTGAGTGGGTGCAAGGGAAGCATGTGCTTGGTCAGCCTTCTCATAGGAATGCATTGAAATCTGTTCCCTCCAGAATGGATTATTTGATTTTCAATGCATTCCTATGAGAAACTGATGCTCTACTTACAGATAAAATTTGTAAGTAGAGGTTTCAGTGTAGTAGCCCTCAGGCACTTTGGACCGGAAAAAATAGACCTCGGCCTGTTCAAAGTTGGACAGCCCTGTTCTAGAAAGTGATTGATAAAATATATAATGCTTACTACACCGAGACATAGGTAGGGCTCATATAAGAAGCTCTGCCTTCTACCCCCATAATCTGCAATAGCCTGTACAGCCATAACACCTGAATAGAGCTGTAATACCTTTTATTCAGTCATATCAGATAATTCTGTATGATTCATTACTGTCAGCTCTTGTTCAGTATTATATTATCCCAGCCCCCCAGTAGTCAGCTGAGAGAAGTGCACAATTTGAATATTCAATTACATCAAATCAGTTACTTTATCTAGTAGGGACTTGTATTCACTTTTGTTAAAATTAGACATGATGGTGTCTAATTATGCATATGAATGTAATAGCGGTGTCGAGACAAGGATTTCTTCAGAGGAACAATCCTAGACTGACAGAGGGAGGGAGGTATAAGAAATGTAATGAATGTTAACTTGAAAGAAGAGTCTTAAATAGTTTGCTGGTATTTGGCACCTCAAAGATTAGAGCATGTATGTAAACCCTGATATGACAGTCGGTGTTGCTAATGACCATATGGAGAATTAGCTTGATTTATTCTGATCAGATTTCACAATCCACGTTGCCTGGGCGTAATGCCCAGCCAAGTTATGCCTGCATAACTTTATGTTATGTGACAAGAACTGGATAGCTGCCAATAAAACCCAAAGGTAGTACAGAACAGAACTTTGGAGTTATCGAAAGGGCTTTGTAGCTGTGAATGCTACTTTATGAGCCTCGTGGCGCAGTGGTTAAATGCCTGTACTGCAGGTAAAACTGTGCTCACGACCTGGGTTCAATCCCCGGTAGCAGGCTCAAGGTTCACTCAGCCTTCGATCCTTCCGAGGTCAGTAAAATGAGTACCCAGCTTGCTGGGGGGGCAATGTGTAGCCTGCACTCTGTAATCAAAATTGTAAACCTCCCAGAGACTACTTGTAGTGGTATGGGGCGGTATATAAGCAGAACACTTTGCTTTTGCTTTTTGCTTTTTAGACTACTAACTTATTTACTGGCAAACTCAAAATTGAGTATTTACGGTGTCCTTAACAGATTGGTTTAAATGACTTTAGACAGATGGTGGCTTTTGAGAGTTCAAATGCTCACTCCGATTCCCAGAAAAGGAGCCAGCACAGAACACCTATTGTGTGTATGGCTGATGGACATGCATGCCTTGCAACTAACCTCTGTGGCCTGGGATAAGCTTCATGCGCTTAGAATAGAGATAGGCATGAATCAGAAAAATTGTGATTTGTTTTCATTTGTGATTTGTCAAGGTCAGTGAATAACAAAAACCATATTTATGAATTTGTTTCTGAGAAATCAATGAATTGATTCATAAATTCATTATTGAACGTAAAGTCCTATAAAATGGCCTCCAGGGCACCTAGAGATACCAAGTTTGCAGGGAAGCTCCCCATGGGTCCTCCCGGGGGATCACTTTCCGGGGGGTTGTGGGTGTATAAGTGATATATACGGAGCCCAAACTTCACAAGACTTGGAGAGACTGTAAAGAAGGACCATGGAAAGCATCTCTAAGAAATTGATATCTCTAGGTGTCTTGGGGACCATTTTTATAGCCCAGTGAATTGACAAATTAAAAATCACCAAAATTCATAAATTCGTATTCATTGGGGGTTTCAATCAGTGAACCAGTGGTATTTTAAATTAAATTTTCAATTCATTTTTAACTCATGCCCATCTTTATCTTAGAGCACTAGCAGAAGTAGGAATTGAGGAACCCCTTTCAGGTCCTTACTATCTAAATAAACCTGTGTTGGTCACCGTAATTTGGAAACATCTTGACGAACCTTAATTGTTACTAAATACATGTGGAAAAATGGCACACAGATTTTCCTTTTTATTGTGGATGTTGGAAATATCTGTGGCAATTCTACTATGCCAACCACACATGCAAATATATTTGTAATAACAACTGGTGACAGTTTACATGATGAATGGCTGTGAAGACCTGAAGAGTACAGTATATGCTGAGTGCTGGAATGACTGGCAGGTGGAGAACACCTGGCGGAAGGGTGACTGTTTGGCTTGACTGGAATGTGTTTGGGTCATCACTTGGAGACGTCTGGTTTTGAGAGTCAATCAGTAAGGGTTTGTTGAAGAATCTGGTATCGACTTGAGAAGCATCTGGGTTGCTTATGGAGGAGATGATGAGGATTGAATCTGTGACCTTAGGTATGCAGTCGGGTATGCTGGAAAACTCAAGAGGTGTAAAAGGAATGCAGCACAATATTGCTTGACTGTGGCTCGTATGTAATCAAGCAAATACCAAGTTGAAGAACAGGTTTATCTTATCTTGCATACTTTGGAAGGCAAAGAAAGATTAAGTAGAGCATTTGAAAATAAATTGTTTGGTAATGGGCTACTATCCAATAATTTATTTTTATACTTTTATTTATTGTGTGCTAGTTTCACACCACTCTCTTCTGAGTGAGTAAAAATCAGTGAATTATACAAACTTGTTTCTTCTGAATTTACAGCTTTTGTTCAGTATACAGACTAAATAGCTCTATAATAATAACAGTGTGCCCTCAAGTCAATTCTGACTTATGGTGATGTTTTAAGGCTTTTTCCGGGTAGAGAATACTCCAAAGTAGTTTAGCATTCTTTTCTTCGGGGTGTGTGTGTGTGCCCTGGGGCTGTACAACATGCCTAAGGCTGCATAGACTACTCTACTCCCAAGATGCACGGTTGGAAATTGAAGTTCCAACCTCTAGTTTTGTAGGCAGATGGACGGCAGAGGATGGAAACAGTGCATGTGTAGGGGACTCTGGAAGCTGAAATCCAAAACAATAACTTCTATTCATATTGCTGGCAAAACTGAAGGAGAAAATAGGGGGAATAGGAAAGAAAAAAGTCAAACTGCTCCGGCACTTCAACAGATTTTTAAAGTGTAAGATATTATACATCAACATCTACTTCTTCAGACACAGGGAGTATAAATACATGTCCATTTTGTTGAGCAGAGCAGGAACGAATGCATCTTCACCCAGCCCAGGCAGTTTGGAACGGAAGCAGCGATCTGCACTTGCCTGGCAAACTGCCCAGTCTGGGCGAAGACCAATGGACAATCTCTCTTAATCCAGGGCAGCTGAAGGCTGCTCTCTGCAGCTGCACCACATAGCTGATTTTCACAGGTCAGATCGGATTAATTGATTTACAGTGCATTCCTATGAGAAACTGCTATTCAACTTACAAAAAATTTGACCTCCAAAATGCATTTGGAACGGATTAATTTTGTAAGTCAAGGTACCAATATGTGTGTGTGTGCGCGCACACACACACACACACACACACACACACACACACACATTGGTACCTTGACTTACAAAATTGATCCGTTCCAAATACAACATACAACAGGATTTTTCACCTATTCTGAAAAGAATACAGTGTTGATGCCAGAGATATCTTTTATGGGGTAGCATTCCAGAACCAGAGAACCACTAAAACAATCTAAATTGTTGCTCCTAAATTCTGTACTAGTTGGAGTTTCTCAGCATGTATAACATGTATGCTAGCAATGGTACCCTGACTTAAGAGCAGCTCGACTTAATAGCAATTCAACTTCAGAGCGGAAAACTGTTGGCATTATAACTGCCACCTTACACATTTTAGATATGGCCTGCTCAACTTATAATTTGTTTCATTTTTTTTAAACTTATTTTTTCAATTTTTTAGATAGGTACCCTGACGTAAGAGTAGTTCAATTTAAGAGCATGCATTTGGAATGGATTAAATTCGTAAGTCGAGGTACTACTGTATAATATAATAGCCAGGTGACCATTACAAACTACAAATGCAAGACTAGGCTATAGGCACTACCTTTATTAGGCCACTAATAAAATAATAATAATTGCAAGCTTTCATGGACAAAGCAAGTACCAAAAGTCTAAATGTTGCAAAAGATATAGTCCATCCAGGAAGTTGCTAGTGCATGGATGGATCTCTCTAGCCAGACTGTCCGTAGGACACCAGATGAGTGACGGAAGCAGGGAGAAAGGTACTCTGAGCTGCCAAGGTTAGTTTGACGTCAAAAGGGGTTGGGTTGTTTTGCATGTAGGTAGAAAATTCAGTGATCCTGGCAACACAAATTACAAACAGTCCTAGTAGTAAGAATGTTTTCCCAATCAGTACAGATATTACTGGAACAGTGGTTTTACTCCATATGTAATTAAACATTTTAAAATAATTTTGGAGATGTTTTTTCCTCCAGTTGCCCTGGGTTTACATTAAATGCTTCTGCCCCATTGGATCTGCTGATCAGGGGTAGCTTTTGATGAGACTTACAGCATGCTTCTGGAATTATATAAGTCAACTTTTTTTTACCCTATTCATTTCCATGGCAACACTCAGTAATGTCAAGTTATCTTGCTGGATACTGGGAAATAAAGAGCAGTGGCTGAGCCTGAGAGAATATGATCTTCAGTGCCGCTGCCAAAAAAATAAATGCCCCCCAGGCAACAAGCTGCCAGGAGTTAAGGAGCAAAACAGGAAATATTTAAGCATATTAAGTATTGGATAGTAGTTGCAGATGTGATCAAATATATTGGAGGTAACTGGCTGGGAGGAAAAACACACCAAAGCTATAAAACTAGTTCTAAAATTCATTATTGCCAACAGATAGGAGAACAATATGATACTACAGCTCACAGACAGACAACATGCATATAGAATATATATATATATATTTTAAAAGAAGATGCAAGCAAAGTGCTGGCTTTCCAAAGCCCATTATATTTTGTATACAAGCTCGCACTCTGGTGGTTGTGAACACAGGATATTTCAAAATGGCGGCATCACATTACATATATTTGGATGACTAGATGTCACCTGGAAAAAAATGGATAGCGTGGATGGGGGAGGTTGGGCTGTTAGTCCAGTAATACATTGACATATGTTTATATGAAATACAGTGGACTCTTGTATAACAAACAGCTTGTATAACATAAAATTTGTACAACATAAAAAGTTCCGGAGATAGGGGACATTTGCTTAACAGAATCGCCTATGGGGGAAATCCGTACAACATAAAAATGGGATCACTCGGTTTTCAATGCATTCCTATGGGAATTTGTATAAAGGAAAATTTGCTTAACATAATTTCATTTGGAACGAATTAATTCCTTTATACAAGGTACCACTGTATTGCCGAGTTGATTTCACTAATTACTGCTGAGTTTGTCAGGGAGAATCTGTGCATGTTGAGCTCACACATTATGTATCATTATGAGTCAGGACGACCTTGAGGTCATGAGATTAATTCAATTTGTGTAGGGTGCGCGAAGCCCCAGGACTGAACTGGTATCTTCTCCTCCTCTGTGTGGGATCATTATTGCCACTACAAAGAGAAAGACGTTACAAGCACAGAAAAACCTAGGAAACTGCCTTGGCCTGAGTTGGCTTATTGGACCATTGTTGTCAGTTATGATGGACAGTGCTGACTCTCTAGGGTAGTGGCAGTGAACCTTTGGCAGTGTAGATGTTTTGGACCAGAACTCCCAGAATTACTGTGGGAGCTGTGGTCCAAAACATCTAGAGTGCTGAAGGTTCACCACCACTGCTCTAGGGTCTTAAGCACAATTATTTCCAGGCCTAACATCAAGATTCCTGATAATTTATCTAGGCCTTATCCTCTTTAGCTTTCAAAATCAGGCATGATTGGGGATTTGGTGGTATGGTGGTAGACTGGTTTCAAGAGGAACAATTTTCCATATCATCTTGTTCTAGAGTTGCTTGTAAGTAAAACGAACTGAAAAGGAGAGGGCTGAGGCTACCAGTACACTTAGTGAGCTACAACCAAGTCTATAGTAAATCAGATATAGGATTCGCATAAGTTATAATGTTAGGAACAAACTTGTTTAATACCCATCAACAATATATAATCATGGAGGCAGATGAATGATCCACTATGTCTCATCTTTTTGCTATAAATGAAAGGTATAGCTTTCACAGAGTGTTATGTGGTAGCTATGGCATGTCACTAATAAGAATTCAAACCATGCTTTGATTCCCAGTGTGCATTACGCACAGAACAAAGTAATATGTGCAACTGTTCTATATCTGTCAAGCGACCATGGCTAATGTGTATGTTTCATTCATATTTGCTATAATATAAAAATGTGTCTGTCAAACATGTACTCTTTGAAATGCAGGGACTCGCTGGTCCGTTGCTTTCACGAGCTACAGATCTGGAATATTATTACCAGCTAAAGTTTCATCTTGCCATCTAACAAGCTTCTAAATACATCTGTTGCAAAGATGGAGAATACGATCATGAGCTTAGGTGCCAGGTGACAGAGCACTTAGCCACAAGTATCCGCCCAGGTTGACAGTTGGGTAGTGTTTTGGAAAATTACTTTTCCCCATTATAGTTCCCAGAATCTGGAGAATTTTAGGAGTTGTAGTACCCCAAAGCAACTTTTCCAGCCTTGTAATTTGTGCAGGCTGATTAGCAATTTACAAGGTTAATCAGTTATGTTGCCCTGACATGATGGGGCAAACAAACATAGTGTGGGACAGGACTCTTCCCTTTATGTTGACCTTGTAGGCTTCTTGTATACATTTGATTGGCCAAGATGGGAAGCAGGAGCCTAAATCTAGCTTTTGGTCTAATCTACCAGGGTTCATCTTAGGTTCTCTATCACACAGCCCATGACCACAATAAAGAACACCTGGAAGCAGAGACAGAAGAACTGAACAACTGGCATTGAGTCTGAATACATAAAAATAACCTTGGTCTATATAAAAGTGAAGCAAACCTGAAGGCACAAGCAATGAGGTCCCAACCAGAATAGGTTTTATATAGAAATTACCTGATATAAGAGGTTGTGGTTAAACTTGAGGGGAAATTAGAGCTTTATGAAGGGAGCTGGGAGCTAGGAAGCATGTACTGTATCTTTCACTAAATATCTTTCAGTAGATAAAAGCTGTTGACTTTTGACATGGTGGATGGAGGTTTATGGAGCAAGTCCACAAATGGCCTTCCCCTCAGTCCACAAAATGTCGTAGGTCACTCTTAGAAGTAGTTTTCATTGATGATTATGTTTATCTTGAAGCAGTTATGGCAGTGGAGGCCAGGAATGCCCCATTGCTGCTGTCTTTCCGAAAAGAGGCAAAGACCTTTCTCTTCAGGCAACCTTTCTCTGAATAATGGACGACTTATTGTGCCTTTTTATGAATCTACAATACATGGCTACACAGACGTTGTGTTTCTAACCACTTATAACTTTGTGTTTATATCTGTCCTTGTATGATTTCATTGACACTATGTTATCAATTGTTAGCTTTAATGTGTTGCCTTATAATGCTGTAAGATGCCTCTCAATTCCCTGTTTCTCACACTGATTGTGTCTTAATTGTAATGGACTGTACAGTCTCTCCTTACTGTAAGCCACCTTGGGTCTTTTTCCAAGGAGAAAGGTGGGGTAAAATCTCAAAAATAAATAAATAAATAAATAAATAAATAAATAAATAAATAAATAAATAAATAAAGAGGCCAAGCAAACCCTCCCTGAGCACATTGATTGAATGGTGGGATGCCACAGGACAGAAGAACCTATTTTAATGTTATATCTAATAAAGCCTTACTCTGACAATATTGTCATCAAGTGGGTAGAGCTTGAACTGGGGGGGAGGGAGGCACATAGGCCCTCCCCTCCCCAGTACCTCTCCCCTACCTTTAGTGCAAAAATCAGAAGATATTTACTTGTCAAGCCCTGCACACAGATCACACACACAGACAGGATTCAGTTCTTTACCAAGATCTTTAGTGGAAAGCAGTTCAAGTCCTTTGCTAACAATCAAGTGCCAGATAAATAACAGAATCCAACTCCCAGCAATTAACAGTCCAGGTCAAAACCAGAATATCTCACGGAAACCAGATGCCAAACCCAAGGGAACAGATCAAGCCGTGGTCCAGGAAGCCAGTCCAAAGTCAGGAAACAGAGCCAAGGTCACAGACAGGAACATGGTTGCAAGTTCAAATGATGTGTTGCTCCCACAGAGAGCTCAAAGTGAGCTTGCCAGCTTTATCCCAAAACAGGGAACACACCCTTACTTCTGGAAAGGCTCCTGCTAGTACTCAGGCTTTGCTGCCCTGATTCCCCGTCTAGCATCAAAGACCCTTTCCCTAGCTCTTCTGGTAGCACATCTTTGCAGAATCCTGCTCATGGCCCTTCTAGGGGGAGAAGATATGTTTTCAGCTGAGTCATCAGACCCAGCTGCTTGCTGATTTGAGCTGCAAGGCTCCTCCAGCAGCTCTTCACCATTTAACCCCTCAGAGTCAGGTTCTGTGGCAGGCAGGGTCCTGGCAGTACTGACTGATTTTCAGATGGGAGATACCAGAGGCAAAAACATATACATATTATCCCGATAAATTTCATAGCTCCTCAGAATTACAGGGTCCCAAGAGTTGCTGAGGACCTTCTAGTCCAACATCCTGCAAGTGCAGGAAGCCCCACAACTGAAGCATCCCCTTGGATGTCGTGCAGTATTCATTTAATGAGCCCAAACATAGAAGAGCCTGCCATTTCCTCAAGTAGCTCATTCTTTTATTGAAAAAGTTTCTCACTGAGGAGTGGAAAGTGACAACTAATCGTAAAGTAGTTGCTGTTATCACTAGTTTATCATTTGTAAGCCTGTACCAGGAAACATATCAGTCTTGTTTGGTCCTAATATTGTTTAGTCTTCTTATTGTTTTAACAGCTTTTATTTTCCTGTTTTATCATTTTACTTCTCATTTGTCAAAAGAAAACAGTATTTACACAAATTAGCATGAGATTGAAGGGTATAGATCCCTCATATGTAGCTATTTTAGTAACCCCCAGGCATTGGCAAGCCTCATGTATTCAAAACAGTGTATCCCAAAGAATGTAAGCCACACAAATATATATATATATATTTAGAAATAGAAATATTAATAAGCAATTGTATCTATGTCCTAAAACTTTGGTCAAATGTTTCCGGCCACTTAGGGGAACTTCTGTTACAAAAATTGGCTGAGCCAGCAATCTAATTATTTTCGTAGCCTTGAAGCTCTACACAGCTAATTGCATATACGTTAACCAAGAAACCCTTATCTTTGTTGAGAGAGTTCTTGGCATACGTCATTGTCAAAGGAGGTGATCCTCCCTGAAAACTTCTAGCCGAGTCAGGCAGTTCCAACACCATAGCAATTAAAACATTTAATTGGTGTCAGAAATACAAAATAAATGACCAAGGATGTCAATTAGTATTTGATGCATGTAACAAATGTATGTGACGTAAATTCGGATGGGCGGAGGGACAAAAGAGTGCTGGAAAACCTTATAAAATATTGCTCCTTTCGTTTCTCGGTGGACTTCGCACCAGCAAAGAGTGTGGAAGTACCCTTGGTTGAACCAATAAATCTATTTTCTGTCTACATAAGAGACTCAGACGGCTTATTGCATTCTGTGAAGCCAACAGCAAGCCAGCGATGAACCCCATAAATTAAATTCATTGCTTTCAAGATGTGTTTTAAAATATACATAGTGGCTGAAATCCTGTTGCCACAAATTGAGTCGTGATTATATTATCAGCTTTGTCCATTTTTGAACAATATAAGAACAGTAAACAATTTCCAGTTTCTCCATCAAAGACACCTGTAGAACCCCTTTAATTGCTGGGGAGAAGGGTATGTGGTTGTGTGTTGCGTCATTACAGTCGCGACCGACTCTTCATGACCCCCATATCCACGGAGTTTTCTTGGCAGGAATACTGGAATGGTTTGCCAGTTCCTACTCCAGGTGTGTACAGCACCCGGTATTCCCTGGTGGTCTCCCATCCAAGTACTAACCAGAGCTGACCCTGCTTAGCTTCCTAAACCAGGCGAGATTGGACGTGCTTGGGGCATCTAGGCAGCTATAGGGTTTGTGGTAAATTACCAAAAATCAGGGCTTGGAAGACTTTATTGGTGGTAGTGATTTTCAGTAAAGACTTTCCTCTCTTCTCCAATGGCCTCTGATGGTTTCCTGATCATGAAAAAGGTTTAATCAGGGGCCTCAGGATATGCCTACCTGCCTGCCTGCCTGTACCGCCCCTTAGTGCAAACTGCACTACCCGGAGTGGTTTACAAAATAGTCATAAAATTTTCTCCTACAAAGGAGAAATTAGAAGCCTTCCAAAAAATATCAACAACAATTCCTTTATTGAATAAGTTGATTAGACCATTTCAAAGCCACAAGATAAAAAACACGCATATCTAAGTACTAATAAATATACAAATACAATGCATTAAAATGATAATATTACATAGTTCTTGCTCAAGAGCTACATGGGATATATTCACATTTAATATATATCTTGATCCAACTAGATCACACCCTTACTAACCGCCTGCTTTCTCAGAATTGCTGCTTTTACTGCAAAAATTCCAACTTTATGTGTTAAATGATGATTTCAGCACAGTTGGTGATCAGCCTTGCTTGGCATCACTTACAGTCAGCAACAGGGTTTCAGCCTCTATTTATTTAAGATTTCTCTTTCATTTTGTTCTCCTTCCCTGTCTTATGAAGGGAGTGCTTATGTTTTTAGAGTCAGTCACATGGGGACAAATAGTATTGACTGATACTGTATTTGGAATGTAAATCGTCCACGTTTGGGTACAGGCTTGTGACCTTTAGAATCCTGAACCCTAGTGGTCGTTTCCCTTTCGTTGAAACCATTTGTACAAAGATAGCGAGATGTTAAAATGTTTTGTGAAGCTGAATTCTGAGTTAAGTAGTAAAAGCAGATCTGCTGAATATTCTCAAAAATGCCAAGGCTGCTTCTTGGAAAGCTGATAGAAGGATGGCTTTGTTACATCCAATAAATAAATAAATAAATAAATAAATAAATAAATAAATAAATAAATAAATAAATCTGACCAAAATCCAGTTTTTTGTTCCAAGGTGAATAGACGTATTTGAATAAGTGGGGCGCACACAAGGGTTAACTTGCCTTAGCCCTGGAGACCAAATGGATTTGATCACAAATTTCATCAACAAATCTTGTCCATATTTAGTTACCTCAGTGAAATGAAAATGTTTTGGCTTTCTAATTTGCCTGCTTTCCCCAGTGAAAAAGCTGTTACCACAAACTGTCAGATTCTAATCCAGTTGATATCCAGCCTGCAAATCTGGGTGCTAATTTGTATGGAATCGCTTCCAGAATTGAACAATTAGGCCCAGAGAATCGGTGTGCTTGTATCAGCCTATATATATGCCTGGGGTCTGCAGAATTTAAGATTAGGCTGTAGTGCATTCTGAGGATGTACTCAAGCCATTTATATCATCTCAGGGTTTCCAGTCTTTATAAAACGGACAGATGTTGCAGGAGGCCAAAGTAACTGAAAGCCTTAAAAGATCCAAAATAAGGCTGTTAATAGATGGGTAAAACAGTCACTCCCAACCTTGGGTCCCTAGATGTTCTTGGACTACAATTCACAGAAATCCTGGCCAGCACAGCTAGTGGTTAAAGCTTCTGGGACTTTTAGTCTGAGAACATCTGGGGTTCCAAGACTGGGAAGCATTGGGGAGGGGGAGGCTTTCCATATGTTGCTGGACTGTGATCAGCCTTGGCCAGTGTTGAGGAATGCAAAGCATTGCATCCCAACAAAAAGCAAATAAAAGGGCTAAGTGTGCTGCTTATATACTGCCCCATAGTGCTTAAGCACTCTCTGGGCAGTTTACAAGTAATTATGCAAGCTACACATTGCCCCCCAGAAAGCTGGGCATTCATTTCACCAACATCAGAAGGAGGGAAGGCCGAGTGAACCTTGAGCCTGATACCTGGAATTGAAGCCCAGGTCGTGAGCACGGTTACAGCTGCACTACAGCAGTTGGAGGACCTCAGTTTGTCTGTCCTTGGTCTGTCTATTAGAACAACTAGTTTTTTTGCTAGACTCTAGAACAACATGGGGATCTCCTAGTGCAATATTGGCGAACCCATGGCACGGGTGCCAAAGGTGGCACTTGGAGCCCTTTCTGTGGGCACCTGGTTTTGCCCCTTCGCAGACACCTGTATTCAGGTTAAATTGCTGTATTGGCACTCTGCTAAAAATCAGTGGGCTATGAATCGCATTTTGGGCACTCAGTCTCTAAAAGGTTCACCATCACTGTCCTAGTGCAACAATAGTATAATATCCAATGCACTGGCTAGCTATGTCATGCCTTACATTGAATGTATGAAAGATCAATCTGGTCAAAATCCCATTTCCATTTTATGGCAATGGTATGCAAAGAGCATGACTGTGATTTGGGGAACTGATGCAAGTTACGAATCCAGTGCAAGACATTATCTGCTGCTTGCTGAGTTGTGAAATTTAGGTGCTCAGCAGAAATGGTCTATACCAGGCATGTCCAAACTTTGGCCCTCCTGATGTGTTGGACCACAACTCCCAGAATTCTAAGCTTAGATTGCCAATGGCAAAGGACTGTGGGAATTGCAGTCCAAAACATCTGGAGAGCTGAAGTTTGGACATGCCTGGTCTACACCATCTTTGCAACTGGTGGCAATTTTCCTCCAAAACCAATTTGCGTTCCATTTGTGGTCATACTTTCAGAATCCTGGCCATTATTTCCTGTAATGCAAATAATGCCTCTGAAAATTGTTCTGAAATTTCAATGGAGCCTGACTGTTCACTAGGGTTGGTTACAGGGATCATATGCCAAACCCCTCTCCAAGTAGAATTGTACAAGGAAGAATCGTACAAGGTAGAATCCTATTACGCAACAGGAGAGGAAATAAGATTTATACCATTTGAACACAGTGCAGATATTCCAAGTACTTTTCTTTGGGGTGGGGAATTATTAGAATTAATTTGACCAATCAATAAATTGGCATATGTTGTTTTAGATTTCAGACCTGACTACGGCAGATGAGTCCAGTGTATGTAAGATGCTGTCCCTTCCATAACTAGCCTGTCCTGCAGAGGTGTATGGAAAGCAACATCTGAGTTCCTGATTTAGTTGAGCTATTAGCATGTGAAGCAAAATTTCATGTCCAACTTCATCAGCTCTGCCTGAGCCTAGTGAGTGCACCTGGTGTATGGTGCCAGATAGAATTCCAGCGCTGTCATTCATCTTGGAGTACTTGAAATGCAATGCAGAAATCTGATTTGGCAGGTGGTTATTTCATCTGCCTACCCCGCGTGTAAAAAGAGCCCAGAATAGCATTCTGCATGATGTAGAAAAACCTCAGGCAGAGCCTGGCATTCTGATTTATGTGCACTAAGATAATTAAAAACATGCAGTGCTTTCTAAAAAGGTACTTGCAAATATTTATGATAGCCAAGTAAAACTCATTATTGCACATGAAACGGAATTAATTGTTGTGTCTTGAGATCCCCCCCCTTTAACGAATGAACAAAAGTATTGCATGTAGCTTTTTATGTTTTCCGTCTGTGTTATTCATTGTTCTTATTCACTCTGCATAGAGACCGCTGGCGCATCTTGTCTGGCTTCTTGTTAAAGTGTAACCAAAAATCTTTTTGTAGCTTCTAAAATGCTTAGGGCATAATCCTGCTTCATTAAAATCAATGGGAGTTAAACATAAATCCTGTGCACATAAGCCCAGTAAAATTCATAGGGTTTACTTCTGAATAAATATGTGCCACGTTTTTGTGATAAGGATGTAATGTGAAGATGGCTGGTCCCACTGAATTGTGAGAGATTTTATTTTCACAACATTTATTTAGGATCCCACTGATAAACATTTACACCAATACACCAAACCATGCTTTTGCATAGCTAGTATAAATCATCAGGCAAAAACGTACTGTACTTAAAACTCCCAAAATGCATTCAAAACATGTTTAAAATTCTAAGTGGGTTTTTTTTTAGTTCAGATCTCATGTCAAACCATAGTTAAATGTCCTTAACTGCGGTTTGGGGTGATATGAGACGTGATTGGAGTATTAGCCAAATAAAATTTTGCTACAGAGGGACAAATAGTCATTTTGGGGGTTCTCTTGAACAACATGTTTTCTGTGCGGTCCTAAAGGCTGGGTAAGTTCCATGTCTGCTTTGTTCTTTATTTGCACATTCAAAAAGTAATAATCAGCAAGCAGACAAAAAAAAGAGTCACTGGCTTTGTCAACCAGTTAAGGAACATTTATGGCAGAGTTATAAACAGGGGAAAGTGGTCTATTGTGCTCCTCTCATTCCCTTTATCTCCAGTTAATGTTTGATTTGAGATCAATGTGTAGCGTTTCCAGTGAGAGCCAAGGACTCAGAAGGCCTGAGTTCACATCCCCACTTGGCCATGTTATCTCACCGGCAGCTCTGGTAAAAATGCTTCTTAAATGCCTCGCTTACCGTACTTTGAAAGCCCAGTTAGGATTGCTATAAGTCAGTTTTCACTTGATGGCACATAAAAGCAATAAGATTTGAAATGGAGAAACCAGAAGATAATGATTTCTCTGACAGTGGAATCGGCTTTACTAGAGATCCAGATGTTGCTGAAAGGGTGGCTTCCGTGATGGCTTAAGAGCTACCAAACAGGTCCACAAAGGCTGCTAATCCACAGCAATTCCTATTGCTGTCCTGCAATTGGTCCTTTTTAAGGCTAGTTATATGTGGCACATAAATGTCCTAAATTAATAATGGGGTGGGGTAAGTAACATCTCATAAATGAAAGATTTCCTTGCTTGGCAGCTATCACATAGGTAGGCATGTACATATACAGGTATATGTACACAGTATGAACATGTAGAAGCCCTGATATGTTCTGACTGTTCTTTATGTTTATCTGCCATTGGATGACTGCCGAATATGTACTTCCTCTAACATGAGTACTCTAAGGTGTTGTCTCTGTTTGCAGCAAATCCAAAGCAGTCTTATGGCACCTCCAAGACCAGCATGTTTTATATGGCATTTGATTTTGCCATCTGGTGAAGTAGGTTATAGTACACGGTAGCTTATGCCAGATAAAAGGTGAGAGGGATGGCTTGTAGACATAGGGCCTTCTCAGCAGCTGCCCCCAAGTTATGGAATGCCCTCCCAAGTGAGATCCGCCTGGCGCCAACACTTATGACATTTCGGCGCCAGGTAAAAACCTTCCTGTTCCAGACGTTTTTTAATTGATACAGCACTGTCTTCCTGTCTTCCCGTAAAGCTGTACCTGCCAATATTGCTCTAAGGAGGTCAGACACGCCAGGTTCTTGTTGCTATGCTATAAACATTTATAAGCCATAATTCTATTATATTTGCTTCACAAAAATACAACCTCCTAGAAAAAGAATGCTTTTATTTGCATGTAGATCACAGGCCAAGGAAATTTACGTGGGTTTTCCAGAAATGCTTGTATCTTAGTTTCAACTCCACCTTCAGTTGCAATCGATACACAAATCTATTGTCCTCAGTCAGCATGCACAATGATTTGTGGTCTGGGGATGATGGGAATTTGAGTCTTACATATCTAGAGGATGAAGGATTAGAGATTGTTAGTGCATCTCCCTTCTAGTTGAGCAATGTACATTGCTGGTTCATCCATAAAGTCAACAAACAGCACCAACTGGGTATCTGTAATTCTCTATCATATGTGGCTTAGAAGTTAGAAATGTGCTGGATAGGAGAGGCGATTAGAGTCTTCTGCTGCTCCATGTGAAAGGAATTGTGGAGAAGAGCTTGGATGAATCTTAAAAATTGTCAGGATCTCCCTAAGCTGCTGTTTCTTTTCCTTTTTTTAAAAAAATATTTTTATTTTTATTTTATAATACATTCAAACAAAAGAACAGCTAACAATTAACAATACAAGTGCACCCCCATCCCCGGGACCATCCTGTTCTTCCATGAGTTCTTCTTTATTACTCCGTCTTCTATTGTTCTAGTATTCTTCTTAAAGTCCTCTTCTCCAGAACTGTCTTAAAGTATTTGTCGACTCTTTCCCCTTCCCTTCAACTAATACAAAGTCTATAAATTTTCCCCAAATGTCATAAAAAATCTTTTTTTTTCATTTCTCCTCGTTTAATTTTTAAGCTACAAGACAGTTTATCGTTTATGGCTATATCCCAAAGTTTGTTATACCAATCTTCCATCTTGAAATCTAGTTTAGATTTCCAATTTCTTGCTATAATTAATCTAGCTGCTGTCGTAAGGTTTGCTATTAGTTCCTTTGTTGTAGCATCATAATCTTTACTAGTTAACAATGATAATAGTGCTGTCTCTGGATTGCAATCAATATCTAGTTTAATCATGTCACTTAGCTCTAAAAAACCCTTTCCCAGAACTTTGAACTATTTCACATTCCTACCAGAGCTGCTGTTTCTTGATGATTAAGGGATGGTCACAAAAGTTCCATAATTATAGAAATGGATCACCTAGTAAATAGAAATGGGAAACGATGTGTTCAAATAGAGGAGTGTCCACATTTATAGTATGTTTTTCTTATTAAAAGTTTTTGGAAATCCAGAAGCTTAGAAATTGTTTTGCAATGTTGAAAATGTGTCTCCAGCAAATTACCAACCTTGGAAGGATGAAAGGTGGAGTGAACCTCGAGCTGACTACCTGGGATTGAACCCAGTACAGCGGGGTACTTGGGACTGAGCCCAGGTGGTCCACTTTCTCTACCTACCCACCGCTTGTTATAGTCGCAAACATATCATTACGCTTCAAAGAAATCATTTCTTGCCAATCAATGTGATAAAATTCAACAGTAATACTTCAGTAGTGTGTTGCTTTTGAAATGTGTGTGTTTGAATTACTGAGATAGTAAATGGAATTCTAATACATTTTAAAGCAAAAAGTTATTGTGTGTTGTTACAGCAAAATTTGTTCTCAACAAGGTTTCTGTAATCATAGTTTTAGAGGTCAGGTCTAACATTATTTTTTAAACTCCAATCACTCTTCCACATTGACTCCTTTCAATGCTTCATTAGGACTGTGTGCCCTACACATCTTCACTCTCAGCCGCAGACACAACCCAGTACAAAAATTCCTAGAAGCTGAACTTTTAAAAAACAGGAGTGTTGGTGCTGTTTGAGAAGTGAATCTGATCTTAAATGATGTGAGAAGTATCATCCACTTAGCACTCTTCAGCTAATGTCAGGATCAGCTGATCTAAGGTATTTTACTGTAGCACCATGTCCAGTTCTGTGCACCTCAATTTAAAAAGGATGTTGACAACCTTGAGTGTGTCCAGAGGAGGGCGACCAGGCTGGTTAAAGGTCTGGAAGAAATGTCGTAAGAGGAGTGGCTTAGGGAGCTGGGAATGTTTAGCCTTACAAAAAGAAGGCTGAGAGGGGATATGATAGCCATGTTTAAATATTTAAAAGGATGTCATATTGAAGAGAGAGCTGATTTATTTTCCATGGCTTCAGAGACTATGACTCGGGGCAGTGGTTTCAAATTACAGGAAAAGAGAGTCAGTTTAAACATTAGGAAGAATGTGCTGCAACAGAGGGTGTTGGAGTCACCTTCTTTTGAGGTTTTTAAGCAGAGGCTGGATGGCCATCTGTCAGGGGTACTGTGATGGGGTGTTCTTGCATGTCAGGGGGTTAGACTAGATGGCCTTAAGGTCTCTTCCAACTCTATGATTCTATAAATATAATGTTAAAATAAGAAGGGAATCCCTGAAAAACATGGTGGAGCCAAAAGCAGATCCAGTCTGAAATACCTGATGGATTCATCAGAGTCAGCTGAAAGAACTGTGCTGATTAACCAACGTGTCTTGATCAGTATCTCCGTTTCATTTTAGAATAATCAATAATGTGAACAAATATGTGGTTGTGATCCCAGGTACACATGTGTGAGTGGTAGTTACAATTCTCTTGAAATAAACCATCAATGACCCAGCGTTATTGCTTGAGAAAGATCCTCCATAGTTTTTATAATGTATGGCCTGGATGTCCCGACGGAGACAAAACACCAGAGCCTTGTGATCTCAAGGTGCCTGCACAGACCCTGACATGTCTCTCACCTGGCTCAGATGAAATTTGTGCAACTGGAAATCTAGGGAAGGAAAAGGGAGAGAAGGCAGGGTGAGAACATATTAGATTTCTGTATATAGGGCATTTTTGTACAGTAAAGCATTCAATCACATGAGGTGCTTCTCTTAGAAGTCAACAGGTACTATCTCAGTGAGAATTAGGCCACAGGTCTTTTCCATAACCACACTAGATTTGGGGGATGGGGGAGGGTGTAGAAAAGCACAGACGACCATTAATGAGTATGTGGTATGTTTTTTAAATAGTCTTGCAAGGGAGATCACAAGTCTGGTCTCAATGAGGCGGAACAAAGGCAGAATGGGCTGCTTGGTGTCCTTCCAGATCCTGCCTGTCCCTGTCCCCATAGCAGCATTTAGCTAAGACGAAGCACGTTAGGGGATTTGCAAAATAAATAAAATAAAATAAAAAGTCCTTACCAGAAGGTCACTGCTTTTGAAAGGAAGCCATGGGAACTTCAGAAAGACCTGGGGAAGGAGTTACATTTGACCAACTAGTTAAGAGTTTGCCTCTTGTACGGGGAAGAGGAAATTTTTAATTACCAAAGTTCAGCTGTGGTTAATGGCACTGTCAGACTTATGCGATGTAACCATGTACTGAAAACATGGGTTATTTATTAATGGGAATTAATCAGTTATTAATGGGAATTAATCAGTTTTTAAAATTTATTTATTTATTTATTTATTTATTTATTCATTCATTCATTCATTCATTCATTCATTCATTCATTTATTGGGCTTATATACCGCCCGTCTTCCTGAACTTCCCGAAGCAGCTTCCAGTCTCTGGTGTTTGCAGTACTACAGGTTGGAACAAGTGTGGTCCTTCAAGCTGCTCTCCATCATCTCTTGCCATTGACTATGCTAGCAAGGATGGATGGAAGTTGTAGTGTCCCATGTTCCCCAAGCATGAGCTTGGAGGAATCTTTTGGGACAAAGCAAGGTGTCATTTCTCTGTTTCCTTTTAAGTCAAAGCAAAAAGGAAGACAGCTCCAACTTTTCTTCTACAAAAAGGTAGGCAATGAAAAGGAGTCATAGAGATTTAGCTCCACCAGTCAAGCCATGCAGATGGTACAGAGATGAAGCTAATTTTACAGAACGTTAAGACATGCTGGTTGCACCATACATGCTTGAGACGTACAAAATAATGAGTAAAGTGGATACAGGGATGTTCTTCTCCCTCTCACAAAATACCAGAACTATGGAACATCCACTCAAACTGAGGGTAGGGAGAGTGAAAACATACAAAAGAAAATATTTTTTTAAACAGCGTGTTGTTAGTCTGTGGAACTCCCTGCCACAGGATGTGGTGATGACATCTAGCCTGGATGCCTTCAAAAGGGGATTAAACAGATTCCTGGAGGAAAAGTTCATCACAGGTTACAAACCATGAAGGAGATGTGTAATCTCCAGGCTTAAAACCAGGGTACATCAAGGGCCGGATGGTATCAGGAGACAGATATCTAGTCTCATACACTCCCGGACACATTTGGTGGGGCCACTGTGAGATACAGGAAGCTGGACTAGATGGGCCTTTGGCCTGATCCAGCATGGCTCTTCTTATGTTCTTATGTTTTTACAAAACAAAATATAGTTCTGATTGTGCTTTTGCATTCTTCCTGACAAACATAAGAATAAGTCAAATGGATCCATGTTGATTTAACCTTACTGTATAGCTGAGTTTATACTCACAATCTGGTAATAGTAGTAACTATGTGTCCTCAAGTCAATTCTGACTTATGGCAATTAATTTCAGGTTTTCCTAGGTATAGGTACTCAGAGGTAGTTTACCTTTCCTTTCTACTGGGGGTACTCTGGGACTCTGTAACTTGCCCAAAGCCACCCAGACTGACTGTCCTCGTCAGAATCACAGTGGGGGAATCAATCTCTGTGCCTCTGGATGCTTAAACCACGAAGCTATCCAGCCAGCTCACAGTCTGATAATTAGGAGCAAAAGGGTGTTTATTATATTTTTTAAAATATTTTTATCCTGCATTTCTCCTTAAAAGAACCCAAGGCATTAGTTGATCCAAACTAATTGGATCAACAAGGTTGAGAGCAAATTCAGATTGAGGTGAAGGCACTGTTAAGGTAAAGGTAAAGGTTCCCCCCGCACATGCGTGCTAGTCATGTTCGACTCTAGGGGTGGTGCTCATATCCATTTTCAAACCAAAGAGGCAGTGTTGTACAAGTCTGCGGCCATGTGGCCGGCATGGCTGCACAGAACACTGTTTCCCTTCCCGCTTTTTACAGTGGTACCTATTTATCTACTTGCATTTACATGCTTTAGAACTGTTAGGTTGGCAGGAGCTGGGGTTAACAGCAGGAGCTTGCTTTGCTGCGTGGCACCCAGGATTCAAACCGGTGAGCTGCCAACATTGCAGCTGACCGTTTCAGCACTCTAGTCCGCTGAGCCACCACGCCCTGGTTCTGTAACTGATAGGCACTGGTAGACTTGGGTATTCCAGGTACATCAAATGGTGATCAACATTCTAGAGTTGTGGTTTTGTAAATGGATATACAGTAAATGGTCTTAAAAATAAAATTCCCTTCCTCCTAGAATTTATTGCTTTCAGCCCCAAGCTAGTTGCTATCTAAACATTTTTTTCTAGGGAGATTTGCTTGGTACAAAGTGTGGGTATAAGGATAAGGAACAGGGTGCACATTGAAACCACAGTATCCTTTTGAACAAAATCAGATTGGCTTATATTCGAGCGCTTAAAGCATTTCTGCCTTCTTTCCTTATCATTTCTCTTACTCTTTCAACTTTGCCCTGGTGTTTTCTCTTTATTGTTTTGTTATTGTTCCATTTGCTCATGAGCTGCCCTCGAAAGGACTGAACTGACAGCATGTATGAATCCAAGTCAAGTGCTGGTAGAATTGGGGCCTGAATTTTGGGAGGCCTATTGTGTGACGGCAGGTGGCCTATAAAGAATGTCATGACGTCCATTGAAATATCAGAAAATATGCTGGCCAGAAAGGATTTTGGATTAACGCAGTATCTCTGTAAATTAGCAAATACTGATGATGTGGAGTTACAGAAGAGATAGTGCTTAGGAACAAAGCTTGTCCAGTGACAACCAGGTTCCATCATGCAGAACCTCTGCTCTTTCTTGTTGGAAGTGTGGGGGCCGTGGAAATTTACCAGTATGTTGTAGGTCAGTGGTGGCGAACCTTTTAAAGACCGAGTGCCCAAATTGCGATTCAGAACCCACTAATTTTTCGCAAAGTGCCAATACAGCAATTTAACCTGAATCCAGGTGGCTGTGAAGGGGCGATGTCAGGTGCCTACAGAAAGGGCTCCGAGTGCCACCTTTGGCAGGCACCTGTGCCATGGGTTCGCCAACTCTGTTGTAGGTTGTTGACATGACAGAATCATTTGGAGGGAAAACTCTTTTAAAGGCTCAAACTCAACTCTTTAAATTCTCCAATCATCATGGCAAAGCTCTTTCTGGGGGGCAGTGATTGTGGAAATGAGCACCAGGGGGATTTAGGCAAATGAACCCTGAAACTCATTTCCCCTCCTATAAAACCTGGCTGGGTAGCTCAGCGGTTCAGACATCTGAATGCAGGGCTAGGAGTTTCATTCCCCACCATATATAGAGTCCTTTCCAGCTCTGTAGTCCTAAAACTATTTTTAGATAATGTAGCTGTCATAAATCTGTCAGGCAAAATGAAATGAAATGAAATATTTTTTATTTTGTTTTTTCTAAGATGACAATGATATAACCAGTTATAAGGGCAACACAGACTTACTAGAGGTGGCTGGGCAGCCACAGAGTTACCGGAACCCATGTGAAGAGGTATTTTCAAGTGTCAATCTATACACTGTAACAGTGTTATGGGGCCTGGTGGCTCAACAGACTAAGGCTCCGAAAACTGTTGGCTGCAAAGTCGGCAGCTCGGTGGTTCAAATCCCATGTGCCATGCAGTGGAGTGATCTCCCGCTGATAACCCCATCTCCTCCCAACCTAGCAGTTCGAAAGCATGTAAATGCAAGTGGATAAATAGGTACCGCCGTAAAAAGCGGGAAGGTAAAACAGTGTTTCCTTGCAGCCATGCCAGCCACGTGGCCACAGACTTGCACAACACTGGCTCTTCAGCTTGAATACGGAGATGAGCACCACCCCTAGAATCGGACATGACTATCACACATGTGCGGGGGGGACCTTTATCTTTACCTTATAGCAGTGTTGGCGAACCTATGGCACGGGTGCCAAAGGTGGCACTCTGGAGCCCTTTCTGTGGGCACCAGACATCACCCCTTCATAGCCACCTCTATTCAGGTTAAATTACTGTATTGGCACTTTGCGGAAAATTAGTGGGTTTTGAATGACAGTTTGGGCACTCAGTCTCTAAAAGGTTCGCCATCACTTCTTTATAGTGTTGCTGAGCTTTATTCAAATATCATTGCCAGCTTATGGGGAATTATTTTTCGTGTACCAGAAGAAGACTCATGAGTCAAGATGCTGACACTTCACTCCTTGCCATGCTCCAAATGGCAGAATGGTCCAAAGTCACCAACCCAACAGTCCTTCCTTCAGTCCTCCTCCTTTTACATTTGGCTTTTTAGGGTGCTCCTGTGTCAGAGGGTTGACGAACACACATAAATACCTTTACACCGAGTCAGTGGGAAACATGAAGAAATGAACACCAAGAAAGTACCTCACACATAAAAATCTTAATTTTACCCTCCTTTCGTGCTGTTTATACTAAAATTTGCCTTCCTACTTGGCGGTTCAGAGAACCGCGGCAGTTCCTTGAGATTTTACCAGGTGCCCTGAGATTTGGAGATTTCTGAACCTGGTATTGGACATAATTGTGGATATAATCTGAATTACTTGTCACTATGTATATATATGATCAAATCCAGCCTGTCACTTTCTTTGGTGCATTCTCTGTAAGGGTTGTATCCTTCAGGTGCCATTGCCAATCAAGGTAAATTAATCCTTGTTTGGGTGCAATAGCCTGAAAATACCCACAGTTTTAACTGTTGTGAGGTTGGGATAATGTGTTTGTTTTCCCCTGGTGTCTCCCATCTGAAAATCAGTCAGTACTTGTAAGCACACCGGATTTTTGCACTAAAGGTAGGGGACAGACATTGCGGGGGGGAGGGGACACCTACCCTGTTTCCCCGAAAATAAGACCTCCCCAAAAAATAAGCCCTAGCAGGATTTCTATGCATTTGTTAAATATAAGCCCTACCCTGATAAGACCTAGTGATGGGTGGGTCTATGGTTGTGTGCAGGGTTGACATTCAAGCATATTATACTTAGTGAGTAATAAAGGTAAAACATCCCCTGGAAATAAGCCCTAGTGTGTCTTCTTCAGAAAAAAAATAAATATAAGACAGTGTCTTATTTTCGGGGAAACACGGTATGTGCCTCCCCACCACAGTTCAAGCTCTGCTCACTTGAAGACATTAATGCCAGAATAAGGCTTTATTAGATATGACATTAAAAACAGGATCTTCTGTCCTGTGGCATCCCAGCATTCAAGCAATGTGCTCTGGGAAGGTTTGCTTGGCCTTCTTATTTATTTATTTATTTATTTATTTATTTATTTATTTATTTATTTACTTATTTATTTAGATCATTTTTACCCAACCTTTCTCCTTGGAAAAGGACCCAAGGCAGCTTACAGTAATGAGAGACAATATACAGTCGAGTACAATTAAGACATATTCAGGTTTGAGAGCAGGGAATTGAGAGACATCTTACAACAGTGGTCCCCAACCCCCGGGCCGCGGACCGGTGCCGGTCCGTGGACCAGTCGGCACCGGGCCGTCTGGGGAGGCCGGGGAGGCTCCTCCCCTTTTCCTCCGCCGCCCTCCTCCTCCTCCTCTTCTCTCCCACGGGCGGCCGGTGGAGGAGGAAGGCTGGAGGAGCGCAGGAGGAGCCGCCGCCGCCGCCTTTGCCTTCCTCCTCTGCCCGCTGGCGGCGGCGGCGGCGCATCCTCCTCCTCCGCCGCCGCCCTCCTCCTCCTCACCCTCAACCACCAGCAGCAGCAACAGCAGGAAGGCCGGCGGGGAGGAGGGGGCGCGCGCGGGAGGCGCTGGCGAGCCCCCCCGCGCGCGCGCACCGCCGCCGCCGCAGCGTGGAGGCCCCCTCGGTCGGAAGAGGAGGTGGGTGCCCCTCCTCCTCCTCCTGCTCCCCTGGGGTGCGCGCCCTTTGGCCCCTCCCTGCGGCCGCGCTCCAGGGTGGAGCCGCCCCGCCCGCCCCCAACACGCCGCCGCCGCCCCCCCCCGCGGTTGCCGCCACCCCTGCGACCCCCCCGCCGCAATCGCCCCAGCTGCTGCTGCTGCTCCTCCGGCGGCGGCGGCGGGAGGAGGAGGAGGAGGAGGAGGCGCTACCGCCCTCGTTGCAGCCCCTTCGGGGCGGGGCGGGTTCCGCCAGTCCCCAGCGGCCGCCTCCCCGGGAGAGCGGACAAGTTCCTGAGTTTCGCGCCTGGCCAGAGCTCGGGCTCCCCGCCCAGCAGCAGGTGAGAGAGGCGGCGGCGGCAGGCGCTCGGGCTCCCCCTTCTCGGCCCGGAGACCCGGCGGGAGGGGGGCAAGTCTTGGTGGCGGGGGAGGGCACGCGCGGCGTGGGGTGAACTTTGCCCGCCTCCCTGAGAGGTGGCCAGGTGTGTGTGTGTGTGTGTGTGTGTGTGTGTGTGTGTGTGTGTGTGTGTGTGTGTGTGTGTGTGTGTGTGTGTCGGGGGAGGGCTGAGGAATGGACACTGGCCTCTCCGGGGGGCACGCCACCTCCCCACCGGCCTCCCTCCCCTCCCCCCTCCCGCTCGCCCGCCCGAAGGCCGCAGCCGGAGGCGGGCGGCGGCGGCGGCCGAACCAGGGCGGCTGCCGTGGCCGCCGACAGGAGGAGGCGGCGGAGGCCCGCCCGCCCAGGAGCCCCAGGCTCCCCCCCCACCCCGCCCGTGCGCGCGGGGGCGAGCGGCACGCCCGATGCCCCCAGCCGGCGAGCGCCGCCGCCGCTCCCGTGGCTCCCCCCCACAAGGCACACGCTCCAAGCCCCCCCCGCACCCCTCCTCCCTCCCCCCCCCTTCCCCCCCCCCCCTCCCCCTCCCCTTCCCCCCCCACCCCCGACCCCCCCCCGCACCTCCCATCTCTCCCCCCCCCAGCCCCGGGCCACAGAAAATCATCAAACATTTACCGGTCCGTGGGGACAAAAAGGTTGGGGAGCACTGTCTTACAACATTAAAAGACAACATTAAAGCTACAAGATAATTTGAGCAGTTAGAGCAGGGGTCCTCAAAGTTTTCAAACAGCGGGCCAATCCACCACCACCCAGACACCACTGGGGGCCGGATTACAGTCCAAAAGCAGCTGCGGAGGCTTGCTTGCTCACAAAACAGGGGGTAGGTGGTGGGGGGTTTGCAATTGGTCCCAGGGGCTGGATTCAGGACATTGGGGGGCCGCATCCGGCCCCCGGGCCTTAGGTTGAGGACCCCTGAGTTAGAGAGTAAAAATTCCATGTAATCATGCACAGTAAAGGAGATATAAAAACAAAGTCATAAGTGGTTATAAACACAAAGTCTATGTGATCATGTATGTTAGATTCATATAAAAGACACATAATAGGTAGTCCATCATTCAGGAAAAGGTTCCCTGAAGAGAAATGTCTTTGCTTGTTTCCGGAAAGACATCAGAAATGGGGCACTCCTCCCTTCTGTGGGAGGGAGTTCCAGAGTCTGGGCGCAGCAGCTGAGGAGGCCCTTTGATGGGTTCCCACGAGGCATACTTGTGAAGGTGACAGGATGGAGAGAAAGGCCTCTCCTTGTGACCTTAACACCCAGTTCGGTTCATACTGTGAGGTTCGATCTTCAAGGTAGCTAGGACCCAGGGCCGGCACTTCCATTAAGGCGAACTAGGCCGTTGCCTAGGGTGCCAAAATGGAGAGAGGGTGCTGGACAGCCTGCCGCCCCCCGACCGCTGGCCACTGCCGTCCATCCCCCCACCGCCCGCCAGCCGCCCATCGCCGTCCGCCCATCGCTGCCTGCTGCCCCCCCCCGCGCCCATTGCCGCCCCCCTGCCACCCCACTGCCCGCCCACCCCACCCCACACCCCTCCCACTCCCCCCCTGCCCCTCGCCTAGGGCGCAAAAAAACCTAGCACCGGCCCTGCCAGGACCCAGGTCCTAAGTGCTTTGTAGGTTAAGGTCATCACTTTGAATTGTGCCCGGTAGCTGATTGGTAGCCAGTGGAGCTGCTTTGATAGGGGTATAATGTGATCTCTGTAACTCCTCCCCAGTCAGCAATCTGGCCGCTGTGGTTTGGACCCGTTGAAGTTTCCTGAGACTTTTCATCGATAGCCCCACATAGAGCTCATTCAGGTGCATGATCAAATCTGTATTAGTACTTTGAACTTGATTGGAGCATCAGATATACTTGCTCAGCACAGAATACTGATCTGAGAACTGGAGAGAAACTAAGATCACTGTGGGAAGCTGAATGGGATTTGAGTTTCCCTCTAGGGGCTGGCTAGCTAGGACTCTGATTCAACAATACACCCTGTAGCAATTTGCTGCAGCCCCCACTTGTTTGAAGTTCGATCTTGTCTGTTTTAAAGAAAGCCTTTTTTTTCAGCTTCGACCTTAATCTGGGCATTGATCTTTGGGCACACTTACTCATGATGTGATATTCTTTATGATATCAGTCATGATATGAATTCTTTATCACAAATTCTAGTTAATTTTTCTTGAGAAGACTGAGAATAACCCATCAATAAATAATCCTAAAATTATGTCAAGGATGAGTTCACAGCAGGAGGGCAAAGGGGAAAAAAAAGAATCGTCTTCATAATTCCCTGGTTCCACCTGGTGCCTAGTACATCTACATCCTGCTTACCCAATGAACTTTGCATTGTGCATGAATTAGTAAGTTATTAACTGTGAACACCCAGCTGCTTCCAGTAGACGAGCCAACAAGATGGTAGAAGACAGCACGTCTCCATCACTTTCCTCTAGATGGTGGATGGTACCCCTCCATCGCCTGCCTCCGGAAGGTGCCTTCTGGGTAGCTGAAATTTTGGAGCAATGTAGATCTGTCAGGGAAAAAAAGCAACCATGTCACTCAAACCCTCAGTGATCCAGGCAGACTAGACATTTCTCTTGTCTGTTGTTTCTCATCTGTAATATGAGTTGAGTACCTTCGAAGTTGTTCTTCTCCTGTGTAAATTTCCTTAAAATGGCAACTGGTATTTTGTTTATATTACATAAAATTCAGTGGCTTAAGAGCTTCTCAGACCAAAAAGGCCTCCTCCCTTTAATAAACCAAGACCCTTTTCAACCTAGGTGGATAAGAACTTTAAAAAGGAATTTAGAATCTATGGGGCTCTCAATAGATGACCTTTTGGTTGAGGGTACTACACAGGCCAAAGCACTTATTAAGCAAAGGATCCAAGACATTGAGCGCCAACGAGATATAGCACAATCTCCTTTGTTTAGGGCTCCGATCAAGACCAGATATGTTATGAGAATGGCCAACTATCTCTCACAGCTGGAAGATCCTGCTTACCGGAGAGCCTTTACTTTAGCCCGCTGCTCAGTTATTCCTTCAAGGGTTTTAGAAGGGAGATATAAGAAAATTCCCTATGAAGATAGACGTTGTACATGCTCCCAAAGGGAGGCAGAATCAATGGTACATATGTTGTTTTGTTGTCCTTTTCACCACCTTTATAGAGATTTATTCACCCATGTTTAGATAGACTAACAGTAGAGGCAAACGAGATGGGTTTGGAAAGACTTTTAAGTGATGAAAAATCTCTTATTACCAAACAAAATAGCCAAATTCTGTTTATACCTGATTAAATTCCATATTAAGAATTCAAGCTAGTTTTAACTAGAAAATTCTCTACTTTCTTTTACTGGCTCTGTTTTCTTTTTCTTTTTAATATTCTATGTATAGTATTATATCTACATTGTTTTTGTAACCCTACAATTTTGCAATCATGTTGGTTTTTAATGACTTTTATGGTTTTATACTGCAATAAAAACCTATCTATTACATAAAATGTAACAGATGTTTCTATAATTAATAATAAAAATAGTAACTGCAAAATAATAAATAGATGAGGAAGTAACAATGTGTCTGAAAAACAGTAACCTATAGCCTGATGATTTATTTATTTATTTATTTCTATACTGCCTGTCTTCCATGGTGGAACTTTAAGGCGGTTTACAACAATCGTATTGATATCAATAAAAAACGAAAAACAAATGTATAATTCAGTAATAATAATGAAAACAAAAATAGTAAAATAATCAGTCAAGACGGTGGCTTATACAAAATAAATCCCCTAATGGTCGCCAAACACCTCTCTAAAAAGCATGGTCTTAAGAGCTTTTTTGGAGGCTGGCATTTATTGTGCAAGGCGAATCTGACTCGGCAGTTTGTTCCAAAGTGTAGGGGCGGCCACAGCGAGGCCCGGTTTCGAGTGATTGGTTTCCAGGCCTCCCTAGGAGTGACCACCTGAAGTGAGAGTGCCTGTGACATTTTGTTGGGTTGGGCCTCAGTTGATCTCTGGAAGATTTCAAGGTCCCAAGCCGTGGAGGGTTTTGTAAGTCAAAACCAGTACCTCGAAGCTTATTTGGGACGCAACAGGCAGCCAATGCAAACGGGCCAGAACTGGGGTAATGCAGTCATATCTGCCCGCACCAACCACCAGTCTGGCCACTTCATTTTGTACCCGCTGTAGTCTCCAAATAAGGGTAAAGGGCAACCCCACGTAGAGAGTGTTGCAATAATCTATCCTCGAGATAACAAGCGCCTGCACAACTATTGTCAAGGAGGCCTTGTCCAGGTACAAGCGGATCTGGGCGAACTGCTGAAGATGGAAAAAGGTTAACTTGGAGATAGCCATCATCTGGGCTTCCAGGGATAAGGCCAGATCCAAGACCATGCCCAGATTCCTCACTCTGTCCGCCAGCTGAAGAGTAATACACTCCAGACTAGGGAGAGGGCCACTGTACGCAGCAGAGGATGCCCCAAAGAACAGAGCCTCGATCTTCTCCGGGTCGAGCCTGAGCCTGTTCGTCCTAGTCCATTCCATGACCACATCCAGGCAAGAGTCGAGGGTCTGCACCAGCTCCGCTGCAGAGGCGGTAAAGGAGAGATAGAGCTGTGTGTCATCAGCATATTGATGACAACAAACTAAATCCCCTAATTACATTAGCCAACACCAGCCAGCAGCCTCATATAGATGTTAAACAGCATGGGGGAGATTGCCTACCCCTGGGACACCCCACAAGGGAGCATCCAAGGAGCCCTTGGTGGCTGGGATCAGCCACCAAGGAAGGACCAGAGACAGTTGTGAGCTGTGCCTTCATTCCCCACCTCAGATAACAGGATACCATGGTCAACAGTATCAAAGGCCGCTGACAGATCCAGGAGGACCAACAAGGTAGAGCAACCCTGTCAGCCCCCCTGAGGATGTCATCTTGCAGCGCACAGGGTCCCGACATGGCCTGAACCCAGACTGGAATGGATCCAGGATGCAATCCTCCTCCAGGACCATCTGGAGGTAGATGACGGCAACCCTCTCAATAACCTTGCCCAGGAAAGGAACATTGGCATTGATATAGTAAGATCATTTTAAAATGATTTAATTCTGCTTTGCTGTTATTATAATTTGGCAGGATTGTGCCTGAAGTTCCATAACTGGAATAATACTTCATAATACTGAAGTTAAGAAAGAAGGGCTCAACTGAATAGAAGAAGATGCTGACATGGTTAAAGGGCAAGGAGGGGGGGTCCTTATGCAAATGAAAATCCTTCCCAAATGAGGAAAATAAAATTGAAAACAAACTTGGGCAAAAGAAATGCAAGAACATGTAAGGCAAAGAAAGATTTTGAGGAACGTGTAGCCAGCAATATAAAGGGGAATAATAAAAGTTTCTTTAAATATGTTAGAAGCAGGAAACTGGCCAGAGATAGTGAGAGAGGGAAAAGGGGATTTAGAGATTGCAGAGAAAGTAAATGAGTTCTTGCATCTGTCTTCATGACAGAAGACCTTGGGCAGATTCTGTTATCTGAACAGCCGCTGCTGACTAAAGAATTAAATCAAATACAGGTTAAAAGAGAGGACGCCTTAGACCTGTTTGATAAATTGAAGATCAATAAATCACCAGGCCCAGATGGCATCCATCCAAGAGTTATTAAGGAACTGAGAAATGCAGTTGTGAATCGTGTAACTAAAATACGCAGCTTGTCCCTAAAATCAGTGCCAGAAGACTGGAGGATAGCAGATCTCATGGAGATGATTACAAAAGGAAGGGAGGGAGCCCCGGGAAACTGTAGCTCAGTCAGCCTAACTTCTGTTCCAGGGAAGATGATGGAAAGCCTCATCCCAGATAAAAGCTTAAAACACATAGAAGAACAAGCCTTGCTGAGGGAAAATCAGCATGGCTTCTGTAAAGGCAAGTCTTGCCTCACAAACCTTTTATAATTTTTTGAAAAAGTCAACCGGCATGTGGATGTGGGAGAAAGAGTGGATATTGTCTACTTGGATTTTCAGAAGGCGTTTGACCCGGCCCCGCACCAAAGGCAGCTAAGAAAACTCCACAGTCAGGGGTTATGAGGGCAGGTCCTCCTAGGGATTGAGAATTGGTTGAGAACCAGGAAACAGAGAATAGTTGTCAATGGACAGTTTTCACAAAGGAGAGAGGTGAAAAGCGCTGTGCCCCAGGTATTCAGTATTTAGAACCTGTTCATAAATGACATGGAGACTGGAATAAGCAGTGAGTTGGCCAATTTTGCAAATGACATGAAACTTTTCCGAGTGGCAAAGACCAGAAGAGAGAACAAGTAAAGACCAAACTGGAAGAACAGGCAGCAATATGGCAAATGTGTTTCAATGCAAGAAAATTAAAGTAATGCACATTGAGGTAATGAATGAATGAATGAATGAATGAATGAATGAATAATCAAAATCTTACCTATAAGCTAATGGTTCTGAGCTGTCAGTGATGGATCAGGAAAGAGATCCTTGAAGGTATATGGCCTAGATGCCTTTAAAAGGGGATTGGACAGATTTCTGAGGGAAAAGTCCATTTCTGATTACAAGCCATAACGTTATCTCCAGGTTTGAAAGGAGGGTACTTCAAAATTCCAGATACAGGGGAGTGGTATCGGGAGACAGGCGTCTAGTTGTCTCATTTGCTCTCAGGGCTCTGGTGGGCCCACTGTGAGACACAGAAAGCTGCACAAGATGGGCCCTTGGTCTGATTCAGCAGAGCTGTTCTTAATCATAAAATTGTCACATTGTATAGTGTAAGAATGGACCCTGAGCAGTTTATGGTCTTCTTACCTGCCAATGTAGGAAATTCACAGTTAAGGTGTTCTTTAAAACTTTGTTCATCAACCTGCAGCACAGTTGTGCCTCTGAATTGATTTGCAGAAAATTGTACTATTTCAAAGTAAACTTAATTAGAAGTAAATACTGTGGTACCTTGTATAAAGGAATTAATTTGTTCCAAATGAAATTCTGTTAAGCAATTTTTCCTTTGAACAAATTTCCCATAGGAATGCATTGAAAACATTAATCCATCATGACCGTTTTTCTGTTGTATGGATTTGCCCCATAGGCGATTCTGTTAAGCAATTTTCCCCTATCTCTGGAAATTTTTTCCTTTAAGCGAATTTTCTGTTAAACAAAACACTTGTTATACGAGGGTCCACTGTAAAGCAAAGCAAAGCAAAGTGGGCTGCTTGTATACCGCCCCATACCATTTCAAGTAGTCTCTGGGCAGTTTACAGTTTTAATTACAGTATGCAGGCTACACATTCCCCACCCCCAGCAAGCTGGGTACTTATTTTACCGACCTTGGAAGGATGGAAGGCTGAGTCAACCCTGAGCCTGCTACCTGGGATTGAACCCCAAGTTATGAGCACAATTTTACCTGCAGTACAGACATTTAACCACTGTGCCACAAGGCTCTTACCTTTGTTTTCATAGGGTTTGCCATTGCCACTACCAAAATGTGTATAGGATTGTAGCTGGTAGGTTTTATACTACAGTCAGAATGAAACTTCCTTCCTTCCTTCCTTCCTTTCTCTTTTTCTTTCTCTTTCTTTCTTTCTTTCTTTCTTTCTTTCTTTCTTTCTTGTTACATCCCTCCTTTCTGCACTAGGTATTTTGAACAAGTGTCTGTAGGATACAGTAGGGGAAATGAGCCTTAGCAACTCATGCAAAGCTATGGACAATTTTCTTTATAGATTGTTTGGAAGGAGTTTTAATTGGAAGGTGCCTCTCCTCTACATTTAAAATAGTAATAAACCATTAACATTTTTTAAAAATGCAACCTGACTGGACAGTGAAGAAAGCAGACAAAAACATACACTGCAAACATATGTTAAAGCCATTTAGAAGAGATGCTTTTAAAATAGTTTGCAAGAAGTAAGCTTCATGAGTTACACTGTACATAACTTGCATAGACTAACATGGCTACCTGTTCTAAAACTCTTAGATAACCTGAAAGTTGCTCAAGGTCATTCATGGTTAAATACCAGAAACCTGTACCTAGAATTCCTCTTTTCAAGTCTAGCTTTTATTGGTTGAATGATTGAATTTGACCAGGCAGTACTCTAGGTGGCTAACAATAAGAAAACAATAACTTGCCCACCAAACACAAATATACACTTAATAAAAACCAATGAAAAAACATCCAGGGGAAACAGCAGACAAAACGCCAATTAAAAACATATGAGTCCACAAAAGTTTCAAGCGGCGGTGGGGGGATATTACCAAAAGCCTGTTCAAAAACCTCACCTTTCACCTGTTTCCAAAGCTCAAGAGGGAAGGAGCCTGGGGCACATCAACAGGCATCCTATTCTGTAGCATAGTGGCCACCACCAAGAAGTGCCTCTTTAGGGGTGACCACCCACAATCACAAAGCCTGAATGGACAGGGTTGCCTGGGTGAATGATCTTAAGGAGAGACACTCCAACAGATAGCACATTGCATCACGAACAGGCAGAAGGTAGCTCTGATTCCTCTGGAAGATCTCTGGGTGTTTTGTGTTGGATCGGCATAAAATGTATTACTCCCAGCTGTGTAATAAGGCTGTAAGGAAGTTAAGGACGATAGGACATGGAGTCATTTTGTTAGCCTCATATTAGCAGCTCAGGTTTCACTCTGTAGGAGACTTTATCTAAGGAATGCATTGGTTTGTCAAAACACAAGTTTCTAGAAGTTTGGGCTGTGCATGCTGATTGGATATTTTAGGATCACGTGGATGGGAAAGCAAAGAGTTCTTACCAAGAACGAAAGAAAATGCACCATTATAATCATCATTCTTCTGCCTGGTTTTGCTTGGCTTCATCATGATTCTTCGTTAGTTAGGGTTTAGAATTATTTAGATAAGCCCTGGATTTCAGTAAAGAGTTAGGTAATGTTACTTAGATTAGTATTTTTTGTTTTTGTATTTAGAACTATTTTAATTTGTACTTTTGTTTGGAAATAAATCTTCATTATATTTGGAAGTTGAGTCATGGCTACTGGACTTCTTTTTTGAGAGATAGAAACGTTTCCCTGTTCATCCAAACAGCTTCATCGGTCTGAATACAGCTAGTGCAAATCCTCCATCTTATAGGCAGCTTTGACCTCTTGTCACCCTGGCCTGAATTAGGCTCACAAGATACAGTGGCCTAAATAGGCTCGTTAGGAAGACAATAGTATCCTTAGCCTTAAGGTGAACAATGGCCTAAGGTGCTGAAACCTATCAAGAATGGGTCGTTAGCTATGGCCTTGGTGGTGAAGGCTTTTTTGATTTTCCTGGGGATATGGAAAGCACAGCCTGATAAGTAGCAGATAGACTATGCCTGAGCCCACCACCTCTGTTGAGGGAGGGGTTTTCAATGCTCACATGAATGGCCTCCCTTACTCCTCTTTCAAACCACCTATCTTCTTTGTCTAATATGTGTACATCCTCATCTTTGAAAGAGTGCCCTTTGTCCTTCAAATGGAGGTGTACTGCTGATTCTGGTCCTGACCTGTTGCCCCTCCTATGTTGGGCCATCTTTCTGTTTAATGGCTGTTCAGTTTCTCCAATGTAGAGGTCTGAACACTCCTCACTGCATTGGACCGCATATACTATATTGCTCCTTTTATGGTTTGGTATCGGATCCTTTGGGTGGACAAGTCTCTGCCTTAGTGTGTTAGTGGGTTTGAAATAAACAGGGATGTGGTGTTTGCCAAAAATCCTTTTTAGCTTCTCCGACACTCCAGCCATGTAAAGAATGACCAGGTTCTTCCGTCGGGTCTGGGTCTCAGACTGATCCCTTGTTCTTCTGGGATGGCCAACTGCTTTGTTGAAGGCCCACTTTGGATATCCACAGGCCTTAAGTGCTGTCTTCAGGTGCCTGTCTTCCTTCTTCTTGGCTTCTGTGGAGGTGGGGATGCTCTCTGCTCTGTGGCTTAGGGTCCTGATGACTCCAAGTTTGTGCTGTAGTGGATGGTGGGAGTCAAACAGTAAGTAATGATCTCTGTGGGTGGGTTTCCTGTAAACTTCTACTCCCAGGCCACGGTCAGGTCTGATGTTGACTGCACAATCCAGGAAAGCCAGCCTGTTGTCTTGGGTGTCTTCCCTAGTGAACCTAATATTAGGGTCCACCGCATTGATGTGGTCTGTAAAGGCCTGTACTTCCTGAGTCTTGATTTTCACCCAGGTATCATCTACATATCTGAACCAGTGGGATGGTGTTGTCCCTGGGAAGGTGTTGAGTGCCTTCTTCTCCACTTCTTTCATGTATAGGTTTGCAACAATTGGTGACACTGGGGAACCCATGGCACAGCCATGCTTCTGTCTGTAGAAGTCCCCTCTGTACATGAAATATGTGGTATTCAGACACAGGTCCGGGAGCAGGCATATCTGGTCTGGGTTGAGGCGGCTTCTGGGGGTGAGGGTGCTGTCTTCTCTTAGTCTTCTCTTTACCAGTGTTCAGGCATCAGTGGTGGGGATGCTTGTAAAGAGCAATGTAACATCAAAGGATACCATGGTTTCATCTGTATCCAGTTTCAGCTCCCTGGCTTTAGAAACAAACTCCTCTGAATTGTGTACGTGGTGGTCCGTGAGTCCAACCAGTGGGGCTAGGATAGTCGCCAGGTATTTTGCGATGTTGTAAGTCACTGAATTTATACTGCTGACAATAGCTCTGAGGGGAATTCCTTGCTTGTGGATCTTGGGAAATCCATAAAAGCAGGGGACAGTCTCTCCGGGATATAACTGGTGGTAGGTCACCCTGTCAATTGTGTTTTCTTGCTCCAAGAGTTTTAAGCATTCTGTTACTTTCTTCCTGTAATTGCTGGTGGGGTCTCTTTTTAGTTTTTGATATGTGTGTTGGTCATCTAAAAGTGTAATAACCTTCTTGTGGTAGTCCACAGTATTGAGGACGACAGTGCACCTTCCTTTGTCTGCAGGCAGAATTGTGATGCTCTCATCCCTGCTGAGGGATGTCAGAGCACTTCTCTCTTGGCTGGTGAGGTTGGATGGTGGTGGTTGAGCACTGGAGAGTGCAGCAGAGACTTTTATCCTGAGTAGTTCTGCTTCTGCTGCTGGCAGATTGTTGCTGTGGATGGCCGATTCTGTAGCTGTGATGAAATCCACAACAGGAACCTGCTTGGGTGTGATGGCAAAATTTAGGCCTTTGGCTAGGACCTCTCTCTCTGGGTGAGTTCCCTGTTTGAGAGATTCTTCACTGTTCATTTTATGAGCCTAATTCAGGCCAGGGTGACAAGAGGTCAAAGCTGCCTATAAGATGGAGGATTTGCACTAGCTGTATTCAGACCGATGAAGCTGTTTGGATGAACAGCGAAACGTTTCTATCTCTCAAAAAAGAAGTCCAGTAGCCATGACTCAACTTCCAGATAAACTCACCTGGATGACTGAGAATCTTCACAGACATATCTTCATTATATTTGACTTTGACTTCAGAGAAATCATTTGTTTTGGTAAGTTCTGGTGTTTTAAAAGAACCCAGGAATTGGCCTTGATGATTAACACCATCGAAGACTTCTTAGCTGAAAGCTGGAATTTGTTTATAAATCACTGGCTCAAAGAGGCATTTCCGCGCAAAGGCTAGCAACAACTGGGATCCTTTCCTATCTGCATGGATTATGCTGCTGAAATCAGGAGAGATGAGGGTGATGATGAGTCAAATCTTATATGCAGGGACTGTCAAGTCAGATCAGTTGCCCTCAAAACAAATTCCTGTCTCAGAATTCTTGAAATCTAAATGCATTTCTCTTAGAGGATCAATGCCAAGAGCCATTGCTCTAGCTGGATTATACCAGTGAGGATTGTAGTTAAGAAAACCCACAGATTGCTTATTGTGAGTAATTCCTCTCATCACTGAGTTACAGTACACTGCCTTATTGTCCTTGGGATAAAGACTCATTTAATGGGGGCAAGCTTTTCCCTGTTAAAGTCAGTTGCTGTTATTTCTCATTAAGCTGCCTTGTATCTGTTGTGTGAAAACAATGAGTATCAGTTTAATTTGTTAATTTTTCTACATGCATCCCTAATTGTGTGGGAGCCATGAATTTCTGTGCTCAGTCCCAAAACTGTTTGGCATTTTTACAGTAATTACTGCCAAATATCACGGGCAATTTACCAATAATCCTCATAATTATTTCTTCAAAACAAAAGTCAGCAACATTCTTAAAAGGATGCTGAAGAAATCCATTACAGTACATGCTAAATAACAGTGTTGTTTGGTGCAGTCGTCAGAGCCGATGATTGCAAGGGCACCTAAGATTACAGCTAATTATTGACATAATAATGTGAGTGAGTGTGTGCGTGTGTATTTTAATTTGATGTATTGCAGTGTCTGGCTTAGCCTTCTGAATGACTTGGGATAGTGGTAATTAATTAAAAAAATTAAAAGTATTTTAACATCTTATTTCTCTATGTGCAAACCTGAGGAGATCACAAAGTTGGCAAAAGTATACACACACTCCCTCTTTTATGGAAAAAACAGCTGTACAAATGAAGGGAAGCGGTACAGCAGCACTGTGCCTTAAAATGGTTGATCCAGGAGTTGACTAATAGGTGTTAACTTTCTATTGAGCTGTTGTATCATGTTAGTGTCCTCATCACACTGCTCAGAACTAGCATCCCTGGTGCTGCCATATTCACACATACGTTAAGTAGAAAGTTGTCCAGAAAATACATGGTGAAATTTCAACAGAAAAACCTTCTTTAAAATAATGAAGGGAATCTTTCAGGGATAGTTGCACATGTTACGCAAACATCGTTCCTCCCCCCAGAAAATTTGGGAAAATGCTTAATTTTAAGGGGGAAAAGACATTTACAACTGCATTAAACATTCACCCTAAGCAGGGTTCTGTTACATGACTGTGTATGTGTGTCAATATAATCTTGTATTATGTGCTGTCATGCTCAACAATCTTCATATGGACTTGATGGTAGATAAGATATTTAATGAGTGGTTTTTACCAGTACTACACTCCCAACGAGTTTCCATGGCTGAGTGAAGATGCAAACTTAGGTATCCTGAATTCTAGTCCTTTATTATCCACTATACATCTTTGGGATTAAGATGATGGGATTCCTTGTTAAGATGATGGGATTCCTTGTTGGGATATCCGTAGATATGGGGAATCTCCCAGACCAGCTAAGAGATTGATAGCGAAGGAATGTTAAGGCCTCTGAACACAAAGGGATCTTTAGGTGCTTGTTTATTGTTGCTTCAGATTCAAAAGCAGGCAGGCAGGCTTCTGGATAGTAAAAAGCCCCCTCCCCTCCTGCTGCTCGGCTCTTTATTCACAATACACATCACAAACACGTCAGCACAGCATCCTCCAATAAACACACAGGTTATTTTCTCCAGGCATGCTCAGTAGGCTCAGCATACCTAGCATTCTTTTGGTATGCAACTCCTCCGCCTTTCAGGGGCCATCTTAGAATAGGCCTATTCTCAGCTCTGATTGGTCAGCCCTGTTCTCCAATACGAGTGTGTTCTTAGTGTGATGTAATACCCATGCTGTTTGTCTGAGATCATGCATAGCTAGACTGACAAAGCATGGACAGAGCATAAAAGGCAGATTCCCACACCTGTCCCACAACCATGTAATAGTTATGTGAATGCTGCTAACTAGAACCAGTAGAATGCACTTGCTTGAGGCAAAGATGGAGGGGTACCATCTCCAGGAAAGAGATCTTGGGGTGCTGGTGTACAGATCAATGAAGGTGTCTACCCAGTGCGTGGCAGCGGTGAAGAAGGCCGATTCCATGACAGGGATTATCAAAAAGGGGATTGAAAATAATACAGCCAACATTATAATGCCACTGTACAAAACAATAGTAAGGCTGCACCTAGACTAGAGTATTGTGTACAATTCTGATCACTGCATCTCAAAAAAAGACATAGTGGAACTGAAAAAGGTGAAGAGAGCGACTAAATGATTACTGGGATGGGGGACCTCCCTTATGAGGGAAGGCTAAAACATTTGGGGCTCTTTAGTCTGGAAAAAAGGCACCTGAGGGGGGATATGATTGAGACATACAAAATAATGCAGGGCATAAGTAAAGTGAATAGAGGGACACTCTTCTCCCTTTCACTAAATACCAAAACTAGGGGACATCCACTCAAACTGAGGGTTGGGAGAGTGAGAACAGACAAAAGAAAATATTTTTTTACCCAGCGTGTTGTTGGTCTGTGGAACTCCCTGCCACAGGCTATGGTAATGGCATCTAGCATGGATACCTTCGAGGATTGGACAGATTCCTGGAGGAAAAGTCCATCACAGGTTACAAACCATGATGGAGATGTGTAACCTCCAGGCTTAACACCGGGGTACTTCAAGGGCCAGATGCAGGGGAGTGGTATCAGGAGACAGATATCTAGTCTCGTGCGCTCCCAGACAGATCTGGTGGGGCCACTGTGAGATACAGAAGCTGGACTAGATGGGCCTTTGGCCTGATCCAGCATGGCTCTTCTTATGTTCTTATGTTCCTCTTCTAAACTGGAAATGGCAATTCAATTTTATGTCAGTATATCCCAGGGCCTGATCCACAGCTTAGTTTAGGGCAATGGTTCCCAATCTTGGGTCTTCAGATGTTCTTGGACTAAAGCTCCCAGCAGCCTTGATCCTTAGCTGAACTAGCAAGGCTTTCTGGGAGTTGTAGGCCAAGAACAGCTGGGGCCTCAAGGCTGGGAGGCACTGGTTTAGGGAGAGCAGGACAAGCTGTGTGTCACATCAAGCTCTGCTTTTTTAGAAGGAATGGTGGATGGGGCTGATCTCAAGCAATATCACTAGCAGTGATATTTCCATTGCAGCCTACTGGCATCTTCCACCTGAGTCATACGGTTGCCCAGTTGCCGTGACACAACTTCCAGATAAACTCACCTGAAAGAGTGAGAATCTTCACCGACATATCCTAATAGTAGGGTGGTCCTTGCCCTACCCCTATATTTAGGGTAATGTGTACCACAGCTTTGTGAGATAGGAGTAGCAACTTGGTGCTTCATGATTGTGGTGTGAGCGAGGGAGGTCATCAAGTTGCCCAAACATAGGGCAAAATAAAATTAGGATTGCTTGGCAAAGATGTCTAATGCACCACATTTTCATATGTCAGAATAAAAACAGTTTTTGAAGACAGTTCCTAGAAGAGCTTAAGGAGATGAACTGACTATTGTCAGTTTGCAGGAATAATCCTGACGTTAAAATATAGGTTGACTCGGCTGGTTTTTGCATTTTATTATCTCATTGAAATAAAACAGCATACTTACGTAAGTTACGGCTGAGGCAGAGTCTTCTGTCTGAAACATTATTTATCAGAACCTGATTAGGTATTCCACGCACATCAGGACTGTGTGTTTGCAATGACGCAGAACAGTGCTTTCTTTGTCTTGATTTTAGTGATTGTATAATAAGTAGTGGCTGAAGAGAAGAGCCCAGAAAGGAAGGTTGGCAGTAGCTTTTTCTTTTGGCGCCTGCACGAGAAGCAGAAATTGCACAGATGACGGAGAAATGGACATGTCCTTAAGAGGAAGCTGTGCCTCTTATGTGTCTGTTTCTGATGGATACAGCTTTTCATTTCATGACTGCCACAAGTGAGAACTAAAAGTCTCCCAAACAAAACAAAGAAACAAAAAAAATCCTGTGGTTAATGATGTTAGCAACATTGTTTTGTTTATTAATTTCACATTTTTGCACCCTTTTTTTTGCATTTACTGTGTTTTTCGCTCTATGAGACGCACCTGACCATAAGATACACCTAGTTTTTAGAGGAGGGAAACAAGAAAAAATGTTTAGCCTAAGGTTTCATGGCCATGGAATCCTGGCTGCAAAAGGGGTAGACCTGCAAACAAGGTGATTGGAACTGTGGAATGCAAGCTGCAAAGGGGGAGGCTTGCAAACAAGGTGATTGGGACTGTGGAATCCAAGCTGCAAGAGGGGAGGCTTGCAAACAAGGTGATTGGAACTGTGAAATGCAAGCTGCAAAAGGGAAGGCTTGCAAACGAGGTGATTGGAACTTTGAAATGCAAGCTGCAAAAGGGGAGGCTTGCAAATGAGGTTATTGGCACTTTGGAATGCAAGCTGCAAAAGAGAAGGCTTGCAAACAAGGCGATTGGAACTGTGGAATACAAGCTGCAAAAGGGAGGCATGTAAACAAGGTGATTGGGACTGGGAATCCAGGCTTCAGAAGGGCAGGGCAGAGGGTCCATGGAGGAGACCTCTTCAAACAAGGTGATTTTTGACTGAGGAACCTTGGCTGCAGAAAAGGAAGGGTGGGGAGGTAATTAAAACAGGGAATCCAGGCTGCAGCAGGGGACGGGAGAGGCTCCATGCAGGTAACTTCTAAAGGTAAACTTCTAAATTTGTGCTATATATGTAGCAGGATGCCCTCCCAAGTGACTTCCGCCTGGCGCCAACACTGATGACATTTCGGCGCCAGGTAAAAACCTTCCTGTTTCTGAAGTTTTTTAACTAACATAGATTGTGGGTCCCGGTGACAACTTTAGTCTTTTGTGTTTAAATGTTTTTATTGTTTTAATTGTCCATTGCCTTTTTGGCGTTTTAACTGTTTTAACTGCTCATTTTAATTGTAAGCCGCCCAGAGATCTTCAGGTAGTAGGCGGCATATAAATTGCATAAAATAAATAAATAAATAAATAAATAAATAAATAAAATATTCGCTCTATAAGATGCACAGACATTTCCCCTTGCTTTTGGGGGTGGGAAAAGTGCATCTTATAGAGCAAAAAAAAAAAAAAATACGGTAATTTATAAAAACTTCTCTCCATCCCACCGCACCTCCACAAAACGTTTGTATTGTGTTTTACTCAGAAATGTTAAATAATTTACTGTTTAATTTCCAAATACATCTTTGCAGTCTGTAGTCTAATGCAGGGTACAGGATATGGGGAAGAACTGGGGATTCAGCACTTGGTTGCCTTTGGCCCCCAGGATGCATTCTGAGCTGAGAGAAACAGCATGTGCTAAAGGCTGCAGAGTAACTTTTTTTAATACATTTTTATTAAATTTTAAACTACATACAAACAAAATAAAAACAAAATAACAAGGAACAATTAACAATACAAGTGTACCCCCCCCCGGGACCATCCATGAGTTCTTCTTTGATACTCCGTCTTCTGTTGTTATAGTAATCTTATTAAAGTCCTCTTCTCCAGAATTGTCATGAAATATTCGTTGGCTCTTTCCCCTTCCCTTCAACTAATACATAGTCTATAAAATTTCCCCAGATATCATAAAAAACGTCTTTCTTCATTTCTCCTCATTTAACTTTTAAACTGCAAGACAATTTATCGTTTATAGCTATATCCCAAAGTTCGTTGTACCAATCTTCCATCTTAAGTTCTAGTTTTGACTTCCAATTTCTTGCTATAATTAATCTGGTAGCTGTCATAAGATTTGCTATTAGCTCCTTTGTTGTAACATCATAATCCTTACTAGTTAATTTGGGAAAGGCTGCAGAGTAACAAACACAGTGGATCAATTCAAGCAAGCCAGGTAGAACAAGAAAAATGAGCTATAGCTAGCCGGCTTCTCAGGAAAAAGACTCACCCCAGTGTGGCAATTAAACATTCACAGATTGGGAAAGTTGCTTTTTTAAAACTGAATTACAGATCCCAGAATTCTCCCACTAGCATTTCTTGGTGGAAAGTTGGAATTCTGGTCCCCAAAATTAACTTTCCGAAGCTCTGGAACAATGACCCCGCACAAAGCCAAGAACCATGTCCTGAAGGAAAATACTGTACATTTATGTATTTAAAATATTTTTACACTGACTTTCTCTTTTAAAAGGACCCAAGACAGCCTTACAACATTGAAGGACAATATTTAAAGTTGAAGACAGTGAAGGTTCAAGGGTTGTTAACAGTATTAAAGACAATATTTAAACATAAGAACAATTAGATCAAATAGGTATTTTACATAATTTAAAAGGCAATATCTTTGATTGCAAAAGGCAAAGTCTTTGTCTGATTGCAAAAGGACAGCTAAGATTGGGCAAGTCTGATCTCCTGTGGAAGGGAGTTCCAAAGTCTGGGAGAACAGCAACAGAGGAGGATCTCTCCTGTGTCCTGGTCAGTCTGGGAAAGCATTTTTTTCTGGAAGATACTGAAACTAGAGACGTTTCTGTGGTTTGACTCTCCAGAGAGAGAAAAGAGTAAGGAACCAGTCATTTCTCAAAATGTAAACCTTCTGTTATGAACAGCAAATACACAAGGACTTTATCTGCTCTGAAGGGCACTTTAGGAATTGTATTTGGAGTGTGTCCCTTTTATAAAAAAACTGAACAGTGGAAGTGGGAAAAAGATTGTGCTGCCATTTCTGAATATTTTAAAAGAGATGCCCTTCTCATTGTACCGCTTCTATCTTACACAACATGATGTAGTGCTTTATTGTTTATTAAATATTTATACACAGCTGGGCCTTTAAAATTTAGATAGGTAGAACTAATTTGGCAGCAGGAGGAGAGGAGAGGCATAATGGGAAGGAGAGGCAATTTGTTTTTCTTTGTTTTTTAAATTAAATCAGTTATGTCTGGTAATGTGCTCTAAAGGAGACCCCTATTCTGTAGCCTTATCATCTCTGCCTTTTAAGGGAGAAAAGATTGCCTTTTGTTATGGAGTAGGGCAGGGCTGTTCAACTTTGAACAGGCCAAGGTCTACTTTTTCCGGTCCAAAGTACCTGAGGGCTACTACACTAAAACCTCTGCTTACGAATTTTATCCGTTCCGAGCACATGCTCATAAGTAAAAACTTTTGTAAGTAGAACAGCAGTTTCCCATAGGAATGCATTGAAAATCAATTAATCTGTTCTTGAGGGAACAGATTTCAATGTGCCATGGCCCTTGAACTGCTCCGCTCGGCTGAGACCGTGGGCTGGCGGACCCAGAACTTTGCTGGGGCAGTGGTGGTCCTTGGGATGGGGGAGGGAGGGGTGGAAAACTTATCCCCTCACTTTTTTATTGATGGCTGGTGGGCTACTTTTGAGGTAGCCCGCGGTTTACCTGTTGGGCAGGCCTGGAGTAGGGCAACCTTTCTTACCTTGGTTTTCTCCAGAAGTTTTGAATTCCTAGTATTAGCTGTCACTTAAAACAAGAACAGCAACAACCAACAACTAGCTACATTCTGGGTGCTGCTGCAGAATAGGTGCCTCCTGGAAGGGATGGCGCACTGAACTGCCAAACCAGTGGTTCATGCCCATCCCTAATGCCAAATATTGCAAAGCAAAGGGCAGCTTGAGTGTTGAAAATATAACAAGAACAATCCAAGTGGTCTCTAACAGATACATTTTTGTGCTCACTGCTACTCCCAGAGTGACCTTTGGTTAGATGGCACAGTATATAAAGCAATTGATCAATCATTCAATCAATCAATCAATCAATCAATCAATCAATCAATCAATCAATCAATCAATCAAATAAATAAATAAAAGGAAATGCAGTAAACTGTCTTTTTTCATCAGTTCACCACTGGTCACTTAAACATGAAGCAACGGCCAGAGCTGTTTTACTCCATTACATTCTTACGAGAAAACCTGTTTTTATTATTAGTGTATTATTAATTTTACTCTTTAAGTAACAGTGTAATTTTCTTTTAAACGGGATAACTTGAAAAACCTCTGTCCAAACTTTACAGAGCAACAGCAGCTGCACTTGTGCCAGATTTGGTACTGATCTGAAGCTCAGTTTCAAGGTTATAAAGTGTTTTACTTGTATTGCCCTCTGCCCACCTTTTAAAAAGTTGCCTTGTAGAATGTCGATTTGCTTTGCTTCACAAAAGCATACACACAACATCATTTTGCACCTGTTGCTGAAAGTCCAGAACCATTATGTCTCAAAGGCACTTACCCTGTGATACGATGGGCTACACCTCCTGTGGCATCACAAGAGCACACTCCTGAGTCTTGAGAGTTTGCCCCTGAAATCTCAGGGTGTGAGATGCTGTTTTGCCGGCTGTACTGTTAGCTGGATCTTATTGCAATAAAGGGAGAGGGGCAGCTATTTCCACAGCACCTGGGACCTGGGAACGGTTCAGGAAATGCCTGGTGATCAATGTGGTGGCCTTGTGTCTCCCCCCACCATCTTGCCACCACTTCCCATCTGTTAGCATCTGCTGGCTGAAACAATGGCCGGTCCATGCCTTTGGCCCCACTTGTATTGTTTTAGTTCTTTTAGTGTAAACAGGGTTGGGTACTGAGCATACCTGTCAAGTTTCCCATATTGGTTGGGAAACTCCCATTTTCCCCACCGTCTTCCCGGATCATTTATTTTCCTGGAAATGTCCCATATTCCCAGCCACCCACCGCTCCACTCCAAGAGCGAGCGAGCAGTGTACCAGCTGCACACTGCTATCCCTTCACCTAAGCGGTGCAGTTAAAGTGGGAGGGCTGTGGCACGGTCCCCCACTCCCTCATCTGGCGCCCATTTGATGGGCCAGAGGCTGGGAAAAACTGAAGGGGGAGGACCAAGTCTGGGCAAGAGGGTGCAAACTGGCGTGACAGCAGCAAACATGAGGGCTGCAGCAATCTCTGTCCCCCCAACCCACTGCTTGCCCCACTGCTCAGAGGTCCCGGCCAGAGGAGCCGGCTGCAGAATGGGCCTTTCCAGCTTCTTACTGTCTCCCCCCCTCCCAGTCTGCTTGCACACTGCTTCTAAGGCAGGAGTACCAGGGGCTTCCCCTCATGTCAGAGGGACATTGGCTGGCTGGCTAGCTAACTGGTTTGCAGCCTCTCCTCCTCCTCTCCCACCTCCTCCCCCTCGCAGTGGGTGTCAAAAAATTTCCCTTATTTTCAAATCCAAAACTTGACAGGTATGGTACTGAGATGAGCCAGAACTTGGAAAGTTTCTTTTGAAGAGTAATTAATCACAGTTATAGCTCCAAGGTCCCAAAGTAATTATAGATGAAGTTGCAAATTTAAAAAGAAATGATACACATTTTTCTAAAATAACTAAATATTGCTTTAGTTACTTTTTCTTAAAAATAAGAGTACTGCAGAGTGCTGTCCTATGGTACAGATCCCTGAACATCTTAAAGGTTCTTAAATAGAAGACCACTATTTTAAACATTTTTAAGTAGGCTTTTGTGGCTATTTTAAATGTTTTATATAGTTTACTCCACTGCATTCTGTTTTATTGTGTTAATTTGATTCTGCAGTCCCTCTGAGAAACCTTTGCCTCAAAAGTTGGTTTAGTTTGTTTACCTCAAAGTAACTACAGTATTGGAAATTATTAAAAAAATTTGATGGTCTAACATGTTCGAGGCAGGATACAACTAATGCATCATTCTCATTTATTTTTTCAAACAGCCCCCTGTCCGTGAGTGTGAGTGTTTAAGATGTCTCTGAGCAATGGACAAAGAGTGAATACCTCGGCGTTGAGGAAAATAGCAGACGACATGACCAACATAATAGAAAGCCTGGATACCAGGGAACTCCACTTTGAAGGGGAGGAGGTGGACACAGATGTGCTGCATGACCCAAAAGCACCTGGTGAGTCAGTGGCACCTGCACATTGGATAAAGCTCCAGCTGTGAGATCATTCCAAACCTTGGGATTCATTTTGAAAAGTGACTTGTCTTGATCCTAGTGGAAGAAAATTAACATAGGATTCATGGCTAAGAAAATCACAGAAGACAGAGAAATAGGTTCAGTGGGATTTCCAGATGCATCTTCAGTCACCTGGCTCAAATCCTGCTGTAGGATGGAAGATAACAGTGGTGGCAGATTTCCGCTGATTCAAAGCTTCCTTTTACGATTTCAAAATACGCACAAAACTGCAAAAAAAAAGCCTTTGATCTCTGTCAATCTGCTCTTCTGATGTCATCTTTCCTAATGCACAGATGGACCCCTTGCAGCAGGATTTCAGCTACTGCGCAGCTTTTTGTCCATGTTCTAAATTCCTGTGTCCCTAAAAATCTCATCTTTGGACATTTATGGTGTTTACTCTTTCTGTTACCTACTAAAAAGCTAAAACAATCCACATATGATTAGGAGAGCTAATTTTGTTTAAACATCCTTTCATAGAGATAAGTTACTCTTTTGGACTACATCTTCCAGAATACACCATTTAGGAAACTACGATAAAAAAAAGTATTTTTTCCCATCTCTCCTTTTCCAAAATGATTTTATTTGACAAAGCTTGGGATCACACCAGTTTGGTTTGCCCTTGCTGTGTAAAAAATAAAATTAAATATTGCTGGTCTAAGGATTCTAGGGATAGTGGTAAAACAACAACAACAACAACAACAACAACAACAACAACAACAACAACTTTCCCAAGCATTGCAGTGTGGAAATGAAGAGAACTGTCCAAGTCCTCTCTTGTGATCCCTAGAAATAGTTTACAGCTGAGACTTTATCAAGCTTTTTTAATATACTGTACATTAAAAACACATCTATAAGGGCTATCGGTTTATTTTAAAAGGAAATAGAAACTGAGATTATTTGCACCCATATTATTCCATATTATTTCTGGGATTATGGAAAATCTGGATAAACATCACAGGCCATGTGTTTCCCATGGCAGGATTTGTGGGCAGTAGTCCAAAGCACCCAGTCACAGATGGGTGTGACCAATGTAGCTGGGCCACCCTACCACAATCTCCCCAGTAATTGTTGTCAGTTTGTAAGGGGAAGGTTTGGGAAGGCGTTGCCCAAACAAGTACCGTTTCACAGTTCTGTCCCTTCTCCTGCAAGACATTTACTTCTGCAATCTAACAGGATGTGGTGATGGCATCTGGCCTGGATGCCTTCAAAAGGGGATTGGACAGATTCCTAGAGGAAAAGTGCATCACAGGTTACAAACCATGATGGAGATGTGTAATCTCCAGGCTTAAAACCAGGGTACTTCAAGGACCAGATGCAGGGGAGTGGCATCAGGAGACAGATATCTAGTCTCGTGCGCTCCCAGTGGGGCCACTGTGAGATACGGAAGCTGGATTAGATGGGCATTTGGCCTGATCCAGCATGGCTCTTCTTATGTTCTTAAAATGCTCTAATTGCATTTCTAGAGCGTGTGTTTAGGGTGTATGGTATTCTATTTTCATATCTATTAACAGTCTAGAATGGGTTCCTTCTCTACTACAACAACCTTTAGCATTATCCATTGCTTTATCTGTTTAATCTGACTGTGCATAAACTATACAGAGTGCATATAGGTTTAAGCAATGCTTCTTCAGTGCTTAAAAAAGGATTTTGTACATAGTGGAAACACACTACTTTGCCAGGTTGTTTCTCTCTCTTAAGATGGTTATCTATATCCTCCTCCTCCATCAGTTGGCAAACTTAGAACTACTTAAACGAATTAACCACAAAGCAACAGCCAGAACATAGATGAATAATTATTTGTTTAGGGTTTTTGTTTTTAATTTCCCCCGGTTTCCAAGAATTCCTCCAAATTTATGGAGGAGAAAGTCTGCAAACATGTTGAAATAAATAAAGCAAACTGCATCACCAGCAGCTTGTGCTCACTTGTTTGACAAGCAGAGTTCAAATTTAAATTTATGTGCAATAATCTGTAGCTGTGGATACTGAAGAGTATATATTATGAGGGAGGAGGAGGCAATGTTTTTTTCATTATGACATAGCTCAAATCTCACCACAGTGTCTTCATTGAGTAGTTTGAATGCACTAGAGATTTGGTATATGAGCCATATAATATCTTATTCATGAAGGAATTCAGCTGAACAGGGAGTAGAAGGCGCTTTTTGCAAATATAATTCTGTAATATAGAATCAAACAACAAACCCAGCCATTTTTAAAAGTATTAAAACCTATCCCTAATAGCTGGGAATGATTGGGACTTTCTGGACGTTCTGATTCATGGAGAGTGGGCTTCATAGGATCGCCGTAAATAAAAAACCAACCAGATGACACCTAAAAGCAACAACACAATCTGCACACTACGGTGACCTCCATTGATTCATTACTGATAGGTCCAGATTTTGTTCAAAGAATTATTCAAAACACACTCAATAGTGAAGGAGATCAATTTTCCTTGCTTTCAAACTGAGTCTTGCTTGTAAGAATTTTTTTTTTAGAACTCTCAATATGCTATAGCTACTCAAGGCCAAATGATTTATAGACACATCAGTACAACCGAAGGAAGGTGACCCTTTAACCTCTCTCCCTGTTGTGCTCATATTTTTACTTTATCCGTCAGATTTTCATCTGTAGCTTGCAGTCCTTATTCCATGCCTTTTCTGACTTCTAAGGGTAGAGCTAATGGGCATGAAGGCCAGGCCTTTCTTAGCCTCAGAACCAACACCCTTCACCATGAAATTCAGCCAGGTACTTTAGAATTGTACTGTTTCAGAGTACTTTGAAGGAGATGGTGTAACAGCGAGGGCGTGGGCAGCAACTATATCAGCAAGGGAGCCAGGACCAGGGTGTGCCTAGAGGCCAAGAGCGTAGTCAGTCAGTCCAAGGTGAAGAGTCACACACAAACACAGTCCAACAAGGGAGGGGGATGCCAAACAGGCAGACATACAGGGTAGCAGTGTTCCAGGAAACATCAAGGTAACAGGGCTGAAGCTTCAGGAGTCCAAGGTCTGGCTTTGCTGAGGGAGAAAACAGAGTGCTGGCTGCTAGCTTTATGCTAGTAACAAGGTCATCAGCTGCAGATTGCCTCAGACTGAGTGGGGCCTGATTCTGCAAAGAGGCAAAGTCAAGCCAGATGACTAGAATTTAAACTGCTGCATTATTTATAATCAGGAATAATTACTTTTTGGATGTCATCCCCAAAATTTCTGCCCATTCCCCAAAACAACCGCCCTGATGGGCATGGCTGCCAAATGGATGGTAAAATACATACATACATACACACATACATACATAGATACATACATACATGCATGCATGCATGCATACATGTTGTTGTTGTTGTTGTTGTTGTTGTTGTTGTTGTTGTTGTTGTTGTTGTTGTTCAGCTGTTCAGTCATGTCTGACTCTTCATGACTCCATGGACCAGAGCTCGCCAGGCCTTCCTATCTTCCACTGCCTCCCGGAGTTTGGTCAAATCCATATTGGTTGCATCGATGACACCGTCCAACATACATACATACATACATACATACATACATACATACATACATACATACATACATATCCCAATGAAGATTTTTTTAAAAAAAATAGCCCCCCCCCGAAAAAAGCAACTTTTTCAACATCTTGGTTCAGATCATGCAATTTTACCTTCTTTTTTCTTTGGTGATTTTTGTGCTTTTTCCCCCTTTTAATTGTTATGTTTGTTTTTCTACAGAAAGGAGGGGTATAAACACTAACACAGATGACATAAGGGAAGGCGGTGTTTGGTTTGATTTTTTCATTTTGCAGGAGGGATTATTCCAAACTGGTTCCAATATATAAAATTGATTGATACAATCTGTATTCTCCAACCTCTTGCTGCTTGTATATAGTGAGCACGATGCAAGAAATATGGACTTTCCAAGTATGTTTTGAATTTTTGGTGTATCAATAGTGACTTCACTATGTTGTTACTATGGAGGCCAGCTTGCTGAAAGAGGTGGAGCATACCATTAATATCTATCTATCTATCTATCTATCTATCTATCTATCTATCTATCTATCTATCTATCTATCTATCTATCTATCTATCTATCTATCTATCTACACACACACTCTTTTCATTTGATCCCACTCCATATAAAGAACTGCACTTGCAACAACCATATTTCCATCCCCTGTTGATTGACTTTGTTCATGTATAAGTCCCATGGAAACCAGTGAACAAGTAAGGCACAATGAACCTGTGTTACTTCCATAAGCAGTTAATGTACTCCCATCTTTTAACCCCTTGAGTTGGTTGCAATAAGTACTCTGGAGTAGACACTAACACCGCTTATACTTCAATCTCAACAGGAGTACATAGAGATAATTGGGTCTTTCTTTGAAGGCAGGTGTTGAATTCCTGTGGCGCTCAACCAAAAAGCAAGGCCATAATGGGCTGTGATGTTCTGCTGCTTCAAATAACTGCTTCTACTTTAAGCCTTTGCCTATCCTGAGTTGTGCTGTAAACCATATATGAGGAATGGGTGATTAAATTGGCCTCTTGTGTTTTTCAGTGGGCATTCCATTCTCTGCCATTTATAACACTAAGGGCTTTAAAGAGGCCCATCTACAGATCTACCTAACTGGCTTCCCAATCCGAGTACGTGTCCTGGAAGTGGAGCGTTTTGCCTCAACAACCAAGGTCAGAGCTCTTTTTATCCCTGTGATGATTTTCTTGTGTGAAATCATATTTCATGATATATACCTATGATGGCTTTGGTTTTTCAGGGAGAGTTGATTGCCAGGTCAAGAATTCCATGGGGGCTCAGGCTCACACCTGTGGGTGTGGTTTATAATGCCACAGAATGGGGCACCTCATACATTGAAGAGAGTAAGAACTGCTTCTGGAGAAACTAATGGTGTACATAGGCATAGGGGGCATCTGGCTAAATATGGCCAGCATTTGGGAAAACCCAGCCAAATAGACAACAGAACAACATCCTAAAGACCCCAAAGAGCAGAGCAGTTCTAATGGACTGTTCCTTGAGATGTAGCAGCTCTATTATGTAATGGAACAGTAAATCCATCCCAATACAGTCTAACAGGCATTTACTCTGACTCACAGAAAGTTGCTGGGCCCAAACTAGAGGTTGACATGTATGTTTATCTTTAGAAGAGAATTCTCATCCTAAATATTGCACCTTAAAGGTTTAAGATAGGGGTTTTCACATTTTTACTTGTAGAACCTTCTGGAGTACAAAATACATCTGTTCGACGTAACGGACAAGAACAGCTGAAGACACTTCACTAGCTGAGTAAATAAAACAAAATGGTTCCTCCTCCCACCCACCCATCTAGCTACATGAGTTGAATGTACTGAGAGTTGACTCTTCTCTCCCCAACTAGAGGGAAACAAGCTAGTTTAGGAGCCCTGGAAGGCTAGAGCACACACCTCTGGCTACTTGCAAAGAGGTGTGGGCACACAGACAGGGAGTTGTGCTTCAAAATTTTCCCCCAGGTTACCCATCTTATTCTGTTGCAGCAAAATAGCTATTGGATCTTCTTTAAGCCTGTCCACATGCATATAATTAGGTACATGGTTCCCTGATAGCCCTGTTTGACACTGGGGGGAAAAGCCTCTCCTCCTTGTGTTTCTACTTAAAATAATCCACCCTTCGTCTTTGAAAGCGGGCCCATATCTTTCTGCCACAGGGCTAGGACATGCCGCCTTTTTGCGATGATTCATTGAGATGTGAAATAGATCTTTGTTTCATTTTCCTTCAGTTAAACTAGATTGCACTGAGAATTCCAAAAAACAATGGACCCAAGATTGGGAACCACTGCCTTAGACCCTTGGTCTATGAAGTGTATTACCATTTACTTAGGTACCAGATGCTCTCAAGGAATCTCTGGTATAGCTTTTTTATTCTTTGCCCTATCAACCTGTTACTGAAAATGCCATAGGTGTTTTCCCATCTATAAGATGCCCCCGTGTATAAGACCCCCCCCCCCCCGCTTTCACAACCACGCAATTCTCTCCTTGGCTTACTTCTGTGTATAAGACATTTTAAAAACATTTTTATTTATTTTCTACACTAAATTGCATAATTACATAATTAGTTATCAAATTGTCTCGCCACAGTGTAGCAGGACCGGAAGTCACAGCCCTCAATTTTTAGGCTAACAATTTTAGACAAAAAAATATAATCTTATACACGGAAAGCTAGATTCCTCAAATAGGAAACATATTTATTCTTCATTCCAAAATATTCCTTCAGACTATATTTCTTATGTAGAACTGATCCAATTTTTCACTTAAATGAACCCTTTACTCATGAGCAACAGAATGTTTTTGTGCCAGTAGTAAAACTGTCTTTGTGCATCTTTTTATTTGGGAAATCCAGTTAATGTTATTTTTTATACGTTGTTTTCATTTTCTGTGCTTCTACTTAGGAAAAAGCCTTGCTTTCACGGAATATGTTAAATTGTTACTGTCAGTTGAAAATTTAATATTTATTCAACTTCAATAATTGGCCTATAAAGAAAGATGGTAATTGTTTTCTGAATGTGATTCTTCCAACCATTAAACAAGGGAGAAAACTGCTGGTAAACCTTCATCTCAGTTCCTTTAGAGCCTTGATATATTGTTTCCTTCCCAAAGGTACCCAGTCCACATGTTTACACAATTGAATTAACCCATGGTGAATTTACATGGCAAGTAAAAAGAAAATTCAAACACTTCCAAGAATTCCACAGGGAACTGCTTCGATACAAAGCTTTTGTGCGGATTCCCATCCCTACAAGAAGGTAATTTCTTAAACGTTTCGAATTGATGGTTTGATTTGGAAAGGCTGGCATAGGAACGGAGTCCTTATATCCATAAGCACATTCAGGTATTAGTACAGTGTCAGTGTATGGAAGAGATGGCCAAACTCTACTACACATTCTTTACCTCTGTCTTCTCCTGGGAGAAAAACAGTGCCCACTCTATCTGGAAGTTGAGTCATGGCAACTGGACTTCTTTTTCTTGAGAGATAGAAACGTTTTGCTGCTCATCCAAACAGCTTCATCAGTCTGAATACAGCTAGTGTGAGTCCTCCATCTTACAGTCAGCTTTGACCTCTTGTCACTCTGGTCTGAAATAAGCTCATAAGATGGACAATGGCCTGAATAGGCACATTAGGTAGACAATAGTATCCATAGCCTTAAGGTGAACAATGGCCTAAGGTGTGGAAACCTACAAAGTATGGGTCGTTAGCTATGGCCTTGTTGGTGAAGGCTTTTTGATTTGTCTGGGTATTGTTGAAAGCACACCCTGATAAGTAACAGATAGACTATGCCTGAGGCTCCCACCTCTGTTGAGAGCGGGTGTTTCAATGCTCACATGAATGGCTTCCATGACCCCTCTCTCAAACCACCTCTCTTTTCTGTCTAATATGTGCACATCCTCATCTTTGAAAGAGTGCCCTTTATCCTTCGAATGGAGGTGTACTGCTGATTCTTGTCCTGAGCTATTGCCCCTCCTATAGTGCCCACTCTAGTATGAGCAAAATAAAAGAGAGAGTGGCTACAATTCTGTTGCTTAGTAGTAAGTTACAACTGCACTAGGCCCACTCAACAACATATATGGAGGAGTTGACTCAACCAATCCTGGACAATTCAGTGGGCCTATCATGCTATACTATGCAACAGGATTTTAGCCTGTGAGGACAGGGCAGAACTAGGTTGGTTAACAGTGGCCTGTGGGCACTTAGGAAAGGCTGTAGTGATTATCAAGAGGCAGCACACCTTTCTCAAAAGCAGACCCTGCCAGAGATGGTTCAGCATCTTTGTGAATGAAGGGACATAGGGCACGCTCATCGAACTTTGAAGATGGCACCACATTGGGAGAGGCAGAAAATGGGATGAGGATTAACAGATGGGAGAAAAGTGCCGACACAGAAGGAAGGCGAACAAGAAGGAATGTGACGTTCTCAGATTAGCAGGGGGAGCACCGATGCACAAGAACAGAATAGTGACAACTGGCTTGGTAGTTGTACGTGTGAAAACGATCGGGGAATCTTGGTAGACCATAAGATAAACATGAGTCAGCCATGTAAAATAGTGGCAAAAAGGGGGGATGCAGTTCTGAAATGTTGATATTAAGGAAAACATTTATTTGTTTATTTTTATTTATTTTATTTTAAATGTACAGTATATTTTATATCCAATGTATTAGAACTGTATTGTCCAGCCTTCGTCACACTTCACCTGCGATTCCTTGTCTAGCCTTTACATCTGAAAACATAATATAGTATTTGTAAATGATGTGGGAACCTTTGCTGAAATCTCAGAAGGCAAGGGACAAGGTCAGTGAGGCAGAATTGCCCTTTGGAAGCAAAAGGAGGCAGACTAAAAATAAAATTATGTGGTAATTGATGAACTGTTATGAACATTTGTACCAAAAGATGGAGTGGCAGCAGCTTAGTCTAAACAGAAAAGAGCTAGATCTTGATTTTGTATTTTGGTCAAAGACCGTAAATAAATAGATCTTGATTTCTGCAGTTCTTGAAAGGCATTCGGCATCTCCCTACCCTAGGGAGGGCTGTTCTTCAAAATAATAACTGGATAGGGGGCCTGAATTAAGCACAGTACAGTTGTAAGAGTGATATCCTAGGGGAAATCACTGTAGTTGAGAATGAGATTCAATCTGATGAGTTATTATGCTGATAACATCTGAGAAGGATATATTGTTCCTGTCCCCTGAGAACCTCTGAAGGGTGCAAAAAAACAATACTGGATCTGCTTGCACAGATTATTTCTATATACAATAGGACGTCGGTATCCACTGGAGATTGGTTCCACGCCTTCCCGTGGATAATGAAAACTGGATAAGAGATGACACCCCAAACCCCAAAATTGTTATTTTGTGATGGTAGCTTGCTTTACAGCTGCTGTTTTACGACAGTAGCTTGCTTTGTAGCTGCTGTTTGAAAAATAGCTTGCTTTGCGGCTGCTGAATTATTTAATTTTTTCCTCTGCCAACCATGGATAACTGAATCAGTGGATAATGAATCTGTGGATACGGGGGTCCTACTGTATGCTAAAGGTTTTATTTTTGTTTTGCTTGTAGAGGGGGAGTATTTGTGGATGAAGAATCTTGTTTTGCAACAGAGCACTTACTTTCCTTTTCTCTTTGCCACTGCATGAACAAACTCCCATAATTGGAATATTCCATTTTTCAGACACACTGTCCGAAGACAGACCGTCAAAAGGGCAGAAGCAAGGCAAATGCCGAGTCTACCACGCACCTCTGAGAACATGGTCAGAGAAGAACACCTGTCCAGTAGAAGAGTGAGCATCCTCCCATTCAGCAATAATCTTCAAGTGTTTTTATTGACTTGGGTGAAAAGACAGTGGTCATGTTTGTGTGATTGAAACGTAGAATAAAAGCCAGAATACACATAATTTGGTGATAAAGAGAGACCAGATAGAAAGGGTGCCATTCTTATAATTATAATTTTTTAAAAAACCCTTTATTTTTAAATGTCAGTAATGTGGTTACATGGTCAAATACGGTGGAATTTGTTCCACTTATTATCTCCGCTTATAAAACTCAAAGTACTGTAAGGCCTCGAATTACGAATGCCTTGAATTACAAAAAACTTGAATTACGAAAGGAAATCCGCTGATATAGAGGAATTTCCCTATACCTGTGATTCTAGGTAGCCTAAAGGAGAGGGACTTCGATCGCAATGAGGCACTGCCAGCAAAGCGATGGAAAGCCTTTTTGCGACCGAAGTCCAGGCTTTTGAATTTCCCCGTGCCCACAGCCCCCTCCTAGCATGGCACAAGGAGGGGGAAATTCAAAAGCCTGTTCCCCTATCCTGGCTGCCCCAATGCAGTGAGAGGATGAGTGGGTGAGCAGTGAAGTCACCCCTTGCCCACTCGTCCCCTCGCTGTGTTGGGGCAGCAGCTGCTGCCCCCATCAACCACAGCCGAGTGGCAGTGGTGAACAGTGGGCAGCGGCTTCTCTCCTGCCACCCGTTCTTGCTTCAGCTCCCAAAGCAGCTTCTTCCAGCCTGTTTTCCTCTTTCAAGCTAGAACAATTCAAATGGGCTTTTTCTGTGCATTCATTTTGTGATATGTCCTTGTGAGCCGCCCAGAGACCTTTGGGTAGTGGGGGGCATACAAGCTATATAAATAAATAAAATAAAGACGTGGGTGTGTGGGTATGTGGGTGTAGGTGTGGGTGGGTGTGTGGGTTGGTTGGTTGCTTGGTTGCTTGCTTGCTGATGTTTTGGTGCCATTAGGAGTTGGGGGTGTGGTGTTCAGGCCGAGTGGAGACACATGAGAAAGCAAGACACCATAATTTTAATGCGAGTGACAAGATACTAGTTCTGCATTCTGTCAGGTCCTCTGGGAAGGCCCTTTTGTTGTGAAGCAACCTTGGAGCCGTTAAATCACTTAACTGACAGTTCTGAAAGTATCATTAAAAATCATTTCTCTCTTCTCATCCATTTCTTTTTTCCTTTCCTTCAAGTTAAAAATGCAAAAACGTACCTAATCTGTAGTCATACATGGTTTCAAACTATTGACAAAGTGCAGCCAGAGATGAGGTAATTCCTGCATACCTCTGAGTAGGCACCTGCTGGTCCAGAAATCTACAGTGGTACCTCGTAGAAAGGAATTAATTCGTTCCAAATGAAATTCTGTTGAGCAAATTTTCCTTTATACGAATTTCCCATAGGAATACATTGAAAAAGGTAGTAATCCCTAATCGCGACCATTTTATGTTGTACGGATTTGCCCCATAGACAATTCTGTTAAGCAAATTTCCCCTATCTCTGGAATTTTTTTATGTTGTACAGATTTTATGTTATACAAACTGTTTGTTATACCAAGGTCCACTGTATTCACAAACAAACAAGCAAACACATAGACCACCAGTTTGGTGATTCATGCCCATCCCTAAATGTAATGTTTGAAAACTCTCTCTGGAATGCTTCACCTCGAATTCAAAATGTCAATGTTTCTTGTTCTTGTTTTAATTCTATATGCTGAAGCAAACCATTGTGAGCTACCTTGTTGATATTTTCTATAAAACACTTGCAAAGGAACACAATCTCTTTATATCTCTGCACTGTCTCTCTGTCTCTTTTCCTAGTCTTTCCATGTGTCTCTACAGTGTTTCTACATCTTGTTTTCTTATCTGTTCCTTGATTTGACACCCGTTATTATTATTCATCTTCCATTTCCTTCTTCCATTCCTGCCTTGTTCTCAGTGGAGTAAGCAATTGCTCCATTGAAATAGTTGTTGTTCTTCTTTTACTAATTACAGTCAATTAATATTTTGGGTGAATAATGAAATACAACAACATTTTTGTCATTTTATCTACCCTTTTCTTTGTTTGCCTTATAGAAACAACTAGAAGATTATTTAACAAACATCTTAAAAATGCCCTTGTACAGGAATTACCATGGAACGGTGAGTGACAAAGGACAATACTGGGTCATTTTCCTTAAATTTTTTGTCTGCCAAGTGGGTTTGTTCTAGGGTCAGAAAAATGACATAAGCAGTTTAAATTGCCACCTGATTTTTTTAAAAAAAGCAAACAAACCCTGAGCCAGTGAATTCTATGAGGGTTTTTTTTAAACACATTTGCTAATTAATCTAGATATATTCAGGATATCAGTACAAAACATCAGCCAGAATCCGGTTAGTGTTTGTATGAAGTTTGCTTATTTGCAATAGTTAATCATGGCTATGTCTCAGTTGTGTCCCTAGTCATGTACCCAGTGTGTGTGTGTGTTGTGTCATTACAGTTGTGACCGACTCTTTGTGACCCCATGTCCATGGAGTTTTCTTGGCATGAATACCCAGTAGCACTCCCTAGATATATCTAGCACCTTTTCAGTTAGCTCTGGGATGTTACACACAAATTTGGTGCAAATATTACTAGGAAGCTAGCCAAAAAGTAGGAAAAATATTGTATATTCCTTGGATTTCACATAATGCACCATATATGCAATATATCATGCTTTCATTTATTTTGTGGAAAGAGGAATTCTCTTCTCTATCAAAGTGAAGTGGATATGTCTCTTCTAAGTTGGTTACTTGTATTGTATGTGAGCCATATTTTTAAAGTCTGTTGCCAGATAAGTCTGGGGCATGGCTCCAGTCACGGCATGCTTTATGGTTAAGACAGCTTCCTTTTTTTCTTTGAAGTCAACAAGTAAGATCTGTTTGTACTTTGCTGGCATCTGTTTTCAGAGAGCCAGCTTTAGTTATTTATTATACATCGAGATGGGTACAAACCACCAGTTCTGCAGTTTGGGCTGCTTCATTTTATTTATTTATTTATTTATTTATTTATTTATTTATTTATTTATTTATGTTTATAGACCACCCGACTTTCCAAAGGAACTGTGGGTGGTTCACAACATGGAATACAAACAATAAATCCATAATGCCAATATATAGTGCCACCGCATTCTGCACCCGCTGCAATCGCCGAACAAGGGTCAAAGGAAGCCCCATGTAACTAGGGCTTGCACAACCATCCTTATGGGATCACCGTTTACCACTGCAACGGGTGTTTGGAAGTTTGGCATTCTGCCCTTCAGCTTCCCTGCCCCACCTCCTCTGAGTACTGCCTTTGAGTGGGTGCCGGCTAGAGGGGACAGGGTGCCAAACCGCTATTGCAATGATAAACAAAACAGACCAAACTTCCGAACTAGCAGTTCATGCCCATCTCCTATTTATAAATGTGTCTTATTATAAATAGTTTATGATAAATAATAATAATTAGCCCAAGTTAACAATTAGCACTAGCCATGTCTGTCCTGGGGTTTGAATGGCATAGGCATTCTGACATCTTCTGTAATACAAGGTGTTGCGGACCATAACTTACATTGGAAGTAAATGATTTTTCTCTTATATTATTTACAGCCTCCAGCAAGTCTGTGTCACTTGCATCCCATATATGAAACTTTGTTCTCTTCGTTATTCTCTGCTGTCTCTGTTTTACTTGACAAGTGGCAGGAGTTGATGGGATCACTGACATTATTTGTTACAACTAAGGCTATAGTCATTGATCTCCTTCATGTTGATACTGAATTTTGCAAATAGATCTGAATTGGATCAGATGTATTTAATCTGAATGCAGTTGCAAGCAAGATAAACACTTGTTTTAGACGTTGCTAGAAAGAGTCAGACATTGAATCATGTCCTCTTTGTATGTAATTGTTATAGAAATGAGCATATTAAATTACTCAAGCCTATAATGAGTGCCTTCCCAAGTAGGACTTTGAACTGGTATTTAAAATATTTATTAAGTGACACAAACAAGGGACCACTGAATCAGTGGCCATTTCTTTTCTCTGCCCAAAGAATACGGAAGACAACCTTGGCCTCTGTTAGCTTTTAATATAATCATGAATTGCACGATGTTTGTGTAATTCATTTTTACTACCTGAACTGTTTTAACTATATTTTATTCTCTTATCCTTTTAAAACTATGCATATGTATTTTCTATTTTATTAGTTGGGTCTGTGGCCGTAAATAAAGATTGTATTGTATTGTATTGCTAGAAAGAAATATACTACTCAGCCCACTAACCCAAGGAGTAGTGATGGTTTAGTAAGAAATTCTTTGAGACAAAATTAGAGACACAGATATGGCAGATAATCTAACATTGTTTATTAGCTGCGCTGACATTATGGAGCTTCCATTTATTCATTCTTTGTAGGTGATTTTTCTGGAAGCTTGGAGCCGGTGGCTTGTTGAAACAGTATTCTGTCCTGGGATTAATCCTCGGTCTAATCCAGAAAGACCCTTCTGATATTCTTAAAGAAGTGACTGTACTGTAGTCTGCAGTATGTGTAGGCTTGGATCCACATGCATGTGTAATAATATAATTACTTTCTGTTCATGAAAGCGTTCTTATGCCAACTTGGCACCCATAAAAGTTGTGTCCCTGGAGAAGATTATCAGGCAAAAATCAAAGAAAAACAAAACAAAACAAAACAAAAGACACAAACATGTGGCACCTTAAAGACTAACTTTCATATTTTAATGTAATGTTTCGTGGACATGTCCACTTCTTCTGACATATAGCAGCAGAATGAGAGGTGAAATATAATATAAGATGGGATATACATTTCATTCTAGATATTCATTGGCTGTAGTCCATAAATTCACTGGCTGTAGTATATAGAGTCGGGGGGGGGGGTGGATAGGGGAGGGGAAGAAGGAGGAGGAGGAGGAAGAGGAGGGAGAGTTAATTAGTAGAAATGGTCAGAAGATTAAATGATGAGAAGATTTGGTCAGAGCTGTATAGTTTTATGGCTCCAGCTAGCCTCTGTTTATATGTTTAAGGCTGGGAAGTAAATTCCTCAAAAGACAGAAACCAGATCAGATCAGAGCAGTGCTGTGGGTAAAACACAGCTCTTGAGCATGCCGACAAGCGTGGCTTTGGTTCTGTCTGGCAATGGCTCAATACAGTATTTTATCGAAGAACTTAATGGTAGCAGAGATCAATAGAGGCAAAGGCCAGAATGGGTCTGAGTGGTGGGGACAGTGAAACACGTTCTGTATTTGACTCAAGCTGGCTCTGCTTAACTAGCATTCATGGATGGAAAGAGTAGCATGAACATGTGTGTGTGCAGGGAAGGACATACAGTACAAAAATTTCTAATTCTTTATGACTTTCTGTGTTAAAATTAACTCCACAGTTAGACTTGGAATAAAGTGCTTCCCACTTGATTGGCAAGTTATTTTGCACCTACTGCAGGGATTTGTTCTATTATTTATTTATTTATTTATTTATTTATTTATTTATTTATTTATTTATTTATTTATTTTTATTTAGAATATGTTTGCCCTGCCTTTCCCCTTTGAAAAGGACCCAAGGTGGCTTACTATCATGAGAGACAATATACAGCCCAGAACATTTAAGACATACTCAAGTTAGGAACAGGGAATTAGAAGAGGCATCTTACAAAAGGTACATTAAAAAAGTAATCTTACAAAAGGTAACATTAAAGTTACAAAGATCATGCAAATTTTTTTTTAAAAATCCCATTATGAGGGATGGGAACTAACATGGAAAACACTGGTGTTCATGCATGGTAATCCATCTAAAAGTCACATAATAGGTAGTCCATCATTCAGAGAAAGCTTGCCTAAAGAGGAAGGTCTTTGTCTGCTTCCGGAAAGACAGCAGAGATGGGGCAGTCCTGGCTTCTAGTGGGAAGGAGTTCCAAAGTCCGCAACCAGCAACAGAAAAGGCCCTTTCATGTGTTCTCATGAGATCCACCTGTGAAGGTGGTGGGATGGAGAGAAAGGCCTCTCCTGATGACCTTAGCACCCCAGCTGGTTCATACTGGGAGGTTCTATCTTTGAGGTTGACTCTTTCTTATAGCAGTAAGACAACATGTCAACGTCTATAGCTTTACACCACAGATTTCTAGGAGCTTAGTTTGGTCATTTATTTAGAGTTTCTGCTGTATTTGATAGGAGCTAACTGGGATTCTCTAGAGCAGATTGCTATGTGTTTCACCAAGTAGCAAGTCCTGAGATTCTATACGAATGAGTTAGGACAGTGTTATCAGTCTGCTATACCTTTGTAGCACAGCACAGCTCTTAGTACCGCCCACTGTTTTGTGCACATGAAGTTGTGTTTCCCATGCTCAAGTAAGTAGCAAGTAGAGTAGGCCCATTTAAGTAATTGGAACTTACAGAAGAGTTGACTCACCAGATCCCCCCTGATTCAATGTGCCGATGGTCTTACTACATTAAACAAGGGAATTTCAGCCTTGATTTTCTAGGTTGTGTTCAGCAGATGGAGGGAGAGACAGGATATACCTCCATCTGTTGCTAGGTTCTTCATGAGCTATATACACTACCCTACCTGTTTTAGTGTCTACACTGTTCTTCATGCCACATTCTCTCATCTGTCCAAGCAGGACCACATCTCCTGTTCCATGTCCTTTATAAGGATTTTCTTTTTTGGGGAATCTGGAAGTTGAGTCATGGCTACTGGACTTCTTTTTGAGAGATAGAAACGTTTCGCTTCTCATCCAAACAGCTTCATCAGTCTGATGAAGCTGTTTGGATGAGCAGCGAAACGTTTCTATCTCTCAAAAAGAAGTCCAGTGGCCATGACTCAACTTCCAGATAAACGCACCTGGATGACTGAGAATCTTCGCAGACTTTTTGGGGGAACCTTCTTTCCCCTTCCTGACCACCAAGTATCTAGGTTTAGAATGTTTGTGGACATTCTTTGTTATAGAGGGCTAAATTCCTCATTGTGGCAGAACTGGCTTGTGTATCATCACAGGTGGACGTTCCTTTTCTCAGACCACAAGTCAAAGGACCGTTTGGCTGCACAGACAGAACAATTTTAGTGGTTCTTGGGATCTTGACCATAGTATCCTATTGTACTAATTGGGCTGCCAAATTTATTTTCCTGCCTCATTGCATCTTAAAAGGAATCTGAGGCACATTGTCAGAACTGGGCTGTATCTGATCAATCTTTAGGTCTGGCTTAAAAGCAGCACATAGCTTAAAAGATCTGTTGTGCTTATCTCCTACTAGCAGCTGTTGCTCCACTGTTCACAGTTAATTCCCCCTCAATCTTTAAACTGATGATTCTCTTTTGATGCAACCATAGACTGTGATACTGGAAAGTTCACATTCTGCTATTGTATGTTTAGGTTGTTTTCATAGTTTGCCATAGATATGATGCCTTCCCGAAGACAGCTGGGGGGGATGTAGAATTTCAAAAGGTGTCATTGAGCTTGTTCCTATTCTGTTAGTCTGGTCTTCCTTGATGGGACCCATAAGGCTTTACATCAGGCATGTCCAAATTTCTGCCCTCCAGATGTTTTGGACCACAACTCCCACAGTCCTTTGCCACTGGCAATCTAAACTTAGAATTCTGGGAGTTGTGGTCCAAAACATCAGGAGGGCTGAAGTTTGGATATGTCTGCTTTATATCAAAGGGATTGTCAGCTTTTCTGAAAATTCACCAGAGTTTGAAAAAGTTACTTTTAAAAGTATTATTGCACTTGTCCAAATCCCATGTACTTGCCTCTCTAAAGTGTTTTAGCAAAGCGGACTACTTTCTAGGTTCCTGCATTCAAATAATATAAATCCCTTTCCCCCTTTTGTGTTTGTCTTTTTCAGATGGAATTCCTTGGTGTAAGCCAGTTGTCGTTTATCCATGATCTAGGACCAAAGGGCATGTAAGTTGATAATGGATAAGCATAACTGTTAAGTTAAAGGAAAATTTGCACCCCGGAGCCACTTCTCTGTTTATTTTAAAAACCAAAGGTGGGAAAGATGGCGTAGAGTGTTTATTTATTTATTAAACTTATAGAATGGGGACTTGGGAAATTGAAATTCTAGCCCCCACAGAACTGTGCAAATCCTGTTGCATATTTATTTATTTATTTTATTTACAAAAAAAATTAGCCGCCCCACTACCAAGAAGTCTCTGGGCGGCATACAATAATCTATTAAAAATTATAAAAGAATAACGTTATTAAAACTATAAAATACAATAGTTAAAACAACATACAACACAAATTATAAATTATAAAACCCTGCTGCTCATGTGTCCAGCCAAACAAATCTAATTAAAATGCTGGCCAAACAGGAAGGTCTTTGCCTGGTGCTGAAAAGCCAAAAGTGTTGGTGCCAGGTGGATCTCCATAGGGAGGGCATTCCAGAGTTGGGGGGGGGCAACCACCGAGAAGGCCCTGCTTTGACATGCCACCCCCCTTACCTCTTTGAGGGATGGCACCTTCAGCGGGGACTCCTGGCTTGATCTTATAGAATGGGCAGGCTCATATGGAAGAAGGTGGTCCTTTAGGTAACCAGGTCCTAAGCCATTTAGGGCTTTATATGTAAGCATTAGCACTTTGAATTGGGCCCGGGCAGCAACTGGCAGCCAGTGTAAATTTTTTAGAACTGGCGTAATTTCCACAATTGTCATAAATTAAAAAAAATCCTTGTAGACATTATGTGTATTGAGTCAGTGGCATATCCAGCCATAGGATTTCGACTGTTTCCTTGTCTCAACCTGACCTTCTTCATAGGGTTGTTATAAGAATAAGCTGGGATATAGGAGTGCCATGAACACTGCCTTCAGTTCATTGAAAGAATGGCCGGAAATCAATGTCACATATAAATATAGAATGCATTTTTAAAGTAGCTTCCATTATCACTGATTAAACAGTTTCTGCATCACTCTTCATTTCAGTATCTCCGGGGCTTTTGAGAAGGACAGTTCTTCTTAAAACTGACACAAGGTTGGATTAAGGTTCAAATTTGGGGGTGGGCAACATGTGCCCACCTGATGATGATGGTTTATAACAGTGGTTCTCAACCTGTGGGTCCCCAGATATTCCTGGACTGCATCTCCCAGAAACCTCTTCCAGCACAGTGAGTGGTGGAGGCTTCTGGGAGTTGCAGTCCAAGAACATCTGGGGACCCACAGGTTGAGAACCACTGGTATAACGTTCACCCTCCTTTGCCATTGATTACAACAAATAGAATGGGACTGAGGCAGATGGGTTTTTCAGTCCGACAGCATCTGGAAGGCCATCTGGTGGCCATTGTTGATTCCTTTGTCATTGATTATGATGGAGAGAATGGGATTGAGGCAGATGGGATTTGCAGCCTGACAGCATCTGGAAGGCCATCTGGTGGCCATCGCTGTTTCCAACTGAACAACAAGTGGAACGAATGGTGAGAGAAATGGGCTGTGGTTAGTGCTACAAAGCAACCCATTTAGAGGAGATTGGTAGGGAAAGAGGAACACAGAGTGAAGCTGGCCAATTCAGTCAAAAAGAATAAGTATCTTAAATGAGGAAATGAGCCAAGAGGGAAGACAAAATAACTTGCACAAGGCAGTGCTTTGTTGCATAGACACGAGTGCACTGGCAGGAAGGGGAAGCAGAGTTGCCAGCTAGGCAAGTTCAACAGCAGCCGCTGGAGAGGCAGCACTTAGCAGGCAATAATAACCTTTATATCCATGCCATGCTTGTTAGTTCATGCACATCTTACCGCTGTTATAGGCTCACCAGATTCCTGGGGGAGGGGGAGGTATACAGAAACAACAAAGACAATAAAACCATGCAGAGACCAGTCATGGTGAAAGAAAGCAAAGAGCCCACAGAAGAACCATGGTTTTAAAAGGTTTGCAGCAGCCCAAGAAGAGGAGTTTGCCGACGGTCTCAGTTCAAAGCTGCATGCTTTGACTGATGACTATACCAGCCCAGCTCAATCCAAAGCTTATTTACTGTGCTGAGCTTCACTGAGATCAATGGGTCTCCCCACCCCTCACCCCGGCTTTGAAACGTTACCTCTCTAAACTATAGAATCTGCCCAGTGTGCTTTGGACTGCCACTTTCTGGCTTCTCTTCTGCCGATGCATTCAATTTTCTAGGTGCATATCAGACGTGGGCCATTAGCTGTACAGTGACCCCCCACCTAGCTATGGGGTTAGGGACCCGAACCGACCTGCAATAATTGAAAATCCGCAATATGCGGATGCAGGTCGGGTTGGGCCTGGGGGACCTTGTACTTACCCCCAGCCTGGCGCTGCCACGAACAGGCCTGCGAGGGCCATCCCAGGCCTTCTGGAGGCCGCGAACTGGAAGTGACTTCTGGTAAACCGGAAGTGACTTCTGGATCTCTGAAAATCATTTCTGAGGCCTCTGACAAGCCTAGATAGGCCTTCGGAGGCCTCAGAAATGATTTTCTGCTAACCGGAAGTCACTTCCAATTCACAGGGAAGCCATTTTCGGGCCTCCAAAAGGCCCAGGAAGGTCATTGCAGGCCCGTGTGGGGCAGTGCTGGTCCTGGGGTAAGTACAGGAGGCCTGAAACAGGACTTTCCCCCCCTTACCCCAGGGAGCCTTTTTTCATATACAGCGGTCTCGCGATATAGCGGGACCGCAGTATATGAACCGCGAACGGTCGGGGGACCACTGTACTCTTTTGTGCAGAGCTTCTGTATGCCGGGTTTTCCCTTTGAAATGTAAAAACTCCAAGGAAATTGTCTGTCTCGACCTCCAGCTAGAGGCAGCTCCATGATGTGCAGGCTAATGGTGACATACCCTTTCCCAAGCCCCACTGAATTCCATGTTAGCGTGGGGAGGGAAAGGTGCCATGGGCACAGTTCTTCTCATCTACCTTGATCTAAGAAGCTGCGCACCTGAGCAAACAGGAGGCGCTCATCAAAAGCAGGGTCTTTGTCACAGTGCATATTGTTCTTCGTATGTAATATCTGCAAGATAGCTCAAAAGCACTCCAGGATAACTTAGTGGCTCGGGTTTTTGGCTGCGGAGCCAGAGGTTGGGAGTTTGACTCCCCATTATGCCTCTTTGGCAGGAACTGGACTGATAGCTATGTTTAAATATTTGAAAGGATGTCATATTGAAGAGGGAACAGGTTTGTTTTCCATGGCTTCAGAGACTAGGATCCGAGGCAGTGGTTTCAAACTACAAGAAAAGAGATTCCATTTGAACATTCGGAAGACCTTCCTCATGGTTAGAGCTGTTCGGCAATGGAATAAGCTGCCACGGAGGTTGGTGGAGTCTCCCTCGTTGGAGGTTTTTAAGCAGAGGCTGGATGGTCATCTGTCGGGAGTCCTGTGATGGGGGTTCCTGCATGGCAGGGGGTTGGACGGGATGACCCTTGAGGTCTCTTCCAACTCTATGATTCTATGATGATCCATTGGGTCCCTTCCATCTCTGCAGTTCAAGTATGATTATTAGGGGATGAACTGAAATCACCTTCTTGGGTAACTGCAGCCGGATTCAGAAAATGTCTGCATTTTATTTATTTATTTATTTATTTATTTATTTATTTATTTATTTATTTATTTATTTATTTAGCTTGTATGCCGCCTACTACCCAAAGGTCTCTGGGCGCCTCACAATCAAAATAATCAATTAAAACATCAAAATTACAATAAAATTAGAACAATAAAACATATGAATACAATAAATATAATACAGTAAAACACAATACTAAAATTGCCCTCAGGACCCACAATCATCAGTTAAAAAATTTCTGGAACAGGAAGGTTTTTACCTGGCACTGAAATGTTATCAACATCGGCGCCAGGCAGGTCTCACTTGGGAGGGCATTCCATAGTCTGGGGGCAGTTGCTGAAAAGGCCCTATACCTGCAAGCCATCCCTTTCGCTTCCTTGAGGGATGGCGCTTTCAGGAGGGTTCCCTGGCTAGATCTTAATTGCCGGGTAGGTTCATATGGAAGGAGGCGGTCTTTCAGGTTTTATCTTTTCTGACTACAGTGTCCAGAATCTCAAGGTAGCATTCTGCGTGCTACAATTGCAAAAGCTATCTTTCCTAAGCCCTTGCTAAAGTAATTTTCTCCCTTTCCTCTCTTTGTGTTCAGAGAAGGCATGATCATGAAAAGATCTGGAGGTCACAGAATACCTGGTTTGAACTGCTGTGGGCAAGGAAGGTTGTGTTACCGATGGTCAAAAAGGTACCTTTTCTCCTTTTGTCTCATGAGCTTAGAATTCTTTTTCCTGCATGTTATGATTCTTTATATTGAACTTGCAGAGAACTTGGTTCCTACTGGCCTCTTTTTTGAAAAGCCGCAGGTTCTACAAATAATTCATGATCCCCAGCAGGTACTTAGTGTGTTTTGAGCAGAAGCTCTGCATTGGGGTATGACCTGTAACATTGATCTCTGATAATTTCCAGAGGCAGAGATGTGAGTCTGACATCAAATGGAAAGCTTAACTAAATGGAATACAAATATCCATTTGCATTAAGTTTCATAAATTCTCCCATCTGGCAACAGTTTGTGGTTCGGAAAACAAAGCCAACTGATAACATCCAGTGGATCCAATTGTGAAAGAGAGACCAATGATGCATAATGATTATAGTCCCCCCCCCACATATGGATTTTTTTCATGCTTTGCTTCAGTGCAAATTTGGTACATGTTTTTTCCATTGAAAATGTGTTTGTATTTTCTTGCAAGTTTTTGAATTGTATGTTGCTTTAGCCTTTTTCACTTCTAAAATGTATGATTTCCTATGTCTTTCATCTGTATGAAATGTACTGCAAGCCTTGCAAAATGTGTATTTCTCAGACATCCTGTGTTTTGTCTCATAGCAACTCAATGGAGGTAAGAAATAGATTGTATTGAAGGAACTGGCTGGAGAGCTGTCAGGCACACAGTCCATTATTGTCATGAAATCGTAAGAAATGTGTGAGGTACCAGATGACTGGAAGAGAGACAATATTCTCCCTACTTTCAAAAAGGGAAACAAGGAGGAACGTGGGAACTACAGAGCAGTCACCCTGACATCAATCCCAGGAAGCATTCTGGAACAGATTATAAAGCAGTCACAATGCAAGCACTTAGAAAACAGTACAGTAATAACAAGGAGCAAACACAGATTTATCGACAACAAATCCAACTAACTAAATGGGAGATCTCTCTCTGATTTGGTAACCTCCCTGATACACATAGGGAATATTGTAGACATAGTGCATCTTGAAGCAAAGCTTTTGACAATGTGCCCCATGATATTCTGATTAGCAAGCTAACTAGGTATGGGCTGGATAGAAAAACTATCAGGTGGATACATGATTGGCTACAGAAACATACAGAAAGGGTGAAGAAACTGAAACTGGGAAGAGTAAAAAGTGATGTCCCCTAGAGTTCAGTCTTGGGCCTAGTGCTCTTCAACATTTTTATTAATGACCTGGATCAGGGGTTGGGGTGCAGGGCACGCTAATCAAATTTGTAAATGGCACAATCTAATCTCCACTTGTGGAACAATGAAGTCTTCTTGAAAAATAATCACACATTGAGCTCTATCTCACATTGTCTAAAAGCTATTTTTTTTTTCAGCAATCAAAGACGCCTCTTTTAAACATGACTTCACAGGCAGCCGGGTTTTTTGGAAAAAAATCTTTGGTCATGCCCCCTGAAGTACAGTTTCCTGGAACCAGCTCTGGGGGTTCTCTCTCTGTCTCTCTCTCTCTCTCTTTCTCTCTCTCTCTTGCAATGGTTAGGAAGGCGCTTTTTTAAACGAAGCAGGGAAGGTGGGAACTCAGAAATGGAGTCAGGGTGAGAGTATATGATCAAACGAGGGGGTGGAGAGAGAGAGAGAAAACAAATGAGGGGGTGAGAGAGAGAAAGAGAGCAAATGAGGAGGGAGATAGAGAGAAGAGAGCAAACGAGGAGAGAGAGCAAATGAGAGGGAGAGAGAGAAGGAGGGAGGGAAGAATGTGATATGTGTGAGGGGGGGAAGAGAGGAACCAAGGGGGGGAAGGAAAAGGAAGATGTTTTTCTCCCGACCCAAACTTTCCTTCCCTCTTGCTGCCAGCGGAAGTAAGAACTTCCAAAATGCTGTTTCGGTCACGTGATCTCGTGAGGGAGAAAGGAGCTTTATTTTAAGAACTGCATCTTCTGGCTTGTGAGATAGAGCTCATTGTTGAGGGATAATCAAGGAGTGTTTTCTTCTTAAGGCAGTACGTCTGTGAAGATTCTCAGTCATCCAGGTTCGTTTAACTGGGAGTTGAGTCATGGCTACTGGACTTCTTTTTTGAGAGATAGAAACGTTTCGCTGTTCATCCAAACAGCTTCAACAGACCGATGAAGCTGTTTGGATGAACAGCGAAACGTTTCTATCTCTCAAAAAAGAAGTCCAGTAGCCATGACTCAACTCCCAGTTCTTAAGGCAGTGTTTCTTCTGAGAAACCTCCTTCTTCTCTGTGGCTTCCTTCATGCTGCATCCTGAGCAAATCTACCAGGGAATAGATGCCATTGAACTCAATCAGTTTGACTGAAAAGTAGACTAAGCACATCCGATCTTACCTGATTTCGGAAGCTAAGCAGGGTCGGCCCTGGTTAGTACTTGGATGGGAGACCACCAGGGAATACCAGGTGCTGTAGGCGCCTGGAGAAGGAACTGGCAAACCACTCCATTATTCCTGCAAGAAAACTCCATGGACATGGAGTCACGAAGAGTAGGTCACGACTGTAATGACACAACACACACACACAGAGATGCTTAGGACTCTAGTTTCAAATGAACCAGTTGACACCTCTTCCTCTTTTAACAACACAATTGGCTGCACTCTTCTTTCCTTTCCTTTTTCAAAACAAGTCCTACACTACGTGCTACCACCAGATGTGAGACAAGCTCAAGTGCCAGCTCAGTAAAACTGCACTGTATTTCATTGCCTCATTGTGCAATGCCAGACTGTTCTGAAGAAATCCACAAAAACTCAATTCAGTCTGCAATGCGAACACGATGCCGAGATCTTGTTTTGGATGTTCAAGGGGTTCCCATTACACTCAGATCATTGTTTTTAGTGAAAAGCTTTGCCACCAATGGCTAATATTTTTGGTGACCTCAGTTTTATTTGTGTATGTTAATTGTGCTTGGTGTATATTATTATAGCTGTGTGTGCATGAAAGTAAAATGACATTCTACAAGGAAATTCTAAATTTTTTTGGCAAAGGACTTTCATGTTATGGATTATACACGTAAAAATATTTTGCTCCCGTACAGAGATTGGCATCCCCCAATGACCATGGATTTAAAATAGACCAAATAAATTCAAAAAACCAATCTTGCTTATTTTGAAAGAGAATAGGTGGCCGTACTCTTTAAAAGAGAATGTAGGCTGTAGGAGATAAAATATTGATCCTTAAAAACACCTTTCTAAGGGGGGAAACAGTGACTTTGTTATGAACCAAACATGCGTGAAGCAGGCTCATCAGCAAGAGAGTTCCAAAGTAGGTCCATTTCAGGAAATTAAACGTCAAAAGAAAAGAGAAAGAAGACAGTTTTCTTTAAAGAATAAACACAAAGTCTTTGCTTTAAAAAAGTTAATGGAATTACAGTCTTGAATAGAGGGACATTTTGCTATTGTTTTGCCACAATGTCCAGACAAATATCATGCCTATCATACCATTTTGGAAGGCATATTCAAAGTATTTCTTCATTACAAAAGCACAGAGCAGTTATGTTTGTCCCAGCCCTCAGTGATTTCAGACAATGTTCCCTGGATTTCTGAAACCTGCCTCCTGTTTCAAGTTTTCAGTTCAGCTTTATGTCTGGGGCATTTTAAACTTTTGAACCTGTCAATCAGGACCCAATTGATTTTTAACTCCTTCCTAGCCAAAAAAGGATTTATGCTTACAAAGGGATTCTGTGTGTGGTTGTAAAAATATTTTAAAGAATATTTTAGGAATAGAAGAAAATATTCAGAAAATAACTTGTTTAAGCTGTGAAGTGACTGTTTTTGCATGTGTTTGGAGATGGTCTTACTTGATGTTAGCTGCCAGGACCCTGCCTCTCACAGAACCTGACTCTGAGGGGTTAAATGGTAAAGATATGCTGGAGGAGCCTTGCAGCTCAAGTCAGCAGGCAGCTGGGTCTGATGACTCAGCTGAAAACATATCTTCTCCCCCTAGAAGGGCTATGAGCAGGATTCTGCAAAGACGTGCTACCAGGAGAGCTAGGGAAAGGGTCTTTGATGCTAGATGGGGAATCAGGTCGGGAAGCCCTGAGTACTAGCAGGAGCCTTTCCAGAAGTAAGGGTGTGTTCCCTGTTTTGAGATAAAGCTGGTAAGCTCACCTTGAGCTCTCTGTGGGAGCAAGGCGTCATTTGAACTTGCAACCACGTTCCTGTCTGTGATCTTGGCTCTGTTTCCTGATTTCGGACTGGCTTCCTGGATCATGGATTGATCTGTTCCCTTGAGTTTGGTATCTGGTTTCCGTGAGATATTCTGGTTTTGACTTGGACTGTTAATTGCTGGGAGTTGGATTCTGTTATTTACCTGGTACTTGATTGTAACAACAGACTTGAACTTGCCTGGCTTTCCACTAGCAGGGCTTGACATTAGCTGAGCTTTTGTTCCTATATACTGTCAACCACTCCAGCGTTCTAGTCACTGTACAATTGTTTGGTAATTATGAAAACAATTCCAAAGATCTTCTGTGCCGTTAAGTCACTTCTGATATGTAGGAATTGTATAAGTTAATGCTCTCCAAAATGCCATATCATGAATATTTCTGGATGCTGACAAATAGTTCCCTACTCAGGCTATGGGAAGAAATAAAACAAAGCTTTAAAATAATGAAATAATTGACCTTTTAACCTGTATGTCTCCTTATTGGCCTCCATCCTTCTCATTGACCCAGACTGGGCTCCCAGGCAGTTCCCATCTTGCTTTGTTCAGATGATATGGTACTACTATTACACACCAAGATCAGCCTCAGCATTATAATTGTAAACTGTGTTAACTATCTTTCCTGCAACAAAATGACTCGGTTATGGCAAATCTAAAATAGTTGTGTTCAGTAAGACCTGGAAATCCCATTTCTGGATAACCAATGGGAAAGCTGTCCATTGCCACAACTCATGCGCAAGACATCACCACATCACTATCAACTCGGTGAAGTTGATAGTACAAGCATGACAATATTTTTCCATGTATGGGGCAGTGCACACATTCCTGCCACCCTATGGGTCTTTAAGGCCAGTGCCATCTCCCAAATGCTGTATGGCTCTCTAGTCTAGTTGGCTGCCTTTAAACCCTTGGGGGAAAGACTCCAGACTACTTGTGTAGCTTATGCAGTTCTGTGCCTGGAGACAGGCTTAATCAGATTGGGGACACAAGCGGGGTCGAGACATTATAAATACCTGTTGAGAATTTGCTTGGTGGTTAATGATGGCCTCTTAATTAGGGGTGTCCTGTCTGACTCTTTGCATTGTCCCAGTTTAAAACTGTTTACACAAAAGATTTGAAACTATGGGCCACCAATACCACCTGGGTGCTTATAGAATGCTCAAAGAGAGATTCTGGGATATTGAAAGACAGGATTTATTTGCAGCTGACCATAAAGTATGTTTGCCCCTAAATCTTCAACTGCCATAATATATCAATAAACCATTCAACTATCTGCATCTTATAGAGAGTCCACTCAAACAGCTGGCCTTCACCCGAGCCAGATGCAATGTACTCCCATCCATGTTCAATTTAACTCGCAACTACTGGAAACCTGACTTTGCCCCTATTTAGAGTCCCTTGTTTTGCTTTAGAGTCCCTGGATCATATGCTTCTTCATTGTGCAATGTACCATGACATTCAGTCCTGAAACCAGTTCTTATCCATCTTCCCGGATGGGCAGAGGAAGTAATCCTGTATAACTTGCTGTCAGATGAGAACAAAGCACACACTAGACCAGTGTTGGCGAACCGGCTGCAGTCATAACTGGAGGATCGGCAGTGCCTTGATCCATGCCAGTCCGGGTTCAGGCCTCGTCGGGGGACCGAAACAGCTTTGGTCGCGCTGCAAGATGACCTAATCCGGGTGGCCGACAGGGGTTGCTCTATCCTGTTGGTTCTCCTGGATTTGTCAGCGGCCTTCGATACCGTCGACCACGGTATCTTGCTGGATCGGCTCTCCGAGCTGGGAATCGGTGGCACTGCTCGTAGTTGGCTCCATTCCTTCCTGGAGGGCCGTCCCCAGTACGTTCAGCATGGGGGGGGGAGTTATCGGCCCCTTGGATACTCCCTTGTGGGGTTCCACAGGGGTCGTCTCTGTCCCCCATGCTGTTTAACATCTACGTAAGGCCGCTGGCTGGGGTCATTAGGAGATTTGGAGTCTGCTGTCACCAGTACGCTGATGACACACAGCTCTATCTCTCCTTTTCCACCTCTGCAGTGGAAGCTGTGAGGATCCTTGACGAGTGCCTGGACGCCGTACTGACCTGGACCGGGGCGAACAGGCTTAAGCTCAACCCCGAGAAGACGGAGGTTATGTTCTTTGGGAGCTCGCCATCTGGATACGGTGGCCCTCTTCCCTGTCTGGGGGGGGGGGTTCCCTCCGGCCAGTGGAGAGGGTGCGGAATCTGGGCGTGGTCGTGGACCCGGCGCTGACTATGGAGGCTCAGGTGGCGTCGGCGACCAGGTCCGCCTATTACCATCTTCGCCAGATTGCCCAGATCCGCCCGTACCTGGATGCTGACTCTCTGAGAACAGTGGTCCAAGCGCTGGTGATCTCAAGGCTGGACTACTGCAACGCCCTCTACATGGGGTTGCCCTTGACTCTTCTCCGGCGTCTGCAGCGGGTACAGAATGTGGCTGCCAGGCTGGTGGTTGGAGCGCGTCATTATGACCGCATCACCCCAGTCCTGGCTCGCCTGCATTGGCTGCCCGTTGCAGCCCAGATTAGATTCAAGGTCTTGGTTTTAGTTTATAAAACCCTCCATGGCTTGGGACCGGACTACCTGGCAGAGCGTATCGCCCAGCAATCCACCTCGGCCCGACCTGTTCGGCAGTCGCGAGCGCACTCGCTGCGGGTTGCCACTCCATGAGAGGCCCGGAAGACGGTTACCCTGAACCGGGCTTTCTCAGTGGCAGCCCCTTCTTTGTGGAATTCCATCCCCAGCGAAGTGCGCTCTGCAGAGTCCCTGCAGGCCTTTCGGAAAGCTTTGAAAACATTTTTATTTCGAGAGGCCTTTGGCAAGCTTTAATTTAACTTCTTTTTTTTCTCTTTTTTCCCCCGCCGTCTTTAGTTCACTGGTGTTTACTAATGTCCACTTGTATTCTGTATTTAAACCCTCAGTGATCCTGCTTGCTGGCGCATTGGGATGCATTGGTTTTTAATATTTTTATTTGTCTTTTCATATTGTTTGCTTATTATTTGCTGTTATCATTGATTGTCTTTGTATTGTAAGTCTATTATTGCTTGTCTGGCGCTTGCTCGCCTGTTTGTACGCCGCTTAGAGTTCTGCCCATAAGATAAGCGGGATATAAATACAACAATAAATAAATAAATATAAATAAACCTATGTCACGGGTGCCACAGGTGGCACTCGGAGCCCTTTCTGTGGGCACCCGACATCGCCCCTTCACAGCCACCTGTATTCAGGTTAAATTGCTGTATTGGCACCTTGCCAAAAATTAGTGGGTTTTGAATTGCAGTTTGGGCACTCAGTCTCTAAAAGTTTAACCATCATTGCACTAGACAGATGACCAAATACATTAATTTATTAATCCAGCGAACACTATCCTCAGTGAGCCAAACCATTTAGCTTCATAGGATGCAGTTAGTCTTTATAGATGGTATAGTGCATGGATGACGGTTAGTTGTTCCTCTGAAATCCAACTGTGTCATGTCCTGCCTGTAGTTAGGTCGTCCTTTCTGTTCCATATGAGGTAAACACTCCCCATTTAATTGTGGACAGGTGCTAGCATTAGATCTTGTTTTCCTTTTAGATGCCAGTAAAGGGTTTTGAGTGATTGATTCATATTTCTGTTTATATCTTGAAAACCAACAGCATCTCATGTTAGGCTCTTCTGTATTCTTACTGCCTCCTTTTCTTAGCTATATTGTTTTTCCCCCAGTAAGTTCGGCTCAGGTTCTGCAAACTAACAGCTGTGGCTTCCTCTGTTGAACCATTCCTTCTCCTGTTAGGTCTTCCTCTCTTCCTACTGTCCTCCAACTTTCCCCACCATATTGTCTTCTCTGGTCAATTCTATATTTTCATAATACAGTAATACCTCGGATAAAGAATGCCTCTGATAACAAATTTTTCGGATAACAAATGGAAATTTCTGGGTATAGGGCTGACTCGGATAACAAATGTTCCCTATGGGCTGCCTCAGTTAATAAATGTTGCATAATGCCTTGCAAAAAGTGTACCCAGGATGTATTGCAACCTCTTTAGTTTATGGAGGGGTGGGAGGAGTTAGAGTGGGTTTTTTCATGGTTTTTGAGCCATTCTGGGTGTATTTTGCTGAGGGGTTTGGATCTTTCGAACTTGGAAAGGTAGGGAGCTAGCTTTTATTAATCTTTGCACTGCTTTTCTTTGCATTTTTGGCGGGAAAAGGCTGGGGTAGTCAGGCTGCTTTCTTCTGTCCATGTTTACATTATTTTCCATTGCTCTGCAGGCAAGAACAGGCTGGATTTCTCTTGCTGCTTATGTTTCTCTGTTTGCATTTTTCCCCATTGCCCCTTGGGTAAGAATAGGCTGGGATAGCCTTGCTAGTTTCTCTTGTCCAAGTTTGCATTGCACTGCAGGGGAGGTGTTCTGGAGGGGGTGTTCCAGCACTCCAGGCCTTTAAAATGCATTTTATAAAGAGGTCTGGGAGGGAAAAAAAACACACACAGCTTTTTTTTGCCTTTTCTCAGACCTCTGGAACGGATTGATTGCTTTCCCATTCATTTCAATGGGGAACTATGTTTTGGATAACATTTTTTTCGGATAACAAATTGCCTCTGAGAATGAATTAAATTCGTTATCAGAGGCACCACTGTATATCCATGGTTAGATAGCCTCATTTTAGCCCTACTGGGAATTTAGGCTTGACTTGACTGAGCACTAACTTTTCTGCCTTCCTGGCTATTTGTGGTATCTATCTCTTCCCCCAACACCACCTTTCAAACGAGTTGATTTTCTCCCTCTCTTACTTTACTTTCTCTCGCATAGAATAGATGAATTTGACCTTGGTTTCCAGTGACAATCTTTGCTAACTTGTAGCTCTCCCCTTTTATCTATAAAGGTGAGAGGACATCTTTTAGAAAACATGCACACAACATGTTCTTAAAACTTTTGGTCAGATACAGCTGTTCTTCTTCAGCTCAAGGAAAGGGTTTGGAAATTGCAACATAGCTTTCTTTGTCCACATTCTGTGTAGTGGGCACGGCAGCATTAATTTATGTAAGAGATCAAAGTGTGTATGTTTCTCCCCTGTACGGGCTGCACTTCTTCATGCCTCTGATTCACAATTTGATGAAATCCAAAACAGATCTTCAAGTATTGTGACACAATAGGAGGAGGAAGGAGGAGGAAGAGATAAGCAAGGCCGTGATTGCAAAGCAAAGCAAAATTTTATTTAAAAATTTGCTCATTTTGCCAAACCAAAGTAGTCGTAAACCAAGGTACCACTTTATTAGGAACATGAAACAATCATCAGAAGATGTCTTATGCAGCCTCCCGATCACTGGTGTTTCTAGCTCAGTGCTCACAAATCTGACCGACAACAACTTTCCAGGGTTTTCAGGCAGGATTCTTTCCTTTTCCTACCGGGTATTGAATGGTGACCTTCTAACCAGGTCCAACCTTGCCTTGCCTCTGAAGTCATTTGAAACTGACATGTCTGTAGTTGTATGGTGATCTAGTTCTCCTGGAAGGCACAATGGTTGGAGTGGATTACATAGGTTGGCCCTGGGTGGGGAGTATTGACCTTTGTACTATTTGTGGGAAAACGCCAATGGATATGCAGTTTTACTAGCCTTCAGTCAGTGAGTGGGAGTGTATATCTCTAGACGGCCCAGCTATGGGCCATTCTTCCTCATAGGGTAAACAAATGCAAAAATTCCAAGAGCTAAGTTTTGCAAAATGTACATTTCAGGTAGCAGATGATGAAAATAGCCTAAAAGTGAAAAGGGAGTTTTTCTCCCTCTTCCTGCCATAGTGTTTAAGATGTCTACTCTGAGCACAGAAAGGCCTGTTTGCTGTTCCCAGATCTGCCGCCTGTGTTTTATTTCTGCTGTGGAGACTGTTGCTTGGCAATTTAACATTTGCAAATCCAGTGTCTCAGTATTTTAGCCCTGAAATTTGACAGAATAAAGTGATGTACTTTTATTTAATCATGAGGAACACTGGCTTGAGTCTTTCAGTCCTGTAATGCCGGGCCTGTAAGGAGCACCAGAGTGAGCTGTACAAGTGCTGGAAACCAGGCATCACAAATCATGGAAACAGTGAATACTGCTACTGACCGAACAGAATCTCAGTCTGAAATGTACGTTTTCTGATCTTTCCAGGTCAAGGGAAACAATTATCTACTTGAGTAGCTATGTACTTCTTGAGCTGAGCTGTGAATCTTTTGAGGAATGGAAGGAATGCTGTCTTTTGCAGTGTTTTTTCCTTAGCACACCCAGTTGCATCACTTAGGCTGCTTTCAAACGACCCCTAAAATCCGCTGCAAAACACTTGCAGATCCGGAGCATAAAATTGTTTTCCCACCAGCAGCAGACTTTAAAAATAATAAAGTACGCCCACACCCACTTAAGCGCACCTGAGAGCACTTTACAAGTACCTGGTCTCCAGAGGTAAAAAAAAATCCAATGCAGATTGTAAAGCTGTGGATGCCGGGCTGTCCTCGTGTTCTGTTTGTTTTTGTTGTCCCTGCCAACCCTTTAACAGACAGGAATCCCTACGGGGTTGCTCCGACGGCAGGCGGAGGTGAGTCTACATTTTTTTCTCCCTTTTTTTCTCCCTCACCTCACTACAGACAGAAGCAACAGGGTGCGGAAAGGTGGGAACACAGGAAGAGGAGCAAAACCCACATGATATCTGGCTGGGGGGATCCGAATTTAAGCTACCAGCGGATCTTAGGGGTCGTTTGAAAGCAGCCTCAGTGTGGCTTTCCCATGTAATAAAATGAGGCCACAGAATCCTGGTCACTTCAGATGGTGTCAATATTTTCAGTGGTATCCCCTTAGAGCTAAAGTAGAACCCTGGTATCCGCTGTATTGCTCTCTGAGTTTTAGTGCCCTGCATTTTCCACCAGTTCTGATCAGCATAGCCAATGGTGAGGAATAGAGATGAGCATGAACCCAGTTTCCAGGTTTGTCGCATTTCATAAAGTCGGCAGCACAGTTGCTGTTGCTCCCCTCTCCCACCTCCTCTGGCTCAATCAGCCACTCTCTAGGACTAGTGTGCTTTTTTCCTCCACCTCCTCAACTGCCTTTTCAGTTCCAGCAACAGCTCAGGTGTCTCTGTCCTGCCCTCTTGGCTGTTCTCCCACTCAAACAAAAAGACCGGGCAGAGAAGTCTGTGCTGTTGCTCATGACTGGGAGATTAGCCAAGGAGGTGCAAAATACTCCTTGTCAACTCTTATAAATAGGCAATACACTTGAAATTCATTCAGTTAATAGAGGATTTTGGAGATCACTTGTTGATTGAATTGCCATAAGTCAGAGGTAACTTGACAGCACCTAAGAACAAAGGGGAAATATATCTAATTTTATTGTGGAAACAAATACTGTAGTCATTTTTTATAATTAAATCTATAAAATGGGCATGTGTGTACCTGGCCAACCAGCTCCTATTTTTTAAAAGGAGTGATACTATAATTAACAGTGTCGGCGCTGTGGACCTGGGTTTAGCTTTGCTGAGTTTCTAAAATCCATCCTGTTGTTTTGCATCTTTTTTTCAGGTGGTTGGTAGTAAAAGATTCTTTTTTACTGTATATGAAGCCAGACAGTGGAGCCATTTCATTTGTTCTGCTGGTGGATAAAGAATTCAGCATAAAGATTGGCAAAAAGGAGACAGAAACCAAGTATGGACTGCGGATAGACAATCTCTCCCGGTGAGAAATCCACAAACATTGCTTTGTAGGAGCTTCCTGTATTATTTATCCACTTATCCGTTTTGCTTTGTTCATTGGTTGCATCCATAGCCCCCTTTTCCTCCAGGCAGCATATCCGGCTCTTCTCCTGCAACTTTATCCTCTTAGCAACCCTGCAAGATAGATCAGAGGGAGAATACTGAGAGAGACCAGCTGAAGATCTCCCAGAGAGTCTTATGGTTCAGCAGAGACTCCAACACAGATCTCCCAGTACAGCACTGTAACTGCGGTACAACCAGTAGGGTGTTCCACTTTGCATCGCCCTGACATTTGTAACAAAACCAGCCAATAATCTAGTGTTAAAGAAGAACAAATTTTGGACAGCTCAGTGGTTTAAGCATCTGGCTCTGGAGCCAGAGGTTGGGAGTTCAATCCCTCACTGTGCCTGCCTGACAGGGCTGGACTGGATTATCCATAGGGTTCCTTCTGCCTCTGCGGTTATTTATTCAAAGACAGCATTGAAAGCTAATAATGAGTATACAATACTAAAACTACTGTCGGAATACAATACAGGATGTTTCCCTTATCTGTGAGATATTGTCGTCCCACCGTGAATACTGAAATCTACAGATAATAATGAAAGCAAAAGCAAAGTGTTCTGCTTATATACCACCCCATACCACTTCAAGTAATTTCTGGGCAGTTTATATTTTTAATTACAGTAATGCAGGCCGCACATTGCCCCCCTAGCAGGCTGGGTATTCATATTAACAACTTCAACAGGCTGGAAGGCTGAGTCAAACATGAGCCTGCTACCTGGGTTAGAACCCCAGGTCGTGAACACAGTTTTACCTGCAGTCCAGGCATTTAACACTGTGCCACGGGGCAGGAAAATAGGAGAGAAGCACTAAAAACATTTTAACATGTATTACCAGATATCATAATACAGTATGTATAAAAATTTCAGACCACAGATACTGAATCCATAGATATGAGGATCCTACAGTATTGGAGTGATTCCCAGCCACCTGTGGCCTCTTCCAGGATGCTCCATTCCATCCCTTTCCACATAACAACAACAACAACAACAACCAGTAGGCTCTACTTGCCAAGGAAAATAGGAGGCATAGGCCTCTTGCGAGTTCATCAAGCTGTCGAAGAAGAAAAACAAGGAATATTTCACTATCTCCACCATAGTGAAAATGCTATGCTTAAGTCAATAGTTACTGAAGGCATAATAAAGGAATATCCAGAACCTAAGCAAGAATTTAAAAGTGAACAAATGCAAAGCCGAATAGAAAACTGGCGTAGTAAAGCACTGCATGGTCAGTTTATAAGAGACACCAATGATAAGGTCAACCAAGAACAAACATGGCTTTGGCTAAGAAAAGCAACATTGAAGAAAGAAACTGAAGGACTAATCATGGCAGCTCAAGATCAACCTTTAAGAACAAATGCCGTGAAATTTGATAAATCATTGAAAGATAGTAAATGTCTATTGTGCAAAGAAAAGAATGAAACTGTAGATCACATCATCAGCTATTGCCCAAAAAAATCGCTCAGACTGATTATTTAGCCCATCATAATAAATTAGCAGCAAAGCTCCACTGGAACATATGTAAAAAATTCAACCTACCCTCAAACAAGATCTGGTGGGAACATCAGCCAGAAAAGGTTACCAAAAATGAAGTCATCAAGGACAATTACATGCCATCAAGTGAGTTTGACTTATGATAACCTCTTCTGAGTTTCTCTCACTGCAGAATACTTGTATCGAGTTTGTCATTCCTTTCTTTTGTGTACTCTGTGTTGGGATTAAAAACTTGTAGACTAAAGACTCTGAGACGAAAGTGAAGTATATAAAAATAAACTTTATTTCTCTTAGGGGAAAGGGTAAACGGGATATTGCTAATAAAATAACAAAACACTAACAGTACATACAAAACAGACCAAACAGAGTAAGATTAGATAAGGCGACGGCAGCTCAGGCAATGCCCAGTAACATTAGGCAAATAGGTATAGTCTGCCTTGCTCTGACGATCAGCATGGAGAGAGGGATGGAGTCAGCAACAGACTGCAGCAGCTAGCAAGAGCTAAAAGCTAAAGCTGTATGCACAAAGCATGCTTCTGAGCAAGGTGAAGCTATTCCTTTTATAGGAGCCATACTAATTAAAGAGATATAAGTCACAGCCTTACAGTTCCAAATGAGGTTCAGCTGACCTGAACCCTATAATGTCTGAATATAGATCTTGCCATATTGCAACACGCTGCACCTGCACAGTCTTTCTAAGGTTGCCCAGGCTGGCTCTTCTCCAAGGATGCACAATGAAGAATCATATTCCCAACCTTTGACTCCACAGCCTGATACCTAACTCACTGAGCAATTAAAGTATCCCACTCTTGTATTTTGTGTCAGAGCCTTCCTTGGGACCAATAGCTGTCCCAGCACCATCATCAGATGATGACATCTAAGCTATCTCATTCATGTATTTACAGCAGAGCCTTCCTTGGTCAGCAGATCAAGGACGTCCCACTTACATTAATCTACCCGTCTTCTTGTATGTAGATTATCTCTCTCCAAAATTGAATCTATGTGGCTTGATAATATTCAGAAAAACAAAACAAAGGCATATGTGGATTGCATTGTGATTTTTTTTTGTCTTTTCCCTTTGATTCCATTGCATCTCCCCCTCACCACCTAGGTCACTTATTCTGAAATGCAACAGCTACAGGCATGCTTTGTGGTGGGGCCAAGGAATAGAAGCGTTCATTCAGAAAAATGGCAAGGACTTCCTCCAGCATCACAGATTTGGTTCTTATGCAGCGGTCCAGGAGAACACCTTGGTAAAGTGGTAAGAAATAAAGGGGCACTGTTCAAATAGCTTTCCCCAGTTTGGAGATCCAGAGACAGAAAATCCCTTGAGTTATATGCTTTATTCTGCACCTCTTCAGGGCAGACAACCCTTGCCGGGGTTGTGGGGTTCAGGGCAATGCAGGTCTCTGAACTCATTTCGTTTTTTTAAAAACTTTCATATTATTATTATTATTATTATTATTATTATTATTATTATTATTATTATTATTATTATTATTATTATTATTATTGATAAGGGGTAAATAGGGAAGGATGAATTGGGATGCAGAAAAAAGAAGGGGGATGTAAGTTGGGCAGAACACTTAACAATATCAGATTCATATTACAATTACTGCATAGACAATTCAGTTCAGGCTTATGTGTACATATAAATAACCAAACAGCTTTGTATTTTGACATATTTTCAATTTAACTTTGTCCTTTTTGTAATCACGTATAAAACTTCTCCACACCATTCGTGGTGTTTCACCTTCTGGTATATCTCTCAGCATTCTGATAATTTGGCCATTTCTACAGTCTCAAGGATTTTAGTGATCAGCTCCTGTTTATTTGGAATTCCTGCCTCTTTCCAGTGTTTTGCGAAGACAATTCTCGCTGCTGTCATGATGTGAATGACTAAATATACAGTTTGCTGATACATTGTACCTGGCATTATGTTTAGTAAAAAGAATTCAGGTTTTAGGTCTATTGGACTCGCTAGGACATCTTGCAGTAGTGGTCTAATCTTACTTCAAAAATTTTGAGCTTTTTTTAATACAACTACCACATATGGAATAATCAACCTTCTTTTGTTTGCATTTCCAGAAAGCATTCAATATTGGAGTGTTCATTTTAGCTAAAATCGTTGGTGTCATATACCACCTATAGAATATTTTGTAGATGTTTTCTTTAAATACAACTGCTTTAGTGAGTTTTATATTGTTTTTTCCATTCCTTTCCCCATTGTTCTAACTCAGTATTACAGCCTCTATTTTGAGCCCATTTTTGAGCATCCATTCTTTTACCATCTCATCTTGTGTATCAAAATCTCACAGAAAATTGTAGAGTTGCTTAATATGTTTCTTCTTTACCTCTAACAAAATTCTGTCAAAAGATGTATTCTCCAAGTAAAACCCTTGTTTATTTTTGGAATCCTTAGAGCTCATTTCTCGTCAGTCAGCATTATTCATGCTAGATATATGTTCCTTCCAATGTCTAAAGATGGTGTGCATATCCTAGGAATAATGCTCCCTATGGTTCCTGTAAATAGGACATTGTGGTCCCTAGAGGCTGGCCATGCCTAAGAAAGTCCTTTAGCCTCATCCACCATAGTTTTTTTTCTTTTCTTTTTTTGTTTTAAATGTACTGTTTCACATCTGAAAAACATAAATGGTAGCCAAAGTACTTGTGCATATTTTATACCAGCATAGGGGAAATGATATCACCACCAGCAGTAGATTGTGACAGATTAAAAAGCCCCTGCTTCAACTCTTGATTCGGTGCAGTGTGCACACAATGAGACAGTTTCAGCAGCACAAAATCAAAGTTGGGACTCCTTAATTATCTGCCACTGCTAGTGACATCATTTCACTTTTGTTCTCCAGAGCATTTTAACCAGCATTTTGAAGAAAGTACTAGGAAGGGCCACGGGTTGCTTTTGGATGGGTACCTAAAATTACACAAATATGCACATGCACTCAAGCAATGTCTTGGAAATGCACAACATATCTGTGCAGGTACTGTGACGGCCACCAGGAGCAGCTGTTAATTTATCTGTTCTGCAGTTCAGTTGCTAATCCTGACTAGAGGGTTTGGCATGGGAGGAAGTAGAGGGGAGAAGACCCGGATGTGAAAAAAACAGATGCCGAGTGGGGACAACCACTTGGAACCATGACGTTTCCCAAGGGGCTGTCCCAGAGGATTTAAAAGGGGGGGGCAAGAAAACAACCCCTTTCTTTTCCCCTCCTGGACGCTGAGTATCCCCACCCTCTCTCCCCTTTCTCTTTCAGTTATTGTAAATAGTTGCATCTGGTAGGGAGTACGTTTAACTATATATCTGCTTGTCACAATTTGGAAAGGAATTGGTGATTTTTTTACTGGCATTGGTACGGATCCAGGCTTTAAAGCAAAAAGTTAGACGGAGATGGTCATGAAAATAACGAAGGGGGAAAATGGGGCAAATGAAAAGGGAGAACCCCCCCCCCTTTTTTGACAATGATTTATGGGTTGGACACCCCTCAGGAACATATAATTTGAATGGGGGACACGGGATACCGATGGGGTGGTCACACTGGGGTTCCTGTAATGAACAAAAGAGGGATTGCATTAAGTGAACAAAAAGTACGCATGAACATCAAAGGGCTGGCGTGCTCCTTTGATGCACTGGATCCGACCCTGTTGCCTAGCCAGAGTACTGCCTGCTATATTCAATAAAGTTGTGGGCTAAATATATCCAAAGAGTAAGATGGTTATGCCTCTTATTTATGCACTCACTTAGTTGTGGGATTTGACTGGTACCTCCATGTCATTTGGAGAAATAAGAAAAACTGACTGACTGACTGAACTTCTATGTTGCCCACCTTGCAAAGAGTTACTCTGGGCAGTTAAACTTACTTGTTTGTACCACAAATTATTTGACCATCCCAGCTGGCATATGGGCAACAGCTGTGCTGGCTTGGGTGGTCTAGGACCATTGGTCCACCTGAATCTCAGTTTCTCCCCATCTCTGATTGATTGTTTTGGGGTTGTGTGAATGCTGCATTGAACAGGTTTCATTCCCCACTCGCATAATAATTCCTCTTTCCTTCCCTCCATCATTCCTCCTTTCTGTTGACTTTGAAAAATTCACTCTTGTCTTTGTTTCTAGGTATGTGAATGCAAAGGGATACTTTGAAGACGTTGCAAATGCCATGGAAGCAGCCAAAGAAGAGATTTTCATCACAGATTGGTGGTGTGTATTCAAGTTACCTCATCGTATTCCTCCTCCATCCCCAAGTACCTCTTAGAACGTTTTCTGACAAGGAGGCCCTGTTTGGGGCCGTCTGAGGCGTGGAAACGTAGCAGCAGGAGCAGATGGTTTGGCAAGAGAAACAACCATCTTGGAGACAGAGAGGGCTTGTTGTTGGATTTCTCTTTTCTTTTTTCTCCCCGCCTGAAAGGGCCTTTTCAGGACACTTGGCTTGGAAAATAAAGCAGAGCACACAAACACACACACGTACACACAGAGAGACACACAGATAGCAAATGACAGAAGTGGCTTGAAAACCAGTCGGTCAGATTTCAGTTTGATTCTCGCCTTCTTGTGAAAAACTTCTTTAAGGTCCTTTGCTCACCTCCATTTGTCTTTTAGCAGCTGAATTAAAAGATCTGAAACACAAAAAGCAGCCGGACAGTAGCGGGAGAGAGGGAACCTCTTTTCTGCCTGAATTTTGCTGTGGTCCCTTTATTTGCAGAGAACAATTTAATGAATAGCGGAGGGATTGGAAATGCAGCTTTTGGGTGTTGTTAAAGGCGGTTACTTCACGTCTGTTTTGCACTTCAGACCGGTACAAAAAATTGTACCTCACATCCGTCGCGCAACAGCTGAAATTTGTCTCGACCACGTCCCAGGAGCGTGACAATACTGTACCTGGTGCTGGGCTGGGGTATTCTCTTGTCACGATTTGTTCCCAGTTCCTGTTCCGAGACAAGGGACTGTGTGGTAACCACCTAGTGGTCAGAGGCTGAAGCGGTATCCGACATTAGTTTCCCTATGGGAAACACCATGCAGCGCAAATGTTTATTAAAGAAAGTACTGAAAATTCGGTAGCATTGACGTATAAATCTCGGAAGACCAGTAAATCAAAATATCAAAAAAGTTTTATTTACGATATTAAAAAAGGGGGAGTTAAGAAAGCAAGACAAATTCAGAATTTGTCACGGAACAAGACCGTGAAGTAAGAGTTGTCATGAGACAAGTTATCAGGACCATGAGAAAACGGAAACAGGGACTAAACAGGGACAAAACCACATGATCACAACCAATGCTATCATAGTACAAATCTAGTCATGGAACAAGGAAGGATGTGAAGTAACTGCCAAAATCTGCCCTTTCCTGCCTATACTTCCCCCCTCATAATTCAATCACAAGGGCAAACAAATGCAGCATTTGCAAATTGGACTTTCTATTTGGCTGGAACTGCTGTTGCATCATCAAACTTCAGCAGTGTGGCAGGGATTGGCCCCTCTCCCCTAGGGTTTGCCCAGACTTAAGGAAACATCCAAATGTTTCTGTGGCAGTCCCACCATGTATGCCACAACAACTTGTGGTGAACCTGCTGTGTTGATCTCTTGGCCTTCTCCAGGAGCTACTAAGGTATAGGGTGACACTTTGACTATGTTACAGTGTACTGAATCACTTTGGGCAAACACAAAATGCCTGCACACTTTTCTCCTTTCTGAAGAAATATGCAAGGTCCTATTCTTAATGTGACCAGTATAGAAATTCTGCAATGGTACACTTGGCTGTTAGTCTCAACTCAGATATTTTGTGTGTCACGGGGGCCAAAGAGAGGTATGAAAAGTTAAAAAGAGATGAGAAAGGCATCTGTACAATCAGCCCTTGAAATATAGCTTCATTTATTTATTTATTTATTTATTATTGAGTTTATATCCCGCCCATCTTCCCAACGGGAACTCTGGGCGGCGAACATGGCAAATCAAAACCAGAAATACACATAGTAAATACACTACAACACAATAAAGAAACATAATCAGCAGGTAAACATAGATTAATAAGAAGCATATTAAAAAAGAACAAAAAACAGCTGCAGGGGCGCACCCTTTGAATCAACCTCACTGCTGCTATGTCAAAATTCGACCTAATTATTGATGGCGGGAAAGAAAAAAAAAAAAAGGCTAAGCTAGGTCACCAAAGGCCTCGCGGAATAGAATGGTCTTCACCGCTTTACGAAAGGCCAGCAGGGACTCTGCAGAGCGCACTTCGCTGGGAAGGCTATTCCATATGGTTGGAGCAGCCACCGAGAAAGCCCGGTTCCGAGTACGGGACCGCCTGGCTTCTCGGAGGGATGGAACCTGCAGCGAGTGCGCCCGCGACTGCCGAACCGGTCGGGCCGATGTTGACCGCTGGGCGATCCGCTCCGCCAGGTAATCCGGGCCCAGGCCATGGAGGGCTTTATAAACTAAAACCAGGACCTTGAATCTGATCCGGGAGGCAACGGGTAGCCAATGCAGCCGGGCCAGAACCGGGGTGATGCGGTCGTAACGACGCGCACCCGCCACCAGTCTGGCCGCTGCATTGCAACTCATTATAGAGATAATTTTGCAGTGGGACACTTGTAGAGTTCTGGGGATGACACACACCCGTCTCTTGACCTTAGAGAGCTCTTGTTCCCCCACAGGGTTCACTTACACACATACACAAACACACTCGGTTGAGTAGTTAAACGTTTTGATCTCACAAGAAAAGAAGTCCAGTTGCCATGACTCATCTTCCAGGTAACCTCACCTGGGTGACTGAGAATCTTCACAGACATACAAACACATACACAGATGATACCATGGTACCTCAGTTTACGAGTACCTTGGTTTCTGAGTGTTTCACAAAATGAGCCAATTTTTAATAACATTTCTAATAAAATATTCCTTTGGTATGCAAGCAGTGTCTTGTAGAACGAGCACTGGAATGCTCCTCAGTGCTGAGCCCAGGGTTTGCTCCGGAGGCCACTGCAGTACCTGGCCAAAGCAAATTTCTCCATAGGAAATAATGGAAACTGGGTCCCCAGAACAAATTGGGTAAGTTTCCATCATCCTATGGGGACATTGGCTTTGATATACAAGTATTTTGGCTTACAAGCATGCTTCCAGAACGGATTGTGCTCATAAAACAAAGTTTTACTGTACAGGTGCATGGAAAACCCCATGCATGCCCCCTGGTGGTTGCAGAGAACAATTTTGCCTGTAAAAAACAATGTTGCTCCTGAGTTGTAAGCGACTCCTAGTTTGGAGAAAAACTCGTCAAGCCTGAAACAATCAAGAGGAGGTCAAAATGTGTGAGCATTACCTTTTGCAACCATTTGGCCTTTGACGAAAGCAGCAGGGTAGAAGTGGGCGGATTATCAGTGGAACATTATGATGTCCAACACACACATTTTGAGTTTTAAAAATGCACTCCTGGATATGTGTGTGCTGAAGGGTAGGTTGTGGCCTGCATCTGGGCAACGTTTTGTCTTTTGGGAGTCATGCGTGGCTCACGGCCCTAATTTGCCTAACTCATCTATCTCTAACTAAACCCACATTATAATATTTTATTGTATCACAGTTACTTGTATTATATTATGTTATATTATATTATATTATATTATATTATATTATACAGTATGACCCCCTTATCCACTGGACCATTATCCACTGATTCACTTATTCATGGATTGAGGGGGAATATTAAGCAAATAATTCAGTAGCCACAAAGCAGGTGCCCGTCCACAACATCGGTGGTGGTGGTGCTGGTGGCAGTGGCAGAAGAGGCGCCCACATGGCCCGCAGGCACTTGTCCGCAACATTGGTGATAGAGGTGATGGTAGACGAGATGCCCACATGGGACTACGCAGTTGCCTCTTGTGCTGCAGCCTCTTCCGCCACTGTGACAACTGGCCTGGAGACACTGCTGGGCTGGCTGTAAGGGCAAAGGTGCATGGGGCTTGCAGAGTAGGAGGGGGATGGCCCTTTTGTGCTCTTCCCCCCCCTCCCCAATAGGAGGTTATTTGGACATCAGTGGCAGTGGCTGTGCACCATCACCGTTTTCACCCCTGGCACTCCACCACCACCGCAGCCCTCTCGCTACCACTGCCACCCCCAGATAAGTGTTACCTCTTATCCACAGATTTTGTTATCCGTAGGGAGTCCTGGAACCGATCCCCCGCAGATACGGCGGTCCTACTGTTTTATAGCATCTGTTCTGTAGGACAGAATCTCAGTGTATGCTTGGGTTGGTTGGTAAGTGGTATCATTAGCACTAGCTCCCTGGACAGGTTGGGGTCTAAATCACCTATAAAAACAGAGCAGCATTTCCATGTCAGTTGATTTAGACGAGGGCAGCGAGGGCAGCGGTGGCGTCTGCATGTGCGTCTAACTCCTCCAGCTGCCTTTGCTCCTCCTCTTCCACACTTGAGTGACAAATGACTCAGTGCTCTCACTTCACAAACAATAGGCTGTTGATGCAGTCCCAGATGTTGCCTGCTGCATAGACTGTAGCTTTGTTGGGAACAATGAATAGAAAATACATTTTGAAAACAAATGTTTTGAGCCCCACTCACCCTCCCACCTTTTCCCCTTTGTTTTGCTTTCCTTTTTCTTTTTTGGTGATACCAAATTTGCGTACTGTGCTTTTGCTTTTGCAAATACTAGATAATGAAGGGTTGAAAGGTTGGCTTAGTGTAGCTGCCAGTCAGAACAAATTTTTGCAACCATTCAGTCCATTCTTCCTTAATAATATTTTGAATTAAGAGAAAATACTAAAGCAATGGGAGGAAAGAGGGAACATTATGAGTGGAACACTGTGATGTTCAACACTGAGACAAAATTCCTCAAATGAGGCAAACACTTCTCACAATAAAACCCTTGTCTCAAAAAGCAGTAAGGTGTCAGATGTGTGGAAATTTCACTTTTGGTGGGAACAAATGGTAGTTAAGGGATTCTGGATATTGTCCAAGAGATCAGGAGTGTGAATCCCTGCTGTGCATCCCAGGAAAGGAGCCAGCCCATGTGACCTTGGGCAAGCTGAACAATCTCAGGATGCCCCCAAACTGACGAAGCTACTTGGTTGATTAGTGAAATGTTTCGATCTCAGAAGAAACGAAGTCTGGTTGCCGTGACTCATCTTCTGGATAATCTCACCTGGATGACTGAGAATCTTCATAGATCCAGAAGAAGAGGAATGCTAAACTACTACTGAGTATTCTACACCAAGGAAACCTTGCTGCATAGTTGGAACTGACTTTATGGCATGTAATTATTATAAATGAAGATCACTGATTAAATGCTTTGGTGCATCTCACTTGTGCAGTCAGGCACATGACCAAACATGTGAATGCTATGGGTCCTGGTAGCTTGTTAAAGAACTATAGTTACAGCAGACTACACCAACACCAATAGGATTCTGGCTGATCTTTCCTTACAGTAACCAGCCTGGCCCTGAGTAAACAATTAGGAGCCATTAGCTTTAGAGAAGACATGCTCTTGACATGGGCAAAAACTGAACAAATGGAACTGCACACCTGCCTGTGCTTTTTTTGTTAGAGGGGTAGTTGTTCAGTCGTTCAGTCGTGTCCGACTCTTTGTGACCCCATGGACAAGAGCTCGCCAGGCCTTTCTATCTTCCACTGCCTCCCGGAGAGGAGTACGTCCGAGAAATACTTTGATAGATGCTAGAAAAGCTAGGAACCAAAACCTTTTGCACCTCTGCAAACATTGTGTTGGAGACCATTGTTTTGTCTGGCTCTGTACTAGTCAATGTGATTCACAGCAGTGGCTTCAAATAACTTTGGTTTGAAGTAAGGCCACTAGATTTTCTATCTTTTTTTTTAACAGGTTGAGCCCAGAAATATTCATGAAGCGACCAGTGGTGGAAGGGAATCGCTGGAGACTGGACTGCATTTTGAGGAGGAAAGCAGTAAGTATGTCTTGTTTTCCAAATTGTATCAAGCACTGATGGATAAATGTTGGCCGCCATTTTGAAAGGGGAGTAGCTCACTTGTGGACATCTCTTGAATTTGTGGCACTCTATTACTACACACTGTAAGAGCACTTTTAAATCTCTGTATTATATATTTTACTCTTTATTTGTTGGTTCTGTTTATATAATGCCTCCCTTTCACCATAAACCCAAAGTGGCACACGTGGCACTGTTCCTCCCCATTATGGCAGTTTTAAGAGAGGCGGTTAATGTGTTTCAGTAACAGTAAAACCAAAACGAAAAATACAGTAAGTCTTGTGACATCTTTGAGATTACCAAATTTATTTCAGCCTGAGCTTGTGTTAGTTGTATGTCTGTGAAGATTTTGTGTTAGTCGTGTTTCTGTTGCATCTTCCCAGTGTATCTCCATGGCAGCCCCATGAGAGAGGCAGACAGTGACAAATGCTAGACATTTCATGGCTAGTGATGTTCAAAACCTGAGTGTCCTCCTCCCCCTCCAGTTGTTGTTGTTCTTTCTTTCTTTCTTTCTTTCTTTCTTTCTTTCTTTCTTTCTTTCTTTCTTCTTCTTCTTCTTCTTCTTTAGAATTCTTATCCTTCAGTCCCCCGAGATTAGGATAGGCCACGCCCTGTATCACACAGACATGGGAAGAATACCCAAAAGGAGCTCAGAATGCAAACCACTCCACATGAACTGAATGCCCCCATTTTGATTCCAGTCAGCTCTCATTTGGGTACCCTCTGCCCCAGCTCCACTGCTTTACTGCTGTTGTTGTAACTCCCTGGCTCTTCCAAGAAAAGGTTATATTGGGGAATCATTATCACCTTACTCCAGCCCTTGGCAAAGAGGCACAGTAGGGAATCCAACTCCCAACCTCTAGTTCCACAGCCAGATACTTAAACTACTGAGTTATTCACCAGAATGTGGAGGGTATCACCAAGAACAGATGTCAGGAGAATAGTCTCGAGCAAGCCTCTCCTTGTTTGCAGAAGGACCCAACAAAGGTTGAAATATTGCAGATTTTCAAGTGCTTGGCCTGAACCTCAAAAAGCCCTACTCCTCTTTTCATTGTATCATTGATGGACTTCGATGCCTTATTTAAGTCATAAGAAATGGTAATAATGAAGATAGTAGAAATTGAATTTTCAGAAAGATACCATCACAATCTGGGATGTTTTATTATATATGTCTGTATTCAAAAAGGATTCTCATTACATTGCTAATGGTAGGCATTGATCTACTCAGAGGAAATAGAGATCTAATTAGGAGAGAATATAGTCTGTAAGGTAAGGTAAGGTAAGGTTTATTGTTATGGTATCAAGCCAAACATAAGATAAAATGGAATAGAGCAAAATACAATACGATATACATTGGCTGGAAAATTTAAAAACTGGCGTAATGTAAATCAGACTTTAAGTTGTGTTGTTGTTCGTTGGAGTCTGTCTGTATTCATACTTGACAGTTGCATTGGTTGGACCACGTTCTTGAGCCTCGAGTGGAGGAGCATTCTAATGGGACCTTTCCATTATTGTCCTAAAAAGACTTGCAACTACATTTTAATTGGCCACTGAAACTCTAGTGGTTCCTAAGGGGTATTTGGTGTAAAGGTTGATTCGATTGGTTTACACTATGGAGATGTTAGATTTTGGCCTTTACACCAACTGACTTACCTCAATGATAGTCATAAAGGCTGGATTGTGTGGAGTTGAAATGCAAACCATCTGCAGGTCATCAGGCTGATATGCTATTACACACCATGCTCTGATACACAAATGATAGGAAGATTGACAAGAAGGAATCTGATTGAGTGACTGATTGATTGATTGAACTTATATTCTACTCACTTAGTGTGAAGCACTACTCTGGGTGATTAACAATGCAAATAGTATAATATAATAATACAGTGGTACCTTGTATAAAGGAATTAATTCGTTCCAAATGAAATTATGTTAAGCAAATTTTCCTTTATACAAATTCCCATAGGAATGCATTGAAAATGGAGTAATCCCATTTTTATGTTGTATGGATTTTCCCCTTAGGCAATTATGTTAAGCAAATTTCCCCTATCTCCGGATTTTTTTATGTTGTACAGATTTTATGTTATACAAACTGTTTGTTATACAAGGGTCCACTGTACCTATAAAATATAATAAAATATGTCAAATAAAACAACAACATAAAACTAACAAATCAATCAGTATCAAACAACAGATGGATGGGAAGCACAATTTGGCAGCCATCATGAGGGGATGCCTTGAAAAGCTTCAGTAAAGAGCATGGTCTTCAGCAGTCTCTAAAAGGTTGGGAAGGAAGGGCCATGTGCCCATTTCAGAGGGATGGTGCCACAACTGAGAAGGCCCAAATTCTGGCGCAAGTCTTTCTAACCTCCCTTAGTGTTGTAATCCAGAGGAGCATGCCCTGTGAGGATCTGGTGGCACAGGTCAATGCCAGATGTCTAGGCTGCTTGTGTCCAGCGATTTAGCATGCTTAAATGCTGGTGGCCTGCCAAAAAGCATTCTCTTTCAGCAAGATAGCCTCCCTCCATCCTGTGCTCTGTAAACTCTGTACAAGAAGATTTGAACATAACCATGTTGATTAGAACAGGGTGTTAACAAGCATGAATTCAAAGAATTCAAACAGGGTGTTAACAAGCATGAATTCAAAGAATTCAAACAGGGTGTTAACAAGCATGAATTCAAACTTGAGGGGGACCTTGAAATGAGGAGAGAAATCATGGAGGTGGCTAAGAGGGACAGGATAGTAATCATGGGAGACTTCAATTATCCCCACATTGACTGGGCCAATGCGAGCTCCGGGCAAGAAAGAGAAACCGGGTTTCTCGACTTGCTGAATGACTGTGCCTTAGAGCAACTTGTCTTGGAGCCCACCCGAGAACAGGCAACTCTGGATCTAATTCTGTGTGATACTCAGGACCTATGAATGTCACTGAGCCTCTGGGGAACAGTGACCATGATGCATTTTCCTTTGCCATGCATGTCGGAGGAAGAGTGTCAACCAAATCAGACATAAAAACCCTTGATTTTTGAAGGACAAACTTCCCTCAGATGAGGAAACTAGTTAGAGAGAAATTGAAGGGGAAAGTTAGAAGAATCCAATCTCTTCAGAGTGCATGGAGCCTGTTTAAAACAACAATATTAGAGGCCCAGCACAAGTGCATACCACAAAGAAAGAAGATCTCATTTAAGTCCAAGAGGACACCGGCATGGTTAACGAGTGGAGTTAGAGAGGCTCTAAAGCACAAGGAGAGGTCTTTCTGTAAATGGAAATCCTCCTCAAATGAGGAAAATAAAAAGGAACACAAACTCTGGCAAAAGAAATGTAAGAAGATGATAAGGGAGGCAAAGAAAGATTTTGAGGAACGCATGGCTAGCAATATAAAGGGTAATAATAAAAGCTTCTTTAAATATGTTAGAAGTAGAAAACCTGCCAGAGAACCAGTTGGCCCTCTGGATGGTGAGGGAGGAAAAGGGGAGGTTAAGGAGGACTTGGACATTGCAGATAAATTGAATGACTTCTTTGCGTCTGTCTTCACGACAGAGGACCTTGAGCGGATTTCGCTGCCTGAGCCGCCCCTCTTGACTAAAGAATTAAATCAAATACAGGTTAAAAGAGAGGAGGTTTTAGGACTAATTGATAAATTGAGGATTAACAAGTCACCGGGCCCAGATGGCATCCACCCAAGGGTTATTAGGGAACTGAGAAATGAAATTGAAGATCTCTTAACGGTTATATGCAACTTGTCTCTTATAACTGCCACAGTGCCGGAGGACTGGAAGATGGCAGATGTCACACCAATTTTTTAAAAAGGAAGGAGGGGGGACCCAGGAAACTACAGGCCAGTTAGCCTTACATCTGTCCCAGGGAAGATGGAGGAAAGCCTCATCCAAGAGAAAATCTTAAGACACATAAAAGAACAAACCTTGCTGAGAGAAAATCAGCATGGCTTCTGTAAGGGTAAATCTTGTCTGACAAACCTTTTAGAATTTTTTGAAAAGGTCAACAGGCATGTGGATTTGGGTGAACCGGTGGATATAGTCTATCTGGATTTTCAAAAGGCTTTTGACACAGTCCCTCACCAAAGGCTGCTGAGAAAATTGCACAGTCAGGGGATAAGAGGACAGGTCCTCTTATGGATTGAGAACTGGTTGAGATCCCGGAAACAAAGAGTAGGTGTCAATGGGAAATTTTCACAATGGAGAGAAATGAAAAGCGGTGTGTCCCAGGGCTCTGTCCTGGGACCTGTGCTTTTCAATCTGTTCATAAATGACCTGGAGACAGGGATAAACAGTGAGGTGGCCAAGTTTGCAGATGACACAAAACTTTTCCGTGTGGTAAAAACCAGAGAAGATTGTGAAGAGCTCCAGAAGGATCTCTCCAAACTGGGGGAATGGGCTGAGAAATGGCAAATGCGTTTTAATGTAACCAAATGTAAAGTAATGCATATTGGGGCAAAAAATCCAAACTTCATCTATCAACTCATGGGCTCTGAGTTATCCGTGATGGATCAGGAAAGAGATCTTGGTGTGTTGGTGGACAGCTCCATGAAGGTGTCTCCCCAATGTGTGGCAGCGGTGAAGAAGGCCAATTCCATGCTAGGGATTATCAAAAAGGGGATTGAAAATAAAACAGCCAACATTATAATGCCATTATACAAAACAATAGTAAGGCCCCACCTGGAGTATTGTGTACAATTCTGGTCACCGCATCTCAAGAAAGACATAGTGGAACTGGAAAAGGTGCAGAAGAGAGCGACTAAAATGATTACTGGGGCACCTCCCTTACTGGGGCACCTCCCTTATGAAGAAAGGCTAAAACATTTGGGCCTCTTTAGTCTGGAAAAAAGGCGCTTGAGGGGGGATATGATTGAGACATACAAAATAATGCAGGGTATGAGTAAAGTAGATAGAGGGAAGCTCTTCTCTCTCTCCCAAAATGCCAGAACTAGGGGACATACACTCAAATTGAAGGCTGGGAGAGTAAGAACTGACAAAAGAAAATATTTTGTCACCCAGCGCGTTGTAAGTCTATGGAACTCCCTGCCACAGGATGTGGTGATGGCATCTGGCCTGGATGCCTTCAAAAGGGGATTGGACAGATTCCTGGAGGAAAAGTCCATCACAGGTTACAAACCATGATGGAGAAACCAGGGCACTTCAAGGGCCAGATGCAGGGCAGTGGTATCAGGAGACAGATATCTAGTCTCATGCGCTCCCAAACACATCTGGTGGGGCCGCTGTGAGATACAGGGAGCTGGACTAGATGGGCCTTTGGCCTGATCCAGCATGGCTCTTCTTATGTTCTTATGTTCTTATGTTCTAATACTGTACTTTGAGTCCTTGGACTTAGGTAAAGGCACTGGTTGGCCCTATGATCCCCTTTACCCAAATTCCCTTCAACAGGAGGTCTACAACCTCAATTCTTGTCACTGAGGATGTGGGTTGTCCATCACCAATCTTCATGCTTCCTTGATATGGAGCCATGTTTAGCAACAAGGGTCATTCTGCCCTCAGTTAAGGCAATAACATGAAGAGTCTCTCCTTGGAGGTCCACAGGTCCTCTGGTATAATGACCCAGTTTCTTCCTTCTCTTCCAAGCATGGTGTTCCCTTTGGCATCTTCTCTTATCACCCAGGGTTTACACCACCACCTTCACAGGAGGGCTCTGGTTTGAAGGCTAGTTTACTCGGCATGCCTGTACATCTTCCATATCTCCTGACCCTCAGTATTCTCCTTGGGTAGCTTGGTACATGCTCAGGACCCTGGGTGGGAGGGCAATGACCTGCTTATTGGAGTTTTCTTGACACTATCCTCTCCACAGTCAGACTCACAGACCAAGAGCAGTCTGCACTACTACTACTACTACTACTACTACTACTACTACTACTACTACTACTACTACTACTACTACTACTACTACTACTACTACTACTCTTGGTCTGTGAGTCTGACTGGAGAGGACAGTGTCGAGTAGTAGTAGTAGTAGAACTTCAGTCCTGAAAGGGACCCTATGGATCATCGAGTCCAGCTCTTGTTAACAAGGCCCAGTGGGGAATTGAACTCCCAACTAGAGATGGGCACAAAATGAATTTTTTTGTTTCATTATTCGTTTCAAAAGTGTTCTGCTTATATACCGCCCTATACCACTACAAGTAGTCTCTGGGCGGTTTACAAATTTTAATTACAGTGTGCAGGCTACACATTGCCCCCCAACAAGCTGGGTACTCATTTTACCGACCTCGGAAGGATGGAAGGCTGAGTGAACCTTGAGCCTGCTACCTGGGATTGAACCCCAGGTTGTGAGCACAGTTTCACCTGCAGTACAGGCATTTAACCACTGCACCATGAAGCACTTACGTAACGAAACGAATAACGACCCTAGGGGCAAATTTGACACGAAATGAACCGAACCGAGAAAAATTGGTTCGGTTAGGTTCGTTTCGTTAGTGGGGGCAGAGATGTCTCCTACCTGGTGCTGGTCCGGAGGTCCTTTCGCACCGAGCTGCGGTGAACAGATGCTGCTATCTGGTACACGAGTTGGCATTCTTAATTCTACAGGCCCATTTTTGTAAAACAAAGCTTGTGTGTTTCTAGCTATTAAAAATGTAGTAGAGGCTTTATACCAGTGGTTCCCAACCTGGGGGGTCAAGACCCCTTTAGGGGCTGAACGACCATTTCACAGGGGTCACCATGAGTCAGTGAAGAAAAGGGCACAAACGGCTTGGGTCTGGAGGAGGGGGGGAGGAAGGGGGGAAGGAAAAGTGTGTTACAGCTTGATAGGTTGGAGGGGATGTCAGTCAATGGCACCTGCGGCAGTGGCCTGCCAAAGGGGGCTTGTGTCCTCTTCCAAGCAGGGCAAGGGGTCACCACAACATGAGGAACTGTATTAAAGGGTTGCGGCGTTAGGAAGGTTGGGAACCACTCCTTTATACTTTCTGGCAAAACTTGGGGAACATTCAGCCGCTGAATGTGTCAAGTAATGTAGTTTTGACAAAATGTCTGCAACATGGTATTTAACAGATTCATAAAATGGTTTATGTGTAAAATGCATGGTCATTTGTTAGACACAGGTGTATGGAATAATCACATGAAAAGGTCAGAATGATTATATCCAGGTGCCATGGATAATCACCTAACACTCATGTGATTGGTCTAAACCAGTGGTGGTGAACCTTCAGCACTCCAGATGTTTTGGACCACAACTCCCAGAATTGCGATCTTAGATTTATTTATTTATTTATTTATTTATTTATTTATTTATTAGATTTATACTCCGCCTATCTTCCCGTAGGAACCCCGCCCATCTTCCCGTAGGAACTCCCACAGCCCTTTGCCAATGACAAAGGACTGTGGGAGTTGTGGTCCAAAACATCTGGAGTGCCGAAGGTTCAGCACCAATGGTCTAAACCAGTGTTCCCCAACCCCCGGGCCGCGGACCGGTGCCGGTCCGTGGAGCAATCTGCACCGGGCCGCCGCCCAAGGAACTTCAAATCATTTCACTGTGGCGGCGGCCCGGCTCCCAGAAATGATTAAGGGACCCACGGGCTTGAGATTGAGCAGGCGGGTTAAGGTGGGGAAGCTACCTTTTGGGCGCATGCGTAAAAGCGAGGCGAGCGAGACGGAAGAAGGGGAAACAACCCACCCACCCTCCACTTCGAACCATCGAGTGATGGAGAAGGGGTAGCCCAGAGCGCCTCGCCAAACTGGGAGAAGACGACGAAGGCGGCAGTCAAGCGTTAACGGCCGCGAGCTTGGTTCTTCCCGCCCAACTTGGGGTGAGCGGAGGGAGGGAGGGGGGCGTCTCAGGCCGGGCCTGGTGTTGGGGATGGGGAAGAAGAAGAGAGGATGGGACAGGGCGGCCCTTTGGTTTGGAGACCGGATTCCCTGGCTGGCTGGCGTGCGCGTGCCCGCCTGTGTGTGTGTGTGTGTGTGTGAGGGTGGCTTTGATTTATTTATGTGTAAATTTAATTCGAAGCGCGGCCTGGGCTCTTTGGAAGCGGGAGCGTGGCCGGCGCTTGAGGGGGGGCTGCTGCTCATGCTTTATTCCCCCCCGCCCCCGCCCCAGTCCCAGCCCTAGCCCTCAAGAGGGGGAGCCCGGTGGACGTGGAGGCTCAAAGAGGAGGAGAAGTGGGGAAACGGCCTCTCCCAGCAGGGGTTGGCGGGTGTGTGGGGTGGGGTGGGGGTGGGGGAAGGATTCATCCTCTGCCGGTGGGGAGGCTACGGGGTGAGGCTGGTATCAGGCGGGGGCCGGTTGGGCCCCGTCGAGGCAGGTCCACAAGAGGAGGAGCGGGGGGTGGGTGAGGTGGGTGGGTGGGACTCGGAAGGCGAAGGCGGTTTCGGAGATGAAGGAGGCGGGGGGGAACGGAGGTGCTCTCATCCGGTTTCTGCCGGTGCGGGATGAGGAGAGGAGCCCGACGGGAAGGCATGCGCAGCTGGGGGGGGGAGAAAAAAAAAAGGGGGATAACGTTTATTTTATTTATTTTTGAATATTTTACCCCACCAACGTTGGCATCGGGAGCCCCCGGGGGATGGGGGGTTTGGTGGGTTGAATTTGGGCGGGAGGCGGTTTTCCCTGGGCAAACATGAAGACATGTTTAAATACAATTAAATTAAAATTATTAAATCAAAACAAGCGGGCCATGGAAAAATTATCAAACATTTACCGGTCCGCGGCGATAAAAAGGTTGGGGAGCACTGGTCTAAACTATGTTGCCAATGTGTATAAAAGGCAGCATTTGAATCCATTTACTTTGGGTCTGCTTTTGGTGAGATAGCAGTTTCCCACTAATCTGTGTATATGTGTGTAAATATGCACAGCATATTTACTTTTATGCAAAGTTCCTTTGTCTCCCAGCTCCAATCTATATGTTGCAATTATCTTTCCACACCACTGTGCTACTCCTCAAGTTGTCTAAACTACATTTAACCCTCATTCATATATTGTAACAGAAAGAGTTTTGGTGGGGGGGGGAGGACTGGGTGGAATTTTCACTATACAGATGTGTAGGGCAAAGGGGAGCCTTAGCCCCCTAAGAAGCTGCAGTCTGAGCAGGGAAAGAGAAAAAACATTGGTTTAAATTGAATACAGTATTTGTAATTCCTATTCTAGGTTATGCTCTGTACACATACTCAATGGGGATTTTGTGCAGGGTCTAACTGTATGTTATAGCTTAAAACTGCACAGAATTTGATTCTAACTTGAGAATACCATAAAGATAGTATAATTCATTCTGCTTCATAAGTAAACCTTGTCTCCTTAAGACAGTTTTTATTTTTCTTGTTTCTTGATAGCAACAGGGTGTGAAAATCTTTGTGATGCTTTATAAAGAAGTGGAGCTGGCTCTTGGAATCAACAGCGAGTACACAAAGCGCACCCTAATGCGTTTGCATCCCAATATCAAGGTATTTGCTTTGGTTTTGGCATCTATGCTGTTGCTTTCTTTTTAAGATAAGAGAGACCTGGCTGCAGTTTCTATAGCATTATCCTCCCTATGATCCCCCTGCTCCAGAATAACCTGGAGCACAACATGCAGAGAAGCAGCTTCTTGGATAATATTATCATAATCTAGTAGTAGAGCATAAGTACTATCCATATGTAATATTTTCAAACTGATTTACTCTCAGAATCTTTGGCATTTTGAATACATAATTAATAAGTGGGGCTCAAATTTAGCTCTTTCCTCTAACCCAATGGGTGCCAATCTTGGGTCTCCAGGTGTGTGTGTGTGTGTGTGTGTGTGTGTGTGTGTGTGTGTGTGTGTGTGTGTGTGTGTGTGTGTGTGTGTGTGTGTGTGTGTGTGTGTGTGCATTGCATTGCATTGTACAGTCGTGACCGACTCTTTGTGAGCCCATGTCCACGGAGTTTTCTTGGTAGGAATTACTGGAGTGGTTTGCCAGTTCCTACTCCAGGCACCTACAGCACCTGGTATTCCCTGGTGGTCTCCCATCCAAGGACTAATCAGGACCAACTCTGCTGAGTTTCTGAAATCAGGCGAGATCAGATGTGCTTAGGGCATCTACAGGATCACAGGTCTCCAGATACTCATGGATTAAAACTCCCAGAAGTCTTCACCACCAGCAGTGTGGGCCAGGATCTCAAGATTCCTCATCCTGTATTTAAATTTTACAGATAAAGATGCCTGGATATATTCTTCAGTCTCATGGGTGGGCAGCTCAGATCCCCACTGGACAGCTCCATTGAAGGACTGGGATGGGGCAATTTAGGATCAGAATGGGTGTTATACTCCTTCCTCACTGTCCCTCACAACTGTCCAATGATATTGGCAGCTCTTTGGATCCAACTCTGAGTCTTTCGTACCAGGTCCTGAGTCTGAAGTGCCAAGTCTGAGACCCTAATTAAAAACAAGTTTCCCCTCCCCCAAGACAAAAAGGAGGGATGAATGGGTTCCACAAGTCAAGTCTGAGTCATTGGGGGGGGGACCTGAGTTGCATACAAGTCCAGTCACTGGTGTGATGAGTCTGACTTGATATTGAGTCTTGCAACTTGAACCCCCATTCTTGCCACAGTCTCCAGCTGTTTTTCTGGCTACTGCATTGCAGACCCATGATTTCTGCATATTGAGGGGAAGCAATTGGGGTGGTTTGGCGAGTGTTTGGCTGGGAGTAGGTGGAATAAGCACTGTCCTACTGCTTTGTTGCTAAGGATTTCTTGCCTTCCTAGAATTCTTGGTCAGCCAAGACTGCCAAACAAATGATCAAATATAAAACTGGCTTAGCAGTTCAGTTTTGAAGTGGTAAATATTTTGTGTGCTCCACACCTCATTTTAAGATAGGATAGTTTCCTTTCCTGCAGGTCATGAGGCACCCAGATCATGTCTCATCTACTGTCTATTTGTGGGCCCATCATGAGAAGTTGGTGGTCATTGACCAGTCCATCGCTTTTGTTGGAGGCATTGACTTGGCTTATGGCAGATGGGATGACAACGAGCATCGGCTAACAGATGTGGGCAGTGCGAAACGGATGACGGCAACTAAATCCGAGTCTCTGACGAATCTTTCAGTACGTATTGGCATGATTTTTGCAATCCCAGCTGTTGGTCTGGGAATTCATAAATCAGTGAAGTTGTACCAGAGATTCTTCCAAAAATCGCGCTGATTCTAGGTAATTTGCACTGACATGAACCTGTCAACTTCACATTGAGAATGCTGTCTGGCAATGATGGCCCTTGTAGCCTAAACATCTGGAGATGTAGTCTGAACATCTCCAGGTTGGGAAAGGCTGCCATGGATAATCCAAGAATGAGAGCTGTATTTTGCTTTTTGTCTTTCTTTTCATTTGCATTAATACATTCACTGATTCACAGCTGATTATCTGAACTGTTTCCATGGCAGAATGTTGTGTTTTGATACAGAGGCACTATTTCCAGCATTTGGCCTTTGATCATTCATTCAAAATGGAGGCCAATATTTGGGAAGTTTGCACATGTGAAGGCTTGGAACAGGAGGTGGCAACAAACCAGCTTTAGGAACATCAGTGAAAAAAAGACTTACTTTGATGCCTGTCCTACAGCGGTCTTCTATTTAATTTGAAGCACTTGTCTTCAGGCTGTCTACCTTTCCAGAAGAAGCCTATGGTAGAGAAGACATGAGACTTTATCACTTCTGAATGCAAGAAAGGCAACCCTTTCCTTTAACACACTGACTTTCCATAGCATAAGATTTTTGATCATTGGATCTCTCCAGATGTATGAAGGTATACATGTTGGAGGGATGTAGCATATATTTTACCCTCCAGTATTTTCCACTGGATATTGAAAAATATTTTTATTGCATCTCTCAGAATCCCCTCCCTATCCAGTCCACCCAATGGGCATGCTTGGTGCAAGATTTTGGGGATTTTTAAATCCAGAAAACAACCATTCCAAGTTCTGATTTACATCAGCAAGTATCTGTCTGTTTTTTTCTATCTTAAGCCTTCAACTGAGACAGCTGCTGTGCCAGCTGCAGGGCCTCAATCAGAGCCTGCGGTGAAACTCTCTTTGCATGGAAACTACGACGATCCTCCAGATCCTTCAAGGATGAAAGGACTAGGAAGACCCAGGAAATTTGCCAGATTCAGCATCTACAAGCAGCTCCACCGGCACGGCCTACACCACGCGGACAGCGTGAGCAGTCTAGACAGCGAGTCAAGTGAGTCCATGGGGTCATTTTGATGGTTGGCAGTTCCAATGCAAGGGAGGGAGCAATGGTACTATCTCAGACTAAGGGCCTTTTCACACGACCCCTAAGATCCGCTGGCCACTTAAATTCGGACCAGAGATCTTAGGGGTTCGTCGCTCTTCCTGTGTCCCCACCCCTCTGCACTTCCTGGCTGCTGGCTGCGTGAGGGGAGGGAGAAAAAAAGGAAGAAAAGATCGTGGCTCACCTCCATTCTGCCTCTCGCTCTTGCCGGCAACATTCCAGTGTCTGCAAAGTAGCTCTTAAAGGGGCGGGAGCCAAAAAAACAACAAACAGAAGCGAGGAGAGCCCCGCCCTCACTATCGTTACACCGCATCAAGGAATTTTCACTTCCAAAGAGCAGGTACTTGAAAGGTGCGCTGGGATGTGCTAAAGTGGACGTGGTCGCACCTAATTTCCTGTAAACTCCGGAGCTGGTGGGGAAACATTTTTAAGCTCCGGAGCTGGGAGCCATTTGCCCAGGAGTTTAGGGGTCGTGTATAAACGCCCTAAGATGTGGACATGACTTGCATATTTGCCTTATACAAAGTCTGATAGCTGGCTCATAGAGCTTCATGTTATCTGTATCAAGGAGGGGCTGAACATGACTTACAGGCTGCATGTAGCCCCAGCCCTATTAGTTGGCCATCTAACTATCGAGGACGTATTGTATAAAAAACATACTGGAAATTGAGACACGTGTAAGCACAAGCCTCCAGGATATGTATCCTGGAGGATACTCATGTGTACCTTGTCTTAATCTGATCCAGAAATACGCAGATGATAGGCTTGTGAAAAACTTACTGTCTTGATTTTTTTGTTTCTCTAGATCCCAACTGGGTTTGATCCCACTCAGATTGCAAGACTTTATTTCCCCCCCCCCTTTCTACATGGACATTTGTACGGATTTTCCATATACATTTCCTGTAATGTATATATTTAGTCATGCATATTTTCCAGTGCAATATTTTTTTGTTCCCCAATGACTAAAGGATATGCATATCTTCCAATTATGCATGGTGCGAGTCAATCATATTTTTAAAATGAATGCATGGGTTTGTTTGTGTGACATGCATCAAGCCTCCCCAAGGTATGTTTTTTCTAAGCTAAGATGTGCTTTGATTTGCAATGTGTCCTGGGAAGTGTGCAACTTTGGTGAGACTCTTTAACCTGGGGTGGGGAACCTTCGATCCTCCAGATGTTTTGGACTATAACTCCCACAGTCCTTTATCATTGGCAATATAGGTTTGGAATTCTGGGAGTTGTGGTCCAAAACAACTGGAGGGCCGGAAGTTCACCACTTCTGCTTTAACCCATCAACATTATTTTCTGTTCCTAGCCACTGATGAATTTGGGCATCACCGTATGTGTGAGTGTTTGCATATTCATGTGTATATGTTTTCATGTGTGCGGGTATGTGTCGCCTGCAACAACTTCTAAAGCAGAGAGTTGGCCTCCTAACCAAGCTAAGCTGCCCATCACTGGTACATCATGATAAAGAATAGCTTGGAGGTTTGGGGCAGGAGGTTCTTCCTTCCTGCCTTGGAGATTCTGGGAATGGAGCTGAGAATTTTCTGCAAGCCAAGCAGATCTGCTGCCACTAGGCTTTGGTCCTTCCTTATCTTGCTAGAGAAGAAAGCAGAAGATAATTAAAAGGAAGATCATGACTCCAGTGCAATTCCATGCAGGATATAGTTTAGCCAACTGTTCTAATTGTTTTTTTAACTGTACCTCTTTGCCTACTGGCGACAGATAAAGGCTCGATCCGCAGCATGAAGACAGGTGTCGGAGAACTTCTTGGTGAAACCAGGTTCTGGCATGGCAAAGATTATTGCAACTTTGTCTTCAAAGACTGGGTTCAGCTGGATAAACCCTTTGCTGGTATGTGCCCTTGTAATTTGAAATGTCCCTTCCTTCCTCTCATTGGGCCAGTCTTCTTTCTTTTGCTTTGAGGTTTGGGGTTGTGGTTTGCTTTGATATTCAGGGGCAGGAACTCTTCTATGTTACTGGACACAAACCTGTGAGTTTAGAGATACAGATTTTAAGAGACTGGTAGATGGTTTAAAGTCCTCTGGATCAATTACATTGTTTTCAGGGTGTCGGTGCTTCCTGTTGTCTTTTCCCAGCCTTCTTTCAGCTCCATACAATGGTGCAGTTTGTATGGAATGGGAAGCGTTGGCTTCCTGATACATGAATGAGCCATGGACTTCCTTGGCTTTGCATACTCACCTCTTTCCCTCTTCCCTTTCTCTATGCCAGGGCAGAAGGACAGCAGCTTTTGCTTCCAGTATTAAACAATCCATAGTTTCCTAAGTTGTCTAAATTTGGGAAACTATGACTTATTCATGATTTCAGAGCTGGTCTAATTCCCTTTTCTTGGCCAAGGTGGAGCCCAAACAGTCTTCGTTTTCCTGCTGTAGGTTAAAGACAACATATTTTTTAAAGCTTTCCTGCAAAGTTGAGAGCCTTATACCTGTCTTCAGCCTTTCTCCACAGATATTGTAACCTGAAGTAAGTTATTTCACCTGGTTCTACAGCAGAACCATTCCCAAGACTTTCAGGTCCCTTAAACAAGGGGTTATGTTTTTTTAAAGGCTTTCATTGTTTAGTTGCCTTGCCTTATTCATACAATTATAGAGGAATAGAGACAAACACAACACAACAACATTGCTTTCTGCTTGTTACATGTGCGTGTTTTCCCACCTCGTGCATCTTTTTCTTGTGATAATTTTTTTTAAAAGGAGTGTTTGGGAGTTAAAGACAGAGTCCATACAAAATCTAATATTGCTGTTAGGAGAATATATCTGGCTAGAAGGCCAACCATCCCATTCCCTCAGGTGGAACATCACAGGAAATGGTGGCTTGCTTTAAATTGATAGCAGAAACTAGCACGGTCCTAGAAGGCGCAAATAGAAAAGCCAATGAGAGGTTGCTGTGGCTCACTAACAGAGAGGGAAATTGTTGATTCCTGTTGCTTGGGAACTGTGCCTGTCATTCAAGGAAATATTCTGTTATGAGAAAATGAGTTTGTGACATTAGAATAACTGCTGGAACAGGAGAAAGGTTTGCTTGGTCCCAGATGTGTTTCCCCTAATGAATGCAGGGTCTCTCTCTCTCTCTCTCTCTCTCTCTCTCTCTCTGAAGTGTATCTGTGGAACAGCAGAGATTCCTCTGGTAAATAATATATAGTTTCTGTTCTGTTCACATAGATTGCATTGTGTTGGTAAAATTAAACAGAGGAAAAAGCAAGAGGAGAAAAAAAACCCCAAGGATGAAATATTGAAGCTCTTCAAAAACTAATAGGCTTCAATATGAGCTTTCATGTTTTAAGATCCATTTCTTCAGATACAGTACATGAAATACTTACACTATGCCCCGTGTATTTATTCATATACACATGAGGGTCCATGATGCAGTGAAGTTGCAGACGATAGACAATGTCACAATGAATGGTTGGCTGTTGGGATGTTAATTACTTGGAGCCTGTTGGTTAAGTTGCATTACTGCAGTCAAGACTGCTCACAACCTTGAGTTTGATCTTGATTGGCTCTTGGTAGCTGATTTGGCTCTTGGTAGTTGACTCAACCTTGGGTATCCAGCTCTCTGGAAGGGCAAGGCAGAGCCTCTATAATGCAATCATTCCTAGTACTTTTTCACCCAGAGGATCACTGGTCTGTGGAACTCCCTGCCAGAAGAAGTGGTGGCAGCTGTCAGCTGTCAGAAAGGATTATACAAGTTCATGGAGAACAAGGGTATCAGTGTTATCATTATGGATGCCTAAGGACAATCTCTGGGTTGGGGAGGTAGGCAGGATATCTCTTAATATCATTTGCAGGGAATTGTAAGCAGCTGAAGACATCTGCTTGTGAATACCTTGAAGCAAATGGTGAGCCACTATGTGAGACAGAATGCTGGACTGGATGGGCTGTTCCAGGAAGGCTGTTCCTATGTTCTAGCTCAGTTTTGGCGAACCTATGGCATGGGTGCCAAAGGTGATACTCGGAGCCCTTTCTGTGGGCACCCGACATTGCCCCTTCATAGCCACCTGTATTCATGTTAAATTGCTGTATAGTAACCACCCACCTATCATGGGGGTTAGGGACCCGAATCAACCCGTGATAATTGAAAATCCACGATATGTAGGTGCAGGGTCAGGTCAGGACTTGGGGGGCTGTTCGTGGCCTCTTGCTGTACTTACCCCAGGCCTCACGCTGCCCTGAACAGGTCTCCAACATGCGCAGAAAGGCCCTCAGAGGTCCCAAAAGTGCTTTCTAGCGATCCCAAGGTCACTTCCAGTTTTCCAGAAGTCACTTCCGGTTTGGTGAGAAGCACTCTTGGGGCCTCCAACACGCCTGGGAAGACCGTCGAAGGCCCGTTCGGGGCAGTGCGAGGCCTGGGGTAAGTACAGGAGGCCTGAAACAGTTGCAAAAATTAATGGGTTTTGAATCGCATGTTGAGCACTTGGTCTCTAAAAGGTTCGTTATCACTGTTGTAGTTAAATCACACTGCCTGTGACCCAGATTTTAAGTAAATAATATCTCAATAGCCTCATGGCTGTGTCAACAATGCATTGTGACTTTATCTTCTATTCTCTACCATCACATGGTCATCACCTCTCATCGGGATATTTATAAATAGAGGACGTAATAATTATAAGTAATCCTTGGTTGAAATCATGATGCATTTTTTATACAAAAGGTGCAACATGCAATCATTCCTAGGTGGCTACTAACCTTGTGGAGGTGGGAAGGGGTGCCTACTGATCTTGTGCAGGTTTGAGAATCCCAGCAGGGACTCTTTAATTGCTGGTTAGGAATGACAGACTGTTACACCCAATTATTTAACAAAACATCAGGAATTCCGCCCATCTGGCCAAATAAGTGAACTTTGATCCATTAAAGCTCACATTGAAACAAATTTGTTAAGTCTTTAGATTGCCACCATATTTTGTTCTTTTCTTCCCATTTCCCCTCTTTAATGTTATCAACATCCTGAGACGGACTAACGTGTCTGCTTTCTCTGGAAATAGATTTCATTGATCGCTACATTATGCCACGGATGCCGTGGCACGACATTGCCTTCTGTGGTGCATGGCAAAGCTGCTCGGGACGTGGCTCGGCACTTTATTCAACGCTGGAATTTCACCAAGGTAGGGGATTCTCCATCCTTTTTAACCCCACAGGGAACAGAAATATGCAACGGAACTGACCAAACTTTTGGCTCAAAATGCTGCCCTGCCACTTTGTTGTTTTGCTTTTGAGCATGCACTGTTCTTGGTGGTTTAAAGCCAAATTTCTAGTCCTCATTTCTGAAAATCACAATAGTCCTGAAAATAGGTGGGCAATTTAGGTGGGCAATTTATATAATTATTGATGAATCATTAGGAATTCAGACTGGCTTCTCCTCCTGGATTGTCAGGTGCATATACTGGTAAGTACTTGCATATGCATTTAATATATGTGCATGTTATAGATCTGTATAGAATTTAGCTAAAGAAACATCCCATGAAACATTATAAACAGCAGTTTGACAGGAAAACGGAGATTTCTCCTGCTTTTAGAACTTGACATATATCCCAGCCCTGGAACTGCTTAAGTCAACCGTAACTCTGTAATACATATTCAGTTTGCGTGTGGTATTTTATGTGAAAATTGAACTCTTTTGTACCAAATGTTTTTTCCCCCTCAGTGCAGTTTAAAAGTCAATCAGTATCTGGTTAAATACATCTCATGAAATGTATTTTGAAATTGCTCTCTGCAAAAATCCAGGATCTGAACATTTTGGAACACAGAATTCCAGCTCAAATGAAAATGTTTTTTCCCCCCCAGCTGTTATTAAACAAACACCTGCACACACCTTTTGCCCCAAATCTTTCTGTAAAAAGCAGGACTCTTTATGTCTATTTCTGATTGTATATCTTTGCCTTTTACCTCTGTTACTTTTTTGTATTTCACAGCTTTCTCCTATTCTACAAAGCTTGAAAGCTTTGTGACATCTCAAAAGGCAATTTAGAAACAAATGCTCTAATCATAGAATTAAGACCCAGAGTTAATAACCAGGAGAATATTCATAGGATTTCAACTTGAGAGTGAGAATGAAGCCTCATAATTAATTCTGGTTTTATTCCTAAGATCATGAAGCCCAAATACAGATCCCTTTCCTATCCTTTCCTGTTGCCAAAATCTCAGCGAACAGCAGATGAGTTGAAGTATCAAGTCCCAGAATCTCAGTGTGCCCGTGTGCAGGTAAGGTTGGTCTTCGGTGGACAGAATTCGTAAGTGCCCCACTGCTATGAAGTCTCCCTTATAAAATGCCCCATAAATGAAACCACCATAAACGGCTAGGTTAAATGCCACTTTCTTTTAATAGATTACTCTCCCACCCATTTCCATCTTTATTTCCCAGTAACTGTGTATCGAATTAAGGATAGAGAATATTAGAGAATGTAGTATTGCTGTTAGTGTATTTTTAAAATCTGTATATTTTGAGCAAATAGTCTTTAGGCAGTTCCCACGTTTTGCAGTTATTCAAGACAGTGCTAGACATATAAACTTTTGGATAAATGATCTTGGTAGGCAGATTCATAGGTTTAATATTTTAATGAATGGTTGAGTTCTCTGTTCAGAGTTTGAAGTCTTCAAACAAAAACAATCCTCCAAAAACTGAGTGTCCTGCTAAAAGACATTAGATTCCCCTTCTGCGCGGTGTCATGTTGAAAGGAGCAAAGCGCAGCAAAACAGGGTTGCAGCAAGAGAAGGAATGATCACGACTTTACAGAGAGTAGGAATCCATTGGTTCCTTCCAGAAACAGCTGTTGTCCTAATAATGGATTGCGGTGTCTGAGGCCTTAAGAAGGCTGGACAACTCATTTCTCAGAGAGATTCTGAAGGGTCTTAAAGGTCCATTGTTATTTTTTGTAGCCTCATGCGCTGTCATTGCTAAATTTCTTAAGACCCCCTCCAATACGTAGTGTTTTGATTTTAGCCAAATCAAGTTACATTTGTAAGTAATTTCCTGCTTTTCCGATTTCGGAAGCTACATATTTTCAGCTTAAATCAAGTAGGCATGGAGACGCCCCCTTTTAAAGCGGCCTGCAAGGTTCACAGTGGACTTAAGTCTGTCAGGAAAATTACAGTGGTACCTTGTATAAAGGAATTAATTTGTTCCAAATGAAATTATGTTAAGCAAATTTTCCTTTATACAAATTTCCCGTAGGAGTGCATTGAAAACAGAGTAATCCCTAATCGCGACCATTTTTATGTTGTACGGATTCGCCCCATAGATGATTCTGTTAAGCATATTTCCCGTATCTCCGGAATTTTTTATGTTGTACAGATTTTATGTTATACAAACCGTTCGTTATACGAGGGTCCACTGTAGTGTGATATATGAAAGAGCTCTCTGGCAGCCGTTTATTTTAATAGAAGATAAAGCGAGTCAAGGCAAAATAAATTTGCACTTTGGAATTTATTGTGTGAATGTGAAACTCAGCACAGATTTTAATACCAGTCAAATCCCAGGTTTGTTGGCTATGTGACCTGTCCCATTGTTGAATGACAGAAGCTGGGAGGGGAAGTGATTCCTCAGAAGCTACAAGGTGGGAGTCTGACAGGATAGTTAAGACCTCGTTAAGATAGTTAAGATAGTTAAGACCGGAAAGGTATATGAGGAGGTTCAAAGGGTCCTAAATGAGGACTACCTGTGGTTTATAAAACCCTGAGTCCTCTTTAGAGTACAGCTGACACTCAAGACGTGGCAAATAAGAGAATGAGCCTTGGGTAATTCCATGGATACATCACAGCAAGAAATGTAACAGCAAAAAATTCCAAAGTGCAAATAAAATAGCACTTTGGAATTTATTGTGTGAATGTGAACCTCGGCACCCAAGAAAACTCCATGGACATGGGGTCACAAAGAGTCGGTCACAACTCTCACGACACAACACACGTCCTAGTACTTCCAGCCCGGAATGGATCGTTGAGACCAGTCATCTCAAGGAGTGCTGAACTCCCAGCCTTTGCCTAAACCACTTAGCTATGCAGTAGCTCAGAGACCTGTCCAGTCTGTTTGATCAGAAAAAAATAGATTTCTATTGAAATGTTGGCTGATCTTCTTTCATCTTTCAAGTGTAATGAGGTTTATTTTATTTTTATTTATTTATTTGTATAGCTTGTATGCCGCCCACTACCCAAATGTCTCTGGGTGGCTCACAATCAAAATAAACAATTCAGACAATTAAAAACATCAACATTGCAATAACATTAAAACAATAAAAACATTTAAATACACTAAATACAATATATTAAAATACTACACTAAAATCACCATCAGGACCCACAATAATCAATTTAAAAACTTCTGGAACAGGAATGTTTTTACCTGGAGCCGGAATGTCATCAACATCGGTGCCAGGCGGGTCTCACTTGGGAGGGCATTCCATAATCTGGGGGCAGCCGCCGAAAAGGCCCTGTTCCTACAAGCCATCCCTTTCACCTCCTTGAGGGATGGCTCTTTCAGGAGGCCCCCCCGGCTAGAACTGTTATCTGGACTGTACCATTTGACTGGATGCATATAAAAATACGGTTCTCCCATTAAACATCCTTCTACATATAAAGCTAGGTCTGTTTCCTTTCTGTGTGCAGAGATTTGTATTCCCTTTTTGGTGGTGATGCATGTACCTCTCCCCAGTCTGCAGTCTCAGATACGGACGTACCACTGTAGTGAGAACTAAACTTGTATTCAATGGTTCCCAGGTTTAAACCCTCAGGTGTTGTTTTACTTCAGCTCCCACCACCCCGTTGGCCATATTTGCTGGGCTTCTGAGAACTGAAATCTAATATCTGGGCAGTCAAAATGGAAAACTACTGCCTAAGCATCTTTTATTCAGTGGTCTGGAAGATTCAGCAGAGAAAATACAGTCATGTAAGGGGGCATGCATCGAGAGAAAGAACTGGTCAGGAATGAAATTTGGAAGAAGCTTCAAGCTGAGGACGTTGTGTGTGGATTGATTGTATCTCCCTGGGATGTCATGAGGTTTAAAATAATCCGTCTTCTCTGACCTTTATTATCTGATGGCCTGCACTTTGTCAAATGAATTTTCCAGTGAGACAAAATGTATTTCTGAGTAAGCAAACCTCACTTCAATCAAATGATATATATCCCCCATTACACAGAAAATGAAAACAATTGGTAGAATCTTTGCTGGAGGTGCAGAATATTTCTTTGATGTATTCAAGTTATTGATGCCCCCTGCTGCTAAAACGTGAGAAGGAAAACATTGCTAGAATGAATGACCAGAATCTTATTTTTGATGTATGTTTGCATAAGGGAAATCACATAAGACTTACTACTGGCAAATTGCTCCTTTTTACTGAGGGACTGGTTGAATTCCTGTCACATGCCTCATGGTGTGATCAGTCACTTATCAAGAAACAAAACCTGTTAAGAAACCTTGTTAAGAAATGGCACTTTGGCACCCAAACACAAGTGATTTCTATTTGCAAGCAATAAACACCAGTAGGATTTCTAGCCAATGACTTTTTAAAAGTAACTTAAGGAGATAGGATTGAACAGAATATGACTGAATATATTTCAGGTTGTGCAATGAAACAGAGCAATGACAACGATTCGCAAATTTGAACATTGTAAAAAGCTTTTCTTTGTCAAGTGGGTGTTGCTGTTTTTAGGTGCTGCGCTCAGCTGCTGACTGGTCGGCCGGCATCAAATATCACGAGGAGTCCATCCATGCTGCTTACGTCAATGTGATAGAAAACAGCAAGCACTACATCTATATAGAGGCAAGTACTGCGACCAGTATCTGCATGGATATGTGATCTGGATGGACGAAGGAGCAGGAGTTCGGGGCTGCATTTGAAAGATAACAAAGGTCTTGTGACATCTTAAAGACCTGGGCACTTTTATCTGGCATAACATTTACTGGAGTTCAGTTCAGTTAATCACAGGCAAAGTGGGTGCAGTACATGAAAATATGTGGCAGATAAAACTTGTGGATCTTAGGGGTTCCCAAAGATCCCTCTTTTTTGTTCTGCTGTAGCAGATTTAACTCAGGTCCATCCCTCAGTATTTTAAGAAGAATTATTGTTTGCAGTCAATAAATTCAGTTCCTTAAAACTAAATTAGCTGCAGTGTGTGTGTGTGTGTCAAAGTCTGTAACGAATTGGCCCTATAATGAGATAAAATACTGTGCATCTGTTGTAGAGTACTGTATTGGTATGACAAAATTGCACCAACTTTTTGCCTACAATCCTGTCCAAGACAAGGCTGTGCAAATTTGATAAAGCAGTTGGATGAAGAAACATCAGCAATCTTGTCTGTGTTCTCTGAATCACATGCTGAGATATGTATGGATAGGTAGTTTTTGAAACTGCCTTCAAAGACAACCTCAAAGAATGATAAAATGTTAAAAACCAGGATTTGTTTGTATAAGTAGCTTGGTGCATTTTGGTCATTAATTCTACAGCCTTGTTCAAGTGCTACTCAGTAGGAGAGAACGGCAATGCGGTGGTTACAATAATAACATATGCATTAAATACCAAAATGAAAACATTTAAGTCACATCAATATTCACAGTTGTGTGAGACAGACAGACAGACACAGACAGACAGATAGACAGATTATAGATAGATTGATAGAACAATTCATTTCCAAATTTCAATGAGTGAAAACCATTGATACATGAGGAGGATACCAGATGCTCTGTATATTTCATCTCTCTGATTCTCTCTCCTTTTGTTCTGAAAGCTGCAATATGTTTTCAGGGCTGTAGTGAATCATCTCAAGGTAGAGTGACTAAGAGGACCTGGAGGGTAGATACAAATTGCAGGAGCTCTAAAGAAGAGACTCCAATTCATCATCCAGGGCTCAGAGAGCCAGAGAACTGTGTCTCTGTCTCTGTTCAGTTGTTAATTCCAACGAGGCTAGGCTGAGTGAGACTTGTTAAGTCAGCATCCTAGGACCTCACATTAATTCAGTGGGTCTTTCACGCGGATTTAGCCCATAAATCAGCCATAGGCTGCTCTTTAGCAGCATGATAAGAATTGCCCTCTTCGTACTCTTTCCTCTTGCCATAGTCTAACACTATGAATGGCCAATTTTCAGAGAGTCTCGTGCTGCCTGGCCCAATCAAAGTATCATCAGCACAGCACAGATCCCAATTTCTTAGTTTGCAAGTCAAGTGCGCATTCCCACAAGACAAGACCAACTAGAACTGGAGAGCTCTGGGACAACACTAGTGTCGATATTTCGCATGCAATGCACTTAACCTCTGGAATCTGCAATTACAAGATAGAGTGCTGGCTGCCAGCTTAAGACTACTTTAAAAGGCCATTAGAGACATCATAGTGGACAAAGCCATCAATGGGTATTAGTTGTGAGAACTAGTTTATTTTTCTGTCTATAAGACACCCACATATATAAGACAACCCCTACTTTTCCAACCCCAAATTACAGTTTTGCAACCTCACTTTTCTCTCCTTGGATTACTTCCGTGTATAAGACAATCCCCAATTTTTAGTCTAACATTTTAGACAAAAATATAGTCTAAAAATAGACTATACTGTAAAATGGTAACTGCAGCATTGGTGGCAGTGTCTCTCAATACCAGTTGCTTGGAACACAGCAGTAGGTGCTGTTGCACTCATGTTCTGTTACATGTGTTTCACAGGCAATTGGAGAAACAGAGCTTTGATTTGCTCCATGGAGAAAGATAAGTAAAGAAGGGTAGAGACTTTTATCTGGAGCCTTCTTCCCTCCCACAATACCTTGTACTGATGGGACAGAAAACTGGACCCAAATCCCAACAAATTTGCTCACATCTGGCTTATATGGTGCACTGTGTGTACACCTATCAATCATTGTCATTGCTTCAAATGAACTGAAAGCACCCTGAATATGGCCAGAGATATTCTGGGATCATGTGCTATTGGAAAAGTCTAATAACAATAGAAATTACAAGTGTTGAAAAACTTACTATGTTGACTGGGGGATTCTGGGAGTTGTAGGACAATGAAGTAACTTGTCTAAATTCTGATTCTGATTAAGGAAAGCTTGTCTGTCCCTGCTGATCTTCTCATGGTGACACACAAAGAAAGATTCCCCCCGAATCTCGAGGCTTCTAGTTGGAAAACTGTTGCCTTAGCAGATATCATCTGCTGAAGAATGATACATGTTAATTAATAAGATGAATGTTTTAAGCTCATTTATTATCTCCTTCCTCAGAACCAGTTCTTTATTAGCTGCGCCCATGACAAAGTTGTATCTAATAGGATTGGGGATGCCATCGCACACCGAATTCTCAAAGCCCACAGGTAATCTTGCACAAAAATTCAATCAAGAATGTCCTGGATGCAGTAGAAATTTTCAATTAGTGAGGTGAAAACAGCCGTGGAAAATTGGATTACCAGTAATAGAGAAGGGGGGCTTGAGAAAGGTTATTTGAATGGGGAATACGATGGACGGCTTTCTAATACTACCCCCCAAAAATCCCTCAGAGTTGTTTCCAGGGTAATTTCTACCCCAAAGGGGGTGGCTGTCCCTTTGCAATGGATAGGGGGGCATTTAGCATAGATGTGTTCTTACTGCATGTGCATTCAACCTCTACTACTAAACCCTGCTGAATTTTAAATGAAAGCCACAGGGTTTTTTCCCCATTAAAAATGTGTAACCAAGGAGATGACACATTTTCTGCGTGAGAGTGTCTCCGTGTGCGTCTCATCTCAAGGACATTCAAACACTGCAACAACCTGGCCCATTATCTGGTGTTTCTCTATAACAAGGTACAAAAACAACCAGATTAAGTCTGGCTTTGCACAGAAAGCAGAATGTAGCCAATAAAATATTCATTCCAAATATTCCATTGCACCAGCCTGCATTGGGGAGTAGTTTGATAGTCTGTCACTCGTCTTACTGGGGCTGCTTCTTTTAAGTGCCCGAGGACCTCTGAGCAGTTTTGCATCTTGGTTTGTTTAATAATTCAAGCCATAGGACTGGTTTGCTTGGTGATTCCCATATGGAAAATGGCTGGCTTTCGAGTGAGAAGAATAAAAACCCTTGGCACATTGGGGGCTTCTTTATTGGTGGATCTCTGCTGGGCCTGGTCTTCTTGAAACAAGAGGGGATGTATTGTATATAGTCAGCGGATGTATCCAAAAGACAAGCTTCTATTTCAGGTAATGCCATCCTAAACAGCTGATAGCAGCCATTGAAACATGGAGCAACCAGTACATATATCTACCACTGTGGATTTGCCATATAAGCGCAAGGTTGCCGGAGGCGCGTTAAGGAAAAACGAAATGCAGTGTGTGATCCTTGTATACAATCCATGGCTTGTGTCCATGGCTCATTTGGAACAAGCTGGCACAGGCTAAATAGGGTCACTTAAGGTCAGGTAGAGATCCCGCGTGCCATGTGGCGAAATCTTTGCATCTACGTGACATAGTGATCCCATTTGATCTACCCCCTAAAACTGTTAGGAAAAGAATTTTTTTTTTTTAAAATGCCAAATTAAAAGTCTTCCTCTGCTCTGTGGAGAGCAGAGGAAGAAAGAATTTAAAAAAAACAAATTAGGGTAGTGCTCATGTGTTGGACCTTTTAAAGAAAATAAGAAATAAAAATTGAAGGCTTCCTCCCTGGGAGGAGATAGAAGAGGGGAGGGGGGGGTCGTCCTTTCTTTACCAGCCCAGAAAGGCCAACTTGCCCTGGTGAAGCAAGTTGGCTGAAAGAATTATGCTTGAACACCCCCCCCAACAGCTACATCTGGTCAATGCTGACAAAATGGAACTGAACCAGATGAATCCATGTGGATCAATAAAATGCAGGGTCTTGTATTTCTAAAAACTTCCCCAGCGGGTCTGGTCACAGATCCTGCAGTACATAGGGCATTGTTTAATCCTAAAACTAATATTGATGTATGACAGAACCAAGCTAGACAGTGCAGGGTGATCAAGAATGAACGCACCAATTATTTTTGTATGTCTACTGGTTGCTGGCTTTTGCTTCTGTATGTCTTACTCCCAGCTGAAAGCTTCCTATATATATATTTTTAAAACTGGAGTTCGTGTTAGCAGAGCAAATTATGTAGATAGGCATGTATTTGCATAATTTTAATTGCAGGCCTTTGGTTTCCATGGTGCAGAATGTAGCTTTGAGACACACACACACACACATACACACCAATAGCAAGTACCACGGGAGTATATATCTTTGTACAATTATGATTCTTCTGTGCATTCGTTGCAGCAGATTGCATTCCTTTCAAACCAAATCCATTCCCAGTCTCCATAGCCTGCAGCTTGCCTTATAATGACACCTGTAACCTAGTTTATATGGTCTGAATCCCACAAACAAATTAGAGTACCTGGTCTGTGTTCGATAGCAGAAAAGAACATCAGACTGTGAGATTTTGCTTATTTGTCATGATTATCATTCTTCGTAATGGGCAAACTGTCCATCCTGATGATTGGTAGTGAAAAGCATTTAATGTTTCCCTACATGCTCTCAGCACCCTCAAATGTTGTGCACCCTACTGAGTGTTCCTGAGGGTCATAAGAAAGGTAGCATTAACTGCCACTTAACTTTCAATTCCAAATTGATTACCCAGACCACTGCAGATGCAGAAGGCCAATGCAAGGTTTAATCCCAGAGCACAGATTTCTTTAAAATGTGAAAACAAAGAAGTTTCCCTTTCATATTCTATCAGCCCAACTTTTGCATTTTTGTGAAGGTTCTTCTGTAAAGAATGTTATTTCACAGTTGGTTGCTCTCTGAGCAGTGGATTGATCACCAAATAACAGGGATGGGGCACTAACAGAGATAAAGGAAGTTTCACCCTCATGTTTTGACTTAAATTTCCCATTAGCCCCATCAGACACGGTCAGAAGTAAGGAATTCTGAGACCTAGAGCCTGAAACATCTGGAAGATTCCTATTAGGATCCATGCCCCAGGACAATAGTGTTTCTAGATTTGGTGATGAATTGTTTCCAAGCTACTTGGATGAGTAGTGAAATGATTGAGTTCCACAAGAGAAGACGTCCAGTTGCTATAACTCAACTCCTGGACCAACTGTAGTTGCATATATTTCAGATGCCACCTGTTCTTGGTGACTTTGGATACTTAAGGGAAGAATGGTTTCACCCATATCCCACGGCTCTCAACATGTGTAGCATTTACTTGGTCCCACAAGGATTTAATGGGAGCTGCTGCAGCTTTTCGCATAGAATCACAGAATAGTGAAGTTGGAAGAGTCCTACAAGGCCATCAAGTCCAAACCCCTGCTCCATGCAGGGATACAAATCAAAGGATATCTGCCAGGTGGTTGCCCAAATTCTTGTATGCCTCTAGTGTTGGAGCACTCACTACCTCTGGAGGTAACTGGTTCCACTGCCGGGTTCTAGATCGAATGGTCATGCTACCATGACAGAGATGCAGATTGGCACTTGCATCCGTATGGACGGAGAAAGGTGCATTGGAGGAACTGGAGGTGAAGATGGAAGAAGGCAGCAGCATCTGACAGAGGTAGTTGAAGGCATGTTCTGTCCATTGCTGCCACACAGCAAGCAAAATCAGGACAGAAGCCCACATGCAGAAGGTAGATGTAAACTAAGACTTTCCAGAACTTCAGGTGGCCCGATGCCTTGTCTCCTTCTTGGACAACTAAAGAATCTGGTTATCTCAGCAGGGAGTGATAGCTAACTGAAGCAGCATAATAACAAACAAGACTGTTGATTTTTGGTCACCTTAATAGGTTTTTTTCCAGATGTGGAGATGTTCGTGTTGTGGTGTACTATTGGTACCCCCACCATGAGTTCCATGGCCAAGTGGGGATTTGAACCAGAGTCTCCTGCATCCTAGTTTGATGCTCCGGATAAAATCCCAGTGTTAGGGTGTAAATAGAGTAGGTAGGTTTTGAATCAATAGGGCTCTACATACACTGAGTCAGTTATAAAATGTTATGAAGTTCCTTTTAGTGTGAAATTCTTAGAATTGGCTTGAGTGGAAGAGGAAGCAGGGGCTCAAACTGTCATGTATATGCAATTTTCATTTTCATGGCTATAAACATTTGGTTGCTACATCAGTGTTTAAACCTTAATGGAAGAGGCTGGTGGAGTATTCCACCCAAGCTATAGGCACTTCTTTGTTCTTTAGGCAGTGCCAGCAAATATATAATTAATAAGCACACATCATCCTTTTTTAAAACATGGGCAGATTTTCTGATTCTTTGTGTGTGTGTTTTAGAACAAGCTGTCCTGCTTTTAATGAAAATAAGTTGTCCATAAGTGATTGTGTGTTTTTAAAAATAATTTTTTGCAAGTATGAGTAATTAGTCTTCTTCCATACTGGCTGGCTGTCCTCCTACAGATGGCACTTTTAATTTAAAATGAAACAGGTGCACCCATATGACTACAGAAAGTAAAAGCCCACTTTAGATTGCACTTAATGCTTTTGTGTAAATAAGGCTGCATCTCTTCATTATTTCCTTGTGCTTTTATTTTTAGAAAAGAATCCATGTAACATAGATACCGACTCTTCTTTTTACTGTTGTCCTCAAATACCTATCCCAGGATGGAAAGCCCTTCTCTGCTTCTCTCACACACATTCTCGCTCACATTCTCCTTCTCACACTCTCTTGGGAACCTTTCTTCTCTTATTCTCTCTCTTGTTTCCACAGCCCTCTTTCCCCCTCTCTCAATCTTGCTATCCCTTCATGCGCTGCCTGGCTCTTTCTCTTCAGTTAATGGCTGTAGCATTCACCCTCTTCATAATTTAAATGTGTTTGTGTATGAGGATGTAAAGGGTTAATGCTGATGACCAATGAGGGAGCATGGAGACAGAGCCTACATGTTTAAAAGGATCCCCTGAGGGTTGTGAGATTAGAAAAAGAAGAAGAAGAAGAGAAGAGATAAGGTTAAGAAAAGTTAAGGTAAAGAAGACAGATGAGAGAGGTTTGAGAATAGTAAAAGGACAGAATTTGAGTGTACTGTATCTGCTTAGAGCAGTGATGGCGAACTTTCGGCACTCCATGTGTTTTGGACCACAACTCCCACAGTCCTTTGTCATTGGCAGTCTATGCTTGGAATTCTGGGAGCTGTGGTCCAGAACATCTGGAGTGCCGAAGGTTCGCCACTACTGGCTTCGCACAAGAAAACCTGAAACTGAAACAACTTGTATTCAATAAATGTTATTTTTACTTTATTAACTTTACAACTCAGCTGGGACTCGGGTTATTTCAGCTGGGTAACCCTTAATGGTGGCAGCGAGAATAAGATGTGTACTGGCCAATGGTCCGTGAAACGACTGGGGGCCCTGTATGGTAAAGGCTAGGAGACAAGTTGCTGACAGCTCTTGAAACCAAGTCATGGAGGCTCATCAAGTTGGGGAGAGAGATGCAGGTGGTCCAGATTCGGATCCCACTGATCTTCCCTGTCCTTGATAGTGAAATCTCATGCCTGTTTAGGCAGCACTGGGGTTTAAATTACCTAGCGAGATGTGCCTTGCTGAGTCCCTCCCAGCCTTCAGGAAAGCTCTAAAAACCTTGCTTTTTGAAGAGGCTTACGTCAATCGCTGATGTTCTGTGTTGTTGCTTTGTTCTGGTTCTGTTACCCCGCCGTCCCTCTTGCCGGGATTATTTGTGTTTGTTGTTTTTAAGTTGTTTTACTCTGTTTTATCTGCTTGCTTTGCTCTTTCGCCTTGTGAACCACCCAGAGTTCCTGGGGGAAAGTCAGTGCGGTCAATAAGTGCAATGATTAATTAATTAATTAATTAATTAATTAATTAATTACTCTAGGATACAGCTTGGTAGACAGATGAAATATTGAATATAGTATGTTCCTTGAGGATGGGGTTTTCCTAGGCCCAGTGTTAAATGTGACTTTGTATGCATGGAAGGTACTTTTCCATATAGTCTCATAAATAAATAAATAAATAAATAAATAAATAAATAAATAAATAAATAAATAAATATCCATTGGTTGTTAGTGCAGGTAACATGGGTAGGCTAGGGAATCCTCTTAGCTGGCGTCTCTTTCCACCTGCACTGCATTGGAATTTTCCGTGCCTGGTGACTCAGGTGAAATCTTTCTAATATATTGGCAATGTGGAACGACTGCCATTATAACTTGGTCATAAAAGATGGCACAATTCCTGTTTAGGCATGTGCCTCGTGTGAGTTGTGCTGGGAAAGGTGGCAGGCTGGAGGAAGACCAAATATGAGATCGACTTGACTCCCTAAAGCAGGGGTGTCCAAACTTTTTGCAAGGAGGACCAAATTTGGTGAGGTGAAAATGTAAGGGGGCCGACCATTCAGCTGCATTGGGCCCCCGGGCAGACTTTGGACAAGTCTCTGTAACATGCAAGGAGGCAGGGAGGACACTGTAGCAAGGGAGCTGGGGGTGGGTAGGCTGGGCAGGTGGCTGGGGGGATGGACAGAGGCAGGGAGGGCAGGCAAACCATAAAACTGCAAGCTGACATCTCCATCTGCTATGGGGAGGGGCCAGCTGGCGGGGATGCGTGACAGGCTGAGCCGGCGGGGAGGAGAGGCTGCGGGTCGCTCGAAAATTGAAAATGGGCCGCATTTGGTCCCTGGGCCTGACTTTGGACATGCCTGCCCTAAGGAGGCACAGCCTTGAGTGTGCATGATTAGAGAGAGGCTGTTGAGGACAGGACATTTTGAGGAACACTCATTCATGGGGACATCATAAATCAGAGGCACAAAAACAATAACAGAGTAAGCTATAGAAAATAGATTTGGAGGGAAATAATGTGCCTGTTTCTAATTTCCAGAACAATCAGTAGAAACTGATGTACCTGACTGATAACAGCTCTTAATAGTTTATACTATTTTTCTGCTTTTATCCAAACCACATGATGGTTGCCACCTACTGGCCATTTCCTACAATTTACAGCCAAACAAGAATTACGTACTGCTATATCTCTGCATTTTATTATTTATCTGGAAGATTAGTCTTCATTTGAATTTTAATTACTTGAGATATTAAATTGGGCAACATTTTTTTCAGTCAGAGGAACACAAGGGAATCTGTAGAAAGGAAATGGTTCTGAAACAGGCAACGCTAAAAGGCAATGCTAAAAGCATCCAGACTTTTGAGGGATGATGGAAGCTGTAGTCAAAACCATGTAAAGGGCACTAAATTGGAGAAAGGTTCAATTATTGAAGAGAGGCAGCTCTCTGAAACAAACAATATATTTCATGATAATTCCCTTTTTTGTAATACAGTACTTACCAGTCTTGGCAAGCAAATTTTGAGGAAATATGCATTTTAAAATAAATTTTAGAACTGGTTTTGAGTGCAGAAATTCTGCTTTTATGAACTGAGCTAATTATCTGAGTTTACTCTATTTTCATTGGGTTTTTTATTGTAAACTATAAAGAGGCTCTTGAAGCAAGTTTTCATCACCTGTTTTGCCATTTCCTTTTAGAGAGAACAAACGGTACCGAGTCTATGTGGTCATCCCCCTTTTGCCTGGATTTGAAGGTGATATTTCCACTGGAGGAGGAAATGCGCTGCAGGCCATCATGCACTTTAACTACAGGTATCCTGCATGTCCAGGTCTTCTGGATTATTTTCTTAACCAAAACAAAGGCATGGTGGAGAGCAACACTGACATTCTGTGAGGGTTTTATGAGCAAAAGGGATCTCTCAGATCAGGTTTAATCCTGGATCCGAAATGCTGCTATAGACCAGATTCAGTGCCAATTGTGGGCAAAGTCCTAAAAGCAAGCAAGCATTTTTAAAAAAAAAGAACTTCAATGTGAGTTCTCTGAAATGGTGCTTGATCATAGGTTGCAAGTACATAGCAAGAGTTGTCAAACCCACTCTTCCCAACCACCTTACTGGGCTCCGCTTTCTCCACTGCGGTGCACCAGTTTGACTTTCATGCTGCCAGTTCAACTTGAGATCATTCTGCAGTGTCTCCCTCTCGGCCAGCAGAGGGAGCACAGGTGCCTGGAAATTCTGTGGGGTGCATTTTCTTGCTTTTTAATTAAGCTTTCTGCTCTCATTTTCTAATTTTCTGCTGCATGGTTCTTGCTCATTTACACATGCATGAAAAGCATGGATACAAGGAACTAATCCCTCTCTCACTCACGTGCATGTGCAATTACCCCATATGGCCCTTTCCCTTCTTAGGGTTGTACATTAGGCCTGACCAGCGTGCAAAAGCATGCACAGTGTACGATGTGCCTGCTATGTGTAATGTCTGCCGTGGGAAAACACGTTTCAAGAGTGACTCACGTATGTGATTTTTCTCCCTCAAAAGAGTCTATAAGAGTGTTCAGAAACTTCAGTTGTTTCAAAATGCTGCAGCTAGACTGCTGACTGGCGTTGGTTACAGGGAGCCTGTAACTAACTCACGTATTACAACAGTTTCACTGGCTGTCAGCTTGTTTACAGGCCCAGTTCGAAATACTGTTTATTATCTATACACCTCTATACAGCTTTGGTTCCAGGCTATCTGAAGAATTATATATAACCCTATATGAGCCTTCTCAGCTTTTAAGATCTTCTGAGGAGACCCTTTTCTTGGTTCCACCACCTTCCCAAGTTCGTTTGGTGAGGGCACAAGACAGGGCCCTCTCCGTGGTTGCTCCCATGCTTCTCTGTTCTGAGAAAGCAGGTTGGCCTCCTCCCTCTCGTCCTTCCACAGTCAGCCAAAGACCTTCCTCATGAGGCAGGATTTTAAGCAGTATGTGTCTCTAGAATGCCTGTTTATCTTACAGGTTTTAAAATGTTTTTAAATTGTCTTAAATCTTGGTTTTGTTAATCTTAATATAAGTTTAATTGTTTTCTTTTAAAATTTTAGTTGTCAGTGGCCTTGAGTCCCTTATGTAGATAAAGGCCTCATATATCATACATACATACATACATACATACATTTATTGCTGTTATTGTTCAGTCGTTCAGTTGTGTCCGACTCTTTGTGACCCCATGGACTAGAGCAGTGATGGTGAACCTTTTAGAGATCAAGTGCCCAAGCTGCAATTCAAGATCCAGTGATTTTTCGCAAAGTGCCAATACAGCAATTTAACCTTAATAGTGGTGGCTGTGAAGGGGTGATGTCGGGTGCCCATAGAAAGGGTTCCAAGTGCCACCTTTGGCACTCGTGCCATAGGTTCGCCAACACTGGACTAGAGCATGCCAGAAGAGTCGGGCCTTTCTGTCTTCCACTGCCTCCCGGAATTTGGTCACATCCATGTTGGTTGCATCGATGACACCATCCAACCATCTCATTCTCTGCTGTCCCTTTTCCTTTTGCCTTCAATCTTTCCCAACATCAGGGACTTTTCCAAGGACTCCACTCTCCTCATGAGGTGGCCAAAATGCATGCATACATACATACATACATACATACATACATACATACATACATACATACATACATACATACATACATACATACATACATACATACATACATACATACCATGGTGTCCATTGGACTCCATGTTAATGCTCCATTAAAACTTTTTAATATCAAGGGCCAAATCCCTCAAGGATAATCTGTTGGTGGCTCTGCCCCACTAGGTGGGGTTGAAGCCAGTCGTGGACAGAACTGAGAAAAAGATGCACCCACTCCTTCTCTTTCTTCTCTATGCCACAGACCTAGCACTGCAGTCTCTCTCTCTTCCTCTCTGTGGCATGCAATTCGTCATCTTAGAACTTCCGAGCTGGAAGGGACCCTATGGGTCATCAAGTCCAGCTCCTGTCAAGGAGGCACAGTAAGGGATTGAACTTCCAACCTCTGGCTGTCCAGCCAGATGCCTAAGCCACTGAGCGATCCAGCATGAAGCCAGGGTGAAACTCATGTGCATATAATTAGTAAGAGGCATCTAGAGCTCATTGTGGTTGGTGGGATGGAAGGCACAGCAGCCCAGTGATGGCGGAGAAGGAACAAAAGTAACACATACAGTAGGACCCCCCTGTATCCACTGGTTAAAGTATCCACTGATTCAGTTAGCCACAAGGCAAGCTACTGTCACAAACAACACCTGTAAAGCAAGCTACTGTTGCAAAACAGCAGCCCAAAGAAAGCTAATGTCACAAACAGCAGCTGTAAAGAAAGCTACTGTCACAAAACAGCAGTTGGGGGGGGGGTTGGGGTTCCCTCTTATCCATGGTTTTCATTCTCCACCAGAAGGTCTGGAACTGATCCCCAGCAGATACTGGAATCCTACTGTACATACATAAACATTCCCCCCCGCCGCCGCCGCCGCCATTCAGACACACAAAAAGACCTTTGTGACTGAGTTAAACAAGCAGTGATGAGTGGGTTGGCTAGGGGTACCTTGTTGTGGGGCAGTCATTGACTCATAGCGTGTTCCTGTTTTTTCTGCTACTCCTATTTTGGCGTGCTTTTACCATTGCACAACAAGAAAACAAGATCTTTCGGCATTTTCTGCCATCTTCCCAGTATTTCCTCAGTCTTTGGTGCTCAGATCTCTTGTGTCCTCTGCCTTCCCCTCTTTCCCCATTTTGTAGATGGATGCATCTGGTGGTTTTAATTAGCTGCATCCTTGTAAACCCATTCACTTGCTGCTGTTTTGTGATGGTAATTGTGGCCTTAATTCTTCCAGGACTATGTGCAGAGGAGATAATTCGATCCTGGGACAACTGAAAGCTGAGAGTAAGTGCTTTGCCTTGCTCACGTGTGCCGCTGCGTTGGGTTGGGCCTCAAGGACACTAACGTTTGATTGATGCGCTATAAAGCATACATTAGCTGGCATAACTGCTGGCTTGTATAACCAGTAGCGTGGGAGGCCTCAATTATGTCAAGGGGATCTTAAGAATAAGGAAAACAAATGAACAAAACAACATCTGGGTGTCTGGCAAGAACAGGAATAAAAGCTGCAGTTTTCTGCTTGCCTTTGGATGCATCTCAGAATAAACGATTTCTAACCATACTTGGTGTTCCTGCAGTAATTAGACCCCCCCCCCAATCTTGGGCTGTCAAATGTTCTTGAACTTCAACTCTCAAAAATCCTAGCCAGCGCAGCTAGTGGGGAAGGTGTCTGGGAGAACATCCAGGGACTCAAGGTTGGGAACTGCTGCCCTACCTCAGGCATGTCCAAACTTTGGCCCTCCTGATGTTTTGGACCACAACTCCCAGAATTCTAAGCTTAGCTTGCCAATGACAAAGGACTGTGGGAGTTGTGGTCCAAAACATCTGGAGGGCCGAAGTTTGGACGTTGTTTGCTACTGGTGCATGTGAGGTTTGGCGAGATGGAGGGCATCTACATATCCTTTGTTGCAGAGGGCAATCCTCTGTTGCAAGGCTTGTCTGAAAGCACTTCACCACTGGAATGCATCCTGGCTGGAGGGCTGCTCAATCCAAGGCCTTTTTAAAGATCTAAAAATGTTGTTATAACAGAGGATAGGGCCTTAAAATTGCCAATCAACAGTTACGACCTGGACAGCAGATGCTGTAGGCTTGTTGGTTATATTATCACAGTCTTCTCCATTATAATGAAATGTCTGTGAAGATTCTCAGTCATCCAAGTGAGGTTATCTGGAAGTTGAATTATGGTAACTGGACTTCTTTTCTTGAGAGACTGATACATTCTGCTGCTCATCCAAGCAGCTTCATCATTCTGAGACTGACAAAGCTGCTTGGATGAGTAACGAAACATTTCAGCCTCTCAAGAAAAGAAGTCAAGTTGCCATTACACGACTTCCAAATTATGAGATGCAATGTGTTTCTTTTTTTCTTAAGATGCACCTCCACACATGTAATTTCAGATGCACATTTAACACAGACCCTTTTTGGACATGCCCAAGGAGTCAGCTGCTGCTGGGTGATCAGCGCAAAACATATTTATTTCTTACTTGTTTGTATCTAGACTTTAGAAAGTTTTTTTTTTGAACTGGCACTACAAATGGCTGGTGGAGTCTGGGAGCAGTTGCACCCAAAGTAATGCTACCCTCTGATTTTGTGCATGAGAAAAACAGAGATTAAGAGAGTTACCTTTTTTCATAGAATCATAGAGTTGGAAGAGACTTCAAGGGCCATTCAGTCCAACCCCCTGCCATGCAGGAACCCCCATCACAGTATTTCCGACAGGTGGCCATCCAGCCTCTGCTTAAAAACCTCCAAAGAAGGAGACTCCACCACCCTCCGTGGCAGCATATTCCCCTGTTGACCAGCTCTAACTGTCATTAATTCAAAAAGGATGTTGACAACCTTGAGCGGGTGCAGAGGAGGGTGACCAGGATGGTTGAAGGTCTGGAAGAAATGTCATATGAGGAACGGCTTAGGGAGCTGGGAATGTTTAGCCTTTCAAAAAGAAGGCTGGGGGGGTATGATAGCTATGTTTAAATATTTGAAAGGATGTCATATTGAAGAGGGAATAGGTTTGTTTTCCATGGCTTCAGAGACTAGGACTCGGGGAAATGGTTTCAAACTACAGGAAAAGAGATTCCATTTGAACATCAGGAAGAACTTCATGACAGTTAGAGCTGTTCGGCAGTGGAATATGTTGCCACAAAGGGTGGTGGAGTCTCATTCTTCGGAGGTTTTTAAGCAGAGGCTAGATGGCCATCTGTCGGAAATACTGTGATGGGGTTCCTGCATGGCAGGGGGTTGGACTGGATGGCCCTTGAGGTCTCTTCCAACTCTATGATTCTATGATTCTATGAAGCTCTTCCAAATGTTCAAATGGAATCTCATTTCCTGTAGTTTGAAACGATTGTCCTGCAATATGCAGATGCAGGTTGGGTGGGGCCTGGGGGGCTGTGGTGATTAGATCCCCCACTGCCGTCTGCTCCAAGACTTCTTGGAGCAGCCCACGTGAGTGGCGGTGACAGATCAGATCCACCACCGAGCTGGAGCCTGAGGCTTGGGGAAGGGAGAAAAAGATTTAAAAAGCCCAGGGTTTTAAAACCTTTTTTCCCCTTCCCCACATCCCGGGCTCCAGCTCATTGGTGCTGGGGTGGGGGAGAAAAACCTTTTTGTTTCCCACCCCAGCGCCAATCAGCTGGAGTCCGGGTGTGGAGAAGGAGGGAAAAGGTTTTAAAAGCCAGGCTTTTAAAACCTTTTTCTCCCTTCCCCACACCCTGGGCTCCAGCTCATTGGTGCTGGGATGGGGAAATAAAGGTTTTTCTCCCCCACCCCAGGCTAATCAGCTGGAGTCCTGACATGTACTGCAGTCCGCGATATAGCGGGACCGCAGTACATGAACCACAAAATGGCGGAGGGTTACTGTAATAACACAGCAGCCATTCTGTGGTGTTTTATCCATCTGTGGGAATATCTAGCATTTGCAGGAAAGGAAGCAGATGGTTGCCAATGTTAAAATTCACTAGATTCAATGGGATTTTTCTTTTCTTTAAAAGAAGGACAAGCCCAATCATCTTGTCTGTGGTTAGTGACTGATACAAGGGAACATTGCTTACAGCTCTGCAGCTGACAATGTTACAGAATAGGAACGCATCCAGACTCAGGAACCCATACAGACTCAGGAACAAAACAAGACCTCCCATCTTTTGGTATAAAAGTTTATTCTCTCCTAACGAGAGAGAATAAACCTATAGAATAAATCACTGAATCGTAAATAAACCCTTGTGGCCATCCCATTCATTTCATGGGGTCTACTCTGTTTAGCAGTTGAATTCTGTCCATAACATCATAGAGCTTAGGGGGCCAGGATCACCCAGACCTCAAGCATCCCAGCAGGTGGCTTCAAGGCCTCAGCATGAAGGTCTCCAGCAAAAGAAGATCCTACTAGTGTGCTCAGCTAGGAGCCTTGTGGAGCTGTACTGCAGCTAACACTGTTCAAATAAAATTCCGGAACATGTTTTCTCATTTATAAATCCTGTTTCTTTTTCTCCTCTCTCCTTTGCACCCACTACACTTTGGAATCCTTCAGTGGGAGATCAGTGGATTAATTATATTTCATTCTGTGGACTTCGAAACTATGCTGAACTAGAAGGAAAACTTATTACGGAGCTGATTTATGTTCATAGTAAGCTGATGATTGTTGATGACAACACGGTTATCATTGGTAAGTGAGAAAGTGTTCAATACAAGCATGTGGTTCAGAGGTTTCCCACTTAAAATCCATCTGTGGCAAAGTTAAAAATCACTTTCTAGAAATTAAGTATTCAAGTAACTAACCACTGGGAGGACTGAAACAGTGAATTTATCAAATTATTTTTTTTAAAAATGATTATCTAAGCTCTGTCTCAGATGATAGAGCATATCAAGTGGAGATAGCATCATCCAGTACGTTTAATGAAGGTACCCCTCTTTAATTACTGTATATACTCGAATATAAGCCTAACTTTTCAGCCCTAATTTTGGGCTGAAAAAGGGGACCCTCGACTTATATGCAGGTCAATACTTTTAGCCACTGAGGCAAGTGCTTGGGTCGGTGGCTAAAAGTCATTTTAAACATTGTGTGCCGCTTCTCATGACCCCCCTCTGCATCACAGGGGAGTCTAGGGTGGGAAATGCAGCAGGGCCTGGCAAGTGCTTGGGTCAGTGGCTAAAAGTCATTTTAAACATTGCACACCACTCTCCCAGCTTACAAAGGAGGAGCTGCCAGGCCCTGCTGCATTTCCCACCCTAGACTTATACTCGAGTCAATATGTTTCCCTAGTTTTGGGGGGTTAAATTAGGGGCCTCGACTTATACTTGGGTCGATTTATACTCGAGTATATACGGTATTCTGTGAGACACCATTTAACACACTAGGAAAAACAGACTGGTAGAAGACATGTCTATTTGACCTTTGCCATGAAAATCTTCAGTGAAGACCAGGTCCATCTGCGTCAAATAAAATTGGGACAACTTGGGTCTTCTACTTAAAGAACAGAACGTGCTGTGAAATCTGGATGTTTTATGCCAATATGTGTGGTCCATCAGCTCTCCCCCCCCCCAAGATTTATGTCAATAATAATGTCAATAATAATCCATCCTTCCTCTTGGTTTTTCCACCACCACCACCCCCCTCTCTGATAAAGGCTGGAAAGGGGAAATCTTGACTCTTTCTACTCCTTTAGTCTGAAAAAGGAAGTGGGCCTATTTTTGCTCATGACACCTGTGTTGTTAAAAACACTCTTATAGCATTATGAGATTGACATTTTGCTGAAGCTCAGAAGCTCAGAAGCAGAGAGAGAGAGAGAGAGAGAGAGAGAGAGAGAGAGAGAGAGAGAGAGAGAGAGACCAAATAGTATTAGTCCCTGCCTCCAGAAAGCCTGACTTACTTTATAACTTGATTTGTTGCTGTTAGGGGTGTCTTATTTTTCTGGCACAAGTACCCAGAATAGCATGAAAAATAAATTAACTGCCTAATAAAACAAAACAAATCACCATATGAGCACATGTAAATCACTCATTCTAAAGAACCTCTGGAACTTTGAGAGCTCTGCTGACAACCATGACAACATTTCCATGGGTTCCATTTTGTGCAGAAATATCCTGCCTAGCAGATATTTGAGTAAAGCAATACCTATTACCCTTTCATGGTTGCATCTGTCTGCAAAAACAGCTTAGAGTGATTGGGGACATACAGTATACTCTGATTTAAATAACAACAACAACAACAATGGTTTTACATCTGTTTCAGTTTCCCTTGTATGCTGGACGTTATGAAGCCCACCTGCCCTTCCCCATGTATGCAGGTTTATCTGCAGTGATACTGGCGTTTTTGATAGGGGTTTGATCCTTTATATGATGCAGTGTATTTGACATAAAGGCTGTCTTAATGAATCTTCATCCCCCAATATGTCCTCAGTTGCCCCATTAATGACATGGAAAAACTGGGTAATGTTCAAAAGGCATTTCGATCAGTCGAACTTGGGATCTTGCAGTGGTGACACAGCCTGGTCTTCACTGCCTGCTAGTAAAAGAAAATAAAAACATTAAACTAGTTGAAGAATTAGTTGGGATTAGAGATGGGCACAAATAAAAAAAATTGCATTTCGTTTGTCGTTTGGAGGGTCCGTTTCGTTTTGTTTCTGTTTTTCGCAAATTTTTGCAAAAAAAATCATTTTCGTTTTCATTCGTTTCGTTACAATTTCGTTACAATTTATTTCATTTTTTGTGATTTTTTAAAGGATTTTAAGCAATTCACTCATATTGCAGTAACGGAAATGAAACACACGACAAAATTTCCGGTGTTTCTGTTCGTTTCGTTTCATTTTAGAGACAAAATTTGTTTGTCATTTCGTTATGTAACGAAACGAAAAAACAAAAACAGAAACGAAAAATTGTTCGTTTCGTGCCCATCTCTAGTTGGGATAGTTGTACATCAAGGGTTGAGAAGGCTGGCCCTACACAAGGTTTGGATCATAATGTTCATGATTCATTGTATCTAGCGATGCTCGTTGGCATTACTGGGAGTTGACATCTGTAGGGCCAGATATTGCCCACCCCTGGTTTCTATGAAAGCTGGAAATGGATACATTGTTGTTTGGAACATACCACCTATGCCACTCTCATATCTGCTAAATAGATTTTGCCAAGTAGTTGTATGACTTTGCATAGGAAATTGTTGATGGAGGAAAGAAACGGACTCAAAGCAGAGAGGTGAGAGCTGATCAGCTCCAAGACTTTTTGCTATCTGGGGCAACCCACCCAAACCATTGGTGCTAGTATCCAAGCCCAGGAAAATTGTTTAGACACCCAAACCGGAAAAACTCAATCCCCAACACTAAATATAATAATAATTTCTTGCTGATGAGTCAGTTCTGACTTATGGAAGCCTTTCATGTACCGTCAAGAGCCTCGTGGCAGAGAGGTGAAATGCCCGTACTGCAGGTAAATCTGTGCTCGCGACCTGGGGTTCAGTCTCCGGTAGCTGGCTCAAGGTTCACTCAGCCTTCCATCCTTCCGAGGTCGGTAAAATAAGTACCCAGCCTGCTTGGGGGTGGGGGTGGGGCAATGTGTAGCCTGCATAATCAAACTGTAAACCGCCCAGAGACTACTTGAAGTGGTAAGCGGCTGTATATAGGCAGAACAGTGTGCTTTGCTTTTTTTGCTTTCTACATATAAAGTGGTCAGAAGTAGTTTACTATTGCCCTGCTTCTAGTGGCATTACAGAATGTCTTCCCAAGGTAGCACAAGCTTGTCTGTTCTCTCAGGAAGCAGAATAGGGAGTCCGCCCCTGACCTCTTACTCCATAGCAAGGCGCTGAACTGGCTGAGTGTTAGATAAATGTCCTTATTTTCATAATGAAAGGACCGCTCTGCAGACTCTCCTTCCATGTCTTCTTGGAACTAGTAACCTCTTTTAAAGCTAAATGCATCCTGAGTGGGATTTGTATACATTCTTCACATATTTTTTTCTCTCTTACTATTTAGTCATGAGTTTTTGCTTTAAAGAAAAAGAAAGAAATTATGATGTGGGTTTAGCTTCCAACCCATATAGTCCAAAATGTATTTATTTATTTATTTATTTATTTATTTATTTATTTATTTATTTATTTATTTATTTATTTGTTTGTTTGTTTATTTATTTATTTTATACCGCCCGTCCTTCCCGAAGGAGCTCCAGGCGGTGAACGACAAACACACAGTACAGCAATCAAGAAGAGGGAATTTTAAAAAAAAGATTAAAAAGAAAAACGAATTGACAAAATAGTCAAACAAATCATTGGCAGGGTGGCGACACAGAGGGTGGTGGTGGGGAATTAATTTAAAAAAAATTAAAGGTCTCCGACTGTGTGTTGATGTGTAGCATGGTTTAGTCTGAACTCTGAATGGATCTACCTCTTCGAGCCATTGATTCATATCATGTCTGGGGTTTTGTGTGTTTCTTCCTCATCCATATCTTTAACAGGCTCTGCTAACATCAATGACCGCAGTATGCTGGGAAAACGCGACAGTGAAATGGCTGTCATTGTGCAAGATACGGAAACCGTTCCTTCAGTGATGGATGGCGAGGAATATCAAGCTGGAAGATTTGCTCAGTCTCTTCGGCTTCAGTGTTTTAGGTACAAATATATCTGGTGAATGACGGATCATATGAGTTTTATAATACAGTGCTGTGAATGGCTTTAATCGTGTACCGTCAAGGCAATTCTGACCTCGACCTTTTTAGGTTCTTCCAGGTAGACAACAAAAATAAAGCTTGCTGCCTATATACTGCCCACTAGCAACTAAAGCAGTATCTGGATGGTTTACAAATTAGTTATGCAGGCTACACATCCCCTAACCTGCACCCCCATGAGCTGGGTACTCATTTTACTGACCTTGGAAGGCTGAGCCAAATGCCTGGGATTAAACCCCAGGTTGTGACTAGAGGTTTATGTTAACTACTACGCCATCAGGGTCCCAAATCTGAAGTGGTTTACCATTCCATTTTTCTGGGATCTATTAATTGAGCAGAAATTGTACACTATTACAAATACAGTGGACCCTTGCATAACAAATGGTTTGTATAACATAAAATCTGTATGACATAAAAAATTCCGGAGATAGGGGAAATTTGCTTAACAGAATTGTCTATGGGATTACTCTGTTCTCAATGCATTCCTATGGGAAATTTGTATAAAGGAAAATTTGCTTAACATAATTTCATTTTGAACAAATTAATTCCTTTATACAAGGTACCACTGTAATCATTACAAAGCTGTAACTTCTAAAATCAATCATTCAACATAGAAAACCATTAAACACCAATCACTTGCTTAAAAACAATTGTTGTTTAGAGGTTTCCCTAAAATTAAGACAAAAGGGGCCAAACTGGACTGATGGAGAAAGGAAGTCTGCAGGCCTCCTAAGGCTTCCATCTTGGATATTTGCAAGTGAGACCATTAATCCTGCCCAAATCATCCCCTCCGTTTACCAGTTTCTAATTGTTTTAATCCTCTTCGTCATGCACTGCCTTTGTCTTCAAAGCCTTCCTTTGTTGAAAACGATCTCAGAAGTTACTGCTGTCATTGCCAGTGTTTGAAATACTATTAGCAAATCTTACGAAATTGCCATGCCCATCGTAGATCAGATGAGTGGCAAGGGAGCTGCCACAAAGCAAATTAAGCAAGCACCTCTTTTGCATGTGTTGCTACCTCTCCAAAATTCCTTTTGAGAATGGTCACACAAAGTTCCCAGTATTTATATACCTTCCCTGCTGTTTTGCTTTGTCCTAGAGTCGTTCTTGGAAATTCAATCGACCTAAACGATATCCTGGATCCAATTAGTGACAAATTCTTCAAGGAAGTATGGGTTGCTACAGCTGCACGAAATGCCACCATTTTTGAAAAGGTGAAGTATTTGTTGCTATTCTCCAATGAAATGCATAGAGGGCAAAAACATCTGTCCGAGTTTTGTAGTAAAGGATTTGAAGGGGAAATGAATTGTCTCTAAATGCAGACACCTTAGGTGCCCAAATTTGTCCCCACCACACTGGCATGGGAGAATGTACTCAGAAATTTCCATTAAGGGATATTGCCATTGTTGAGTGGACCTATCACTTCTGGGTAGCACTAAAATATTTGTTTTTTAAATAAATGGCCTCTACAGAGAGCAGGAGATTGTGTAAGCCTTGTGTAAGCAGGTACAGTGACAGACTAGGACAGTGATGGCGAGCCTTTGGCACTGCAGATGTTTTGGACCACAACTCCCACAGTCCTTTGTCATTGGTAGTCTAGGCTTGGAATTCTGGGAGTTGTGGTCCAAAACATCAGGAGTGCCAAAGGTTCACCACCACTGGACTAGGACTCTAGAGAACCAGGTTCAAATCTCCACTTGGCCATGGAAACTCCCTGGGGGAGGGCGGAGGGGGTGGAGCTGGTAAAACCACTCCTTGACTATCTTGCTTACCTTGAAATCCCTATTCGGGTCTCTATAAGTCAGTTCTGACAACAGCACAGAACACACATACTGAGTGTGCAAGGAAGCTTTTTTAAAAGGATTGCAGGAGCAGGTATGACTCAACTAAGCACTGATCTAAAGTTGAAATAGTTTCCTTGGAATCCGGAGGTGACGAGAGGTAGAGTTGAGTGTCATCGGCATACTGGTGACACATCACCCCAAAACTCCGAATCATTTCCACCAGCGGTTTCATATAAATGTTAAAAAAACATAGGTGACAGAACAGAACCCTGAGGTTCCCCACAGGTCAGCGGCCGTGGTGTTGAACATGAGTCCCCTAACACCACTTTCTGCATTCTCTTCTGCAGGAAGGACCAAAGCCACTGTAAGACATTGCCCCCCCCAAGTCCCATTTCAGAGAGATGGGTCAGGAGGAGGATGTGGTCAATAGTGTCAAAAGCAGCTGAGAGGTCCAGCAAGACCATAAGGGACACAGATCCCCTATCCATTTCCCTGTGTACCAAGGCAAGCAGCAGTGTCTCAGTCCCATAACCAGGCCTGAAGCCAGATTGAGCTGGATTCAGATATATATTTCATTCAGAAACCTCTGGAGCTGTGAGGCCACAACCCACTCTAGTACTTTACCCAAGAATGGGATGTTAGATACTGGTCAGTAATAGTTCAGTATTGTTGAATCTAAGGAAGGCTTTTTTAACAGTGGTTTTACTGTTGCCTCCTTCAAGCATGCTGGAATCCTGCGCTGTTGCAAGGAGGTATTCACTATTCTTCCTAACCAGTCTGCCAGACCCTCTCTGGCAGCTTTTATGAGCCAGGTAGGGCAAGGGTCCAACAGATGTATGGTGGCCCTCATCTCGCCAAGAGTCCTGACCAGATCCTCAGGCTGTAGGGGCTGAAACTCACCCATTGATACAGGGCAGGCAAGGGGGACAATTTTATTTATAGGCTCCAGATTAATAGCAACACCCAGGTCAGCCCGGATCTGTACAATTTTGGCTGTACAGTGTTGTGCAAATTCTTCGCAGCGAGTTACAGAGTGGTCTGAGTTATCCACCTGTGGGTCAGCATGTAACAGACTTTTCGAACTACAGTGGTTAAACCGCAGTCCTGTGGTCAAGATTCTACTCATGACCTGAGTTAGATTGTGAAGGACTCAGGTAGCTGGCTGGCGTCTGACTCAGCCTTGTGTTCTTTCCAGGTTGGTAAAGGGAGTGCCTAGCTTTCTGGGTGGGCAAGGTGTAGCCTGAATAATTAATCTAATCTGTAAACCACCCAGAGAGTCCTTTTAAGCACTACGGGGGGCATATAAGGAGCACACTTTGTTTTTTTGCTTTTTGTTTTGCTTTGGTGTTCAAGGTCCATAGGCTTTTGTCAAGGAACTGCAGGTCTCTGCACAGAAGTAAAACCCCAGTGAATCAGGTGGTTAAATTTCGAACACAGATAAAACTTTGAAAGGAGCCTTACAAAAAGAAGACTGAGAGGGGATATGATAGCTATGTTTAAATATATGAAGGGATGTCACATTGAAGAAGGGACTGGTTTGTTTTCCATGGCTTCAGAGATTAGGACACGAGGAAATGGTTTCAAACTACAGGAAAAGGGATTCCATTTAAACATTAGCAAGAATTTCATGACAGTTAGAGCTGTTTGGAAGTGGAATATACTGCCATGGAGGGTGGTGGGGTCTCCTTCTTTGGAGGTTTTTAAGCAGAGGCTGGATGGCCATCTGTCGGGAGTCCTGTGATGGGGGTCCTAGCATGGTAGGGGGTTGGACTAGATGGCCCTTGAGGTCTCTTCCAATTCTATGATTCTATGACTTCTCTCCTTTTCTTCTTCCATCCTCTCTTGTCTTAGGTTTTCCGATGCCTTCCCAGCGACCAAGTGAACAACTTAGCCCAGCTGCGGGAGTTCATCACGGTCCCAAAGCTCGCTTGTGAGAATCCCGCTAAAGCAGCAGAAGAACTCAAAAAGATCAAAGGATTCCTTGTCCAGTTTCCTTTTCGCTTCCTGGATGAAGAGAATCTGCTCCCTTCGGTTGGAACAAAAGAATCCATGGTGCCCATGGAGACTTGGACTTAAGACGATTCTGCTTTGGTGGAAAGGTTTTTTTTTACCCCCCGACCAAACAAAGAAAACAGGATTTTTTGAAAGGAAAAAAAAGGAAACACATGTTGCGCAGGACCTTTTTGCCACAGTGGGGGAAAGTCTGCACTGATCCCAAAGTGCCTTTTCAGGAAAGAATTTCAGAAGATGAAACAGCCAGTTCGGGGTGGGGTGGGGGGATGAATAACTGACATATTATGCTCACTGATACAAGACAGTTATATTTAAGCCTATCAGGAGTCAAGGGAATAACCGGCCACTTTTTCTAAAAGACCACGGATCACACTAAAACCCTGCTCTTCTTCTGTGCATGTTTACTGTGTCTACTTTATAAGCAATGCACTGAACACTTAGCTCTGTGCTGTGAACATGCTTATGTTGTGATTGTGGGGAGATAGTCCCGTAGTGATTTCTAAGCTACTTCTTCTGGTTAAATCTTGGATCCCATATTATTTAACTATACATTCTTTTTCAGCTACCACTTTTTTGTTGTTGATGTTCCGTAAATGGTAACAACTGCTGAGAAACACTGCACGATGCCTTTCAGCGCAACTGTGATTGCTGTCTGTTCAGTAGGCTGTAAAAGTTTGCACACAGATTCTTAGCTTTGTAGTGTCGTATTTAGAACAAGAGATATTCCTGCAGGGGTTTACAGTCAGCGACAAGTCTGGGTGTGTTTTTATAGAATGTGTGAAACAGCTGCTAGTCCCTATGAGGGGAGGGGGGACGTATTGGTTCAGCAATAGATGAGGTTGAAGTCCTAGGGTTTTGGAGAGGGTCTTTAGCCCTATTCATATGTTCAGGAAACTATGAATTGGGGAACATTAGCAGAGATTTCTGGCCATGTCTTCTCCCTGTTCATGGTGGAAGAGACTACCTGAAGAAGAAAGCTTCTGCTAGACATGGGGAGTCTCCATGTCCATCCATTTAGAAATCCTGAAAAATAAGAGTTGGACAGGATAGAGAGCATCAACACAGAGTAGTCTGTCTCCTCTTCAAATGGTCCCCTTCAAGTGGAAACAGAGACACTTCCAAATTGACTTGCTTTTGAACATCTGAATGGGGCTTTTCAAGCTTGTGAAACTCTCAGCATTTCTGCAACAGACCTAGCAAAGCCGTATCTTACTGCCATTCACATTTCTTCAACAGCAATGCCTTTATCCTATAATGAACCGTTAAAGCTAGTTTTAAACTGCAATCTTGATTTCACTGCAGTCAAGGTTTTGGGGCCACTGTGAATTCAGAAATGTAGATAGCAAACAGAGATTGGAATAATTACATTGAGGGGTGTGTGTTCCAGCTCCTAGCATAGAAGCCCGTAGCTACAGTATTCTGTACTTCCAAACTGTCTGTTATTCCCCAGAGTTATAGTCCCAAAAAGTAACTTTTCCTGCCTCTGGTAGTAAGCAGTCTTGGGTTCTATTGGCTAATGACCAGAACTATCAAACTCTCAAATATCATGCCTGAGCGTAACAAAACTTCAGTTATAGCCTTTCTTTACTTTGAAGATTTTTACTTTCTTTACCTTTTCTGCTGAGTAAAGATGTCTGCTCTGTGTATGTGGTAACCACACTGCTCATACTTGTACCAAACAATTGTCTTTTTCTCTGAGTTCAAACACTGAGGTTTTTAATGGGCCATATGGCTTAAATCCTGTTGAATCCAGCCTGCCTTTTCAACAGGAATTACATCATCGGCTGTGGTGGATTCCTACTGGCCCAAATCTTTTTCTTTTTCTTTTTCTGTGTGCTCTCCAAAAGAAAGTCTGAAAAAGAAAGACTTCCGTACTAGCACTATTTTGTTATGGGCAATCACAGGAAATTAATTCAGTACATGCAGCCATCCATTACAGGAAGCAGACAGATGAATTTGTATCCTTTCCTTTAGCTCTAAAAGGTTATGGCAATCATTTTTATAGACACCCACATATAACATGTACTTCCATCTTCAGTTCAAAACACTTTGTTGCTTCTGTAGTAAACCATTTTATTAGTTGTAGAACAGTGATAAATAAAAACCATCCTGAAGGGTAGGGCACCAGCCCAGCTTACTTCCAAATGGCTATTGTACCTGTTATTTCATGGTTCAGATTAAGAGTATAAACCAAAATCATGTGCTTTCCTTACAGTTAGTGATTCATCAGTGTGTTTTTGTCTTTCAATAATTCATGCACAGTAGCTTTTTAGGGCAGAATGTGTGTGGTTGGTGTGTGTCTCCCTTGAAGGACTACACATTGTTTCTACTCTGCCATTTTATTCTTGCTGGGGAATATTGGTTTTTGCATTGATTCAGTTGCGGTCGTTTGAAGTGAAGTTCAGGAACTACTCCACTTATTGGCAAATCTGTTAAATGCAGGGGACCGTTCTGATATATAAGGAACAGATTGCCTTTGCATTTCCTTGCCCTTATCTATTGTCTTGCAGAAAGCTATTGTTCTAAGTCATGGGTGAGAAAACTGTGACCACAGAGGCCAAAAATGGAACACGTAGCCAAGGACAGGGAAAGAATATACCCACTCAGCCTGGTTGCCTCTCGTCTCCTACACAAATGCTCATTTAGCAGACCAAGTAGTCTGTACAGAATAGCACACTAAGATAGCTTGAACTATAGATCCTATAGTGCATGTTGGATGCCAGCCTGAAAGGTGGACACTTAGAGATCAAGACTGTGATTGCTTTAAGCATGAATGCTTTGTAAATATGGGTTCAGGTTCTGCATCAAGGGTGTTTGATTTGTATCTTGCAGGATGGCAAATTCGCTTTTCCCCAAGTGAATTCCATAAAGTGAACGTACAAATGGAATTATGGAAAGTAACTATATAGAGAGAGGTAAAAAGAAAGCATGCTGGCTTTTCACTGGGGTATTCAGCGAGTTTTAATTCCAGATAATAAATTTTTATAATATCTGAGATTGACTGCCCTGTGTGTAACTGCACTATGGGGACAGAGTGGTATTGCAATCAACATGGACAAACTACCCAAGAATCTGGATGAGGTTCCCAACTACAAAACTAGCAAGAACCTAAGCTTCATTTTTTATTTATCTTTAGCCACTGTTTTGCTCCTTTTTATCACACAATAACAATGTGTTTTATGTTCAGGGTGTTTTGTGCCAAGATTTGTAGAATGATTTCCACTGATAAAAGTGGAGCAATTCTTGGCTTGTGGAACTGCAAGCCACAGACTGCATGCAGGCCAAGACTCCTGAGTTGTGTTATGCTCCTTCATTGTGTAGAGCATTTTAATCCTTGAAATTAATTTATAAGTAATCCTGAAACATTTGGTTTCCTGTATATAGATGCTTGTCATTTCATGTTGACCTAGGAGGGCCACCTCCATAGTGGAGTAGTTTAAGTTGTTTTAGGACCATTTGTGGCATGTTACCTAGTTCACCTGTACCTGCGCCTATCTGAAGTCTTCTCTTACGGCTGACTCCCCATCATTCATCATGGCTTTTATGAGGCCTGTCTTGATCTGTAGGGAATCACTATGTTGACCAGCCTAGCTGGATTAGACTCTTAAGTGTTTTGCTCACTTTGAATCCTTCCTGGTTCTTTCTAAGAGCTTATTCATCTTTGGAATTCAAGAAAAGAGGTTCATTATGGAATCCTTAGGAAATCCAAGCCTGAAAGAGAAAATGTTGGTCCCTGTTTGTTCCAACATTCCTCCAACCTACTGTGGCAAGTACAGGCTTTGCACATGTGCTTTCAGTGAGAGTAAACAGTACTGGTTGAGATAAACACATGGAAGGAGATGGCTTGCTATGTGATGTACATCAGGAACAGGCAGATATTTAATTAATTGTGTGTGATATATATGTGTGTGTGTGTGTGTGTGTGTGTGTGTGTGTGTGTGTGTGTGTCTGTTTTACATTAGAATGCAGAGGTCCTCCACCCTAAGCCCAGCTCCAATTAGTGGCTCCAGGGCAGGGATACAGTACATTCAAACAATTGGTGTTCCATCCCAGAAATAAGATAATGGCTCTTTCACCCCAAAATCCATACCCAGACACCTCACTAGTGTAGTAAGACGTATGCAGCTGATGCAAGATCAGTTTCTTCATAACCATTCCTTATTTAATTCCAAGTTCTCTTGGCATTACAAACTTTAGTCCTCTATTGGACCTCCAAGAACCAGTGCTATTGGTGTACCAGTATGGCATAAAATGTTGTATCTATAGTGGAAAACAGTTTCTTTTTAAAAAGGATATGATAATTTTCAACTAACATTTGCCAATGCAGCGAAAGTTGTCCTTCAGAGGGAATCTGTCACCTAAACTCCACAGTTCAGAAATGGCACACTATGAATGGGTATGGATCTCAGCAATGCCTCATGTGCTGTCACCTCAGCTTAGTTAGAAACACGTGTATACTAATTATTATGACCTTTGGACATCTCAGATTAAGGGATCGGCGCCTATGTGAACTAAAATACCACATGGTCTTCCTCCCATATGGTCCTATGTGCTTATTTAGGTCTTCATCACAGGTCTTGCTTCATGATTTCACCACTGTTGTCTCATGTTGCTGCTGATGGGGCAAAGAACATGGCCTTCTCAGTTGTAGCACCCAGGCTATGGAATTTATCATGGGCAGGCCATTTGACGTCCACTGCCTGTTTGTGTTGCCAAATGATGATGATAATAGTAGTAGTAGGAGTAGTAAATTTATTTACGGTCGAAGACCAAAAACAAATGATGATGATGATGATGAATCTATTCTGGTGTGCCTTTGGCATGAGTAAAAATGAAAGGGTTTCCCCCATTCTTTATATTTTAGGCTGGTTACTGTTATGCTGTTTTATCTCTCTCTTTTTATCAAACATTGTTATTTTATTTGTTGTTGTTTGTTGATTGTTTGCTCTGTTGGGGTAGAGGGGCAAGTCTGGGTCAGTTTGATAAATAAAGAACAGTATATATTTGTACAGAGTGGAAGACCCTATTCTCACTCTTCTACTTGCTTCATGACTTTGGGGACCTTTCTGAAAATTTGATTGGCCCTCACTGCTGTAATTGATAACACTTTTACATCTACTGAACCAAGACTCCATGGGGTTAAAGGGCAAAAAGCAGTATTGATTGAGACAGTCTTGCAGCCAGCACAGAATCAAAATAAAAGCCACACGCTAATGGAATTCTCAGATTCTTTCCATCCAACTTTTTAAGGAAGGGAAAATGTCTTTCCCCTGCTTGCAGTTGTCACAGAGCCCTTTGTTTTCTCAGCCCTACCATTTTCCTAAAATAGATGTTGATGCTGACAATAATTATAATTTATTTGTCCTATAATTATATTGTCCTTGACACGTAGATAATGAAAATAAAACACAGTTAGCTTTCTAATTGGCTGAATAAACTCCCTTCACTTAAATTTTGTGTTCCATGAATGAAGGAAGTGGCAAAATAAGCCTGTGTATTTTATTTCTTTAAAGGGGCTGGTACAATTTTATGTATCTGTTCATCAACGTGAACACTGTGAATATGCCTTCTGTGAAGGAGTTGGAATTGCCATTTGTTTCCAGGGTTTGTTTGTTTTTATATATATATTTCAGGTCTTGCTAATGTCTGTATTCGTCATTATTCTTCCTGCCTGTGTAAATGGAAATACAGTACTTATATGTTCATCACTTGAAAAAATATAACGACATTGTAATGTTAGAAATGTTTGTATGACAGGTTTTCTTTCCAGGATCTGAGGTGCTCGGAACCCCAACCTCCTTTCACCTTGGATCAGATATTATGTAGTTTTCTTACTTAACTGGTTAAAGGCACAACCAAGATGATTTTATTTCAATACAGATTTAGCAACAACTAGGAGCACACAGAAACAGCCTTTGGTATGGCAGAACTGAAAGGCCTAACAAGAAATACAGTACTGGATACACACTGTGCCTAAATTGTCTCATGGTAATGCATGGACAGGAAGACATAGAACCAGTCTTGACATAATAGTCCCCAATTCTCTAATTTCTTTAGTGAGATTATAATTTATTGGTATCCCTTTGCTTTGCCTGAATGCTAAGAAGATTTATTTGTTTCAATTCCTGAATGTTGTTGAGAAATAATAGAAGCACATAAAACTATGGTCTCTCTTCTCTTTCTGGGTATGCTGGTGCTGGACAGAAAAATGACTTATACAGTCGTGGGCCTGGTTCAGCAATGCAGTCCTTACATTCTCTCTAAGTTAGGGCTTCATGTGGTGGGTGGGAAGCCTTTTCACCAAAAGCAACCTGTAAACAAAGCTGGTTAGACCGTGAATCTCACTAGTTCTTGTGATCTACAAAAATGAAGATTACTGCCTAAAGAAGCCATGTTAGCACTCAGTTGCACAAAGAACAACCAGAGTATCTTGAACCGTTTTAAAAGGCCAATATATTCATTATGGTGTATGTTTTCATATACAGTAGTACCTTGAGTTACGTCCCGCTTGACTTGCGTCATATTTGACTTACGTCCACTAGGGGTCTGTTTGACTTGCGTCCCAGGCTCCGAGTTACGTCTCGGAGTCCCAGCGTAACGCCTGGAATTGGGCGGCCAGGCTAAATTTCTATGCTTATCCGTTCCGGAGGTCCAGGAAAAAAGGCAAAACAAAAAAAAGCCTTTTTCCCCTGAGACCTCTTTACAAAGTGCACTTTCACCTCCTCGCCCACTCCAATCCTCCCCAGGGCCCCACCTCTCCTCCTTTGCCACTGCACACGGGCGACGGACACACCCAGTGGAAGCCGTGCACCTCTGGCGCTTCCTCTGCCCGCCCCTGCCTCTCTTCCTTTGCCGGTGCCTGCAGGCGCCAAGCACCCGGGAGGCGGGCAAGCCGGGAGAAGCCGCTTGCATGGCCTTCCCCCCACCCCCAGCTCTCTTTTGAAGCTTGCGCCGCTGGCGCTGAAGATCCAGGAGGCGGGCAAGCCGGGGGAAGCCCCACGCCTCTCATGTGGGCTTCCACTCCATCCCCTGGTTCCCACTTTTTTTCCTTTGCCGGCGTTGCCAGCACAAAACACCCAGAAGGCAGGTGAGCCGGGAGAAGCCCCACGCACTCGTGCGGGCTTCCCCCCACCCCTTCCCTCCTGGCCCCGATCTCCCAGGCTCGTTGCCGCTCTTTGCCCGGGCGCGCGGGGCTCCCTTCTCCCACCCCCCTTCCCTCCCGCCCTGATCTCCCAGGCTCGTCGTCGCTTTTCACCCTGGCGCGCAGGGCTCCCTTCTCCCACCCCCTTTCCTCCCGGCCCCAACCTCCCAGGCTCATCGCCGCTCTTCGCCCGGGCGCGCAGGGCTCCCATCCCCTTCCCTCCTACCCACAAGGGTGAGTCCTTGATGCCAGGCAGCTGCAAGGGGGGCCAGTGGGGAAGGGCAGGTGGGCACTGCCGCCGCCGCAGAGGGCCCCTGGGAGGGGCAGCCTCGGGAATCCCACAGCCCCCCACCTCCTCCGCTTCTGTCCCCTCCTCCTCCTGCTGCTTCTGCTCAGGGTGTCGCTGCACGTGCAGAGGGCAGTTTGCTGCTGGAGGGAAGGCAGGAGTGGGTCTTGGGGTGTGTGCCCCCCTCTCCAAGCAGGCAGGGAAACTGGGCCATGGAGAGGAGCCCCCCTCACCACCCCCGGCCCACTTGGGAAGGGAAGTGTGTGTGTGTGTGTGTGTGTGTGTGTGTGTGTGTGTGTGTGTGTGTTCTGAATGGGGGGGTCCTCCTGTCTCCTGCAAACCTTGAAGGGAGAGGAGGGCAGGGACTTAGAAAGGGTGTGTGGGGCTTTCATACACCCTCAAGGCTGGCTGTGGCAGGACGATGGGTGCGTGGGTGGGTTCATGCTGGAGGAGGTAAATCCACAATGCTGTCTTATTTCTTTTATAGTACAGCATGAATTATTGCTGTCTGCTTAGACAGTCAAATTGCTGTTTTGGGGGGTCTTTTTCATAGTCTGGAACGGATTAATCCACTTTCCCATTACTTTCTATGGGAAAAGTTTGTTTGACTTAAGTCATGTTTGACTTAAGTCTAGACCTCTGGAACGGATTAATGACGTAAGTCAAGGTTCCACTGTACTACAATCCCTTTCATCTGATTTATATAAGAACATAAGAAAAGCCATGCTGGAACAGGTCACAGGCTATAGCCCATCTAGTCCAGTATTCTGTCTCACACAGTGGCTCACCATTTGCTTCAGGATATTCTCAAGCAGATGTCTTCACCTGCTTATGATTCCCTTCACATGGCATTGAGAGATATCCTGCCTATCTCTCCAACCCGGAGGTTGTCCTTAGGCATTCATAATGATAGCAATTGATACCCTTGTTCTCCATGAACTTGTCTAATCTTTTCTTAAATCTGTCAAGACTGACAACTGTCACCACTTCTTCTGGCAGGGAGTTCCAGAGACCAGTGATCCTCTGGGTGAAAAAGTACTTTCTCTTATTTGTTTGAGAACTAGCACCCAAAAGTGTCATGGAGTGTCTCCTAGTTCTAGTGTTGTGTGCTAGGGAAAACAGTCTTTCCTAATCTACTTTGTCCACACCGTGTATGATTTTATAAACTTTAATCGGGTCACCTCTTAGGCGCCATTGTTCAAGAGTGAAGAGGCCCAGCCGTTGCAGCCTCAGATGGCAACGAAGGTGTTTCAGTCCCCTAATCATTCTGGTTTCTATGCTCTACACTTTCCCCATTTCCATAACATCCTTCTGGAGGTATGGTGACCAAGTACTGTACACAATACTCCGGATGGAGCAGCACCATAGATTTATAAAGAGGCAAAATGACACTTGTGATCAAATAACCTGGACTCTGTGAATGCTTTGGATGCATTGATTAAATTCATTGTCTTTTTTTTGTACCACCGACTCTGCTTTTTATTTGGGGGATGGGCAGGCGAATACAGACGTGACTATAAATGTAACTACAGTGGAACCTTGACTTACATACTGCTTGACTTGCATCATATTTGACTTGCAGCATGAAGGGGCCTGTTTGAATTGAGTCGCAGGCTTTGACTTACATCTCGGAGCCCCGGCGCAAGGCACCGGAATTGGGCGGCAGCCACAACCCAGCATCGCGGCTGCCGCCTCCAAACTGCTCCTGCCTTCTTCCCCTCCTCCGGCAGTGGCGGCTTCGGCAAGGCCAGCTCCGAGCACCTGGAGCTGGTCCTCGGCCTCACCGAAGCCGCCGCTGCTGCCGGAGGAGAAGAAGGGCCGGGAGCTCGGGGCTGGCCTCGCTGGTTAGACAGTCGGCTCAGTCTTGTAAAAAATCTGCCTGCAGAAGTCTGGTCCACAATGGAAGCATTTTAGTTGGGGAGCTGTAAAGTTGTGGGACTCTAATGGTAAGCATAGAGTTGTTCAGAACTTGGAACGTCAGGTTAAAAATCAGTAAAACTTAATTGTAAGACATTGTTGCTATGAACATTAAAAAGTGGAGGCATATTACTTGTGGACTATAATTCCACTGCCTCCTCCTCTCTTTGAAGAGACATTTCATTTACATCCCCAGAAGGAATCTCCTATCCCAGTCAAATTGTGTTAAATTGCTGTTTTCGGGGGTCTTTTTCATCATCTGGAACGGATTAATCCGCTTTCCCATTACTTTCTATGGGAAACATTCGTTTGACTTAAGTCATGTTTGACTTAAGTCTAGACCACTGGAACGGATTAATGACGTAAGTCAAGGTTCCACTGTACTGTACATTTCTTCAAATGAATTGTTGCCTAAATATTAGCTGACAGTTAGCTAATCCAGCTTGTATTTTATTAATTCTCTTTATTTTTATCGTTGATCTTTGTAGCTAGCAGATAGATGATTTGCTCTTGGATGAGAAGAGCGGGGTGTGAGATGGACTGGGCAAGTAATTCATTTGAGAATTTTATCCAGGAACTTGAAGGAGGCTGAAGCCAACACAATTTATTATTGCAATTCAGTTTATGAAGAAAACGCCAGGAGAGGGCTGGAATGAGACTGCAATTGATTCTGTGGTCTTCATTTTTAATAAAAGAACGTGGAAAATCCAAGCAAGGCATAGATTTATCACTCACCTCCAGGAGGGATGGAACCCGCAGCTGCAGCAACGTTTTCAACGTTGCAAAACCACAAAATGAAAAATGCCCATCTCCTTTCTCCACTCCCTGCTTGATAGAAAGCAGACCAACTCGTTCTATATCAAATTAGACAAAAGGAGTAAAGGAAACAGAAAAGGACCAAATCCTTACAGAAAGTCCATCCTTAACCCTGGGGGTTGCTGTTATTTTCCCCACTTAATAGCATGCCTTGTTTTAGGCAGATTTATGTGACTTTACGACCACTATGGTAACTAGAGTACCGTGAGTTCCAGTCAGGGCCCATTATAGAAACTGAGTTGGAAGTCAGACGCCTGCTAGTCAGCTAATGGTCTGGATGCCATAAGAAAATCAACATTGGTCCAGCCACTACCACATTGGTTCAACAGCTGCTTCCTCTTTTAACCACATGATGATTTGGAAGTAAACCACCGTGAAAGCAGAAGGCAGCGAAGATCTCGTTTCAAGATTGCATTATTTTTAACTTTTTGCTTGCTTGTTATGACGCCGAGGGGTTTCTATTAAACTGCACTGTGGAATGTATCAATGCACATGTGAGACCTACAAGACCATAATAACCCTTTTCCTTTATCTTCCATAAGCCCATTGTTCCCAGTTGAACAGTGCACATGCTGCATTTCGTCATAAACAGAACATGAGAATGAGGAATTAAACTTTGCCACTCCAAAATCATTATTTTTTTGTCGTCACTGATTGTTTTTAAAATTGGCTGTTTACTTTTTCAGTGCTGGAGACATGATATCTAAGTATCCAAGCAGGGAAGAGATCAGAATCGGGCCTTCCACTGCATTCATGCATTACGAACAACTAAAAGGTTAACCTACCACGTGATTTCACTTTGGCTTTTATTAGGAATTTTGTCTCACTGTCGGGGGACTTTTAATCCAAAAAACAAAAACAAAACCCCACCATGTTTCCCAAGCTTTTTTGCCAATTACCTTTGCTTGGTTACATGACCAATGTTTGATTTAGTTAAAACGTTCTACCCCACCTTTCTCCTTAGGATCCAAGGCGGCACACATAATGCAAAGACAATATTCAAAAGCTTTAAAAAAGTAAATATACAAAATATTTAAAAGAATCAGACAAAGTCCACTCTAAAAATGGTGAACAAAATCAACACTGAAAACAGGTTCTTGCTTATTTAGCCATGTTTTGTTTGTTTGTTTGCTAGCTAGCTTGTTTAAATGTGGGTTGGGATGTTAAGAAGGAGTCTTCGTTCCACAGCTGCTTCATCCTATTTTGTTAAGCTTCCTTTCCACGTGGGTGCCTCACACTCTGTCGTCTGCAAGCATCTCTCCCTTCAGTTGCTGAAACACACTGACACAGAGACACACATCTCAACACCATCAATCAATATTCATTTCCAGGAAGCTTGTATGTCAGTGTGTCACAATTTGTGTACCTTTCCTCAAAAGGCTCTGGTGCAAACGGGGGTGGGGGTTCTGTAAGCACGAATCCCAAGAGAACAGTAGTAGAATACTCATTTTATTGGAAAAATCAAAAGTGACAGGGAGAAAATTGGTTCTACCATTTTGATTGATCACAGGGAATATTTAGCAGGGGAATGATTACAGTGGGACTTCTCATTAAAGCCATTGCTCAGATGGAAATTAATTTGGGGAATTTTTTAAAAAAACGTAAGAGAGAGAAACGACTTATGCATGTATATGCACATATATACAAACACACATACACAGAATCACACAGCCATCCATGTACATAGGTATTCTTATGTATATATCTGTGCATATACAGTATACGCATGGAGTTACACAGAAAGATGTTAAATCTCTATATCTACAGATATTGTTTTAATTGTTTTAGTATTGGTTTTATTTACTGTTTTTAATGTACTAATTTATTTCTTTTAAAATATTTGTATACTTGCTGTTTTTGTCTTTTTAGGTATGCAAGCCAGCCTGAGCCTTTTCAAGGAGGAAGATGGGATAAAAATAGTTTAAATAAATGAATATATAGTTTAGTGCTTTGTTTAAACTATGGAACTTGAGGTTGGGATTTGGATTTCCCACTGTGCTTTCTTAAAAGTGACTGAACTTGATGTTCCATAGGTTCCCTTCCAGTGCTGCACTACTACTACTACTACTACTACTACTACTACTACTACTACTACTACTACTACTACTACTACTACTACTACTACTACTACTACTGTTGTTATACACACACACCTATCTTTCATTAGCTATGTATACAGTATACAGTAGGACCCCCATATCCACTGATTCAGTTATCCACGGTTGGCAGAGGGGAAAAAATTAAATAATTCAGCAGCCACAAAGCAAGCTATTGTCACAAATAGCATCTGTAAAGCAAGCTACTGTCACAAATAGCAGCCATAAAACAAGCTACTGTCTCAAAACAGCAGTCATAAAGCAAACTACTGTCAGGAAACAGCAGTCTGGAGGTGGGTGGGCAGGTCTTCTCTCTTATCCACGCGAAGGCCTGCAACCAATCTCCAGCGGATACTGGGGTCCTACTGTACTGTATCTCCTATCTGAGTATGTAGTATGTGATATATCATTTATATGATAAAAAGTCATAAACCAGAAAGGCATGTATGATCAAGCAATATTCTGCCGAACATAGTGCTTTATAATGGGGGACACACATGAGAACTGGTTTGAATAATTAGAAATATTTGAAGTCACAGCGAACTCAAATTGCAGCATGATAAGGGAAATCTGGGGAAGCATTATATTATTATCTGGAGAATAGTTCTATCCCAAGAGGAAAAGCAAGAGTGGTTAGCATGCTGCTCGACAGCCCAGCTAATGGCTTTTCTTGGTTGTTTGGCCCTGCTGGAAAATCTTACTGCAGTTGAAGCTTTCTGCATTTAATCAAGCTTAGGAAATGCTTAGTGATTGGTGGCTAGCTATTGGGGACCCCTGGCTGACAATATCTGGATCAGGGGAACAAATTCTCATCCAGAGGCGGATGCAAGGAAACCATGCAAGCTACTTAGTGAAGCTGTACAAGCTCATCTCTATGGGTAGGAAGAAATGTAAACAAATGTGTAGGCATCTGATGTAGCCAAGTGGAAATCTCTTTAGCAGAAAAAAAGCTCCTTTTGTCTGCTCGAGCAGGATTCTGTGAAAGCTGAATGGCATTGCTGTCCCAAAACATTCTGCTGCCCGAGACTTGGTGTATAGGGTCAAAGGCCAGTCCCATTCTTTGGCCACAGGAAGAAGTGGATACAGCAAACATTGCTCCCCATTCCATGTGGCTGGGGCACTCTGGGAAATGTCCCCACCCACTCCCCCCAAATACCACTTCCAGCTTCTGGAATAAAGAGGATGTGAGGCCAAGATAAAAGCACTGGTAAATACGTCGAAACTAGGACTACTTAAAATTGCTGTTATTTTGTTGATCTGTGCATCAGGTCAACTGGACACATACCAACAGAGTGAGTACCAGCCAGAGGAGGCAGGCCTAGGAGGCCGGGAGACTTGCGGCACAGCTGTGCAGCTGGAGGGCCAAACCAGCACAAAGCGAAGAACAGTGTTTTGTACAGTCTCGGACAGCTTCTTTGTCAATATTTATACATGTATATGTTTCCATCTTGTTTTGGTTTAGGCGGGCTGCTTCAGTCACCATCACCGCAATTGGTCCAATTCTCTATCGCTTTGGTACATGTCTTGGGAGACCATGTAGATAGGCAGACAAGCAGGCACATGGGTGCATGGCCACACTCGTGTGCATACACACACACACACACACACACACACACACACACACAAAGAGAGAGAGAGAGAATGCTAATGAAACTTGGCACTACATTTTTCAGAAATCTGTTCCTAGTTTGGGGGGGGGCAATATGTGCTTCAAATAAAGCACACAAAGGCGAAAATACTGGACAATAATTTATTCTTCCCACTACATTTATCTATTTATTTTAAGATGCCTCCATATTGTTTTCCTGGTCTCCAGCATTCCACATGTGATATAGACCATCAAGAAAAAAGACTGGCCAATATCCTCTCAGTAAGACAATGGTGTAAGAGCATTCCACATGTTCTAGAAAGTGTTCGGATACATGCTCAGGCTAGCCCTGGTTGCAAGACCAAATATGCAATTGGTTGCATAATCAGTTGTGTGACGAGGTAGGCTGCTGTAGGGGAAACCTTACACTATTTCCCTTATGCTTGGAACAGTGCTGTCAAATTAGAACCGATTTAGAGCAACCACAGCCCATTATCATTTGCAATACTGTACAGGCCTGGAATTCGGTGAGTTGCAGTCTAAAACATCTTGATGGCTGAAGGTTCCACAACCCTGACTTAGAACAACCCTAGTAGGACTTTAAAAGTAAAGAGTGCTTTTACCAGTTTTAGTCTCCAATTGAATTTCCATGGCCAAATGGGGATCAAACCTATTTTCCAGAGCCCTAATCCATTGCTCAATCCATTGCACAAAGCACTGCACTGGTCATTTGAACAATATGATAACATTTAAAATACTGCTTAAAAACAGCCTTTAAAGCCAGATTTAAAATGGGCCACTAGGGATCTGGCGAAAATCTGCATTTTCCTATCACAGAATTAAAAGTTGTGTTGTCCTTGCTATTATTATACTGTATTTCCGAACCGCTTGAAATGAATTAGAATTTGGAAGGGGAATCTGTTCTGTCCTCTATCCTCTAGGTGGCGTCTACAAACAAAACATGGTCTGGATACTGCAAAGGTATCTCGCTTGAATTTATGAAAACGTCTCCTATTTGTTACAAATATCCAAGTATAAATAATGATTGTTCTTTTAAAATAATCTCTCTCTCTCTCTCTCTCTCTCTCTCTCTCTCTCTCTCTCTCTCTCTCTGTGTGTGTGTGTGTGTGTGTGAGTGAGAGAGAGAGAGAGAGAGAGAGAGAGAGAGAGAGAGAGAGAGAGAGAGAGAACACAAAGATAAGCTGAAAATAAGCAGTCCAAGGGATAGGCTGAATGTGAATCATAAGGCCAGCTATGAAGGATGTAGGGTTGCTCAGCTGTGCACTCATGGTCTGCATCATGACCATTTAATTTTGTCCAGACTACTTATTCCAAACATTTTCTTTAATATCTGTGATATTGCAGGTAAATCTCTTTCTCTCTCACACACACACACTCGCTCACTCACTCACTCATGCCTTGTGTGTGTGTGTGTGTGTGTGTGTGTGTGTCTGTGTCTGTGTCTGTGTGTGTTCATCTGACGACAGAATCTGCAGTTGGAAATTGTGTGACACGACACTGCCTGTCATTTATGTTCTTAAACTGAAAAATCAACTGATTTGTTTTCCGTCTTTCCCCAATTGTGCATCTATCTGTTTCCAATAGCAATCATTTTCAGTCAGCTAGACATTTTGTGTCCAACTGCATGCTTTTAAAAAGCAACAACAGAAGTCCTACAATAAATCATGTGAATACACAGCAAACGTTGCTCTCTTTACTGAAAATAGTTTTGCTGCTTACGCAGCTAAAAAGAAGCTACCCATAATTTGAAATGAGGCATCAACCTGCAGAGGCTAATTCTGTAGGGTATAAGGCAAAAGTGAGCAGATGTTCCCCTCTGGAACTGCAACTCCCAGCATTCCCTGACATGGCCTGGACTGGCTAATGCTGATGGGAGTTGCAGTTTCATATCACCTGGACACAGTTTGCCCACCTTCATTGGCTACAGAATGATGATTGTTAGGAGCGGGGCATGAAAAACCAGCAGGAAGGAAGACCTGAATAGAGAATCCTGCAAGCAGACATTTCTGTCTGAGACCCTGAACCCTTTGGCCTGGGACATTTCATCTCAGGTCCCACCACTGCCCCTGAATGGCATTGCTGGTTGCAGTCATAGCACCAGGACTAGGACTTCAAATGAAGGGACCATTTGGCTACCACACAACCTCCCTTTCTCCCCAATTCACTATTGCATTTCTCCAATGACAAAGTATCAAACATAAGCTAGAACTAAATTTTACTACTACATATTTGAGATAAAGCATCTCAGGATTTGTGTGTGAGTGAGCGTGTGAGAGAAAGACAAGGAGGGAGAGATGGGAGGGAACAGAGATATTTTGGGGGGAAACATTCGTATTCAGAAACAAAAATGGAGAACAGTATTATTGTTAAGCAACGGATTATCTGCTTTCCTTGATACCTCAGTGCACTCTATTTTCTGCCAATGAGGTCCATATCCATCAGCGATGAGGGTCATGGATTGGCAGACTTCCTTTGGACTACCAGTCTCCATTCTGCTGTGGGTGTGCCTCCCTTTGAAATTAATTAATATTTTGACAAAATGGCACTTATTCAGTTCCATTTTAATTCATTTTGAAATATATCCAAGCAAAGCAAATGGAAATGTGTTACTCAGTTTTCACCTGTTTGTGACTGGTTTACAACTCATTGAGCTATGGGGAGGGGCTCTTTCTAAAACCAGAAATGAATGCCCTTTTTGTAGGATTCTCAACTCTCTTCCCTCAAGGGGAAAACCCAGTTTCCCATCTCATCACTCTGCCTTATTCTCCTCTATGTGTAAATCTGGACCTATTAGAATATTTACAAGTTGTGCGGAAGGAAGGGATAGGGTATGGAAAGCACACAAGACTGTGTCAGAACATGAGAAGAACCAAATAACTGCACAGCTTGGAGAGAACCCAATAGTCATCAAGTCCAAGCTTTACCCAAAAAATAAAAATGACATATTGCTAAGCCTAAGCTTGTTCCCAAGCTTGGATCGAGAAGCCTGTCAGATGGACATGAATGCAACTATTTTGTTCACGTTGCCCAGCAAATGATATACACTCTTGGCTGACACTGAAGATATAGAAATTTTGACAAGAAGCTAATTATTCTCCCTAAAATATTTCTATAACTTAGCTTCAGTAAATAATTCCATCTTCTATTGAGAGAGAAAGCACACTGTCTCCCTGTCTAATGTCTTCCCTTATTTACATTTTTAAATTAAGCAAAACAACTTGCAGCAAAAAGGAGTTACTCCTAGATCATTCGGTTACTCCTTTCTGCATCTTTCCAGAGCTCCAAAACTTTTTTTCCCCAATTAGCTGGTGGGTCTTTCTTGTTCTAAGAAATGAGTGAGGTGATACCAAGGCTTTCAAATGTCTCTGTGTTTGTGTCTATTTATTTATTTATTTATTTATTTATTTATTTATTTATTTATTTATTTATCCTCCCTCCCACCCACCTCATATATCTAGTGGATGGTTTACTTTGTTTTACTTTACTTTATTGTTGTACAGCAGGGGTGCCCAAACTTTTTGTAAGGAGGGCCAGATTTGGTGGCTGAGAATGTGTCAGGGGCTGGTTGCTCCCTGACCCTGCCACCCCACTGCAAGCCCCACCCACTGACCCATAAGCCCCACCCACTGACCGTGCATGCGCCCAACCTCACAATGTTCCCGGCTATGCCGGTGGCAGCGGCCCGCCCGTGGGTTGCCCTGCCCGCATGCGCGCCTAGCTTCACAAGGTTCCCAGTGATGCCGGTGGTGGCGGCCCGCCCGTGCACCCCCCCGGGTGCGAACTTAGCCCCACAAGCTTCCCGGCGGTGCTGGTGGTGGTGGCCTGCCCCCTTGCCCGCCCATCCCACAAGCTTCTGCTCACTGGCCAGCTGGCCCGCCCAGCCCCTCAAGCTTCCCGGCGGTGTCAGTGTTGGTGGAAGATTTTTTTTTAAAAAAAATGGGGTGAAGGAGGGGGAGGGAGGGGCGGGCCAGCCAGCCGCGGGCCACTCAGAATGGCCTGGCGGGCCGGATTTGCCCCCCCCCCCCGGGCCGGACTTTGGGCAGGCCTGTGGTACAGTCATGGACCCAAAATTAGAACAAGAACAGTGAAAACAGAAATAAATATTTTATGTAGTTGAGAAGTTAAAACCAGTTCATTGCCTTCATGGAGCATGTTATAAGATCTGACAACCTAGACTAAAAACTTCACCACTGTCTGTGGTTATCTCATTTGCACCTGCTAACAAAGTCTTTAGATGTTTGTTAGGTCACATACTGGGAGTTTCTTCATAATTGGATAAGTTGAATACGTTTGTCCCTATAAAGGCTGCATTCCAGCATGAATATCAGGGTCTCTACTGTGTCCTCACCACAAGGACATAAACATAGAGAATTTTATGAAAATACCCTTCCAATACTGCTGAGGGGCAGCAGTTAAATCTAGCCCTAGAGAAAGCATGCTTGTATTTTGGGATGGTGAGTTTGTTTAAATATCCTGCAGGCTTTGGGAACCGAAAATTTAGTCCAAGATGTAGCGGTGAGCAGGATCTATGTGTGTTTGCTAGGGAGTACTGTAGATCTGTTTTTGAGTTGTGTAGTTCTGTCTAGAGAGGAAATCTATAGAAAAACCTAGTAGATGTAACTTGTGCCAGAAGATCGTGAATACATACAATAGTGGATGGTATACAATGAAAGCGTCCACAACATGAACCAAGATTCATTCATAAACAACAACCAATATTCTGCCTACCTACCTAAAATAAACTCAAAACAAAACCCCACCTTAAATTAAATCTACAATATGATACACAATGGTAACAGTCCAGCAATCATCCATAAAAACATAGGACATCAAAAATTAGAAAGACTAAAAGAAAAAAAGAAAGAAAGAAATTTATATTAAGAAATCAGAGAATGAGGAAATAAATTTAAAGCTGGATCTTCTTGTTGTAGGATGTCTGATTTTATGTAACTTCAGGCTAGCAATTTAAATTGTAATAAATCCATATACGATTGTTCTTCATCTACTTAGAAAAATAAAAGTCTGCATTCCAGCTGCCTGGAGATATTCTGTTACAACTAAATTTGTTTTAAACCTCTATCTGTGCAGTGACAAAAAATCACCTCACTCCAGGCAAGAATGCATTACAGCAGGGGTTCTCAACCTTCCTAATGCCACGACCCTTTAATACAGTTCCCATGTTGTGGTGACCCCTTGCCCTGCTTGGAAGAGGCCACAAGCCCCTGTTGGCAGGCCACTGCCACAGGTGCCATAGAGAACTTCCCTCTACAGTTACCCTCACCGTTTATGCCTTTTTCTTCACTGGCTCATTGCGACCCCTATGAAATCTTCGTTCGACCCCCAAAGGGATCCCAACACCCAGGTTGGGAACCACTGCATTACAGTATATTATGTACCACACTTAATTGTGAATCTTCAGTAGCTGTTTGAGTGTTTGGAAGGTGGTGGTATTTTATGACAGTATGTTTGAACTAAGAGTTGTCTCCACTATGGGAGAAATAATAAGTACTGTACATATGCCCTGGGAATTCTGTGGGGGTTGCGACCATGAGAAGTGTTTTGAAATTGTATTGTTCATACTGCAAGATTGAGTCTTGCAGTATGAAACAGTTCAGGTGCTAAGGTCATCAGAAGAGGCCTTTCTCTCCATCCCACCACCTTCACAGGTGCGTCTCAGAAGAACACATGAAAGGGCCTTCTCTGTTGCTGCTCCCAGACTTTGGAACTCCCTCCCACTAGAGGACAGGACGGCACCGTCTCTGCTGTCTTTCTGGAAGCAGGCAAAGACCCTCCTGTTTGGGCAAAGTTTCCCTGAATGAGGGACTTCCTACTATGTAACTTTATATGGATTAACATACATGATTGCATTGACTGATTTCATAAGAACACCAGTGTTTTCCATGTTACTTTCCAACCCTCATAATGGATTTTTCTTTTCTTTTTGTGTGCTCTTTGTAAGTCTACTGATACCTTTTAATGTTCTAAGATGCCTCTTCTAACTCCCTGTGCTTAACTTGAATATGTCTTAAATTTTCTGTATCTGGACTGTAGATTGTCTCATTATTGTAAGCCACCCTGGGTCCTTTTCCAAGGAGAAAGGTGGGGTACCGTATATACTCGAGTATAAGTCAACCCGAGTATAAGTCGAGGCCCCTAATTTAAACCCAAAAAACTGGGAAAATTTATTGACTCAGGTATAAACCTAGGGTGGGAAATGCAGCAGGGCCTGGCAACTCCTCCTTTGTGAGCTGGGTGTGTGTGTGATGTTTAAAATGACTTTTAGCCACCGAGGCAAGTGCTTGAGTTGGTGGCTAAAAGTCATTTTAAACATTGTTTTAAAATGACTTTTTCATAAGTCATTTTAAACATGGGGGGTCAGGAGAAGTGGCGCACAATGTTTAAAATGACTTTTAGCCACCGACCCAAACTTGCCTCAGTGGCTAAAAGTATTGACCCGAATATAAGCCGAGGACCCCTTTTTTCAGCCCAAAATTAGGGCTGAAAAACTAGGTTTATATTCGAGTATATGCAGTTGTTGTTGTTCAGTCGTTCAGTTGTGTCCGACTCTTCGTGACCCCATGGACCAGAGCTCGCCAGGCCTTCCTATCTTCCACTGCCTCCCGGAGTTTTGTCAAATTCATTTTGGTTGCATAATATATTCAACATAAATATTCAAATAAATTATTTTACTACACTTCCCTGAAACCCTCAATTAGTATGACTAGTGGCTAGTGGATTGCCTTTGTTTTGAGAGTGGTAGTCCACTCTTTGTGTGGGTAAGTGCGCATGTGATGCCATTTAATCATCTTGAGCATCTCCAGATTAAAAAGCAGTGCAGGAATGCACTGAGCATATATTTTTACTTCAAGTGATCTCAGTTGACATCCAGGTAAATGTATATAGGATTGCCTGATGTTTTATTTGCATTAGAAGATGCAACATGAAATGAGATCAGATCTCCTATCTGGGAATCCTGCTGGGAAGCAATTGTTATCTCTGAAAATACTTGCAATTATCTATTTCGGGAATTAAAGTGTGAACAAGCTTTTGCAATGGCACTTTTCCTTATATAAAGAAGGTTCATTATTTATGATGAAATGCAACTTATGACTTTCCTGTTTGATCTTAAATACAGTCTTTAACTGCTCTTCCCAGAAGACTGGATTCACTCTCATATTATGAGTCACTGGAATACATAATTCTCTGCCCTACATACACTCACATCAAAGCTTTCTCAGGACCTACAATATTATGACATCAGCTTTGTTTAAAAATATACGCACAAACCTATTTTCTGCAATGGGATCATCAAAGAGGGATGCAAGATCTCCTGGGACCGAGATGGGAATCTAGAGCCAGTGGATCCAAAGTAATTAGCCATTTACATCTCAAGGCTTTTCCAGGCAAAGGCCAATGCGGGTTTTTCCACACTGTATTTGAACAGTAATCGTTCCTCAGTTACTGCGTGGATAACAAGAAGTGTCTTTCCTTGAGGCCAGCACTCTTGTGTTGTACTTTCAGGAGGGGTCAATATATCAAAAGCTTGCAAGCTCTCCTTAAACACATGGAATCATGGATGCACTCCTGAAATCCACTAAAAAGAGTACAAAAACATTTCATTTACAAGGAATAGCACACTCCAGTAGTATCCAGTTGATTGCTATCAGTCCTATCAGGGAGGAGAACCTAGTCCTACTACCTCTGTCATATCTCCCCCCCCCCCCCCCCCGCATGCTGCAAAGACTTTTCTGTCAACTCACTTTTTGGGGCAAGCAGAAAGAGGTTCATCCTTATTCAGGGGTACGATTGCCACCACTTCGCCCCTTCACTCCACAGACATGAAGAAGCACTCTGTTTCATCAACAAATAGGACAGTGTTTGTTTGTTTTTTTTCCCTTTGTGAACATCGCTTTCACTTCCTGGAACCAGAAGATGCAGTAACCGAAGGATTAAAGGCTGGCCTCCTACCTTTTATTAACTGGAGAAAATCTCTGGTACGTGAGCAGAGCGGGTAAGGTAATGCGCAGACTACATTTGGTCAAAGAAGCCGCTAAGATTTAATCAATCTACTGCCTTCAAGTTGAAGCCAACTCATAGCAACCCTTGCCACTATTTTTCAGATATAATTTACACTGGTACCTCAATTTATGAATTTAATCCATTCCAAATGCATGCTCTTAAGTTGAATTACTCTTAAGTCAGGGTACCTATCTAAAAAATTGAAAAAAAGTTGAAAAATAAAAAAATGAAAAAAAATTGTAAGTTGGGCAGACCATATCTAAAATTTGTAAGGTGGCAGTTAAAATGCCAGCAGTTTTCCACTCTTAAGTCGAATTGCTCTTAGGTCGAACTGCTCTTAAATCGGGCTACCTGTTTAAAAAACTGGAAAAAAGTAAAAAAATGAAAAAAATGAAAATATATATATGTGTAAGCTGGGCAGACCATATCTAAAATTTGTAAGGTGGCAGTTAAAATGCCAGCAGTTTTCCGCTCTTAAGCCGAATTGCTCTTAAATCGAGCTGCTCTTAAATTGGGGTACCACTGTACTTTGAAGTAAATTATATCTTCTTCTGGTATTACCTGGTACTGTGTAGCTTGCCTAAGGCTCCACAGACTGGGTCTTCTCCCAAGAGTCACTGTGGGCAACCAAACCTCCACACTGGCTCTATAGCCAGGTAATCCTGTCAGGAACCTATCCAACCGAAATAAGGCTTCATACATATTTAAAACAATCTACAAAGGCTGAAGAGTGTTTAACGAAACATAATGAAATACCAGGCCTGCACTCCAAGAATAACTTAATTTACAAACACAGAGAATCTATTCTAAGCAATAGCACAGCAGGATGGAGTAAGCCACTCCAGTATTCCTGCCAAGAAAACTCCATGGACATGGAGTCACGAAGAGTCGGTCACGACTGTAACGACACAACACACACACCACAGCAGGAAGGAAGCATGGACGCCACACATATCTAAATTATTATCCCTGACTTACTTATATGATCATGAGGCTGGCTTGTCTTCTGCTGACCATTTTCCTTGTATCTCCTCTCCCTCATCACCTTCTAAGAAATAGAAAGAGGAATTTTCCTGCTGGCAGGTTAAGCCTGAACGGCACACATGGAAGTCAGCAGCAGCAGCATGGCTGACATGAGGGCCTACCTTTCTCGTGATGGTAGGAGCCTCGTGACACAGTGTTCAAATGCCTGTACTGCAGCTAAAACTGTGCTCGCAACCTGGGGTTCAATCCCAGGTAGCAGGCTCATGGTTGACTCAGCCTTCCATCCTTCCAAGGTCGGTAAAATTAGTATCCAGCTTGTTGGGGGGGGGGGCAATGTATAGCCTGCATACTGTAACTAAAACTGAAAACCGCCCAGAGACTACTTGAAGTGGTATGGGGCGGTATATAAGCAGAACGCTTTGCTTTTGCTTTGCTTTGGTAGCCCATTCCCAGCAGGTAATAAGCTTATACAGTGGTACCTTGTAGAACAAATTTAATTCACTTTATGAGTCAATTTCTTTTTAAAAAAAATTGTCTTATGAAACACGATTTCCCACATAAATGCATTGGAAAGGAATTAATCTGTTCCAGAGGCTATGGATCGCTCCGTTTTATGAAAATTTTGTCTTATGAAATGTGCTTTCTTATAGGAATGCATTAAGAATGGATTAATCCGTTCCGGAGGCTAGAATAAAGACAAAAAGAACCATTTCCCCTCCCCCCGGGACATGCAGAATGGTTTTTTGTCTTGTGAAGCATCCCATAGAGAATTTTTTTGTCATGTGAAGCATTCCTATTCCCGGAAATTTTTTTCTCCCTACGAGTTTTTTGTCTTATGAGGTGTTTGTCTTAAGAGGTACCATTGTACTATGAAGTGCACTTCCTTTGTCCCTGTTGCTCCATCATGTTACGGATGAATCTGCTCCCAAAACACATGCAAGAGAAGTCTGGAGAGAGGCTCCTACAATCAGATTTTACAAAGTTCCTCTTGCATGTAAAGCCTGGATGGAAGCCAGAACCTCACATTTTGAGATTTGTAATTGTATCTATGGAGTAAGTACCAATGGAGAGGGGTAAGGCTTGGCATTCCCTTGTAATCACATGGACAATACGAGATTCTATAATGTTTGAGCTGGCCTAATTTTTGAACTTGTTTTAGATCCCTACCCTGTGGGCCATCATAGGTTTATTAATTCTCATCTTGTCTATTTGTTCAGTCATGTTGGACTCTTAGTCACTTTGTAGATCAATTATTTCCATACTATTCTATCTACTATGGCTTCTTTTAGCTCCAACACGGTCATTCCAGTGTACCTTCTGACAGTGTCCCCCCAATAAGTCCTTGGGTGGCCCCTTCTTCTTTTGCCACTGACCATTCCCAGCATAACTGCCTTTTCAAATGAATTAGCTCGTGTAATGTGACAGAAGTATGATGCTTTTTGTTGGTCATCCTGGCTGTCCATGGGATGCACAGTAGTAATCTCCAGCATCACAATCCAAATGCCTCTGTCTTTTTCCTGCCTTCCTCAAAATCCAGGTTTCACAACCATACTAAGCTATTTGAAATATGGTTGAATTAACTAGTCTGCATTTGATTGGGAGGCTGATGTCTTTATCTTCCAGATGTTATTCATACTATTCATTGCGTTTCTCCCAAGTGCTACATGTCTTCTGATTTCTGGGCTACAGTCACCATTTTGATTAATTTTAGAGCCAAGGAAGTTAAACTCATTTTCTGCTTCAATTACCTCCTTGATGATATTAATACTGACTTGCATCCTCTCTGCCATTCTCATAATTTTTGTTTCTTGGTGTTGAGGTGCAATCCAAGTTTTTCACTTTCATCTTTGACTACTGTATTAGGATTAGTTGTTCTAGATCTCCCTTATTTTCCACCAGCAGTGTTGTATCATATGTATACCAGTGGTTGTTGATGTTCCTACCACAATTTCCCCCCAATGGCTGATTCATCCAGATGTGCTGTTCTCACAACCACTTCTGTATACGTGTTAAATAATGAAAATGCTAGAATACAACCTTGATGAGTGCCTTTTCCAATTCCGACCTATTCTATATCTCCAAAAGCTATCCTTACTGTTGCTTCTTGAACAGAGTACAGAGACTGTGTCAGTTGGATGAGGTGGAGTAACATTTCCATTTATTTCAGGCAGCTCCAGAGCTTCTCATGATAAACTGAGTCAAAACCTTTTGTATAGTCAATGAAGCACACGTAGCAGTCTGTTTATTAATTAATTTCATTTATATCCATATGTGGAACTGAAACATTTCGCAGCTCATTGAAGCAGTTTTGTCAGTCAGACTGACGAAGCTGCTCGGATGAGCAGCGAAATGTTTCAATCTCTCAATAAAAGAAGTCCAGTTGTCATGATTCAACTTCCAGCTAAACTCACCTGGATGACTGAGAATCTTCACATACATTTATATCCATACTTTTCATCTAATGAGTCCGGGCAACACTCCACAACTTGTTGTGCCTGCTACAATTGTATTCTCTGAACAGCCACACAAGATGAGTCTACCTGAAAAAGAATGACTAATCCAAGGTCAAACCATCACTTTCATGCTTCACTTCACACTCAGACCTGAATCTTTCCAAGTTCCAGTCCATCTCTAAACCCAATATCATACAGCCTACATAGGCATACAGGAAGCTGCTTTGACTGCATCAAACCACTAATCCATCCATCTCAGTACTCTCACCTCTGACTGGTAGGAACTGTCCAGGTTTTCATCCCTACCAGAGATGCTGAGACTGTGTTCAACTACTGAGCTATGGTCCCTCACAGTACAGTTGCAAGCATATCTTATCAGGCCCAATGCAGGTTAGCTTTTTTGGGCCTGCATGGTGGAGTGCCTTTGAAAAAACACTTTTGAAATGCACCATACGGAATAATCCTTCTCATCACATGGATAGATAGATTAAAGAATGAAGAGGTACTTCTTCAGTTAGGAAAAAAGAAGAAGAAGAGAGTTGATTATTAAGAAACGCAAACCCTTGTATCTTAGACACATAATTCATTGTGACAAACATATTGCACTATGTCATTGAAGGAAAGATTGAAGTAAACATGGATTCAACAGAAAATGGATTTCTTGGATGAGTGACATCAGAGACTATTTGGGCCTTAACAGAGAATAACTAATTCAGCTAGAGAGAGATAGGTGGAGGTACGCCATGACGGCAGACAACAGCAGCAACTGAGATGGCACCAAGAGAAAAATTGTGATGTGTAAGTCGAAATGCAATCTTTTTCAGTTTCCTATGTTTTAACTTCCTCTTGTGGTCTCTGCCAAACCGGTTTGAAAAATATTATCTTTCAAGTTGCATAAGGTAGGCAAACAAAACAGATATAGAGAGAAAAGGAAGAGAAAAGGAATGCATTGTCAGTGCTCCTACGAGACATGCCCAGATGTATCTATTAAGCAGCACCTGAGCACATCTGATCTCGCCTGGTCACAGAAGCTAAGCAGGGTCAGGCCTGGCTAGTACTTGGATGGGCGACCCCCAGGGAACATAGGCGCCCGGAGTAGGAACTGGCAAGCCATTCCAGTATTCCTGCCAAGAAAACTCCATGGACATGGGGTCACAAAGAGTCGGTCACGACTGTACGACACAACAACAAACATGAGAACACACTCCCCACCTTCAATAGAAAGCACCCTTTCTAGTGATGTTGATTGTTCAAAACTTTCAAATTGAAACTGAGTAGCTTTGTAAAATAGTTTAGCCTAGTATTTCACCAAATCCAGTGTTTCTCTGGTTAATCCACACCCTCTTATGAAGGACCCAAATATCTCATGCTCCCTTAAAACCTGCCTCCATCTGAAATACAATTATACATACGTTCATTTATATTTCAAATATTTATGGACTTCTGGTTCCTGCCGAAGGAGGAATAGCGTCTGTGTGGAGCTCTGCTCCACTCCCTTTTAATCTTTTAAATTTTAATTGCTACAACAGAGTTTTAATCCTAAATTTTATCTGCTACGAGGAGTTTTTTTATCTCTATGTTTAATTGATACAAATATTTATGTTTAATATATTTGAAAAATTACATTTGTGAATTTAGAAAAATATAATTTTAATCCTTTCTGACATTATAATTACAGTGCGATTCAGAATAAAGAAAGAGCACTGAAACACAATAAGTTAGCAACTGCATAATCACAGGATGATGAAATAATTTGTACACCAAGAAAGCAGTATACTTTTTCTCCTGTGTTCCACTAAATAAGTAAATTTTTTAAATGGCCTGTCTTCTATTGCTAGGTCCAATGGGAGTTTCACAGGTTTTGACTCACCTTTCAGCAATTGATTGAATAGGTCTCTTGGTTTTGACTAGCAATAGGGTATTGGTCCCATTACAATACTGGTCAAAATCCAGTTGGTTAGTGTCATAAATAGCACAGAGTAGGCCCATTGAATCAATGGGGATTTACATTTAATTGGCCTACTCTAATTGTGACTTAATGTAGCAAAGGAAAACAAGGGCTTGAAACAACGTTTAGGGAAAGTGAAAGAAGAAAGGGCCAAGATGGGTGAGAAAGAAAGAAAGAAAGAAAGAAAGAAAGAAAGAAAGAAAGAAAGAAAGAAAGAAAGAAAGAAAAGAAGACCCCAGTTGAACATTAAGAAAACAAATATCACCACTACAGAAAAAATAGACAATTTAGCATTGACAATGAAGAAATTGCAGTTGTTAAATACCTTGATTCAATCATACAGTAGTACCCCGACTTAACAGCAGCTCGAATTAAGAGCAATCAACTTAAGAGCGGACAACTGTTTGCATTTTAACTGCTGCCTTACAAATTTTAGATATGGTTTACAATTTTTTTTCATTTTTTGACTAATTTTTTAAAAATTTTAGATAGGTACCCTGACCTAAGAGTAGTTCAACTTAAGAGCATGCATTTGGAACAGATTAAATTTGTAAATCGAGCTACCACTGTAGTTCAAATGAGACGACACAAAGGTGGAAGTCCAAGAAATCAGAAATCTGAGACTTGGATAGGCAGAAATGAAGGAATTAGAAGAGGACACCAAGCATCAATGGAGACCAGCTACTGTATTGCCAATTACTGTGTGCAGATGTGAAAGATAGATAGCAAAGAAAGCTGACAGGAAAAAAAAATATTTGTTTGAAATATGTTGCTAGAGGAGAGCTTTGTGGATACCAGAAGAACGAACGTATGGGTCCCAGGTCAAATTAAGCTTGAACAATCTCTTAAAGCAAAAAGGTTGAAACTGGGGCTGACCTACTTGAGACACATCATGAGAAGGCAGGATTGTCTGGAAAAGCCACTAATGCTGCGGAAAGTAGAAGACAGCAGGATAAGATGAGATGGACTGATTCCCCATAGGAAGCCACAGGCTTCAGTCTACACAAGCTGGTTGTGGCAGTTGTGGACAAGACATTTGGAGAGCTCTTATTCACAGGGTTGGCATAAATTGGAGGTGACTTGACAGCATCTAACAACAATGTGCCCCTGACACTTTCACAACATTCCTTCTGGATGCATAAATCAGTAATAGCATTTGGGCCATTTGTGGGCCACACAAGCATTTGTGAATTACACTCTGCTTCTCAGATTAATGGAGTCTTACCCAGAATTCAGAGATATTCTTTATACATGCCACTGGAGGTTGGCTTGTGAGCAGTGAGAACAGATTGTAATTTAATGCAGACTTTACTGACAGTGACAGTCCCCAAACTGTTGACGGTGATACAAACATTCCAGCACTATGTACTGGAAGTTAAGTTCCATGGACAGAGTAGTAAGAAACATGCATCTTGAATCAGGCCTCTGGTGATAGACAGAAATCTCCTAAGGGATTGTAGCGCAGCAATTGGCTGGACTTGTCTCTGGAAATTGATTACACATTAATACTCTTCACTATGAACTGTGTTCTTGTCTCCTCCCAGGAAGAAGCCAGACAACAAATACAGTCAAAATGGCCAAGGTAGCAAAAATAGCAGGCCAAGTCTGTGCTTGACCTTTTCTCCAAGAGAAATAGCAGTTTGTGTTTCAGTGGCCACAACGGCGTCATGGAGCAACCCATCATTTCACTGCTGCTCAGTTTTCACCCTCTCAAAATGGTTTTCAAGCAACGTCAAAGAAGCAATCCTCTCTTTCCGTCACTGTTTGTGGCATAAATTAGATCGGTGCATGGCAGAGTCTCAAATGCTTTCTCCAAATCCAAATAAATTATAGCCGCGGCTTCATCGCTTTCCGCCAACTGCTCTGTGTATGCGTGCGCATGCCTGTACATTTTGTTACATAAGAATTTCCTTTTAATGCAATGAGGATAGCACTACTTGACTAAATTACCGCACATATTTTCTCAGTATTTAGTACTCTAAATCTGCTGGCCGTTCTTTTTAAGGCTCACAATAGCTATAGATAAAGAGGATTTGGTGGCTTGTTCCTTAGTGTTCCCACACCCAAAGCTGGCCAGACCCTGTACATTATTTTATCTGTCACACTGATGCTATTGCTGTTGACAGTTCTTGTCCCTTAACTGCTTGCATTTTTTCACCAAGACTTCAGTCCTGGGGGGGGTGGGTAAGAATTAAAAATGTGATTCAGTATCAAAGCCCCCAATCTATCCAACGCTTTGTTAGGTCTTGGCCAAAAGAGTGGATGGAGTATTTTTTATCTTATACTCAAACACAAACTTCACCATGGAGCACTTTTTTTTACTCAAGCAAAACACCAATGGCAAAATCCTTCCTCTTGAGCAGTGGTTCCAAACCTTCCTAATGCCGTGGCCCTGTAATCATTAATGCATTTACTCATGTTGTGGTGACCCCTTGCCCTGCTTGGAAGAGGCCACAAGCCCCCTTTGGCAGGCCACTGCCGCAGGTGCCATAGAGAACTGCCCTCTACAGGCACCCTCAGTCAATCGCAGCCTCTGTTGCCATTGATTGACATCCCCTCCAACCTATCAAGCTGTAACTCACTCTTCTTTCCCACCTTCCTCCCCCTCCTCCTCCAGACCCAAGCCGTTTGTGCCCCCTGTGAAATGGTTGTTCGACCCTCAAAGGGGTCCCGACCCCCAGGTTGGGAACCACTGTTTTAGAGGATAACTGGCACTGGTGTAAATGCTTCTTCCTGTTTGGTGCCAGGATTAACTCTTTCCTTCCAGCCTAAAAAGGGATCCACCGTGGTGACTCTATTGTTGACTTGGAGTTCACAATTTCTCTAAGAGCCAAACAATATGCTAGAGATATCAACTCAGTGGAAGAAGAGGTTTCTTAAGTGCTGAAAACATCTCACTGCAGTTGCGTACCTCCTCTAGTTTGGAAATTAGCTTGCCTCCTTTTGTGATTGATCATTGGGAGGTAAACATAGGCTTTATCAGCATGTATGACTGCTTAATCACAAAGGCCTGCCAGAAATCATTTGATCTGAGCTTCTAATGACATCCTCTGTGTGACATACAGTATGGTCCCAGGATCTTGGAGCAGGGGTTACCTCTTACTAATATGGGGATACAGGATTGCTATCTAAAATGTTCAGTTAAATGTTACTGGGAATACCTCACAAGGTCCAATTAAGTCAGCAGAAACACCCATCCACAAAAAATAGCATATCTAAAGCAAATAAAAGACATTATAAAAGTGGGAATGGTCTGCCACACATTCTCTTCTCCTACCTCCTTGGCTGGATCCCCCACTCACCAGCTGACATGTGCTCCTCTCCTGTTCCTCTGTCCCTGTTCCATCAGTTTCTGGCAGGAGCATGGGCTTCTCTGCCCTAACTCTTTGGCTGCCCACTCGTTCAAGGAGGCAACACCAGTAAACCCATGCTCCAGCTGGGAACTGGCTGAACAGCCGGAGAGGAGGAGGTCAGTGGCCAGAGAGGTGAGGTAAGGGAAGACATGGCACCTGAGGTGGCACACATACAAACTGGCATGAACCTCCAAACCAAGATTTGTGCCCACCCCTATTGCATCCCCAAGGAAAATAGTTGATGATGTCGTGGCACAGTGGTTAAGTGCCTATACTGCAGGTAAAACTGTGCTCACGACCTGGGTTCAATCCCTGGTAAGAGGCTCAAGGTTCACTCAGCCTTCCATCCTTCGGAGGTCGGTAAAATGAGTACCCAGCTTGCTGGGGGGGGCAATGTGTAGCCTGCACACCGTAATTAAAATTGTAAACCGCCCAGAGACTACTTGTAGTGGTATGGGGCGGTATATAAGCAGAACACTTTTGCTTTGCTGATGGCTCCGAGGCATCGGTCAACCAGGCTGACTGAGTGGTGTTTAAATATCCTGTGAAAGTCTCCTTTGTCTTCTCTTGGACTTTCCTCTTTCCAGGTGCCCATGTGGGAGAGGTGGTCCCCAGAACAACAGAAGGGGAGACAAGATGGAGCTATTTGGAGTGAGTCACATCAAGGAGTATGATTTGGTTTGGCTGCGCTGACTATCCAGAATGCCTACATGCATTTCCTTGTTCTTATGCAATTTATGCAAATCATAAGTTTTGCCCAGAGTACCTGTCTCTGTGGTTTGTCTTCCCTGCGCACTCGTTTTATTTTAAGATCTAATAAAGATACGTTCCTTTATAGAAATAACCCAGTCTGACTATTGCCTTCTGCTCGGATCAAATACCAGAAAGTTACCGAGTTAAGAAGTGGAAAAGCAAACCCTTGGCTTGGACTATTTTTGGCTTCCCCAGTTGTGATCTGTACTTCTCCACAGCCTTGAGTTGACAAGAGCTGAGCGGGCCTGTTGAGGACAGGACATTCTGAGGGTTACTCATTCAGAATCACTATAATTTGAAGATGATTTGTTGGGATGGGATAACATTTCTGAATATTGAGAAGGAGCTACCGTGTTTCCCCGAAAATAAGACACTGTCTTATATATATTTTTCTCAAGAAAATACACAAGGGCTTATTATCAGGGGATGTCTTATTTTCAGGCAATCTTCCCTCCACCTCTCCTCCCCCACCCCTGGTTGGGAGGTGAAGCATAGGTATTTTATCTGTCACTGCCTGGAACAGGAGGTGCAACATGTGTGCGCATGCTAGCGTGCATGCATGCACAAAAACCAGAACCAACATGCACGCGCACGCACACCTCTTTCCACTCCCACTGCCAGCATCCAGCTGGGATCACTGCTCAGCCACTGTCCTCAGCAGCAGCAGCAACAGTAGTTGCCGCCAATGTTTATTATATTGCGAAGGGCTCAGCAGCAGCAACAGCAGTCGCTGCCAATGTTTATATATATAATATATATATATATTGCGAAGGGCTCGGGCGGTGACGCATTGCCTGAGGTGGGTGAGGGTGAGGTGGGTGGAGGGGACAGCCGTGGCTTAGTGGTTCCCTCCAGGGCGGTGCTGGCTGAGAGGCAACACACCCACGCTCCCACTCTGCACCCAACGGAGACAGGAGGGCAGCAAGAGAGAGAGGCAGCAAGGCAGGCAACGCGCCGTCCTGGGTTCAAGGGGTGAGCGAGGGGGCAGCGGCGAAGGAGCGAGCGACAGGCAAGTTTGCCACGCCCACCACTAGGTCTTATTATCAGGGTAGGGCTTGTATTTAACAAATGCATTAAAATCCTGCTAGGACTTATTTTGGGGGGTAGGTCTTATTTTAGGGGAAACAAGGTAGTTCCTCAGCAGATTTCCTTACACCTGCTGGAAAAGGAGGGGCTCTCTTCACTTTGGATTCAGAATGGAAGGGGAGGGGATGGCAGATAATAATTCAAGTTTTGGTGTTGTTGTTGAATATACCAGCAAGCGTCCCTGTTAGCTTTTCGTGCAGGCTGGTCAGGGATATAAGCTTTACAGCCTTATTCAAAAATTAGCACCACTGCTCTGTGAGCCACCAGTGATCCAAAGTTCCATTTGATTGGTCTCTAGGAGGTCAGGAATTACTTTTACAGGCCATGCATTTCACTTTTCTCTAAGCTATACAACAACCAGAAAAGGTAACTGAGTGCTGAGCTGGAAAAGGGTTAGTTCCTCCTCCTTATTTTCCCCCATTGCAAAAAAAAAAAAAAAGTTCATGTTTTTAAGCTCTGAGAAATATGCCAACAAATCCCCCAGCAATTATTTTAAACATTTTTGAGAACCACTGGGTTGATTGTTTGGTGATGAAAAACCTCCTGGGATAGGACCAGAGTTAAGGTTGTCTCATGTTGGCTCAATATCACCAAGCCAGGAAATGGAAAGTTAAGGGTGATGCTTTTACAACACAGTTCTTTCAGATTTGGTAATTGAAATCCTATATCGTCATCCTGTATCACTTTATCAAAGAAGCAAAACACCCAGAGAAGGACCATTAGCCTACCAGAAGATTATAAGACAGCAAATCCATGGCAGATAAATTTATTAAATTTAGACTACAGCCCTTTGAACTGGGAAGGCCTTATTTCCAAAGGTATTCTTAAAGGCTTTCATGGCCAGGATCTGGTAACTTGTGAGTTTTTCAGGCTGTTTGGCTGTGTTCTGGAAGTTTTTCTTCCTGACATTTCTCCAGACTCTGTGGCTGGCATCTTCAGAGGGCAAGGAGCTCAGGGAACTAGGAGTGTTCTCTGTGCTCTGGGGTATAGAGTAAGTTTCCAAAGGTTTTTCATGGCAAAGAAGAGAGCACTTTCTTCGACTCTTTTTAGACCGCCCAGAATAGTGATTTTGCTAGATGGTACGGTATAGAACTTAAATAAATAAATAAAATTCTCAGTACTGTATTACTTTCTTCAGATAAATCCAGATAAGTGATTAAATAGATGCATTTAGATAAGTCCAAGAAGATAGTGTTGTTAGTCTGTGGAACTTCCTGCCACAAGATGTGGTGATGGTATCTAGCCTGGATGCCTTCAAAAGGGGATTGGACAAATTCCTGGAGAAGTCCATCACAGGTTATAAACCTTGATGGAGATGTGTAATCTAAGAGACAGATATCTAGTCTTGTGCGCAGGCCCGGCACTAGGGTTTTTTGCGCCCTAGGCAAGGGGCGGGGCGGCAGGGGGCAGGTGGGGGGCGGCGGGGGGGCAGGCAGACAGCAACGGGCGGTGGGGGAATGGATGGCGGTGGCCAGAAGTGGGGGGGGGCAGGGGGTCAGCAGGCTGGCCAGCGCCCCCTCTCCATTTTGGCGCCCTAGGCACCTGCCTAGTTCGCCTTAATGGACGCGCTGGCCCAGCTTGTGCGCTCCCAGATGCTTTTGGTGGGGCCACTGTGAGATACAGGAAGCTGGACTAGATGGGCCTTTGGCCTGATCCAGCATGGCTCTTCTTATGTTCTTATATTCTTACTCCGGGATTAAACATGCATCGCTGTTTGCAGTTGATATCAAAATGTGCATCACTGGTGAGAGGAGGAAGAGGACAAGGGGGTACATCAGGCATTCAGTTCCTGTCTATCGCTCTTCCATCAGTGGAGCTGGACTATGATGGGATATTTCTCTCCCTCCCTGCCTCCCCTCCTTCTCTGGAGAAGAGGCATCACAGTGGCGAGGTTAATTGACTGAGGCACGATGCCTGTATTGCTAGTGTAGTTTGTTCCTTTTTTAAAAAGCATGGCAATGTGCTATCTCATACATAATGCATGAGTCCTTCTAATGTTGGGCACAATGTAAGAGGAGGCTATCAAAGACGACACACATGTCAGCCATCACATAGGAACCAAAGCAGCACAGCTCTATGAATGTAGTTCAAGGCAGCAAAACAATCTTTGCCAGATGGCAATCTGGCTCCCTTCAAGGGCCGCTGAACAATATTCTTGTCTTGGGAAGAGGAAAACATCATTTAACTACTTATAATCTTGTTGTATATAACTACTTATATAACTACTTATAACCTTGTAGCTTTAATGTAATGTCCTTGTTCTCAAGTATTTGAACATGTCTTAATAGTACTGGACTGTATATTATCCCTCATTACTGTAAGCCGCCTTGGGTCCTTTTCCAAGGAGAAAGGCGGGGTAAAAATACTCTAAAACAAAATAAAACAAATAAATTAAATTTCCACAGTGAGATCAGAAGCCTAATCTACACAAGACATCAGAGGATAGACACATTATTTCCAAGCTGTTGATGAGGCAACATCTACACTGAGGGATAAATTTACTATGTCATTTACCATATATATATTTTTTTAAATGTGAACTTTTGAGTTTTCCAAAACACTTATTCTGGTATAGTTGAGTCGATAATAGGGTGGAGAAGAGGCAATAGGTCTCTCCTGTGCTTTTCCTGGAAGAACAATGGCTATTCAATCTGGCCTAATTCCTTTGGCCTTTCTACCCCTTCTCCTGAGATGTTCGTGCAATGTATTTCAGTAGAACCTGATTCTGTATGGACCTTTAAGACTTACTGGCTTTACCAACACCCTGTTCCTGTCAAAGAGAATACTGCTAGAACTGATCAACAAAACAGCCTCTTTCCTCACAGGTGTGGCTATGGAAATTTTTGTGATCAACATCACTGACATGTACCAACAATATATACCCTGCCTATCTCAGCCTGGGACTCCAGGAAGCTGTATCTAGTCAAAGTAACAAATCTGCTGCTAGATGGCAAAGAGTCTGACCTGGTTTCAGGCTGTTTCCTACAGCACAAGGCCTGGCAACATGCCATTTGCCTAGTGGCTGAAAGGTTCTGGGATTTGTAGCCCAGAAAACAAACTTCTCTCTAGCATGAGCTACAATGAAACTGCGTATCTCCTTTGTGCTTTTCTCATGTCTTAGTAATCTAGTTTAACCACAGTTCACCTCATTCTGCATACTAAAGTCTTATCCAGATGAAGTGCCTGTTGTTACAAATTAAACGGATTATAAGGATTTTTCATGGTTGTGTATTTTGGCTGACCAGAGGAGGCTGCCTAACACATAGAATCAACCCAGTAAAGTTATCTGCATAACTTCTCTCCCTGTGCCAGAGTTCATTTAAATTCCTCTCAGAGAACCTGCTATTAAAGACACAGAATAAGGGAGTGGTGGCAAACCTTTGGCACTCCAGATGTTTTGGGCCACAACTCCCACAGTCCTTTGTCACTGGCAATACAGGCTTGGAATTCTGGGAGTTGTGGTCCAAAACATCTGGAGTGCCAAAGGTTCACCACCACATCTCTTTCCCTCACAGTTCCTACTTCTCTTTCCCTCACAAATTTCTACATTTCTAGATAATCCTCACCACACACTGCTGACTTGTAAATGTTGTTAAGTGTGCCTTCTGAATGATGTCTTCTTCTCAATGATGTGTATAATCTTGAACAAAGAGGCTCAAACAGTCACTGTTGAGATGCCACTGGTGCTCTGTTGCTTCTCCCAGTGACTCTGTGATCAGCACTAATGAACATAATAAGACATTCTGGAAGTTGAGTCATGGCTACTGGACTTCCTTTTTTGAGATATAGAAATGTTTCGCTGTTCATCCAAAGAGCTTCATCGGTCCGATGAAACTGTTTGGATGAACAGCAAAACATTTCTATCTCTCAAAAAAGAAGTCCAGTAGCCATGACTCAACTTCCAGATAAATTCACCTGGATGACTGAGAATCTTCACAGACATAATAAGACATTGATTCAATCCCAACGTTAGCAAAAGCCTGCCCTGGAAGCTAACACAGACACAATACAGTTTCCAAGAGATAGGAAAGGAGTAGAAAGAAATAAAAAAGAACCAGCTTCTGTTCTTTCTGCCTCTGCCAGATTTATTGTTGCACTACACACACACACACACACACACACACACACACACACACACACACACACACACAAGACATTGATCCATGAGGAAACTGCCATCATTTAAATTAACCTTTGTCTTAACCATGACCAGTCAAAATGCCCATAAAGTTTGCAGGTCACCCGCAACACGCCTTCCCCTGGCTTATGGGTTGGGAGCTGTTTGGCACCCAATTTGGTGCCTCCAGATGCTGCACCTGCCTGGGGACAGATGCCACCCTTCCCCCCATAGCTACACCAGTGGCCACCTGTGCTGCTCTAAACAAGATGTGTTATCCTAGAACAGTGATGGCGAACCTTTTAGAGACCGAGTGCCCAAACTGCAATTCAAAACCCACTAATTTTTTTTTTGCAAAGTGCCAATACAGTAATTTAACCTGTATACAGGTGGCTATGAAGGGGCGATGTCGGGTGCCCACAGAAAGGGCTCCTAGTGCCACTTTTGGCACCCGTGCCATAGGTTCGCTATCACTGTCCTAAAATGTAACCAGTAAGATGGACTGGTAAACTACTTTTGAATATTTTATGTTTCGAAAGCCATGGGATGGCTTCCCATAAGTTGGAATCAATGTGAAGGTGTATTTAAACTACAAAATGTTATACTGTATGGTCTTCAAAATTTCTATTAATAACTTGGATGATGGAGCACAGGCAATGCTTATCAGTTTTGTCGATGACACAAAATTGGGTGCAATAGCTAATACCCTGGAAGATAGAAACAAAAATGGAAATTTTCTTTATAGGCTAGAGCAGTGCTCCCCAACCTTTTTATTGCCGCGGACCGGTAAATGTTTGATAATTTTTCCTTGGCCCACTTGTTTTGATTTAATAATTTTAACCCTCCTCCCACATCCCCACTCTGTTCACCATGGCTACCCCTTGACACCTGGAAGAGTTGCATGTGCAACGCAAAGTGTCGGTGCACCAGCAGCACAAAGAAGAAGCAGGTTTGACAGCAACCTCCCCTACCACTATGTAAGTCAAGTGAAGTGACCTCCCCTTTTGCGAAATGCAATCATGGAAGTGAGAGCTTACCCTGTTCCATGGGATTTACTGCCAGAGAAGCAGGCCCAAGACTACCGCTAGAGCACTGGCCTGAAAACAACAGAATCAAACTACGGCCCGTGGACCGGATCCAGCCTGCCAGGGCCCTGAATCCCTGTTCCCTCCTTCCCACCTCCCAACCCTCCCCCACCTACAGCATGCCGAGCCAGACTGGGTTGGATCAGGCCAGGAGAGGAAGTGGCCCTCTGGGATGCAGTGAGGGTGCAACGGCCAGAGAGCACGGAAGCATGAACCCTGACCCGTAATAATTGAAAATCTGTAATATGCAGATGCTGGGTCAGGTCAGGACTGGGGAGCCTATCTGGGGCCTCCTACATTTACCTGAAGCCTGGCACTGCCCAGATCTGGCCTCCAATGGGCTACCCAGACCTGTTGGAGGCCCCAGAAGTGGTTTCCATTAACCCGGAAGTCAGTTCCGGTTCGCCGGAAACCACTTCTGGGGGCTCCGACAGGCCCAGGAAGCTAGTCAGAGGCTCATTTAGGGCAGCGCCAGGCCTGGGATAAGTGCAGGATGCCTCAAACAGGCCCATGCAGCTTACCCCAAGAGCCCTTTGTTTCATATACTGCAATCCCGCAATATACCGGGACCGCAGCATATGAAACGTGAAATGATGGGGGGGCGACTGTATTTTATGATTCTGTGTTTGTAAGTTTACAAATCTACGTACACTTCCTTGAGAATAGACTCCACTGAAATCTCTGAGGTTGTCTTCAAAGGGTTGTGCAATAAATAGAGCCTGCCACATTTAAAAACAAATTAAATTTTAATTTAGATTTCAGACCGTAATGCCTTTAGTCCTTGACACTTCATTTAACAAACAAATATTCAATCTTTCTGGATCGAAATTACAATTGAATTTGATCCAGGCTACATCCCAAGGAATGTAATAATAAATAATTTGTACCAGGTCAAAATCCATTCAAGCTGCTTTCTCTCTCTCTCTCTGAGCTCATGAAAAAAGCCAGAGCAATTGTGTTGCTTATTTTTATTTTAAAAACTCTTGTCTTCCTCCAGTAATGCCTATTGAAAGTTGAGAACAACTGCTTTGGAGATCCTACTGTTGGAATCTCCCAAGTAAATTCATAAAATAACACAGAGAGTAAAATACAACTGGAGCCAAGTCGATTTGTTATTCAAAAAGGAAAAGGTCAGTCTGCAACCGTTTACAGTTGGAGAAATTTGGAGGAAAACTGGAGGTTGGGATTAATGAAACGGTTACTTGTCTCCTCCCCCCTTCTCTTGGTCAATTTGAAATTCATAACTCGCCCTCCCCATGCCAGCTCCCAAACGGGAAGTAAGTTGCTATCCATACAAAATATTTAGACAAATCAACAGCCTGATACCATGGGTCTCCTCGAATGTAACTCCTGAGATCAGTGGAAATTGCTCGTAAATAAAGATTGCAGCTTTAGCCTATATTTGTTTACTTGAAAGTAAAAAATGGACTGCTCAGCAGGACTTAAGCTTGATGCACTGGCATCATTTCTTTTTCAAATGGGCTTTTTCACCTCCATAGTGGTCTTCATTGCTTGGGACCCTTGAAATGGCCAGTTGTCCTTTTAAAAGAAACTTTGTAATTTCTAGAAAATATCTCACGGTTTTATATTTTTCTGTGAAGATATATTGTCCCTAAAGATTGTAAGCCGCCCAGAGACCTTTGGGTAGTGGGCGGCATATAAGTTGAATAAATAAATAAATAAATAAATAAATAAATAAATAAATAATGTACAGTGTATGTCGAAGCTACTTGGGAGTAAATCTCTGGGCTCTCCACGATCCTTCATCTCAGAAAAATATTCTTGTCAATTCCACTCCTCGCAAACGGAACCGTCTCGGCTTGGGCGCCGCACCTTTGACAATTAAATGGCTTTCAGGGCCAAGATATTGGTTTATTTAATTCATCGGAACATCTCCTTTTTTGGAACGGACAACGGCGACCCAAAACGAGATTGTTATGCTGCATTTCCCCCCCCCGGTGGTGGTTTAAAGGAGACGCGTCAGGTATCGTTTGCAATTCCGCCCTACATTTTGCTACACCAGGACACCAACGGAACGCGATCCGATAGAGCTGCGCTTTGTTTATTTCCGATATTTTGGCCCTTCTCCTCATGCTCCCCCCCCCTCCCCACCCATTCCAGGCCGTTTTGGCCCTGCAATGAAAGCAAAAGCACCCCAAACGTAGAGATCGATGTGCACACACACACACATGCATCTCACTGCCCAGCACCCCTTCTGCAGCTTGCTCTTGCCGCCGCCGCCGCCGCCTGGATCTCTCGAGGGAGGCGCAGGCACCGCCCCTTGAGCGGCTCTTCTCTCCTCCCAGGAAGGCGCCGCGAGAGCCGTTCGGCGGGTGACTCGGCTCCCGGCTCGCCTTCCTCTCCGTGCCAAGCATTCGTGGAGTGGATGCGCGGGTGCGTGTGCGCTTCCTTGGACGAAGGGACGCGGAGCGCGGGAGCCGCCGCCGCCGCCGCCGCCACCCGGGGTCAAGCGGACGAGAAGCAGCATGCCTTCTTCCAATACACCCTCTCCTCGCCGTCCGGACGGGCATCTTTAGGCGGCGCGCCCGGCGCTGTTGGCCGCTGTTCTGACACCTCCCCAAAGGGGGACTCCCAGCGGAGGAAGATCCGAGCTCCCGGTGGTCGTGTGGAAGCGGCATCGCGCGTCCGGGTTTTCATCCTTGACTCTTCCCCTCCCCCCCCCCATTCCCCGAAAAGATAACGCACTTCGGGCTCCTGTTTATTTTGCGCTCTCGCATTCTAACACCCCCCCTCCAAATCGTTCTCTGCTATCGGGGAAGGAAGAAGGCTACGGGAGGGGGATCGTGTCGAGATCCGCCCCCCCCCCACCTATAGACCTCTTTCTCTCGGCCTCTTGGCCCCCGCCCTTCAACAGATCTTGCACCCCCCCCCGCCCCAGTTCGGAGCAAAAGACGGACGACGTTGCCCGGGGCTGCACGGCGGAGACGACGGTGCTGGCTGGGCGCTTTCCCGGGGGGGGGGGGTCCTTTTCCCATCGGCTTGAGAAGTCGCCGTAAATATGGCGAGTGATTCTCCAGCACGGAGCCTGGACGAGATCGACCTGTCAGCCTTGAGGGTAAGCAGGACGGCGGGCGGAGGGGAGAGGAGTGTTTGTGTGTGGGGTGGGTGGGGGTGGGGGGGGGAGGATGGAACACAACCCTAACCGGCCTCCCTTCTGCCCCTCCATCCTTCGTGGGTCTCCGTTTTCGCGTCCACCTTGCGCCCCCGTTGCTTTATTTTACGAGCAGCTGATAACTTGGCGAGTGGGGGGAGCTGCTGCTTGTTGTGATCCTGACATTAACGCATTAACGTACCATTATTGGTGCCAAGCATATATATTTTTCCATTTCCAAAAATCATGCAAATGTATGCTGTTCTCTGCTCAAGTGAGAGAAGCTGCTTGTGAGGCTTAATAAGTATTGATGCTTTTGGGGAATTAAAATTGGTAGCGGGGGAGGGGGCAAAAACGGGAATAAACCCAAGATAGCTGAGGAGAAGAAATCTTCCACTCCAGACAGGCTCTTATCCATTTAATGGTTCCCTGGCTGCACGCATGCCAGCTGGGAAATGAATGGAAGGGTGTTGGGAAGAGTGTTCCAGGGATTAATTTGTTACCTTTTGCAAATTTTGAAGGCAGCGATTTCTTGCCTTCAGACACACGTGATGTTTCCAGGCAGCGTTTAAAAATAATAATTAAACTGGTGTCAGCAGAATGCAACAATCAGCCTCTTGGAAATCGTTTTAATTCC